>JASAUF010000032.1:652316-1304633 GCA_030180095.1 Magnolia changhungtana | reverse complement strand
CAATCTAGTCATACAGTAAACATATGCGTACCACGCGCTCGTGCGGGCAACTTCCCTTACTAGGGAATCTATAACAAGCTGCCCAATGGCATGTACTATGATCAATCACTCATCTCATCACAAGCATGTAGATGATGCGTATAGACATGTATCATGATGCTATGTTGCCACATACTCATAATCGGAATCGATGATCAGAATCGGTAATCGGTCAATCACATATGGCGAATGGGGCCCACTTATTTGGGTTAGCCCAGGAAGAGAATGGGCTTAACAAGGCCTAAGGGAAGGTCACAATGAGGACATCTAACCATCATTGCCCATCAATGTGGACGTCAAACCATCATTGCTCCTAAGGCATGACCAACAAAAACATCATCACATACATCATGGTGGAACCTCAATCAATAGGCCAATCAAATGGGTCGAATCAATGGGTCAGTCAAATGGGCCAATCAATGGGCCAAAACTTCATCAGGTGGGTCGTACCATCCACACTATTCATCTATTCTTAGGGATCATTTTAGGGTATATATATAAATATATATATATATATATATATCACATGGACTGCACTCCAAATACAGTGGTGATAGTAATTCCCACCATTAGAGGTCTCAAGGCCCACCATAACCTTTATTTCCCATACAATCTGCTCATGAGGTCACACAGTCCTAAATTAAGATGAAAAACAAATTTCATGTTGATCTAAAACTGCAGTGACCCCGAGAAGGGTCAATGGTGGGCGATTACTCAACACTAATTTCTACAGTGTGGTCCACTTGATATTAGATCTGCTTCATTTTTGGTCTCAAGCCTTAAATCAAGCTCGCCATTAGATGGTTGGTTTGGATGTAACACATACATCTATAGTGGTTCCCCCTCGAGAGACAGATGGGCGTGATGGATATAACACATGCTACGATGGGCCCACAGAACTTGAACTTGCTAGCTCAATATAGCAGCTATATAGCTGCTATAGGTACGCCAACCAACCTGCTTCAATAGCAGGTGGGTCCCACGTAGGCCCACCATAAATATAATATACATACATATGATATATATTAAAAGTCAGCTGTTGTACATGCGGTTTTTCTGCATTTAAAAGGGGTAGAGGTGGGTCCCACGTAGGGCCCACCTTTCCTAGCTGATAGGTGATATTATGTAATATTATAATATAATATATAATATATTCTATCATATATTAATATAATATAATATATTAATATTATATAAATAAGGTGCAACGTCCAGGCCCTTGGACGGCCTAAACATGTACATACATCAAGTGAGGCCCCACATGTGGGGTGGGTCTCACACTGCGCAAAGAAGTGAGGCCCATCCAATGGACGGCATGGGGGGTGGGTCCCATGGACCCACTGTCCAATCACACTCCACCGTTAGCCACCCTACTAGGGAACCCATGCACCTCAAGTGTTGAAACGAGGCATCTTTCACTCCGTCTGCCACCTGAGCTATGGATCTGGGTGTGTCAAGGAGGGCCTCACACGGACGTGGGCCCCACCGTCCAAGGTGGTGGATGGTTTGGATACAACACATACACTATGGCGTGGCCCATCTAGAAGGATGGATGATGTGTTGGGTCCCATGGACCCCACCACCACCCACACTTCACTGTTAGCCCCCTCCACTAGGGAGTCATACCAAGACCTCACGTTGGAATGAGGTATCTTTCACTCCACCTACTACTGGAGCGGTGGATCTGGGTCCCACTCACTGGACGGTCTGGATCTCACGTGGGACCCGAGAAGCTGGACGCACCGGTAGTGGGGGCCCCACCACACCGCGGATGGATGGCTTGGATGCACAAATCAGTGGACGGTGTGTATATAACACACACCCCATGATCAAATCCACCGGCCTAGGCCATGGACGGTGGGAGTATACAACATATAAAGGTGGGTTCACGTTGTTGGGCAACGTCATTACAGCAACTCTATAGTTGCTATACACGTACAACAGCTGTCTAACTCCAAAATAGGTGGGTCCTACATAGTGGGCCACTAGAGTTGGATCAAGTCAATATTTATTTTTCCCTTCCATCCGGGCCTGTGTGACCGTTCGGTCATGTGGACCCCAAATCGGGTTCAAAGTGGCCCACTTGTTGGACGGCATGGATAAAATACACACAACATAGGTGGACCATTGATCATAGGAAGAGAGAGAGAGAGAGAGAGAGAGAGAGAGAGAGAGAGAGGAAGAGGCATTGGCGATGTCGAAGGTGATGGAGGGGCCCCGCCACTATGGCCCCTCTTTGATACAAAATATACATCAAGGTGGGTCCTAATAGATATGGACCCTTAAATCACAAAAAAAAAATCATAATAAAAGGGAAATTGTGGGTCTAAGATCACCCACCGTCCACTCCTTCTTGGTCTGATGGGAAGGTAGTTGCCTAGGCTTCGATTTCAACGGAAGTTGATGAAGTTTTGATGGTGGAGATGGAAGATGAGAGGGTAGGAAGTGGGCCACACACAAAGCTCTCTCTTGGGGAGGTTTGGGAGAACTTGGACGTGTAGTGCTTTCTCTTGCTTGGGAGAGTGAGTTGAGAAATGAGAGAGAGAGAGGTTGTAAAGAGAGAGAGAGAGAGAGAGAGAGAGAGAGAGAGAGAGAGAGAAAGATGGGTGATGGAGTGATGGATGTAGTGAGTGATGGGTGTGTAAGAAACTTTTAACTTTGGGGTTGCTTGGTGTAAGAAAAGTATGGGCTTGTATAAGAACTTTTTGACTTTAGGGTTGCTTGGGAATGGGTGAAAGGTGATGTGTACTTGACATGATGGGATTGATTGGTTGATTGATTGATGTAACAATTGTAGAGATTCTCTCGGAATTCACACGTGCAGTATTTTCCTCGCACCGAACGCTGGCCTACATCTCCTGACTAGAGTATCCGATCGGCGTGCGATTCACGGAATCGGAACCGCGGCGAAGGCACGGTCACTAGGGTACAAGTCTCAAGTTGAGTCAACTCGGGTTGGTAGCATGTGAATCAGGGTCACGTACAAATACTTGTTAAGGGTCGAAGGTTGCCGGAATTCGACCGAAAAGACTGTGGAAGTCTATAGAACGGTATGGTCTAGGATACGGGGCTTACAGATGAGCCGATTGTTTGAAATGTCCATCCACATGCATGAATGAGCCAACTGTTTGAAATGTCCACTATCTTACTTAAGCGGATCGACTATTTGAAAGACCCTTTCCTTTGCAAGTTGAATGAATCAACTGTTTGAAATAATCATTCTCTTGCTTGATGAACCGACTGTTTGAAAGGTTCATCCTCTTGCTAGGATTGAGTTGACTATTTGAAAGGCCCATTCCTACGTATAAATGAGCCGACTGTTTGAAGGGCCCATTCTCTTGTATGAATGGAATGACTGTTTGAAAGGTCCATTCATTTGACCAATCAGATGTGCATCCCCAGTTGACGTGCATTTACGCACCTACGCATTTAAATAAGATGGCATTATAGAAAGTTTTGTATATTTTCTAGTTTAAACTATGCTTGACTAATGCGTCAATGTGTAATATTGAGGGAAATTCACACTAAGCTAGCCACTCATCTTTTGAATATATATAACCATACAGGTAAAGCAGATTGTCTAAACGATCAAGTGGATGAGGAGCAAGGTACAAAGTCTACGTAAGAGATGCTACATGATCTTGTGGGTCAAGACTAGTTTAGATTTTATTTTAATTCATGTATCAAATTGTTTCCTTCATGTATTTGTAGTATTGGGACATTGGTTTGTATAAGCCTTCGGGCAGTCACTTGGGTATTTGAATGTTATATGTGGACTTCCCTTTATGTTTGATTTGTCCCTTTTCTGCTGGATCGCGAACTCTAAAAAAGAATATGTATATATATATATACACACACACACACGTGAAATTTGGCTATGTTTAAAGGTTAACACTTAGGTTTTCGGAAAACGAGTCGTATACTCGGGTTTTGAAAACCTGGGCGTTACACTTTCGTAGGAACTTCCCATGATGAGAAGAAAGGTGGAGCCCATCGTGTTGTTTGTGAGAAATACACCCCTTCCATCTGTTTTTTTAGATCATATTAGGAAATGGGCTTAAAACTGACACAAATCCAAAACTCAAGTGAGCCACACAACGGAAGTTTGAACATGTACCATTGAAAGATGCGTGGGGACACATAAATTTTGAATCTGACTAATTTTTATAATTTCAATTCATCCTAGTCAGAATGACCTTATCAACCGTATGGATGGTATATAAACATCACGGTGGACCCAGGGATTGCAATGGTAAAAGTTTAACTACACACATTTTCCATTTTCCTGATGTACAACACACTTAAGTTTTAGATTTAGATCATTTTTTTGCTAATCCCTTAAAATGATCTTGTAATGAACATGGAGGATTTTTCATAAATATCACGGTCACCCCCACCTATCTTCCCATCACAAGAAGTTCTTGTTAAAGGCTATTGTAGGAAATCTGCGTCCGGCTAGGATGTGGATTCCCTGCAAAAGGCTTTCGCAGGAACTTCCTGTGTGGGAATAAAGGTGAGGCCCAACGTGTTGTTTGTGAGAAACCCACTCCTTCCATCCATTTTTTCAGATCGTATTAGGATATGGTTTCAAAACTGACACAAATCCAAAACTCGAGTGAGCCATAAGGCAAAAGATTGCACATGTACCATTGAAAGATGCGTGGGGCCACATGAAGGAAGCGGATTGGTTGTTGTATCACACACCACCAACCTAGCTAGTGTGTTGACGTCACCAAATTCTGTGGGTCCTACCATAAGGTTTATGTTATATCCAAACTGTCCATCTATTTGGTGAGTGTTCACAACCCCAAGTGTAGGGTCGCAATGTAGTAATAACTCAGTGAGACCGAGGTCGAATCCACATGGAATGGGGAACACAAACTAATCTAAGTCTAACTTGGTTGGTTTGGGTTTTTAATCCAACAATTTAGAAAAAGGTTTTGAAAATAATAAAGATAAAATACTAAGAATCCAGGAATCCACTTATAGCGATCTCAACAACAATCTACTTGATTCAATGATAACTCAATTAGAATCGAAGTCCTATCCTATCCAATTGGATGATGGAGTGGTTACAATAGAATCTGAACTTTCCATTAATTTGGTTCTCAAATATCCATCTAATTGCAATGATGGTAGGGGAATTTAATCATCCTACCATGCCCGGGATACGATGGTGAACAACAACTTCTACACATCACATAATTCCAAAGTTAATAAGATCATATCAAAAGCCTTCACAGCATCTACTATAATTTCAGTCACAATAAATCATAGAAAACTGAAAATATATCTTAATTTAAATCAAAACTTAATGGAAGTTCAATATAAACTTGAATCAAAGCAAACTAAATATCAAAATAAACTGTAGGTTTCATCCCTTAGCCTCAGCTAAGGGATTAGCCTGAGAAGACTAACATCCTAGAAGAAAAATAAAAGAAAAACTAGAAAGATCTACTAGAACCAAGAAGAAATCGAAGTGGAAGAACGTTGTCGGCGCTCCAGCTAAGCCTTCTCTCCATTTCCAAACCGTAGAAGATGCTTCGGAGCATCCTAGGAACTCCTATTTATAGTTGGGGAACTCCAACTTTCACATCGAGTTAGAAGAATTTGGAACCCACCTCAAATTTATGCAGTTCGCGTAAGCTCCACGTAACACCTTCGATGCATTGAACGACCTTCAATCGAATCTTCGATGCATCTAAGTTCCTTCTATGCCATCGAAACTTGTCCAGAACTGTCCAGCGAGTTGGCTTGAAAAATCTTGAAATTCTCAATTCCACCTTCTATGCATCTAAGTACCTTTGATTGAACCTTTGATGCATCTAAGTGCCTTCGATAGAATCGAAGTCTATTCTGGCAGTTTTTTAAAACTATGTTTTTCTGGCCCTGGAATTTCAGATTATCTTTTTTTCAAAATAGTTTTTAGGATTCCTTTTCTTCACTTCAAATCTTCGATTCTCTTCATTCCTCACTTAGTTTTCTTGGATCTTTGACATGTGAATTCTTCATTAATGGCTTCCAAATCTTCAATTCTTTATTATCTTCTTTTGAGCTCTAAATCCATCCTTTTTAGCGCATATTCATTATAAGCTTCCGAATCACCTTGTATGGCAAAAATGTATATAATAAAATCAAATTATCAATTAAATACCAAGAAAACTAATGTAATTGAAGGGTTAAATATGCAATCTTTGAGTCTCAACAGATCCCCCCTCCCCCCTAACCAGCATTTTTCTAGCCCCGAGCAAAACATGCAAAATATATTCAAAAACTAATGTATAGTTTCCATAAGCTTAAGCGATTCTAAAAATAACCCATATTATAGAAATCTAAAATACATTAATACTAAGCATTACTTTCTCCTAAACTCTAGTACTTTGTAAATTTCCTAATCAAGTTTAAAGTATTAATCCTCCAATTAGAACAATTCTAAACATTGAGTTCCATGGGTGCATAGTGAAGTCTAAACTTATCACAACCAAAGGTTCAATTCTCTATTTTCATGATAACATTGATAATCAAAAGAGTTCAAGATAACTAAAACCTAAACCAAAACTTGTCTTATAGTTCAACACTATTCTTCCAGCTTTTGATTTTTTCCATCGATGGCTTTCACACTATTGCACTATTTTCTTCTTTCAACAGTCCTTAATGAACTTTAATAGGTAGCACTTTTTTATGACAACTATTTTTTTACTGGGTATTTTCTTTCTCTCACTTTTTTTTCTTAGAACATGATGGACAAATTCCCCAAGTTTTAGTTCTCATCGTTCTTAAGAATCATCAAGTTAACAATTCAATATCAAACCAAAACTTTAATATGTAAGTGAGATGTGACATGTGAAATCATGACTCAATCAACGTTTGAAACTTGTAATTAAGAATTAATAACTCAACTTAATTTTGAAATCTATCAAATAACTAAAATCTAAGAGTCATAAATCATCAACGGTAAGTATCTCATAATTATAATCTATGGATTAATTTCAAAATCACTTAAGTGGATAGAAATTTCAAGAATTTTGAAGAATTTTAGCTCAAAAATTTAACATTTTTGCTCAAATTTGAAGAATTTCCGATAGGAAACCTACCCCTAACCTAAAATCTACATTATCCTCAATGTACAAGCATATGCAATAAAAACAAAATCGATAGTAATGAAAAATAAAGGAAAGCAAATAAAGAGTACATGTGAAGTGAATACGATCTTTCAATAAAATGTAGTTCTAGTGACTAACTAAACTATGAAAAGAAAACTAATCCTAAGAAAGCAAGTAAATTCTAATCCTAAACTAGGAAAGCTAGGATAAACTACTCAACCATGTAGTAAGGTTCCTCCTCCGGCTAATATCTCGATAAATTTCTCAGTAGGTTTCTCAACAAGATCATTCAAAAGCCAATTTTGTAGTAGATTTATATGCCCTGGAGCATGAATGTCGAGAGAAATTTATGGACCTCAGCAAAAAATCATCGTTGAATCTCCTAAGGTATCCAAAGTATATACTGTAAGACCCGTATCCTAGCCCGTACCATTCCGTAGGCTTCCGCGATCCTCCCAGTCAAATTTCTCCAACTCGCGACCTGTAATCGACAGTTGCGCACAACCCTGAGTCGTATCCCGTATTCCAGAGTCGGCTCGACCCGATACCTGTACAGTGCAACCACACCGTCACATCGGTTCCGGTACCGCGTCTCATACGTTGAATGATACCGGGGTCAGGAGATGTGGGCCCGCGTTCAGTTTGAGGAAAATACCGCATGTTACAATTTCGAGAGAATCTCTACGAAACTCACATCAATCCATCAATCAAGTACGAGCAACCCAACCCATACCTCTCTTACATGACCTTACCTAAAGTCAACTCTCTCCCTTACACAAATACACATTCATCACCCATCACCTATCTCTCACCCATCACACCCCATCACTACCCATCCTTCTCTCCCATCACCCTCTCTCTCTCATTCTCTCTCTCTATTTCAAGCAACTCCATGAGAGTCCAATGTCCATGGCTCCCATGAGAGAGCTAGTGTGTCCCATCTTCCTACCTCCCATCTCCACCATCCAATGATCATCTCAACCGTTGAAGTTTGTCCTTCGGAGCTCTAGGATGCTTTAGTGGAAGGAGGAGAAGATCAAAGGTGGGTGCTTCTATAGGCCTAGATTTTATGTTTTTATGATAAGCCAAGTGAGGCCTACCGATTGATGGTATGGATCTCACTTTGGACCCTAGATGTGGCCGATGGCTCGTCTTGATTCTCGTGATCATTCCATGATGGAGCCATTCTCCATGGACCCCATCATGATGTTTACTTTCTAGTTTGAAAAGAGGTCATCTAGACCTTCCATTTTGATGGAGAAGGAACCTCCACCATTGATTTTGATTTAGTGGGCCCACATGTATAAGGACTCACTTGATGTATGATTGAATGCATGGAATGGAGGTCCCATAGTGCCGGGGTCCCCCCATGATCAAATGTCTCTCTCTCTCTCTCTCTCTCTCTCTCTCTCTCTCTCTCTCTCTCCTTCCTTTATTTTGTGGCCCACCTAATGAGTGTATGTGGTGACCCAAACTGCCCATCAAATGGACCCCACGACCGTCCAAGCCATGTGGGCCCTACCCCTGGTGATGGGGAAACACAAGTATTAGGTTGATCCAATCTAGTGGGCCACGTCCACGTGGGACCCACAAGTCATGGTCCCCACACGTGGGACCCACCATGATAAAATGTATTCTCACGCTGTCCACGTCCAGCATCCCTGGACGTTGGACGTTGTGAAGGTGAACAGACAGTGAGTGTATTAACAAACAAATATATATATATAGTATTTAAAGTATTTAATTTTAAGGCTTTTTGGGTGGGCTGCTCATGCAAGCCCCACCTTGATGTATCAATCCAATCCACGCCATCTATTCCATTCTACAGCTCGTTTTAGGCGTTAAGCCAAAAAATGAGGCCAATCCAATTTTCTGGTCACTACGCTAGAACAGCGAAAAAAGGACGGTCCAAAACCGTCTTAAATGACCAAAAAGGACAGTCATGGATCGTCACATAGGCAATCAAATTTTGACGTGTCCTATTACTTAAAGGACGGTTGAAAACCGTCATTCTTATTGATGAAAAAAAGACGGTTATGGACCGTCCTAAAAAAGGATAGTCATGGAGACCGTCTCTTATGAGCCCAAAGAGGACGGCCATAGACCGTCCTTTAAAAGGACTGTCATGGACCGTCCTTAAAAAAGACTGTCATGAACCGCCTCTTATAGGCCTTCAAAGGACGGCGATAGATCGTCCTTTAAATGGACGGTCATGGACCGTCCTTTAAAAGGACTGTCATGGACGGTCTCTTTTGAGCCTTCAAAGGACGGTTATAGACCGTCCTTTAAAAGGACTGCTATAGGTCGTCTCTTTTGACCCTTAAAAAGACGGTCATGGACCGTCCTTTTAAAGGACTGCTATAGGTCGTCTCTTTTGACCCTTCAAGGACCAAATTTGACCTAGTCTTCTTCCTGATATACACCTGTTATACAATATATTTCATCACATTAACATTCATTACCCAAACTACGTAAATCCATCCAAACACAATCTTCCTGATATACACCTGTTATACAATATATTTCATCACATTCACATTCATTACCCAAACACGTAAATTCATCCAAACACAATCTTCCTGATATACACCTGTTATACAATATATTTCATCACATTCACATTCATCAATCCATCCAAACACACAATCTTCTTGATATACACCTGTTATACAATATATTTCATCACATTCACATTCACATTCACATTTATTACCCAAACTACATAAATCCATCCAAACACATAATCTTCCTGATATACACCTGTTATACAATATATTTCATCACATTCACATTCACATCCATCAATCCATCCAAACACAATCTTCATATACACATTATACAATATATTTCATCACATTCACATCCATCTAAACCCAAACTACGTAAATCCATCCAAACACACAATCTTCCTGATATACACTTGTTATACAATATATTTCATCACATTCACATCCATCAATCCATCCAAACACACAATCTTCCTGATATACACCTGTTATACAATATATTTCATCACATTCACATCCATCTAAACCCAAACTACGTAAATCCATCCAAACACACAATCTTCCTGATATACACCTGTTATACAATATATTTCATCACATTCACATTCACATCCATCTAAACCCAAACTACGTAAATTCATCCAAACATAAACTACATCCATCCAAACACAAACAATCTTATTCACATTACATTCATCCACGCATAATACATATAAATAAGTTTAGGTTTATGTTAGGTTATAAGCTATAGGTTTAGGGAATTGAGAATAGGTTTAGGTTTAGGAAATCGGGTTCGGGTTCGGGATCGGGTTCAAGTTTGGGTTTTCAAGTTTAGGTTTAGGTTTAGGTTAGGGAGTTGAGATTATGATTAGGTGTAGGTGTAGGTTTAGGGATTTGAAAATAGGTTAAGGTTTAGGTTTAAGAATTCGGGTTCGGGTTCGGGATTGGGTTTAGGTTTGGGTTTTCAAGTTAAGGTTTAGGTTTAGATTTAGGTTGGGGAGTTTAGATTAGGATTAGGTTTAGGTTTAGAGATATGAGAATAGGTTAAGGTTTAGGTTTAGGAAATCGGGTTCGGGTTCGGGATCGGGTTTAGGTTTAGGTTTTCAAGTTTAGGTTTAGGTTAGGGAGTTGAGATTAGGATTAGGTGTAAGTGTAGGTTTAGGGATTTGAGAATATATTTAGGTTATAGGTTATAGGTTCGGGTTTAAGTTTAGGTTAAGGTTAAGGTTTAAGTTTAGGTTATAAGCTATAGGTTTAGGGAATTGAGAATAGGTTAAGGTTTAGGTTTAGAAATCGGGTTCGGGTTCTGGGATCGAGTTTAGGTTTGGGTTTTCAAGTTTAGGTTTAAGTTTAGGTTAGGGAGTTGAGATTAGGATTAGGTGTAGGTTTAGGTTTAAGGATTTGAGAATACATTTAGGTTTTAGGTCATAGGTTTAGATTTTAGGCTTAGGTTTAGGTTTAGGTTTAGGTTAGGTTATAGGTTAAGGTTTAGGAAATTGAGAATAGGTTAAGGTTTAGGTTTAGGAAATCGGGTCCGGGTTCGGGATCGGGTTTAGGTATGGGTTTTCAAGTTTAGGTTTAGGTTTAGGTTTACGTTAAGGAGTTGAGATTAGGATTAGGTGTAGGTTTAAGTTTAGAGATTTGAGAATACATTTAGGTTTTAGGTCATAGGTTTTGGTTTAGGTTGAAGTTATAGGTTTAGGTTTAGGTTTAGGTTAAGGTTTAGGTTTAGGTTATAAGCTATAGGTTTAGGGAATTGAGAATAGGTTAAGGTATAGGTTTAGGAAATCGGGTTCGGGATCACGTTTAGGTTTGGGTTTTCAAGTTTAGGTTTAAGTTTAGGTTAGGGAGTTGAGATTAGGATTAGGAGTATGTTTAGGTTTAGGGATTTGAGAGTACATTTAGGTATTAGGCTTAGGTTTAGGTTTTAGGTTTAGGTTAAGGTTTAAGTTTAGGTTAGGTTTAGGTTTAGGTTTAGGGAATTGAGAATAGGTTAAGGTTTAGGTTTAGGAAATCGGGTTCAGGTTCGGGATTGGGTTTAAGTTTGAGTTTTCAAGTTTAGGTTTAGGTTTAGGTTAGGGAGTTGAGATTAGGATTAGGTGTAGGTTTAGCTTTAGGAATTTAGTTTAGGTTATAGGTTTTGGGATTTGGGAATAGTTTTAGGTTATAAGTATAGGTTTAGGTTATAAGTATAGGTTTAGGTTAGGTTATAGGTTATAGGTTAAAGTTTAGGGATTTGATTTTAGGTTATAGGATTAGGTTAAGGTTTAGGTTTAGATTATAGGTTTTGGGATTTGAGAATGGGTTTGGGTTTAGGTTATAGGTTTTGGTTTTGGTTTAGGTTATATGTTTTGATTTAGGTTATAGGTTATAGGTTTAGGTTAATTATAGGCTCTTGGATTTGAGAATGGGTTCGGGTTTAGGTTATAGGTTTTGGATTTGAGAATGGATTATTGTTTAGGTTTAGGAAATCAAGTTCATGTTCAAGATTGGGTTTAAGTTTTGGTTATAGGTTTTTGGATTTGAGAATGGGTTATGGTTTAGATTTAGGAAATCGGGTTCATGTTCGAGATTGGGTTTAAGTTTTGGTTTCCAAGTTTAGGTTTAGGTTTAGGTTAGGGAGTCGAGATTAGGATTAGGTGTAGGTTTAGCTTTAGGGAATTGAGTTTAGGTTATAGGTTTAGGGAAAGGTTAGGTTTAAGTTATAGGTTTTGGGATTTGGGAATAGTTTTATGTTATAAGTATAGGTTTAGGTTAGGTTATAGGTTATAGGTTAAGGTTTAGGGATTTGATTTTAGGTTATAGGATTAGGTTAAGGTTTAGGTTTAGGTTATACGTTTTGGGATTTGAGAATGGGTTTTGGTTTAGGTTATAGGTTTTAGTTTTGGTTTAGGTTATATGTTTTGATTTAATTATAGGTTATAGGTTATAGGTTTAGGTTAATTATAGGTTCTTGGATTTGAGAATGGGTTCGGGTTTAGGTTATAGGTTTTGGATTTGAGAATGGGTTCGGGTTTAGGTTATAGGTTTTGGATTTGAGAATGGGTTATGGTTTAGGTTTAGGAAATCGGGTTCATGTTCGGACTAGGTGTAAGTTTTGGTTATATGTTTTTGGATTTGAGAATGGGTTATGGTTTAGGTTTAGAAATCGGGTTCATGTTCGGGATTGGGTTTAAGTTTTAGTTTTCAAGTTTAGGTTTAGGTTTAGGTTAGGGAGTTGAGATTAGGATTAGGTGTAGGTTTAGCTTTAAGGAACCGAGTTTAGGTTATAGGTTTAGGGAAATGTTAGGTTTAGGTTATGGGTTTTGGGATTTGGGAATAGTTTTAGGTTATAAGTATAGGTTTAGGGATTGGAGAATGGGTTCGGGTTTAGGTTTAAGTTATAGGTTTTAATTTAGGTTTAGGTTTAGGTTTAGGTTTAAGTTATAGGTTTTGGATTTAAGAATGGGTTCGGTTCGAGTTATAGGTTTTGGTTTAGGTTTAGGTTATAGGTTTTGGGATTTGAGAATGGGTTTGGGTTTAGGTTATAGGTTTTGGTTTTGGTTAAGGTTATACGTTATAGGTTTTGGTTTTGGTTTAGGTTATAGGTTATAGGTTTTGGTTTATGTTTAGGTTAAGGTTTAGGTTTAGGTTATAGGTTTTGAATTTGAGAATGAGTTCGGGTTTAGGTTATAGGTTTTGGTTTTGGTTTTGGTTATAAGTATTGATTTAGGTTATAGGTTATAGGTTTAGGTTATATGTTTAGGTTTAGGTTATAGGTTTTTGGATTTGAGAATGAGTTCGGGTTTAAGTTATAGTTTTGGTTTTGGTTTTGGGATTTGAGAATGGGTTCAGTCTAGGTTATAGGTTTTAGTTTTGGTTTTGGTTATAGGTTTTGGGATTTGAGAATGGGTTCGGGTTTAACTTATAGGTTTTGGTTTTGGTTTTGGTTATAGGTTTTGGTTTTGGTTTAGGATAAGGTTTAGGTTTAGGTTATAGGTTTTGGATTTGAGAATGGGTTCGGGTTTAGGTTATAGGTTTTGGTTTTGGTTTAGGTTATAGGTTTTGGTATTTGGTTTAGAATGGGTTCGGGTTTAAGTTATAGGTTTGGTTTGAGAATGGGTTTAAGTTATAGGTTTTGGTTTTGGTTTAGGTTTTGGGATTTGAGAATGGGTTCGGGTTTAGGTTATAGGTTTTGAGATTTGAGAATGGGTTTGGGTTTAGGTTATAGGTTTTGGTTTTGGTTTAGGTTATAGGTCTTGGTTTTGGTTTAGGTTAAGGTTTAGATTTAGGTTATAGGTTTTGGGATTTGAGAATGGGTTTGGGTTTAAGTTATAGGTTTCGGGATTTGAGAATGGGTTCGAGTTTAGGTTATAGGTTTTGGTTTTGGTTTAGGTTATAGGTTTTAGGATGTGAGAATGGGTTCGGGTTTAGGTTATAGGTTATGGTTTTGGTTTAGGTTATAGGTTTTGGTTTATGTTTAGGTTAAGGTTTAGGTTTAAATTATAGGTTTTGGGATTTGAGAATGGGTTCGGGTTTAGGTTATAGGTTTTGTTTTGGTTTAGGTTTAGGTTTAGGTATAGGTTTGGGTTATTGGTTTTGGGATTTGAGAATGGGTTCGGGTTTAGGTTATAGGTTTGGTTTTGGTTTAGGTTATAGGTCTTGGTTTTGTTTAAGTTAAGGTTTAGGTTAAGATTATAGGTTTTGGGATTTGAGAATGGGTTCGGGTTTAAGTTATAGGTTTTGTTTTGGTTGGAGGTTTGAGAATAGGTTCGGTTAGGTTTTGGGTTTAGAATGGCTTTGGTTTTGGTTTAGGTTATAGGTTTTGGGATTTGAGAATGGGTTCGAGTTTAGGTTATAAGTTTTGGTTTAGGTTTAGGTTTAGGCTTTAGGTTTAGGTTATAGATTTTTGGATTGAGAATGGGTTCGGGTTTAGGTTATAGGTTTTGGTTTTGGTTTAGGTTCGAGTTTTGGGATTTGAGAATGGGTTCTGGTTTAAGTTATAGGTTTTAGTTTAGGTTTAGGTTATAGGTTTTGGTTTTGGTTTTGGGGTTCGGGTTCGGGTTTCGGTTATAGGTTTTAGGTTAAGGTTTAGGTTTTGGGATTTGAGAATGGGTTTGGGTTTAACTTATAGGTTTTGGTTTTGGTTTTGGTTTAGGTTATAGGTCTTGGTTTTGGTTTAGGTTAAGGTTTAGGTTTAGGTTATAGGTTTTGAGATTTGAGAATGGGTTCGAAAGTTATAGGTTTCGGGATTTGAGAATGGGTTCGGGTTTAGGTAATAGGTTTTGGTTTTGGTTTAGGTTTTAGGTTTTAGGATGTGAGAATGGGTTCGGGTTTAGGTTATAGGTTATGGTTTTTGTTTAGGTTGTAGATTTTGGTTTATGTTTAGGTTAAGGTTTAGGTTTAGATTATAGGTTTTGGGATTTGAGAATGGGTTCGGGTTTAGGTTATAGGTTTTGTTTTGGTTTAGGTTTAGTTTAGGTATAGGTTTAGTTATTGGTTTTGGGATTTGAGAATGGGTTCGAGTTTAGGTTATAGGTTTTGGTTTTGGTTTAGGTTATAGGTCTTGGTTTTGGTTTAGGTTAAGGTTTAAGTTTAGGTTATAGGTTTTGGGATTTGAGAATGGGTTCGGCTTTAAGTTATAGGTTTCGGGATTTGAGAATGGGTTCGGGTTTAGGTTATAGGTTTTGGTTTTGGTTTAGGTTATAGGTTTTGGGATGTGAGAATGGGTTCGGGTTTAGGTTATAGGTTATGGTTTTGGATTAGGTTATAGGTTTTGGTTTATATTTAGGTTAAGGTTTAGGTTTAGATTATAGGTTTTGGGATTTGAGAATGGGTTCGGGTTTAGGTTATAGGTTTTGGTTTAGGTTTAGGTTTAGGTTTAGGTTTAGGTTATAGATTTTTGGATTTGAGAATGGGTTCGGGTTTAGGTTATAGGTTTTGGTTTTGGCTTAGGTTATAGGTTTTGGGATTTGAGAATGGGTTCGAGTTTAGGTTATAGGTTTTGGTTTTGGTTTAGGTTTAGGTTTAGGTTTCGGTTTAGGTTTAGGTTATAGATTTTTGGATTTGAGAATGGGTTCGGCCAGGTTATAGGTTTTGGTTTTGGTTTAGGTTATAGGTTATGGGATTTGAGAATGGGCTCTGGTTTAGGTTATAGGTTTTGGTTTAGGTTTAGGTTATAGGTTTTAGTTTTGGTTTTGGTTTTGGGGTTCGGGTTCGGGTTTAGGTTATAGGTTTTGGTTAAGGTTTAGGTTTTGGGATTTGAAAATGGGTTTGGGTTTAGGTTATAGGTTTTGGTTTTGGTTTAGGTTATAGGTCTTGGTTTTGGTTTAGGTTATGGTTTAGGTTTAGGTTATAGGTTTTGGGATTTGAGAATGGGTTTGGGTTTAAGTTATAGGTTCGGGATTTGAGAATGGGTTCGGGTTTAGGTTATAGGTTTTGGTTTTGGTTTAGGTTTAGGTTTTAGGATGTGAGAATGGGTTCGGGTTTAGGTTATAGGTTATGGTTTTTGTTTAGGTTATAGGTTTTGGTTTATGTTTAGGTTAAGGTTTAGGTTTAGATTAGAGGTTTTGGGATTTGAGAATGGGTTCGGGTTTAGGTTATAGGTTTTGTTTTGGTTTAGGTTTAGGTTTAGGTATAGGTTTAGGTTATTGGTTTTGGGATTTGAGAATGGGTTCGGGTTTAGGTTATAGGTTTTGGTTTTGGTTTAGGTTATAGGTCTTGGTTTTGGTTTAGGTTAAGGTTTAAGTTTAGGTTATAGGTTTTGGGATTTGAGAATGGGTTCGACTTTAAGTTATAGGTTTTGGGATTTGAGAATGGGTTCGGGTTTAGGTTATAGGTTTTGATTTTGGTTTAGGTTATAGGTTTTTGGATGTGAGAATGGGTTCGGGTTTAGGTTATAGGTTATGGTTTTGGTTTAGGTTATAGGTTTTGGTTTTATGTTTAGGTTAAGGTTTAGGTTTAGATTATAGGTTTTGGGATTTGAGAATAGGTTCGGGTTTAGGTTATAACTTTTGTTTTGGTTTAGGTTTAGGTTTAAGTATAGGTTTAGGTTATTGGTTTTATGATTTGAGAATGGGTTCGGGTTTTTATAGGTTTTGGTTTTGGTTGACGTTATAAGTTTTAGGATGTGAGAATGGGTTCGGGTTTAGGTTATAGGTTATGGTTTTTGTTTAGGTTATATGTTTCGGTTTATGTTTAGGTTAAGGTTTAGGTTTAGATTATAGGTTTTGGGATTTGAGAATGGGTTCGGGTTTAGGTTATAGGTTTTGTTTTGGTTTAGGTTTACGTTTAGGTTTAGGTTTAGGTTATTGGTTTTGGGATTTGAGAATGGGTTCGGGTTTAGGTTATAGGTTTTGGTTTTGGTTTAGGTTATAGGTCTTGATTTTGGTTTAGGTTAAGGTTTAAGTTTAGGTTTTAGGTTTTGGGATTTGAGAATGGGTTCGGGTTTAAGTTATAGGTTTCAGATTTGAGAATGGGTGTGGGTTTAGGTTATAGGTTTTGGTTTTGGTTTTGGTTATAGGTTTTAGGATGTGAGAATGGGTTCGGGTTTAGGTTATATGTTATGGTTTGGTTTAGGTTATAGGTTTTTATTTATGTTTAGGTTAAGGTTTAGGTTTAGATTATAGGTTTTGGGATTTGAGAATGGGTTCAAGTTTAGGTTATAGGTTTTGTTTTGGTTTAGGTTTAGGTTTAGGTATAAGTTTAGGTTATTGGTTTTGGGATTTGAGAATGGGTTCAGGTTTAGGTTATAGGTTATAGGTTTTGGTTTTATTGTAACATCCCAAAAATCGAGGGTCGAGAAGTAACTCAACTCTCGAGTTCCAGAACATCACTTATGCAACAACATGAATGATGATTGAATGTTGACTGTATTAGAGTAGTGAACATGAGTGAGATTAAGCCAAAACAGCATATCATACTTCAGAGACAGTTAAATTTACAAGCGGAAGACTGTGATAGATAGATAAAGTATATAAACTATGATGAGTCTCCAGAGTGTGATTACATTACCAGGTTAAATAATTACAAGTACAATCCTAAAATATACCAAATGTGTAAGGTCTTCTAGTCAATATCCCAGAAATCCCTATCGATCAGGACACAGCTCACAGGAAGCCGTCAGAAGATAACCAATACAAGTAGGCATCGTAGTCATTGCAAAGGTCCGGCTCCACCTCAGAAGTAGCGTCGCCATCTGAAATCAGACAATGTCTGGTGGGTGTTCGAAACACCATTCCGTAACGTGGGAGTGAGTAGCTAACTTAGTGGAACAATAAAGCATAGGTTAACATGTTATCGACTCAGTCAAGCAGTAATGATAAATCAGTACAATCAAACACTCCTAACTACTCTTATTAATGCAAGTATGAATGACATGGTGTATGCCCTCACCACACCCTCCCTTGTGCGACACCATCTCACGTTCGCGGCATGCTTTCTTCCCTCAGTGCTCCACATCTTCCAGGCACATGCAATGTATGGTGAGCATGATTACCGAGTTGTTATTAGTCCATTTCAAACAGCAGAATTGGGAAACTAAGGTACCTCCCTTGTATCATTCCCAAATATGATCCATTCTAGGGTCGTCAGTCCTAGTTAATATCAGACGATGGTGTGTTTTCTAGGTCACTGCAAAGGCTACCAGGGCTGTTACGCACAAAGGTTACACCACTCCCCCATCACCTCTTAAATGATTCATCACTATACAGAAACAGGCCTAGTTCATACTCTATATATCGCGACAAACTCTAAGGCTCACCGTGATTTTAGAGTATGCTTGAGGTCACTACAAAGGGCTGCCAGGGCTGTTGCTCGCATTCGTTGCACCACTCCCCCATCACCTTATCAATGTAGGCCGACAGCATGAATATAGTGTCCCATACCACCATAATCGGCTCACGAGTTAAGTTACTCACTGGTCACTACGAGGAGGCACGTAGCCCAGCCAGTGGGCCGACAGCTCGACCACGGTGTCCCATACCACCAGCCTGGCTCATGAGTCTTAGCGGATCGAGGTACCATGGTTAAAAGGGTTCTCACTGGTAAGTTTGGTACCCTAGGTTCAAGCAGTAGCGACCAAACATGGTGAACATACATTAGACAAATCGGGTTACATGACAAGCTCGGCTAGCTCGAGCGCACAACAAGTTGAACGACATGAAGTGCATAAGCACTTCGCGTGGCCAACCACTATCGTCAACAGAAGTACGACTCGAGTTCGTCGAACATATCTCACGTGGCAAATGAATCACAGCCACAAATTCAATTCTGGTACCGATTGTCTGGACTATAATCATATCCCCAAACACAATCAATTGTCATCCATAGCATGTGGAGTAAAGCATAATAAACAAAGTAATTCAAACATGCTAGTACGCATGTTATAAAGCATGTTATAAAGCATGATATAAGGCATGTTGTAAAGCACTACGTCAATAGGAATACAAACACCTATATTGCAAGTAAGCAGTTTAAGTAAACAACCTCATGGAGGTAATCATACATGTCACTAGGGTAGTTGAGAATCCCATCTCAACACTCTCCTAAGGCATCAACATTCAAACACTTGTTCACACAAGCATTTTCACAAACACTTAACATACACTATTTCAACATACATAGAGTATGTTAACAAACATGTATTAAGGCGAATCCTTTCACCAAGCAAGTATTTTACGTACACATAATATATTTAGACAATAATTAATCATGGCAAACACATCTCTAAAATATACATGTATACGGTACTTTTACAATACAGTATTTCTACATACATAGTGTATATTAGTAAAACATGTATTTAGGCGAATCCTTTCGCCAAATAAGTATTTTATCCATATATCGTATATCCATATAACAAATAATCATGTCAAACACATTTCTAAAAAATATACGTATACGGTATTTTCTACGAATACCTAGAATATGTAAAATTCCATATTCTACAACTTTAATCGAAACAGAAAACGGAAAGCACTTTGTACATGTGCAATTGCATGCAGATCATGAATCTATCATTATCTGACATTGAAAGCATTGAAAACCATAACCTATACACCTAAAGTCCGCACCTCGTGTCGTAGAATCGTAACGGAGTCGATAGGTTTGCTAAGCTTCCGTATACGGCAGTTTGACAACCTATAGAATGTAATAGGTTAGCTATTTCATAACCTACAACAATCAACATCCCAAATCAGGTTAGGGTTAGGGTTTCTTACCTAAAAACGATGCCGGGATCGCCAGGAAATCGATGAGAAAGGGGTGGTTGAACACGTATGGCAGCGGCAGGAAGATGCTCCCACATCTCCCACACTTTCTCTCTCTTTTCTCTCTTTCTCTCCTAGGGTTTTCTCAAATTCGTATGGTTGCAATGAGAGAGGGTTTAAGGTCCTTATATAGCCTACAAATTCACCGAATTAGACTTCTGGACAAGGTTTACTTAGGTTATAACCAAAGAACTTTTTCAGCTCAACGGAGGACTTCTGGTGGGCCTCCTTGAGCCAAAGGTCAGTCTTAAGCTCACTAACACCGGATCTATGTTCCATTAAGTTTTTGTTTCAGTCGGATATCCAGATCACGCGTGGCGGACTAGTTTCAGTTCGATGGTCAGTGGGTCTCGATCGGAGATTCCGAGTACATGTAAATGTGTATGAAATTTTTCCTGATCCGAGGGTGTATTTGGGTCGGTCGACGGTCTCGATTGCTTAAAACGATCCGCAAGCGACGAGTCTCGGTCACTATTCAAGATATTTATTTTGTAAAGGAAACAAGTGTTTTCACACTCCCTCGCTCCGGACTCAAGCGAATGTACCATGGGACACTATCTCGATTTGATTTACTCGAGATGGTTGTCAAGCCCAAAGAAGGCGGTCTTAAGTCCTTAACCTCATATTATTCGGACTCACGATGTGCGGTCCAGATCAGATACGGAGTTTCGAGATGCTCCCGAGAGCAGCCGGGTAATGAGTTTGATTCGAGATTTTAGGGTAACCTAGCGTCAATGATTCTACAAGTTTTGGGTCTTGTAGATCATATTTTAAGCGATTCAAACGGATTTCGTAGCTAATCAGTTTAGCACTTAGTTACCTTGTCTCATTTCTAAAGGATTTAGTCCTGTAAGATTTTTGCCTGAGGTGGTACTTAGTCCTTTGTAGTTTGTATATAAAGTGATCCAAGTTGTACTACTTAGCTAGTTTAAGATAATGTCTAGGGTGAAAGTTCTTAGAAAAATTGGAAGATCAAGGTGGTGAAGGGTGAGATTTGTGAAGGAAATGGGTTCAAAGGCAACTTTAGACTTTGGGATTCAGTTCTGACAAGTTAATAAGGTGTTAGGATCGACCCATTGCCTAAGGACGTCTAATCCCAGGTTGGCAAAAATCTGGGATGTTACAATTGTTTTCGGTTAGGTTAAGGTTTAGGTTTAGGTTATAGGTTTTGGGATTTGAGAATGAGTTCGGGTTTAAGTTATAGGTTTCGAGATTTAAGAATGGGTTCGAGTTTAGGATAGGTTTTGGTTTAGGTTTAGGTTATAGGTTTAAGGATGTGAGAATGGGTTCGGGTTTAGGTTATAGGTTATGGTTTTGGTTTAGGTTATAGGTTTTGGTTTATGTTTAGGTTAACGTTTAGGTTTAGATTATAGGTTTTGGGATTTGAGAATGGGTTCGGGTTTAGGTTATAGGTTTTGTTTTGGTTTAAGTTTAGGTTTAGGTATAAGTTTAGGTTATTGGTTTTGGGATTTGAGAATGGGTTTGGGTTTAGGTTATAGGTTATAGGTTTTGGTTATGGTTTAGGTTATAGGTCTTGGTTTTTGTTTAGGTTAAGGTTTAGGTTTAGGTTATAGGTTTTGGGATTTGAGAATGGGTTCGGGTTTAAGTTATAGGTTTTGGGATTTAACAATGGCTTCGGGTTTAGGTTATAGGTTATGGTTTTGGTTTAGGTTATAGCTTTTAGGAATTGAGAATGGGTTCTGGTTTAGGTTATAGGTTTTGGTTTAGGTTTAGGTTATAGGTTTTAGTTTTGGTTTTGGTTTTGGTTTTGGGTTTCGGGTTCGGGTTTAGGTTATAGGTTTTGGTTAAGGTTTAGGTTTTGGGATTTGAGAATGGGTTTGGGTTTAGGTTATAGGTTTTGGTTTTGGGTTTAGGTTGTAGGTCTTGGTTTTGGTTTAGGTTAAGGTTTAGGTTTAGGTTATAGGTTTTGGGATTTGAGAATGGGTTCGGGTTTAAATTATAGGTTTGAGGATTTGAGAATGGGTTCGGGTTTAGGTTATAGGTTTTGGTTTTGGTTTAGGTTATAGGTTTTAGGATGTGAGAATGGGTTCGGGTTTAGGTTATAGGTTATTGTTTTGTTTAGGTTATAGGTTTTAGTTTATGTTTAGGTTAAGGTTTAGGTTTAGATTATAGGTTTTGGGATTTGAGAATGGGTTCGGGTTTAGGTTATAGGTTTTGTTTTGGCTTAGGTTTAGGTTTAGATATAAGTTTAGGTTATTGGTTTTGGGATTTGAGAATGGGTTCGGGTTTAGGTTATAGGTTTTGGTTAAGGTTTAGGTTTTTGATTTGAGAATGGGTTTGGGTTTAGGTTATAGGTTTTAGTTTAGGTTTAGGTTATAGGTTTTGGGATTTGAGAATGGGTTCGGGTTTAGGCTATAGGTTTTGTTTTGGTTTAGGTTATAGGTTTTGGTTTATGTTTAGGTTAAGGTTTAGGTTTAGATTATAGGTTTTGGGATTTGAGAATGGGTTCGAGTTTAGGTTATAGGTTTTGTTTTGGTTTAGGTTTAGGTTTAAGGTATAAGTTTAGGTTATTGGTTTTAGGATTTGAGAATGGGTTCGGGTTTAGGTTATAGGCTTTGGTTTTGGTTTAGGTTAGGTTAAGGTTTAGGTTTAGGTTATAGGTTTTGGGAATTGAGAATGGGTTCGGGTTTAAGTTATAGGTTTCGAGATTTGAGAATGGGTTCGGGTTTTTATAGGTTTTGGTTTAGGTTATAGGTTTTAGGATGTGAGAATGGATTCGGGTTTAGGTTTTATGTTATGGTTTTGGTTTTGGTTATGGGTTTTGGTTTATGTTTAGGTTAAGGTTTAGGTTTAGATTATAGGTTTTGGGATTGGAGAATGGGTTCAAGTTTAGGTTATAGGTCTTGTTTTGGTTTAGGTTTAGGTTTATGTATAGGTTTAGGTTATTGGTTTTGGGATTTGAGAATGGGTTCGGGTTCGGGTTTAGGTTATAGGTTTTGGTTTTGGTTTAGGTTATAGGTCTTGGTTTTGGTTTAGGTTAAGGTTTAAGTTTAGGTTATAGGTTTTGGGATTTGAGAATGGGTTCGGGTTTAGGTTATAGGTTTTGGTTTTGGTTTAGGTTATAGGTTTTAGGATGTGAGAATTTTGGTTTTGGTTTAGGTTATAAGTTATGGTTTTTAGTTTAGGTTATAGGTTTTGGTTTATGTTTAGGTTAAGGTTTAGGTTTAGATTATAGGTTTTGGGATTTGACAATGGGTTCGAGTTTAGGTTATAGGTTTTGTTTTGGTTTTGGTTTAGGTTTAGGTATAGGTTTAGGTTATTGGTTTTGGGATTTGAGAATGGGTTCATGTTTAGGTTATAAGTTTTGGTTAAGGTTTAGGTTTTTGATTTGAGAATGAGTTCGGGTTTATGTTATAGGTTTTAGTTTACGTTTAGGTTATAGGTTTTGGGTTTTAAGAATGGGTTCGGGTTTAGGCTATAGGTTTTGTTTTGGTTTAGATTATAGGTTTTAGTTTATGTTTAGGTTAAGGTTTAGGTTTAGGTTATAGGTTGTCGGATTTGAGAGTGGGTTCGGGTTTAGGTTATAGGTTTTGTTTTGGTTTAGGTTCGAGTTTAGGTATAAGTTTAGGTTATTGGTTTTAGGATTTGAGAATGGGTTCAGGTTTAGGTTATAGGTTTTGGTTTTGGTTTAGGTTAGGTTAAGGTTTAGGTTTAGTTTATAGGTTTTGGAATTTGAGAATGGGTTCGGGTATAAGTTATAGGTTTTGGTATTTGAGAATGCGTTCGGGTTTAAGTTATAGGTTTTGGTTTTGGTTTAGGTTATAGGTTTTACGATGTGAGAATGGGTTCGGGTTTAGGTCATAGGTTATGGTTTTGGTTTAGGTTATAGGTTTTGGTTTATGTTTAGGTTAAGGTTTAGGTTTAGATTATCGGTTTTGGGATTTGAGAATGGGTTTGGGTTTAGGTTATAGGTTTTGTTTTGGTTTAGGTTTAGGCTTAGGTATAAGTTCGGGTTATTGGTTTTGGGTATTGAGAATGGGTTCGGGTTTAGGTTATAGGTTTTGGTTTTGGTTTTGGTTATAGGTTTTAGGATGTGAGAATGGGTTCGGGTTTAGGTTATAGGTTATGGTTTTGGTTTAGGTTATAGGTTTTGGTTTATGTTTAGGTTAACGTTTAGGTTTAGATTATAGGTTTTGGGATTTGAGAATGGGTTCGGGTTTAGGTTATAGGTTTTGTTTTGGTTTTGGTTTAGTTTAGGTTTAGGTTTAAGTTTTGGGATTTGGGATTTAAGAATGGTTTCGGGTTAAGGTTATAGGTTATGAGGTTTTGGTTTTGGTTTAGGTTATAGGTCCGGGTTTTGGTTTAGGTTAAGGTTTAGGTTTAGGTTATAGGTTTTAGGATTTGAGAATGGGTTCGGGTTTAAGTTATAGGTTTCGAGATTTGAGAATGGGTTCGGGTTTAGGTTATAGGTTTTAGTTTTGGTTTAGGTTATAGGTTTTAAGATGTGAGAATGGGTTCGGGTTTAGGTTATAGGTTACGGTTTTGGTTTTGTTATGGGTTTTGGTTTATGTTTAGGTTAAGGTTTAGGTTTAGATTATAGGTTTTGGGATTTGAGAATGGGTTCGGGTTTAGGTTATAGGTTTTGTTTTGGTTTAGGTTTAGGTTTAGGTATAGGTTTAGGTTATTGGTTTTGGGATTTGAGAATGGGTTCGGGTTTAGGTTATAGATTTTGGTTTTGGTTTAGGTTATAGGTCTTAGTTTTGGTTTTGGTTAAGGTTTAAGTTTAGTTTATAGGTTTTGGGACTTAAGAATGAGTTCGGGTTAAGTTATAGGTTTCGTGATTTGAGAATGGGTTCGGGTTTAGGTTATAGGTTTTGGTTTTGGTTTAGGTTATAGGTTTTAGGATGTGAGAATGGGTTCGGGTTTAGGTTATAGGTTATGGTTTTGGTTTAGGTTATAGGTTTTGGTTTATGTTTAGGTTATGGTTTAGGTTTAGATTATAGGTTTTGGGATTTGAGAATGGGTTCGAGTTTAGGTTATAGGTTTTGTTTTGGTTTAGGTTTAGGTTTAGGTATAAGTTTAGGTTATTGGTTTTGGGATTTGATAATGGGTTCGGGTTTAGGTTATAGGTTTTAGTTTAGGTTTAGGTTATAGGTTTTAGGATTTGAGAATGGGTTCGGGTTTAGGCTATAGGTTTTGTTTTGGTTTAGGTTATAGGTTTTGGTTCATGTTTAGGTTAAGGTTTAGGTTTAGATTATAGGTTTTGGTATTTGAGAATGGGTTCGGGTTTAGGTTATAGGTTTTGTTTTGTTTAGGTTTATGTTTAGGTATAAGTTTAGGTTATTGCTTTCGGGATTTGAGAATGGGTTCGGGTTTAGGTTATAGGTTTTGGTTTTGGTTTTAGGTTAGGTTAAGTTTTAGGTTTAGGTTATAGGTTTTGGGATTTGAGAATGAGTTCATGTTTAAGTTATAGGTTTCGGGATTTGAGAATGGGTTCGGGTTTAAGTTATAGGTTTTGGTTTTGGTTAGGTTATAGGTTTTAGGATGTGAGAATGGGTTCGGGTTTAGGTTATAGGTTATGGTTTTGGTTTTGGTTATGGGTTTTGATTTATGTTTAGGTTAAGGTTTAGGTTTAGATTATAGGTTTTGGGATTTGAGAATGGGTTCGGGTTTAGGTTATAGGTTTTGTTTTGGTTTAGGTTTAGGTTTAGGTATAGGTTTAGGTTATTGGTTTTGGGATTTGAGAATGGGTTTGGGTTTAGGTTATAGGTTTTGGTTTTGGTTTAGGTTATAGGTCTTGGTTTTGGTTTAGGTTAAGGTTTAAGTTTAGGTTATAGGTTTTGGGATTTGAGAATGGGTTCGGGTTTAAGTTATAGGTTTTGGGATTTGAGAATGGGTTCGGGTTTAAGTTATAGGTTTTGGTTTTGGTTTAGGTTATAGGTTTTAGGATGTGAGAATGGTTTCGGGTTTAGGTTATAGGTTATGGTTTTGGTTTAGGTTATACGTTTTGGTTTATGTTTAGGTTAAGGTTTAGGTTTAGATTATAGGTTTTGAGATTTGAGAATGGGTTCGAGTTTAGGTTATAGGTTTTGTTTAGGTTTAGGTTTAGGTTTAGGTATAGGTTTAGGTTATTAGTTTTAGGATTTGAGAATGTGTTCGGGTTTAGGTTATAGGTTTTGGTTAAGGTTTAGGTTTTTGGATTTGAGAATGGGCTCGGGTTTAGGTTATAGTTTTTAGTTTAGGTTTAGGTTATAGGTTTTGGGATTTGAGAATGGGTTCGGGTTTAGGCTATAGGTTTTGTTTTGGTTTACGTTATAGGTTTTAGTTTATGTTTAGGTTAAGGTTTAGGTTTAGATTATAGGTTTTGGGATTTGAGAATGGGTTCGGGTTTAGGTTATAGGTTTTGGTTTTGGTTTTGGTTATAGGTTTTGGGATTTGTGAATGGGTTCGGGTTTAGGTTATAGCTTTTGGTTTAGGATTAAGTTTAGTTTATAGATTTTTGGATTTGAGAATGGGTTTGAGTTTAGGTTATAGGTTTTGGTTTTGGTTTAGGTTATAGGTTTTGGGATTTGAGAATGGGTTCGGGTTTAAGTTTTATGTTTGAGATTTAAGAATGGGTTCGGGTTTAGGTTATAAGTTTTGGTTTTGGTTTAGGTTATAGGTTTTACAATGTGAGAATGGGTTCGGGTTTAGGTTATAGGTTATGGTTTTGGTTTAGGTTATAGGTTTTGGTTTATGTTTAGGTTAATGTTTCGGTTTAGATTATAGGTTTTGGGATTTGAGAATGGGTTCGGGTTTAGGTTATAGGTTTTGTTTTGGTTTAGGTTTAGGTTTATGTATAACTTTAGGTTATTGGTTTTGGGATTTGGGAATGGGTTCGGGTTTAGGTTATAGGTTTTGGTTTTGTTTTAGGTTTAGGTTAAGGTTTAGGTTTAGGTTATAAGTTTTGGGATTTGAGAATGAGTTCGGGTTTAAGTTATAGGTTTCGGGATTTATGAATGGGTTCGAGTTTAGGTTATAGGTTTTGGTTTTGGTTTAGGTTATAGGTTTTTGGATGTGAGAATGGGTTCGGTTTTAGGTTATAGGTTATGGTTTTGGTTTAGGTTATAGGTTTTGGTTTATGTTTGGTTAAGGTTTAGGTTTAGATTATAGGTTTTGGGATTTGAGAATGGGTTCGGGTTTAGGTTATAGGTTTTGTTTTGGTTTAGGTTTAGGTTATTGGTTTGGGATTTGAGAATATTCGGTTTTAGGTTATAAGAATGGGTTTTGGTTTTGGTTTAGGTTATAGGTCTTGGTTTTGGTCTAGGTTATATAGGTCTTGGTTTTGGTCTAGGTTATATAGGTCTTGGTTTTGGTTTAGGTTATGGTCTAGGTTTAGGTTATAGGTTTTGGGATTTGAGAATGGGTTCGGGTTTAGGTTATAGGTTTTGGTTTTACTTTAGGTTATATAGGTTTTGGGATGTGAGAATGGGTTCGGGTTTAGGTTATAGGTTTTGGTTTTGGTTTAGGTTATAGGTTTTGATTTATGTTTAGGTTAAGGTTTAGGTTTAGATTATTGGTTTTGGGATTTGAGAATGGGTTCGGGTTTAGGTTATAGGTTTTGTTTTGGTTTAGGTTTAGGTTTAGGTATTGGTTTAGGTTATTCGTTTTGGGATTTGAGAATGGGTTTGGGTTTAGGTTATAGGTTTTGGTTAAGGTTTAGGTTTTTGGATTTGAGAATGTGTTCGGGCTTAGGTTATAGGTTTTAGTTTAGGTTTAGGTTATAGGTTTTGGGATTTGAGAATGGGTTCGGGTTTAGGTTATAGGTTTTGGTTTTGGTTTAGGTTATAAGTTTTGGGATTTGAGAATGGGTTCGGATTTAGGTTTAAGTTATAGGATTTGGGATTTGAGAATAGGTTTAAATTATAATAATAGGTTTAGGTTATAAGTATAGGTTTAGGTTATAAGTATGGGTTTTATGTTTAGGTTAAGGTTATAGGTTTAGGTTCAGGTTTAGGTTAGGTTACAGGTCAAGGTTTAGGGAATTCAGTTTATGTTATAGGTTATAGGTTAAGGTTTAGGTTTAGGTTCGGGTTATAGGTTTTGAGATTTGAGAATAGGTTTAGGTTTAGGTTATAGGTTTTGGGATTTGAGAATAGGTTTAAGTTATAAGAATAGGTTTAGGTTATAAGTATAGGTTTAGATTTAGATTTAGGTATTATGTTTAGGTTAAGTTATAGGTTTAGGTTTAAGTTTAGGTTAGGTTATAGGTTAAGATTTAGGGAATTGAGTTTAGGTTATAGGTTTAGGTTAAGGTATAGGTTAAAGGTTAAGGTTTAGGTTTAGATTTAGGTTAAGGTTAAGGTTAAGGTTTAGGTTTAGGTTTAAGTTATAGGTTTTGGGATTTGAGAATAGGTTTAGGTTAAGGTGATAAGTTTAGGTTTAGGAAATCGGGATCGGATTCGGGTTTAGGTTTAGGTTTGGGTTTTCAAGTTTAGGTTTAGGTTTAGGTTAGGGAGTTGAGATTAGGATTAGGTGTAGGTTACGGTTTAGGGATTTGAGAATACGTTAAGCTTTAGGTTTAGGAAATCAGGTTCGGGTTCGGGTTCGAGATCGGATTTAAGTTTGGGTTTTAGGTTTAGGTTTAGGTTATAAGCATAGGTTTAGGTTTAGGTTTAGGTATTCTCTAGTATTATCTACTATTGAACCTAGTATTATCTACTACATACTAGTAACATACAACCAATATTGGGGCACCATACCATAAGCTATAAGAATTTCATGTCCCCCTAAACAAGGTATCCTCCATTGATAGCATATATATATATATATATATATTATAAGTTTTTTATTTTCATTTACATTCGCAAATACATTCATCATCCATCCGGATAGCTCCGACGCACATCCGGGTCTGCTCATTTAAATAAAATGGATTATCAAGATCATTTAAATAAAATCAGGTCCAATCAACAATCTGACCTGGAGGATTCTATTAGTATTGTTGACAGCACCTCGAACCTTGTTTAAATCCAGGTTGCAATCTGTGGCCACTTATGCTATTTATCTTTCTGTGAAGTTGGTGACGATTTCTGCATCAAACCCAGTGAAAGCAGCCCTAATGATAAAGAACATTTCTTTCCATGAATTCATTATCTCTCTCTTTTAATTTTTTAACTTTCCATTATAATAATAACTACCTGAAATCATGGCATTTTCTCAAGATAGAAGTCCAATCCATCCCAACTTGTGCACCTGTTAGGACAAATGTAAAATGGTAACACAAAAATAAAAACATGAAAAGATGGCATCTTTACAACAAATTCCAGGGAAAAAAGAACTCTAATGGCAGACATGCTGATGTACAATATTTTCGTGACTAGACGTGCGACGTACAAAACCATCATCAATGATCCAACGTAGATTGTCCTAATTATAACACTGAAGCACAACGAAAGATAATTGAATACATACTGATATGTTTTTGGGTAAGGAATTGAACCCATTTTTTGAAGCTTTAAGCAGGTATTGCAATTAGCTTCAAGACTTTTGTGAATATGATAGAGAAAAGCAAAGAATAGTAAATCATGAAGGTCATTACCAATATGATGTGAAAGCAATTGTATTTCATAAACACCTACCCTTTGATTGGTTCCAATCAACAAGCCTTCGCATATCCACTTTCTCATTATCCTATAAATGTTATCATCAACAAACTATTACTGATTTTCTACTAAAAAAGATTGAGAAAGAAATCATGACCTGCTCCTCTCACTGCACTAGTGTTGTCTCCCTTTTACTCCACTGTGTATCCACCAACCTGAGACAATTACACTTTCCTATCACTATTTTCACTTCACAACACCATACTTTTTAACTAATTAAAAAAAAAAAAAAAAGACCCAACTCAGCTGGGTCTCAGTTCAATTGATGGTGGGAACCATAAGATGGAATCGAGATCCATGTTCCCACATATATGGGATCATGCGTGTGAGATTAGAAAATGCCAGCAGTCCAATCTTTTGCCTTTTCTTGCTCAGTGTGGACCACTGTCATGTTCATTTCTTTTATGTCTATCGAATAGCTAGAAATTTCATCTTAGGTAGTTCTCTAACAACTTTAGGGATCAAAGGAAGTATGGCAGCCCCTTCATTCAAATTTGGTAAATAGGAAATTCATACCTTGGCAAAATAAACAGAGGAATGATACGATGCAAAACCCACATCCTTGCACAATATACAAAGATTATCAGTTTTGACAAGCATATAATTCCTCCAAACTCATGATCTTTAGTTGTGACTTGGGCTAAGTTCCTCTCTCTCTCTCAAGTTGTTTATTTTATTTTTATTTTTTTAAATGTAACTACTTAGCAAAATAAACAGATACATAATACAATGCAGAATCTGCATCTTTGCACAACATACATACAACCCCGAGAAAGAAAACAGAGTAAACATCAGCTCTCTCTCTCTCTCTCTCTCTTAGCTAAACTCTCTGCAGACCTCTCTCTCAACATCATACCCCGAGAAAGAAAACAGAGTCATCTCTCTCTCTCTCTCTCTCTCTCTCTCTCCTTCCTTACAAATTTACAGCTTCAATTATCATTCAGCTTCTTTCCATACTCAAATATACTGAAAAAACTCCAATGAAATCCTTAAATTTCAACATTTTAGGATCCAAATCCTCAACCAACAACAACTCTTTCAAATATATATATATATAAACAAAATAATAATAAAATAAAAATCCTGGCAGGTTTATCATTTGCTAGTTATATTGGATGTTCATTAAAGCACACCGAATTCTAGCAAGAAATCCTGTGAGCGGCTAAAATTAGCAAAGATTTACTTGATGTCGAGTGGGTAAAACCGAAAGCAAAGATATGCCATTGGTAGAAGTCCTAAATGCATTCATATTAAGCACCATACTCCATCCTTAAAACAAAAACCAAAAAAAAAAAAAAAAAAAAGCACCATAGTCTGTCGAGTTTCAAATAACTCTCCTTTTATGCTTCTCCACCTGTCACCCACATCTTGCAAACTTCTTCCACTATTCGCATGCATTTCCTGGGTCATATGTATATCTCTGATACATATAATGAAAAAAAAAACTAGAGAAAAGGTCTTCACACCATTAGTTTTATGGATCACTAAAATTATGCATTATTTAAGGACATGGGAAGGCTTTTAAACTAAATGTAAGGGCATTTATGTAATTTGGAGGTGCATCTATGTTGTCCCCCAAAAGTACTTTGTTTATAGATAGGACAAAACATAACTGCTTCCTCTCCATTTTATGCACTGATCAAATGTTCCAGCGGAGAAAAATCAAATATGTATGTATATCTATCCATATTGCTGTTAGAAGTCAAAATAATTTTGCTAAATTTTCATTTTTATAAATAATTTACTTTTTAAAAACTTTTAATTGACTAAAATGCCCCTTGAATCTATAACATTTTATGTTATGAGCCCAAAAAATGAAGATCCAAATCTCGTGGGACCATATCATCTGAAACAGTGGTGATTCAACACCCTACCATTAAAAAATTCCTATGGCCCACTGTAATGTTTCTGTAATTTTTATTTGTCATCCAACATGTTGATAAGGTCAAACAAACCTCCATGGATGGTAAAATAAATAAATAAATAAAAACAAAAAAAATTAGCTTGATCCAAAACTTTTGAGGCCGATTAATGGTCAATCATCACCTTTTCCCATGTTATTGTCCACCTGAGAATTGGATCTGCTTAACTTAAAATGATCTAGAAAAATAGATAAAATAAATACATCAAGGTGGGCCCACGGTAAGGGCCGCACCTAATCCGCTTTAAAAATCTGGAAAAAACTGATGTACATAATCACAACATAAAACAATGTGAATGCCAAAAAATGGTTAGGCAAGATCTTTCAATCTAGAAGTGTTTTTGAATATCAGCGATGGATAGGAGCTTCTGGATTAAACATATAACATTCTGAAATAATCACATGACTCACCTTAGAAGGGCGATCGACTGGCGACCGACGGGCGATGACGCTGGCGCTCAAAAGAGGGAAGGGAGACGAAGAAGATGGCAGTGAAAGAGGGAAAATGAAATTTCCCCTGCTGAAATGGGATAATAGTTCAAATCCGAAAAGTGTGAGTTTTCCATATTTTATAAAATAAACTGTATTCACAACCGTACAATATAGGGTCCATTTAGTGGATGGTTAAGATAATATTAAAAATATAATTATAATTATAAACCATCTACAACAAGACCCATTATTTGGATGGTCTGGATTGCCATATATCAAACTCAAATTTTCTATTAATGAGTCACCACTATTTAACAAAAAAATGTAAAACTAACAGTTTTCACTGTTAAACAAAAACGGGATCTTAGCTTTGGATTTGGTAGGGCTCTATGGGCCCCACCATAATTTTTTTGTTTAATCTGGACCGTACATCCATTTTTAAAAAATCTTTTCAGTTTGATACCAAAAAATTAGCTTGAAATAAATCTCTGGTGAACAACACCATAGGAAAACAATAGTGATTGAACGTCCACCCTTAAAAAGAGAAATAGAGAGATAGGGAAGTGGATTGCGTACTGAATAACTCAAGACGCTAAGCGCATCTTGAGTAAAGTCTGTGGGGTCCATCGTGATTTATGTATTTTATCCAGTCTTCCATCCATTTTACAAGATAATTTTACATCCTTTGATCAAAACCGAAGCATATACAAGGCTAAAATGGACCACACCATAGGAAACAGTGTGAATTGAATTTCTACCGTTGAAATATTCTTGGGGGCCACAGAAGTTTTGGATGAATATTATATTTGTTTTTTCCCTTCATCCATGTTTTTTTATCGTATGAACAGTTTAGATGATAAATAAACATCATCGTGGGGCCTAAAAAGACTTTAACGGTGGAAATCATTATTTCCACTGTTTCCTATGGTATGATCCACTTGAGACATGTATAAGCTTCAATTTTGGGCTCAACGCCTAAAATGAGATGGAAAAATGGATGAAAGGTGTGGATAAATCACATAAATTCATAGTGGGCCCAACTAAGTTTACTCAGCACAACAAGAGTTACGCAATCCGATTTGGAGAGAGAGGGACAGGGAGGGAGAGTGGATTGCTTACTGGGTTACTCAGTACACTTTTATCATGCTGAGTAAACTCAGTTGGGCCCACTGTTAATGTATGTGGTTTATCCACACCGTCCATCCATTTTTACTGATAATTTTAGGGGTTGATACCAAAATTGAAGTGAATCCAAAGCTCAAGTGGACCATTACACAGGAAACAGTGTGGAATAATGATTTCCACCATTGAAATCTTACTAGGGTTCAAATTAATTTTTATTTGTCATCCAACCTGTTCATAAGATCACAAAGACATGGATGAAGAGAGACCATAAACATCAGCTTGATCCAAAACTTCTTTGGCCTTCAAAAAATTTTCAATGGTAGAGGTTCAATCAAACTGTTTCCTATAGTATAGTCCACCTGAGATTTTAATTTGCTTTATTTTTTGAGATCTAGTCCTAAAATTATCTGTTAATATGTATTAACAGAGTGAATAAAATAAATAAATAACGGTGGACCCCACACAGTTTACTCGGTATGCTAAGGGCGGGTTTGGGCGATGGGATTAGAAGGGATTAGGTGGCGTGGGATTCAAAAAACATAATTATTACCTATGGCAGGGATAGTCCCTGTTGCTATGAGATAAGATTAATTCCATGCTTTGTTGGTAATAAGGTAGTACATTGAATGAATATACTCACCGTCATTTGAAATTACTAAAAATAACACACATGTGTTATATTTAAACCGTTCATTTATTTTGTAACCTCATTTTATGGTATGGGCCTAGAAATGAGGTAGATCCAAAACTTATGTGGACCCAAAGAAGTTTTCAACAGTAATTATTCAATCCCCATTGCTTTCTATAGTGGGGCCCACTTGAGCTTTAGATTTACTTGATTTTTTGGCCCATGCTCTAAAATAATCTCAAAAAATGGGTGGACAGTGTGGATATAGCCCACACATCATGGTGGGACCTACAGAACTTGCTAACATTGAATGAAATTGGCATGGACCCAATGCAATTCCATCTAATCTAATTTCCACCTAATTCCATTCTTCCCGAACATGGAGTAGAATTGGCATGGGACCAAATGAATCCCATCCCACCTAATCCCTTCTAATCTCAATGCCCAAACATGCTCTGAAGGTACTGAGTTACTCAGTATGCAATCTGCTTCCAAGGATGAAACACATACATTATGGTGAGACCTATAGAGCATTGACCAACATCCACCAAGTTTTGTGAGGCCCACTATGATTTATTTGTTATATCCACACCGTCCATCCATTTTAAGATATCATTTTACGTCATGAGCCAAAGAATAAGGCAGATAGAAATCTATAGTGGACCTCATCACAGAAATCTCAGGTGCATCACACCACATGAAATCAATAGTAGTTGGATATACATCATTAAAATCCTCCTAAGGCTTCTTGATCGTTTATTTTTAGGTTACAAGTATAAATGAACGTCTACCATTGAAAAATTTTGGGAGGCGATTCAAAGTTCGAGTGGACCCCATCACAAAAACAATGGAGATTGAATGCCTACCATTAAAACCTTACTTTGGGCAGTAGAAGTTTTCAACCAAGCTAATATATATGTTTTCCTTTATTCCATGTCAGTATTAACTTATAAATAGGTTGGATCTCAAATAAACATCATGCATGGACCTTAAAAAGGTTTCAATAGTGGGTGTCACTATCCCACTCTTTTCTATGGTGGGTCCACTTGAACTTTGGATTTGCCCCGTCAGTTAGATGCACCATTCCATGGTAGGCCACGAGCTTAAAAATAAAGTCAATCCATGACTTGGGTGGGCCACACCACATACTATAGTTGAGAGGGTTACCCTCCCACTAAAACATTCATAATCATTTATTGACCCCACCTAGATGTGATTCATAGATCCAGTCCATTCATTATGTGTGTCCCACTTAGATGAGGAGTCAGCCCAAGTTTCATACACATCCAAAACTCACATGGGCCCCCACCAATTAAATGCTTTTATATGTTTTAGGGATGTCTTCACATAGTTTCTTTTACGACTAATTTTTGGACTTAACTATTCTGTTAGGTAGAACACTTATTTTAATATCACAATGATTAGATAATCTCAACCATATGATATTACCATTGAATTTAAACCATTTTATTTTTGACCAAGGTATTGAGGAACTTTGATTTGCACTCCTCTTTCTTAAACGTGTATATTTTTTCTTAACCTCGAGTTGCACTCTTCTTCTTCTTCTTTTTTCTTTTCATGTTTACATGTTTTAATCCCACCTTATGTATTGTAGGCCACATCCATTCAATTTAGTATAGATCTTTTTTTTATTTTTCAATTTTTCTTGTCAAAATACAAAATCTAGTTTTCTTTTTTTAAAAATATTATTTTTTACAATTTGTCAATTTTTTCACAATTTTGTTTAATTTTTTAAATTTTCTTTTTCAAAATATCATTTTTTAAATATCACTTTTGTTATATGACTTTTTAATTTTTCTTTTCAAAATACAAAATCTAGTTTTCTTTTTTAAAATATATATTTTTTTTATAATTTGTCAATTTTTTCACAATTTTGTTTAATTTTTTAAATTTTCTTTTTCAAAATATCATTTTTTAAATATCACTTTTGTTATGTAACTTTTTAATTTTTCTTTTCAAAATACAAAATCTAGTTTTCTTTTTTTAAATATATATTTTTTTTACAATTTGTCAATTTTTTCACCATTTTGTTTAATTTTTAAATTTTCTTTTTCAAAATATCATTTTCTTATCAAAATTTTTTTTTTTCAAAATTATCAACATTATTCAAAGTTCTTCAATTTTTTTTTCAAAATCTAGATTTTTATAAAATTACATTTTTTTTTTCAAAATCTAATTTTTTTCTTAAACATTGTTAGTTATTTTTCTAAGCTTTTTAACCTTTTTTTCGAAATTCATAAATTATTTTGTTCTTAATTTTTGACTTGAGCATTAGAGACGGTTTAGGACCGTCTCTAATGCAGACGGTCTTTTACAATCTCAAATGACCACTATAGGACGGCTAAGGACCGTCTCTAATAGAGACGGTCTTTGTGATCTTAAATGGAAATATTTTTACTACTCATCGATAACCAATAAAAGACGGTCAATGACCGTCTATAATTGAGACGGTCCTTGACAGTCTCAGATTACCAATAAAAGACTCGAATGACCGCATATGAGACGGTCAAAGACCGTCTCTAATAGGGACGGTCATTGACAGTCTCAAATGGAGACAGCTAAGGACCGTCCCTAATACACTATTTTTAACAGTCTCAGATTACCGGAAGAGACGGCCGATGACCGTCTCTAATTGAGATGGTCCTTGACAGTCTCAAATTACCAGTAAGAGACGGTCAATGACCATCTCTAATACGAACGGTCTTTGACCATCTCAAATGGCTGCATATAAGATGGTCAGAGACCGTCTCTTATTCCAGACGGTCAATGGTCGTCTTTTATCCATAGTTAACGACGGTTTTTGACCGTCTTAAATGATTTGTGGACGTTCAAATTTTTGAGACAATATTAATGACAGTCAAGGGTCGTCTAAAAGTTTAGAGACAGTTTACGGCCGTCTCTAAAGCGTCTCTAAACCAAGCAATTTTAGAGATGGTCCAGAACCGTCTCTAAATCCGTCATTTTTTTCCATTTTTCACATAGTGGGTGGGCTATAGAATAACAAACAGTGTTTTCTACCATTAAAATCCACCTGATGTTTTTACATGCCAAAATATCTCGAATATTGGCTTGATGGGTCTGTCTTGAGCCATGGAATCCAATGGCTAGGTCGGATTCCCCTGATGCGGGCCCCACCTGTGAAAAAATTGTGAAAAAAAAAACTTATTTTTTAAAAAAATAACAAAAAAAATATACAAGAAGAAATGCGTCTGTCTCGTCATTTGGGACGTTGGAGGCAGGGACGTGGGTCCTAGCCATGGGCCCCACCGTGATGTGTGTGGAACATCAACACCTTGCATTTGGTGGGCCCCCTTAGGGTAGCGGGCCACCCCAAAAATCAGCCATAGGTGGAGCTCAGATGGCCCACACCACAGGAAGCAGTGGGAGTGAACATCTGCCATTGAAACCCCTTTTGGGTGTCCCAGAAGTTTTGGACCATTATGAAATTTGTTTTTCCTCTGTATCCAGGTCTACGTGACCTTATTAACAGATGGGATGAAAAGTAAATGTTATGGTGGGCCCCACGTGGGACCCACTTACTGTAGTGGATTGGCTAGTCCACCATGCACTAGCTATATAGCTAATTGATGTCAGCAAGAACCGCAGGGCACACGGACCCCACCCTGATATATGTGCTCTATCCTGCTATGGGGCTGACCATGATATATTTACCATCTAATTTGTTCGTCCATTTTGTTCAAGACATGGGGCCCACTCCACACATGTTGCACGTGTGGAGGTGGGGCCACCTTGATGCATGCATTCTATATTCACACCGTCCAGCAGCTACTGGACAGTGGGGTGGGGCCCTCTTTATTATATGTGTTATACATGCATAACGTCCATATGCAATGTGGGCCAACATGACGTATTTATTTATCCACACCGCCCATCTCTGGACGTGGGATGTGGAACCCGTATGATGTATGTATTTCATTTCACGCCGTCCATCTGTGTAGGACCCACCTTGATGTATCCGTTGTACGCGTGGACCTCACGTGATGTATATGTCTTATATCCACACTGTCCAACTATTTGGACAAGATACACCATGATGCATGTGTTGCATCCAAACCGTCCAACCATTTGAGAAATCGGTTTATGGCATGAGTAAAAGAATGAGTTAGATCTCAAATTCAAGTGGACCCCACCATTTCAATAATAATGGACAGTGATATCCACCATTCTAATTTCTATGGGCCACAGTAGTTTCTAATTAAGCTGATATTTGTTTTCACTTCATCTATCTCTAAGTTAACTTATGAATAGGTTGGATCTCAAGATACATTATGGCGGGCCACACTGTGTTGTGTCCAGTCCTTGATCAGGTGGACCACACCATAAAAACCAGTGGGATTTGAACATCTACCATTGAAACCTGTTTGGTCAGAAGTTTTGGATGGATATGAAATTTTTTTCCTCTTAGTTCAGGTCTTTGTGACCTTGTGAACATACTGGATGGAAAATAAATGTTATGGTGGGCCCTAAAATTTTAAACGGTGAAAATCATTTCTCCATTGCTATTTGTGGTATGGTCCAGATGATCTTTCCACCTTTGATATGTTTATGGCCCATCCATGAGGCCCACCTTTGATGTGTTTATGGTCCATCCATGAGGCCCACCTTGACGTATTTGTGGCCTAGGTATGAGGCCCACTTGATGCTTATATGGCCCATGTGGTGTATTTGAGGGCCCATGAGCAGGGCCCACCTGTTATGTATCTATGGCCTTTGTCGAGGCCCAATATGATGTTTTATGGCCCACCTTGATATATTTGTGGCTCATCCCTGAGGCCCACCTTGATATATTAGTACGACCCATTGATGCAGCTCACTTGATGTGTATGAGGCCCATTAATGTGGCCCATGTGATGTGGCCCACTTGACATATGAGGCCCAGTGATGAGGCCCATGGGCGAGGCCCATTGTGATGTATTCGAGGCCCATAGGCGAGGCCCATTGTGATGTATTCGAGGCCCATGGGTGTGGCCCGTTGTGATTCGTTTGAGGCCCTTGTATGAAGCCCACGTGATATATGAGAGGCCCATGAATGAGACCCAACGTGATGTATGTGTGGCCGATATGTTGTGTATGAATCCCTGATGTGGACCACTCCTTGGGTGCAATGTTGGTTAAATGGCCACATTGATGGGCAGTGATGGTTTAATGTCCACGTTGTGACCTTCCCTTAGGCCTTGTATGGCCCATTCTTATCAAGACCGATTATCGATTCAGATTCTGATTATTGTGGCCAATTTCGATGATTCTGATTATCAAGGCCGATTACGATAATCAAGGTCGACTCCGAGTGTCAAGGCCGATTATCAACCGATTGCCGATTGACATGACCGATTTGTCGATTCTGATTATCGATCAATCTCGATTGTCGTGGCCAATTGCCAATTTCGATTGACGTGACTGATTTGTCGATTCTGATTATCGATCAATATCGATTGTTGTGGCCGATTGCCAATTTCGATTGACTTAACCGATTTGCCGATTCTGATTATTGATCGATCTCGAGTGTCAAGGCTGATTGCCGATTCCGATTGACGTGACCGATTTGCCGATTCCGATTATCGATCGATTTCGATTATCGAGGCTGATTGTTGAGGCCGATTTCGATTATCGAGGCCAATTGTCGAGACCTATATGATGTATGTGCGGCCCATATTTAAGGCCTATTGTGATGTGTATTCAGCCCGTGTTTAAGGCCCAATGTGATGTATATGAGGCCTATGTGATGAGGCCCATTATGGTGTATTTGAGGGTCAGGCGATGGAGCTCATTGTGATGTATATTAGGCCCATGTGAGAGGCCCATAATAATGTATATTAAGCTCTTGAGTGAGGCCCATGTGTTGTATATTTGGCCCTTGTGTGAGGCCATGGGTCCACTGTATGATAGGCTCTATCCGGGCCATCCCTTGGGGGTAATGTTGGTTAAATGTCCACATTGTCGAGGTTGATTGTCAATGCCGGTTATGAATACCATTATGAATATGTGACAGTATAGTATCATGATACATACCCATGCGCATCATCCGCATGTTTGTTATGAGATGTGGTTGACCATTGCATGTCATTAGGCAGGTTGTTATGAGACTCCCTAATAGGTGAAGGTTATCTTACATGAGCGCACGGTATGCGTAGGATTGATGCATGACTGGATTGTATGACTCATGCACCTTATATTGTGTGTTGTGATTACTGTACGCCCTAATGACATCAAGGTCGTATCCTCCACGGGCATATCATGGATGGCCAGATGGGACACTGAAAATCTGTTCTAGCATCAGGTTGTTATAGATGACCCTGGTTGAAAATCCCTAAACCCTCTTGGTACCAGAGGACTCCCCAATGTCGAGACCGAGTGGATACATGAGTGCCCGAGTGCCGAATACCAGGAGGTCGCGTCTCCCATTGTGTCGTGGTCAGTTGGGAGGAGATTTGGCCTTACGCGCCCGAGGGTAGGGGGCATAGCTAAGCTGAGTTTGACCAGCTCGTGAACGGGTCCGCTATCGACGTGTCAAGTAGATATTGGTTAACTACTGGCCAGGCGGATAATGAGGTCTCTTCCACTTGCATGGTTGCGCATCAGTGGGCGGCGATTTGCATGTAAAGTGTACTAGACCCCGGTGATGATACTAGATATGAACTGTACCGATATGTGGAGTTATTGAGTAGGAGTTGCATACGCATTCATTTATTCATTCACTATCCACTTGGGCTGGTGGTGCGTATCTATTTGTTACGTGTACCTTTGCAATGGCTAGGATTTCAGTTGGGGCGTGCGACTAACCTGAGATCATGAGTTTATCACATTGAGTCTGACTATCCAAATTTAGGTATGGGACTGGTTTGAATAGAAGTCCTTGTGGTGGACCCCATAGCCTGCGATACTACGTACTATCATCCTGACTTCACACTCCAGCATGGTCATTCCATTTGCACTGCATACTTTATTACATCCCCAGCATATGACATTTTGGGTTACTGTGTTTTTACATTTATATGGTCTAGATACGGCTGATGGTATTCATGAACTCATCAGGAATTGTATATTGTTGCATCCTCGGCATCCGATATTTGGTTCTTTATGACTCATTTGCATAGTTGATCTGTATTACATACTCTGATATTGTATAACTCATGGACTTGTCAGTATTTCTGCTTACTCTGATATCGTATGATTCATGATCTTGCCAATATTTTCGATATTGTATGATTATGGCATTATATTTGTGTGCTTGGCACTTATCTTACACATACACTTTCACCACCCTCTAAGCTTTCTATAAGTTTATGCACGATAGATGCGTGCAGGTGACGTTGGTCACAGCGGCGCTGAGCTTGGAGTGTGCAGCTGTCTTCTGAAGCTTTGATTTTATTTTGACATATGTATTTCCCTTTCAGCATTGTATTCAAGTTTATATTAGTGGATATGTGATGATGATATTGCTTTTGTGATTTGGGTAAACTTGTGGTTATGCTTCTTATGAGATAAATGTACGTTAGAAAAAAAATCCTCCTTGTAGGATCCCAAGATCGGAACCTAGCATGTGGGCACTGGGAGCCGAGAATGGGGTGTTACGGAGGCTGTTGGCACCCGATTCGGTGATCTGGATTTCTATGAATCTGATTTTCGAGTTTGGGGCATGACATATACGATTCACCTATGACAGAAAAAGTCTCAATGTTAGTACAACATGGTAAATCAGAGACTACAAGTAGATGAAATTCAAAGAAATTCTCATTAGGTAGTGTAGTACCAACACATTCCGAAGTTTCAGACTTTGGTTCAATTTTTAGCTCATCCTCCTTTAATGGTAAACGTTCAGGATTTGTGGAAGGAGGTTCTTCAGAATAAGGATTCTCTCAGTTAGTAACAATTACCGAGGTATTATCTTGCAAGGCATCGACTATTTCTTTTATCACATTATTATTAGGATCTGTAAAGTGTGCCAAGCAATCGTCCAGAGAGTTGAGAAATTCAGTTAAGAGGGGCTCGTTTTCCACATTGAGGTTCATAATGATATGCCCAAGGACTCCATCGTCTTTGAAAATAGAGGGAAGCATGCTCTCTTGCTCTTCATCTTGGTGAGAGTAAATCATCACTGGAGACATCTTGCCTTGCCCTGCATAAACCGATTTTAGATCAGTAGATAAAGATTTAATGTGAGGACTCGGTTCCTTGATACTAATTAGTAGAGGCTTTTTTTGTCAAGGATGACTGCTCAATTGGTGGCCTACATTGCGTAGTTTCAAATTCCAGAGTCATATCAAGCAAGTCATCCATTTCTCTAACTAAATCATCATTTAAATCAGGGGAGTGGGCCGACCATGACTCAAAAGATTCACGCGGTTCACTTGGAAGGAACTCATCCTCCACATTTAAATCAAACATGTCAGATGGGTGGAGTAGATCATTATGGTCAACAACTTCCTGTACCTCGTGATCATTTACTTGGACCATAATTGAAATCGATTCCAGGAAATTTTGGGTTGTAAATTCATGATTGTCCTCCCACTCTTCATCATTGTCTAATTCAGTACAGTTCACAGGCTCGAATGAACTAGCCTCTTCCTCCTCATTGAGATCAAATGTGTCATGTGGGAGGAGTGTGTCAGCATCATTATATTTGAAAAATACTAGCGTCTCCTAATCATTCCTTTAGACAGTCATCGAGATTGACTCTTCAGGAAATTGAACCACATACTCATTAACAGAGTCCAACTCCTCATTTTCAATTTTAGTATTCTCTATATTTGCAAAGCATGAACCTATCTTTTGTATAGCTTTTGTAAGTTCTTATAATGCTTGGAGTTGTTTTTCTTGAGTTTGTGTGAAATTCTGAAGTGAATTCTCTTCGATCATTTCTGTTTTGATCTCAAAGGTAGGGGATTTAAGAGGATAGTCACTATAATCAATTGTTGGTTCATCTCTCCAATGATGATGTTTCCACTGATCATACTCATATGGGTCATAGGTGGGAAAGTTAGATGGTTGTTGGTATGCATTATCACCCATAATATAATCTTACAGTGTTTTCTTCTTGTCTGATTGGTAATAATAGTTCTCACCCCAATAATCACGTATTGTTTTCTTAATCGATGGAGTGTGATTGTTTTCCCACATATGATCGCGTAGGGACTTTGTAACCGGTGGAACATTATATTCCGGTCGATTCTCGATAATGTTTTCAGAAAATTTTGAGACATAGGTTGTTTCCAAGCATAAGCATCTAACACTTCTTCACGGAACCTCTCGTTTTAAAGAAATAGATTACCATACTCACGTGCCCACTCTTGCCACTCTTGTTCGTTCATGGTGAAACCTTAGTTTTGAATCTAATCCTTAAAAAAAATAATTCTACAGCAATATGGAAAGTAGGTAGAGGGAAGAAGTTACTAAAAGAGGAACTATAATTGAAGATCCTACAAAATCAAAACAATCAAAATATGTTAGTGGTGTTAGAAGAAGAAAGAGAAGAAAAATAAAAATAAGATGAATCCTAATTTTTTTTTATATAAAAATTGAAAAATTCTAAAAATTCTAAACCTAAAACACGAAAAATCTAACCTAAGACAAAAATAAAACCTAGAAAACCTAAACTTAATCGTGTTCAATGCCACTCCCCGACAGTGACACCAAAAACTTAAATCAAAGCAAACTAAACATCAAAATAAACTATAGGTTTCATCCCTTAACCTTAGCTAAGAGATTAGCCTGAGAAGACTAACATCTTAGAAGAAAAATAAAAGAAAAACTAGAAAGATCTACTAGAACCATGAAGAAATTGAAGCAGAAGAACGTTGTCAGCACTTCACCTAGGACTTCTCTCTCTTTCCAAACCCTAGAAGATGTTGTGGAGCATCCTAGGAACTCCTATTTATAGTTAAGAAACTCCAACTTTCGCACCGAGTTAGAAGAATCTGAAAACCGTCTCAAATTTACACAGTACGCGTAAGCTCTGCGTAACACCTTCGATGCATCGAAGGGCCTTCAATTGAATCTTTGATGCATATAAGTTCCTTCGATGCCATTACAACTTGTCCAGAACTGTCTAGCAAGTTGGCTTGAAAAATCATGAAATTCTCGATTGCACCTTCAATGCATCTAAGTACCTTCGATCGAACCTTCGATGCATCTAAGTGCCTTCGATAGAATTGAAGTCTATTCTGGCAGTTTTCCAGAACTATGCTTTTTTGGCCCCGGAATTTCAGATTATCTTTTTTCATGACAATTTTCAGGATTCCTTTTCTTCACTTCAAATCTTCGATTCTCTTCATTCCTCACTTGGTTTCTTTAGATCTTTGGCATGTGAATTCTTCATTAATGGCTTCCAAATCTCCAATTCTTCACTGTCTTCTTTTGAGATCTAAATCCATCCTTTTAAGCGCATATTGATCATAAGCTTTCGAATCACCTCACATGACAAAAACATATATAATAAAATGAAATTATCAATTAAATGCCAGGAAAACTAATGCAATTAAAGGATTAAATATGCAATATTTGAGTCTCAATAGTGAGCTCGTAGAAAGGCTTGAGTAAAAAAATAAGACAAATTCAAAGATCAAGTGGAGCACATTGCAAAAATCCCTGGGGATTGAATGTTTACTGTTGATGTTGAAATCCGGTTAGCCCTTCTGTGGACTCGTGTACCTGCACAAGGAATGGACAAGGAAGACCTTGGCTTATGTAGGGGACCCTCCGATGCCTAAGTCAGGAAAGGAATCTGGGTCTAATTGAGTATTGATTGTTTAGGGCTTGAGATTGTACATACCTTTCACCATTGGGGTCACCTTATTTATAGATGGAGAAAGGCGGTGGCGTAGAGGGCCTGAGCCTCTCCCTATTTTGGGAAAAAAGCTGTAAGTACTTTGACTTAAAGCACATATTAGTTTGTCAAATTTCGTAGTTTGGTTATGATCACAAGCTCGATTGAAGACAAGCTATCAACTTGATCAAGCACTGGGCAAGAAGATTCAACATCTCAAAGCAAGACTTTCAGCATTAAATCTTTATCTATTGAACTCATACATCGGCTTCATCAATATCCCAAGAAAGAGATCGCTGCATTCAAGCTACAGCTGCAACTTCGACTCGCTAAATCAAAGATAAGTACTATTTGTTTTAAAATATTCTAGTTTAGGTTTTTCTGAGATAGCCCGAAAATCTTAGCGGGTTTGTTTGTGGTGACCCTATAAAATCACAAAGCGGGTTTGTTTGTGGTGACCCCGTAAAATTGCAAAGTGGGTTTGATTGTGATAGCCGTGAAAATCGCAATAACTGTATAAGGTTGTTAAGGTGACCCTGGAAAACCTTGAAATAGTGAGAAGCCAAAATTGCGAGGGTAGTAATTTTGGGAGTGGAGTTGCATTGAGGCACCGAACCACTATAATTCCTTTGTGCATTATGGTGATTGGATTTTATTATTTGTGCTATTATACTTTATTTATTCATTGCAATTAATGTGATACTTTGATGTCAAAGACGTTATGAAATAAGGTTGTCCTACCTAAATCTTTTAGGTGTAAGGTTGTCCTACCTAAATCTTTTTAGTGTAAGGTTGTCCTACGAACTATTTGATATCAAGGATTCAATACCTTGCAAAATTGTATTACATTGATTTATTATTCCGCATTGTATTGAATTATTTGGCATTGTCCTATTCACCCTCCCCCCCCCCCTTTAGGACATATATAACTCGCCTTTTCAGAACCAGTTATAGTGGGATTCAGACTCCATATTTAGCAAGAGGATCATTCTAGATCCTTAGTTAGAATCTCGGGTAGATGCATATCATACTAGATCTCTTGAATTTTTAGCTGAGATTGCGGGTAGCCGCGGTTGAGGTCAGGTCGGGCCCGACAAATGACGATCCTGCCAACCTAGGGTGTGGCGGCCCTAGGTGAGCTGACCTGGTCCTTTCGATAAGTGTTTTCTCAGGATGGTCGATCAAAGGTTATTCCGAGCAGGAGTTGAGAGGCTAACCTCGACCTCTCTATATTTGGTCGAGGAGATGAGGGACGGACCGTTGGATCGCGCCCATGTCGAGGGTCAAATATTGCATATTATCCCCCGTTTAAATCTTAGTTTTATGAATATGATAATGCTTAATGTTCTATTTTACTCATGTTTGTGTTGTAAGGTGAATTTAAGAGCTTGGATTGAAAAGGGTGCTAAAAGCATGGATTTGATACTCAAGAATCGCTAAGGCAAGGGATGGATCTTAGGAGACCAAGATTGAAGAATGCACATGCTAAAGATCTAAGAAAATGAAATGAGGAATGAAGAGAATCAAAGATTTGAAGTGAGGAAAAGGAATCCTGAAATCGTCTTGAAAAAGCATATTCTGAAACTCTAGGTCATTTTGTGAAATTGGGCAGAGTGAAGTCTATTTTGAAAAACTGCGTAGAGTGAAGTCTATTTTAGCAAACTACATAAATTTGAGGCAGTTTCTAGAGTTTTCCAACTAAGTACAAAAGTTGGAGTTCCATAAAGGTAAACCATTAACTAGATTAGATTGACCAAACCCTGACCCAATAACCTCGTACCTTCGATTAGCGCATCTACAAGCTGTTGCAGTTCAAGGGAGCTGAAGACTCTTCATTAATAAGAAAGATCTTCATCAACATGTGTTGAATGGGGCTCGCTACTTACAAGTAAGCATCTAAAGTTCATCTTATTTGAAGCCCTTTCCTTGTATAAGATTGGGATTTAGAGTTTGCTTCTACAAACTCGCTTAAGTCCTTTCGTAGGCCTCCAGCAGGAGAAAATGTATAGAGAGTCCTTGTGTAGGATCTTGATCCTTGTGTAGGATCGTTGCCTTGAGTAGGCATCTTTTGCATAACCTTGTGTGGGTTATAAAGGTTTATGGTAAACCCAATTTAAAACCATTTGATAGTGAAATCCGGCACACTCATGGGGTAAAGTGCATCAGCCGAGAGTGGAGTAGGCATATAACCGAACCACTATATATCGTTGTGTTTAGGATGCATGATTTTTCTTATGTTGTGTGATGCTTGATATGTTTAAATTCTGCACAATACATGTTTGATGCAATGCAATCTTTATATATTTCACTATCCTAGCTTATGATTGTGAATGGTCTTATTTTAATCATGTTTGATTAAAGCTTGATAGTTAGTTTTTGTTTAAGTAGGATTAAAGTTTTGAAAAATCCTATTCACCCCCCTCTAGGTCACTTGGAAATTTTGTACTTCACTAATAGCGGTTTACCGCTATTTCAATTGGTATCAAAGCAAGTTCCTCTCGAAGGGTTTAACAACCTAGAGGGAGATCCTTACTGAAGTTGGAAAGATGTCCAAAGGAGAGCGAACATCGGTCTCTCAACTACTTAGTTTTGATGGTTCAAATTATGCATACTGGAAAACTAGGAATTTTCACAATCCTTGGACCACAATGTTTGGGACATTGTTGAGACTAGATATGTGCCACCAATGGAATAAATGGTACTTGATAATGGCACTACCATCTCTCGACCAAAACAAAAGGCATTTTGGACTGATTATGAAAAGCAAAGGAAAACATGTGATGCTAAAGCCATGAACATGATTTACCGTGCTGTTTCACAAGAAGAATTCAAACGTATATTCATGCATGAAACATCTAAACAAGCATAGGATTATTGGAAACCATCCATGAAGGAACAAGCACCATAAAATGCTCTAAGCTACAACTCTTACAGTCCCATTTGAAAACATAAAGATGGAAGAACATGAGACCTTTATGGAATTTTACACAAAATTGAATGACATATGTAACTCCATGTGGGGACTTGGAGAGAGAGTTCCGATACCTAAAATCTGTAGGAAAATCTTGAGATCCCTCCTGGAACGCTTCAATTCTAAAGTCACCACCATAGAAGTGTGTATAAATATCGATGAGCTGAAAGTAGAAGAACTCATAGATTCCCTACAAACTTTTGACCTACACTTTAAAACTCCCACGAAATCCAAACACAATGTCCTCAAAACCTCCAAAAACAAAATTGAATCAGAGAGGGATAGTGAAGAGGATGAGGATGAGGAGGTGGCCCTTCAATTCTAAAGTCACCACCATAGAAGAGTGTATAAATATCGATGAGCTGAAAGTAAAAGAACTCATAGATTCCCTACAAACTTTTGACCTACACTTTAAAACTCCCACAAAATCCAAACACAATGTCCTTAAAACCTCCAAAAATAAAATTGAATCGGAGAGGGATAGTGAAGAGGATGAGGATGAGGAGGTGGCCCTTTTGGCCAAGCGGTTCAAAAAAAATTCTTCAACAAGAACTATGGAAGAACATATAATAAGAAGGGGAAATATTCTGACCATAAGCACCAAATAGGCAAACCATTTAAAAGGTCAAAGGAGCCCCAATGCTACAATTGCCGCAAGTATGGCCATCTATCCATTGAATGTCCCACAAAGAAATCAAAAGGAAAGGCTATGGCGGCCACATGGGACGACATAGAAGACTCCGATTCAGAAACAAGTGAGTCTGAAAGTGATGGATACCAAAAACCTCTGAAAATACTTATGGCCTGCACCACTTCGGTCATCCCGAATCTAGGGGACAATGAGGGGATAGATGAGTAACAAAATGAAAAGGCCTCCTCCTCAGATGAAGAAGATGATGAAGTAGAAGAAGAAGGAGAAGAAAAAGACAACATTCATGATGCTTACAACCATCTATACACTCACAGTTTGAGCATCGTTAGAAAACTTAAGCAAGGCAACAATGAGAACAAATAACTACAAACTGACTTAGATGAAGCACTAGCTGTAAATACAAAATTGGCTGATAGCCTACACGAGTACTATGTTGATAATGCCAAGCTTGAAAGAGAAGTTATTGATGATGGCTTCAAAATTGAGAAATTAAACAAGAGAATTGAACATCTAGAATCAGAAAATGGAAAATTGAAATCAGAAGATGAAAAACTAAAATCTGAAAATGCAAAATTAAAACTAGATGTTGAGAAATTCAAACACACAACTGAACTTAGTCATAGGTTTTCCCAAAGTGATGAGAAACTAGAGAGACTCCTAGGCTTGGGTAGAAACTCTAAGGATAAGAAAGGCTTTCATTACGAAACTTGCAAATCTAGCCCTTCTCTTACTCCACCTATGATTAAAAAAATAGTAGCATCAGGTAGTAAAACTAAAGCTTCTCCTATCTGCCATTCTTGTGGAGACATGGGGCATTACTAATTTGAATGCCTTACATTTAGACAGCCCCACTCCACTTCCGGTTTAAGCTATATTGGTAAATTCAAACCAACTGAAAAGATGGGGTAGAAACCAAAGAGTCCTCCATGAAAATATCAAATGAAAGGAGGAAATATCCCACTCCTCCTAAAATGACAAGTAGCTCAACTGAATCAGAAGACTAAAGAACTTATGAAAGAAGGGAATTTGGATCAATTACCCGAAAAATCCAAAGCACCCATGAACAACTAGCCTAAAGGAGAAATAAAATAGAATACCTCATCTCTAAAAAGGATGGTCACCAAATGGGTGGTGAAAAATAAGACTAACTACCTTGTGATTCATATCACACTTAAAGCGGACAGTAGTTCTAAATAGTATCTTGATAGCGGTTGCTCTAGGCATATGACTAGTGACCGGACCCATTTTTGTTATTACATTGAATTTGATGGTGGGTCGGTTACATTTGGAGATGGGAGCACCGCCAAGATAGATGGACGAGGAACGATAGTTGGGCCTAGATTGCTCACGATTGAGGATGTTCTTTATGCTGAGGGAATGAAACACAACCTTCTAAGCATTTTCCAAATTTGTGACAAAGAACACTTGGTCACTTTCTCCAAGGACGTGTGCAAGATCCCTGACCGCATAGGTAAATTAATTATGAAAGGTCTCTGCACAAGTGACAACCGTTATGTGATTGAAAGCAGTGGAGAAAATGTCTTGTCCACAAGATGTCACATGGCCCGATATAATGAATCTAAATTGTGTCACCAAAGCCTTGGGCATGTACACTACCAAAATTTGGCTAAACTCAGCTCGAAAAATCTGGTGAGGGGACTTCCTAAGATTGGGAAGAAAGAGAAGATTGTGTGTGGTGATTGTCCCAAGGATAAACAGATAAAAGTTGAACATAAAAAGATAGCCACCGTAGCAACTCCCAAACCTCTTGAATTGTTGCATATGGATCTAGCAAGTCTCACCAGAGTCAAGAGCTAGTAGGTCTCACTAGAGTCGAGAGCCATGGAGGCAAGAGACATTTTTTGGTAGTAGTTGACGATTACTCCAGATTGACTTAGGTCGCGTTTCTTTGGAAAAAATCTGATACATTTGAAGAATTTAAGAAACTTGCTAACCGACTCCAAACTGAAAAGGGATATGTCATTGATATGGTTAAGAGTGATCATGGGGGTGAGTTTGAGGAGGACCAATTCAAAAAATATTGTAACGAAAATAGAATTCGGCATGAATTCTCAGCTCCAAAAAACCCCCAACAAAACGGAGTTGTGGAAAGAAAGAATAGGGTGTTGCAAGAAATGAGCTCGATTATGCTCAATAGTAAAAATATGCCAAAAAGTTTTTGGGCTGAGGCTGTCAACATCGCCTGCTACATAATTAATAGAGTATAACAGGATTGAATAAAACTCTATATGAACTTTGGTGCAAAAAACAACCTAGTGTAAAATATTTCTGTGTCTTTGTTAGCAAATGTTATATTCTTAAGACCAGGAACAACTAGGTAAATTCAATTCTAAAAGTGATGACAACATCTTCTTAGGATTTTCATTAAATAGTCGCGCTTATAAAGTCTACAATTGAAGGACCCTTATAATTCAAGAAACAGTCAATGTGGTTGTTGATGACCAACCACATGACAAAAATGGTCCTATCATTAATGTGGAGGATGATGTGGAATTATGCATAATAGGTAAATCTGAAAACAAGTCCACTTCTTCACATGTGTCTTAGCCGTTGGGTGACATTCTAGTCATTAAGGATCATCCCCTCAATCAAATAATTGGAGATCCTAGTGCTAGTGTGAAGACTTGGCGACAACTTGAGACCATTAACAGTCATCTTTGCTTCACCTAAAAAATCGAGCCAAAAAATGTTCCAGAAGCACGCAAGATGAGCTACAATAATTTGAAAGAAATGAGGTATGACAGCTAGTTCCCAGGCCACAAGACACAAATATCATCGGAACAAAATAGATCTTTAAGAACAAGTTCGATGACTCTGGGAACGTAGTGAGAAACTGAAATTGCAGTTTAGACCACTATAGTAGAAGTATGAAATTAGTTCAGGTGTCCTAGAGGGGGATAAATAGGACTTTTCAATAACTATGCCAATTTAAAATCCTAATTGCCTAATTTTAAACTCATTTGCAATTAATCAAACAAAGGCAATTTAACTCTAAAGGGTTTCAAGCCAAATAGAGGATCCAATCACATAGGCTACTTGAGATATACAACTTAAACAACTAGCCTATAGTATAATGAACATGTGTGAATGAAATATGTTACCTATCAATCTTGGGCATTCATCTAATCATGCATATATAATCAAACATTTAACACATAAGCATAATTAAACAGATGCACAAATATCAATCTCAAACGCAAGCATGTATAGTGGTTCAGCTACTTGCCTACTCCCCTCTCGGCGGACGCATCTCTCCTAAAGTGTACTAGATTTCACTATCAATGGTTTTAAATCAGTTTCACCATAAACCTTTATAACCTACAAAAGTTATTTCCTACACAAGGCACTCATTCAAGCCTACACAAGGACACTAGTTCAAGCCTACATAAGGCTATAGGTCCTACATAAGGACACTAGACATATTCCCCTATCAAAGGCCTATAAAAGGTCTTAGTGAGTTTGAGAAACAAACTCTGAAACCAAATCCTACATAAGGAAGAGATTTTAGACTCTTTAGACTCTTGTACTTACTTATAAGTGGATAAGCCCTTCTTGTTGTAGCTTGTGGGTTGCTTGATTTCTCCTTTGATGGGCTTCAATCAACTCCCAGACACTCCCCCGATCAAGATGTTACGGTTTTCCTGATGCTTCAGCTTCACGATCAATTTCCTTGCATATGATGTTCCTTTAGGGTAACCAAGGTAATGGGAGTGGGTTGAATCTCCTATAAATAGATGGTAAGTGGATTTCCTAGGGGATTCAACTGATGGATGCTTTAGAGTATTATGGAGACTAAGAACATACCAATAGGTTTGGTCTCAATACTCTAGAGAAGGCTTGAGATCATGTTCTTCATTAATAGGAGCTTTGAATGCTCATGAAGGTGAGGAATCACAATGATAAAAACATGAATCTCATATGGATAGAGTCTAAGATGAGTTGGTTAACCTCAGGATACACTAGGGACTCTAGAATGCCTTAATCCATGGTTTTCATAAAATTTTGGGTGCTCCTTTTATAGAGAAAAAGTCCCAACGGATCTATAACAGCTATATTTCGGTCCTACCGAAGGGTCATTTGGTCGGACCGAATTGTAGTCAGTGGGACCGAATTAACGGTCGGTCGTACCGAATTAAGTCCTTAGGTTGCTGGACAATTTTGGTCACTTTCGGTTGGACCGAAAGTTATCTTCGGTTGCAGTCAATGGGACCGAATTTCAGATCGATCAGAGCAAATTAACTCCAAACCTTGCTGGACTGTTTTGGTCACTTTCGGTCGGACCGAAGGTTTCTTCAGTGGGACCGAAGGTGCCATTTGGTGGCACCTACTCCAATCGAAATAGAGACAAATTTTCCTGTTTAGCTTTTTGTCCTGCAACAATCTTTAAACTTCTAAGGCCAAAAGTAAAGAGATAGAAAATATGAGCTTTAATGGCTTAAGGGATGATCTAAAAAAGGTTTCCTATTTGGGTCAGGATCATCTAAAGGTTATAAGTTTGTTTTGTTCTAAGGTTTAGGATCATAGGAGCTTCTTTTTACCCTGTAAGTGTTGCTTGATGCTTTTGCTCCAGTTGCATCTTCAGTCTTCATTTTCTAAGGGCTCACCAGATTACTTGACACAACGATTCACGTGATTGACAAACAAGTGTGCAGGAATGAGTGCACTTATATGAATAAGGTAAGACTTGTTGCACAGAGTTACTCACAAATTGAGGGCATTTATTTTAATGAAACATTTGCCCCAGTAGCATGTCTTGAGTCTATAAGAATACTCATGTCCATTGCATGCGCACTGTAATTCAAATTGTTTCAAATGGATGTGAAGAGCGCCTTCCTCAATGTTGTACTTGAGGAAGAAGTGTACATTAAGCAACTTAAGGGATTTCTTGATTCCAAATGTCCTCAACACATATACAGATTGAGTAAAGCGCTCTACGGTCTTAAACAAGCACCCCGAGCGTGGTATGAGTGCTTGACACAATTTCTTTTAGACCACCATTTTTACAGGGGGAGTTTTGATAAAACACTTTTTACACAAAAGACCGGGAATGCCTTGCTAATAGCCCAGATTTATGTGGATCCACTTGTGAAGATGTTGCTCATGAATTTGCTGAACTAATGAAATCTAAATTTGAGATAAGCATGGTTGGTGAGGTCGATTTCTTTTTGGGATTACATAGCCCAGCTTGGAATCTAAATGAGAATTTTGTGTGCTAGTCCAAGTATGCTAAGGAATTGGTAAAAAGATTTGGATTTGAATTTGGCCGCACTAATCACGCTCCCATGAGCACCACACTCAAGCTTTTTAAAGATGCAAATGGAAAGAGTGTGAATCAACACTTGTATCTCAGCATGATAAGGAGCTTACTTTACTTAACAGCAACCCGACCGGATATCTCGTTTAGCGTAGGTGCATGTGCTAGATTCCAAGCTGATCGTAAAGAATCACATTTGACCGCTGTTAAAAGGATTATAATGTATGTGGCTAGAACTACAAATTTTGGCCTATGGTACCTATTTGACACATCTACCATTATAGCCAGGTATTCAGATGCCGATTGGGCTGATAATATTGACAATCACAAATCAACCGGCAGTGGTTGTTTTTACATCGGTAATTTTCTTGTGTCTTGGCATAGCAAGAAACAAAATGCTATATCTTTGTCTACTGCCGAGGCCGAATAGATTGCAGCCGGTAGTTGTTGCACATAGCTTCTTTGGATGAAGCAAATGTTGCTGGATTATGGCATTAACAATCAACAATGACACTATTTTACGATAATACTAGTACCATTAACATTTCAAAAAATCTAGTCCAACATTCTAGAGCAAAGCACATTCACATCTGACACCACTTTATACGTGAGCTTGTAGAGGAAAATATAATTGTGTTGGACTATGTGCCTACTGAGCAACAACTTGCCTATATTTTAATGAAACCGCTGGATGCCAATGTAACGACCCGAAAATTTTCGTACATTGGGTCGAGTACCACCTCGACCAGAAATCACGTAGGATTAAATTCTTTAGAAATGTAAGAAAGTTAACTAAGTACTAAACTCGATTAACCATGAAATCCGTTAGGATCGCTTTAAATACGATCTGCAAGATCCAAAAGTTGCAAAATCATTGACGCTAGGTTACCCTAAAGTTTAGAACCAAACTCATTTCCGTCTTTCTCGAATGAAACGAAACTCGTATTAGGTCTAGATCGCACATCGAGTCCGATTAACCCGAAGGCTAAGGAACTAGGAACGCCCCACTTGGGCTTAACAATCATCTCAAAATCGGCTCCATCCGATGTTCCACGGCCATTCGTTTCGATTCGGAGCGAGGGAGTGTGAAAAACACTATTCCCATGCCAAAATAAATATCCGAATAGTGATCGGCATCATTCGTTGACGCGTCATTAAGCAACCCGACCATCGAATCGGACCAAATTACACCCTCGGATTAAGAAAAATTTCAGAACATTTACATGTACTTAATTTCTCGATCGTGGCCCACCGACCGTCGAATCAAAGTGCTCCGCCACGTGCGATCTAGAATCCGATCGAGTCAAAACGTAATCCCACGTAGATCCATAGATGGTGAGCTTAAGTCGACGTTTGGTTCAAGGAGGGCCACCGAACCTCCTTTTAGGCCGGAAAAGTGGCGAAATGCCTATATAAGCGTGTACCCTTGAACCCGAGTCTAATTTTGGAATGTTTTTTGCTATAAAAGGGGCTTAGAACAGCACCTCTCACAGCCATACGAATTTGGGATTTTAACCCTAGAGGGAGAGAGAGAAAAGAGAGAGAAAGGCTTGGAGTTTGTTGCCAATCTTCCTCCTACTGCTTTGGATTGTTACACGGCCTACACCGCCCTGTTCTAGGCGCTTTCCCGGCGGTTTCCATCCCATTTGAAGGTAAGAAACCCTAACCCTAGGTCTGATTTGAGGTGGGATCGATGTGGGTTGTGTAACGACTAACCAATTCCGCTCTTTAGGCTAGAAATCTCCGTATACTTTTAAGTTCTTCTACCCTTCTTGATTCGTTGAGTTTCAAAAGGCAAAGGTGAGGACTTTAAGTGTATAAGTTACGGTTTTCAACGCTTTCAATGTCGTGATAATGGTAGATTCATGATCTGCTTGCAATTGCACATGTACAAAGTGCTTTCCGTTTCCTGTTTCGATTAACGTGGTGAAATATGGAATTTCACATATTCTAGGTATACGTAGAAATACCGTATACGTATTTTTTTTGGATAAATGTTTGACATGTTTATTTAATGTATGATTATATAATATATGAATAAAATACTAGTTTGGCGAAAGGAATCGCCAAAATACATGTTCACTTGTAAATGTGACGTATGTTGAAATTGTGTATTTTAGAAATACCGTATACGTATTTCTTTTGGAATAATGTTTGACATATTTATTTAATATATGATTATACAATATATGAATAAAATACTAGCTTGGCGAAAGAAATTGCCGAGATCTATGTTCACTTGAAAACACTATGTATGTTGAAATTGCGTATTCTAGAAATACCGCTTCTGTACAAATTTTGGAAATATAATTGTCATGATTATTTGTCGTATGAATATGGCATGCGCGGATAAAATAACCGCTTGGCGAAATAATCGCCCTAATACGCATTTGCTAACATACGTCGTGTATGTTGGAATAGTGTATTCTAAGTGTTCGCGTACATGCTTTGTGTGTGTAAATGTTTGATTGTTAGTGCCTTAGAGAGGTGACATAGGATTCCGACTCCCTTAGAGACATGTAGGACCCCCCTCCACGCGGTGGTTCGCTATGACCACTCACTTGTGATGTGTACGTAATCGTATTCCTATGTGTATAGTGCTTTATAACATGCTTTACAACATACTTCATGCTTTATAACATGCCTGCTAATATGCTGTATTGCTTGTTTATCATGCTTTACTCCACATGCTATTGATGAGAATTGTTTGAGTTTGGGACTATGCCTATAGTCCAAACATTCGAACTAGACTTGCGGTGGTGGTGAGATTCATATCGCCACAACGGACGTGTCTGGCGAACCCGAGTCGTACTTCGGTTGGCGATAGTGGTTGGCACACGGAGTGCTGCTTTGCGCTCCATATCGCTCAACTTGTGGTGCGCTCGAGCTAGTCGAACTCGTCGAAGTAAACCGAAGTGTATATGTATGTTCACCATGTTTGGTCGCTCTTTGCTTGAACCTAGGGTACCAAACTTACCAGGTGGCGATCCCGTTAACCATGGTACCTCGATCCGCTAAGACGCATGAGCCTACATGGTGGTATGGTAGACACCGTGGTCGAGCCGGCTTCGGCCACGCCGGGTCATGTGCCTCCCCGTAGTGACCATTGCGTAACCAAACTCGTGAGCCGATTATGGTGGTATGGGACACTATATTCGAGCTGTCGATACTTACGGCGAGAGCCTAGTACGGTGAGACCTGTGCTCGTGCTAACGGGCGACGAGTCCTCCGTAGTATCTTTGAGTATACTCCAAGTGTGGATTGGCGACGAGTCTTTCACATGGACTAGAGTATGAGTTGAGCCGAGTACGGTGAGACCAGTACTTGGTGACGGGCTAGTGATTGAGCCAAGTACGGTGAGATATGTACTTGAGTGACGGCCGCAATTGAGCCGCATACTGGTGAGATCTCATATCCGCCCGATGGGTGACGAGCCCTTTGCGATGCCTTCACTACGCTTCTCAAACCATAATATCGTATGAGATTAACTAGATTGACAACCCTAGAATGGATCATGTTTGGGAATGATACAAGGGAGGTACCTTAGTTTCCCAATACTCTTTGGTTGAAATGGATTAATAAAAACTTGGTAATCATGAGCATCATCGCACCGCATGTACTTTGTAGATGTGGCGCCGAGAGGAGTTAGCATTCGCGAACGTAAGATGATGTCGCTTGAGGGTGGTTTGGCAAGGGCATACAGCATCATGTCATATCATTTTTGCATTTAACAAGAGTAGTTAGAAATGTTTGAATTGTACTGTGTTATCATTACTGCTTGATTGATTTGATAACATGTTAACCTATGCTTTATTGTTCCATACTCACTCCCACGTTATGGGACGGTGTTTGCAACACCCACCGGACTGCTTCGCAGTGTGTAGATGGCGCCTCTGTTCGGGGCCGAGACTCGACTGAGGAGGATCAGGAGGAGTTCTCCTTTATGCAGTACTCTGACGGCTATGCTTAGGCCGACTGCATCGCGGGGATTCCAGGGCTTATTTACAGAGTTGTCTTTTAATTTTTGACTTAGAAACGATACATGTATATTGGTACTCAGTAAGTACTCATACTCTGAAGTTCACAAAATTTTGATACTCTACATATTTTGAATATAAAATTTCAGTCTTCCGCTTGCCTTTATACAATTGAACTGGAGTATGAATTACTGTTTTGGTATAATCTCATTCATGTTTATTGCGCTAACTCAGACAACATTTAACCATCATTGTGTATGTTGCATAAGTGATGCGTTGGAACTCGGGAGTTGATTTCATACTCGACCCCCGAATTTCAGGGCGTTACAGCCAATGGATTTGGAGATCTCCAAAAATCTATTGGAGTATGTGCGGTCTAATTTCTTAATTGGCCCAAATGGATTTATTGCTACATGTGAGGATTTAGCCACTTATTTTATTTGAATATATATGCTTATAAGTTTTATTTATTTTGTGCTTTGTGAATTTTGATTGGGTGTACAAATGCTAATTTATTGGTATATGTGTGTGTGTGTACATCTCAGTGTATAGGTCAGTGCAAGCTGAATTGGTAAATCCGAACTAACAGACTGTTTCGATGGCATTGAACAATTCTTCGATGGCATCGAAGGTGTTTCGATGGCATCAAAAATCCTTCGCATCTCTCTGACCTAAATGGACACTTTTCGGGTCTATAAATATCGGGCATGGGCTGGATTTTCATTTCTCACTTTGACTTCTCTCTACATGTTTGCTCGACTTCTAACTGTCCTTGGAGCTTCAGCAGTGGGTTTTTCACTATTTTTCGTCCTCCGTTGTTGCTCTAAGGTGGTAAGGTTTCCATTTGTGTTCTTCATCTTCATTTCTCGCATCTTTTGGTTGCCGATTTAGAGTATTTGAGGTCTTTCTTGTTTTTGTGCGTCTCCTTTGGGTTTTCTTGACAAAACTTGTTACATTTTGAAATTCACACAATGTCGAAAGAAAAAGGAAAGGTCGTGGCCCAAGGTGAGTCCTCTTGGGCTAAAGAAAACAAAAATGTGTGCTCGAGGAAGGTCCGAGAGGCCTTAAGCTCCTATAGAGCCCTCTCCGCCCATGTCTCTGGCCTCACGGTAGGAGACACCGCAGCAAGGTGCTCTCAAACCGGAGATTCAAATTCTAGTCGTTCCACCTCCCCCCGAGGATTATATGACAATTTTAAATGGAGGAAGATGATCCCAGAGCGACCGATTAATAAAGAATGTATACAACCTTATGGGATTAAGCCATTTTTAAGGCTGTGGGCTGGGAAAAAGTGTTGAATTTTGGAGGTGTGTCTCGAAATGAACAAGTGTATCAGTTTCTTGCATATTGTCACTCGCCGGTTCTAGACCCGCCATCACTTGATGTCATTATTGGCCAGACTACGACCCAACTCACCACTACTAACCCTCCATCACTTGATGTCACTATTGGCTAGACTACAACCCGACTCACCACCGCCATTATTGCTCAAATCATTAGTGTGTCAGGCCCTTCACAGCGCTTGGCAAACCATGATTTCAACTCTCTAAAGTTTAGGGCGGAAGTCACACATTATTTATGCAATGGCATGAATGTTCCCTTGCATGAAGGGAACGCTTTACGCGCATCACACATGTCTCACAAATATCATGTCCTTCACGGCATTTTTAGCTCAAACGTTTATCCTCGTAGGATGAACAAAGCCGATTTGACTTTGTTTATGCTAGACATTCTCTACAGTGTCTGCATAAGTGTACGTCTATGTCTGCTGACTATCATTCTTCACCAATTGGCACATGTTATCCAGGGTACTAAAGACACCCTTATATCATTCCCACATATTATGTCTCTTGTCTCAGGAACTGGGGTTATTGCCCACTATCGACCTTCCTAGGGTTCCTTCTAAGTTCACTCAAGTAAACATTAAGAGGATGAATCTTAAGGAGAAGACCGGGACTATAGCGACTGCTTCGGGATCAGCATTAGCACCCTAGGAAGGCGACATTCTGGGTGAGACAGAGGTGAAGGGAGCAGAGACAGAGGCGGCAAAGATTGACTACCCTATGAAGGATGACAGACAACCTGCTCATGAGCTCCTGCACACTCCTAACACTCACACGAGGCAACATATGTGATCTTGCGATTGCCATGAGTCCATCCTTCAGTGACTCAACCATCAGGATGACCGCCTTACACAATTGGAGAGAGTTGTGGAGACCTTGCAACAAACCATCAAGAGGGTGGAGCGAGCGACCCAGGACATTCTTGCAGCGATTGCATGCCGACGGGACGACACAGCTCCACGCGAGGGTGGTCCGTCCAGTTAGAGCCGAGTTCAGCTACACAACTAGGGTGTATGTCCTGTGGCATTGTTATCTTTTTGAGTGCCCAAGACTTTCTGACTGATGGGTATTTGTATATGTTGTGGTTAAATGTATGGATGTCTATTTGTAGAGTTGCGTGTTTTGGATATTTTTTCCCTACTTGGGCTTGTGGTATGTAAATGATGATTTTTTTGGATATTTTGATGTTTTGGATGTTTATGCCATTCTTGAGCATTAATGATATATCTATAGATGATGGTTTAATTTTCTACATTTCGCTCTTATCATTTTAATTGTGTGATTGTTTCAATCTATCTTCCCATTATGCATATATGAAATGGCCAAGCTATATTCCTAGAGGGGGGGGTGAATAGGACTATGCCAAATTTAAAGTAATTATAGTGAAATTTAAATAACAAGATAGCCAAATAAAGTAAATCAATCCACAATGCTTAAATGAATAGCAACCTCAATAAACAAGTATTGAGAGATTTATACAAAAGTTATTCTAATGACAACCTTCGACCAAAAACCAAAGTTTATGGTAGGACAACCTGATTTCTAAAAAAGTCTTTGTATCAAGAACTCAAACTTTCTAGGAATAATCAAATTGAAACAAAATAGAGAAATAGAATGCAATCTCAAATATTGATTGTTCTAGGGACAACCATGCACTATAAAAATGGCAGGGCAACCTTACTAGAACAATTAAAGATTCTAAAGCTCAAACAAATAAAGAATAGATTGTAGAAATATAAATATAAATTATTACAACATTCCCCACACTTGCTTGAAATGTAAATATTTACAGCATTTACATCCACACATACATTCCACAGCTTTGAATGATAAAAGATAAAAGATTAAGCAAGCATTCAATCCACAAGACAGAATTATAGTGGTTCGCCTATGTGTTCACCAACTGTTAAACAACAGCCACATAGAATGCTACTCCACTCCTAATATCCTCACACAGGGGATATTAGCGTTCACTATCAAAATAGGTTTCACAGGTTCACCTAAAACCTTCATTATTATGTCTTTTTAACTTGGGCTTACACAATCCAAAAACCCTTCTTTCTGAGTTTTCTGGCTCACATCAGATAACCACACAAATGGAATTTTTCTGGCAAATCCCAAACAAAAGCCAAAGAAATATAAATTTTACAGAATTGTAAAATACCTGGATTTCTCCTCTTGTAGCAGCCCAGAAGAACCAATCAGAGTAGAAGTTCAAATATGGAAGTTCAAAGTCCAATACTCACTTTACAATGGTTCTAAGTTCTAATTGATTTTAAATTTAATCAACTTAGGGCTAGCTGTATTTGATTTTGATTCCACAAAGAAGGAATTAAGAATTTTCCCTTTTCTAATCAGATTGGAATGCAAATCAAAATTAAATAACAATAAGCTAACAAAAGGAAATACACAATATAGCTTAAAAACAAACACAGACTTATCTCAGAGTGGAGCCTTGAATTCACTTAATTTTTAATGAAAAACTCTGAAATTCGTGTGCTATTTATAGCTGCAGAAATTCGTCTTTGACTGGCCCTAGGGTTATCACGACTGGTCCAAAAATAAACTGATTTTTGAATTTTTAAGCGCGATCGGATCAGACCGTTGTACGACCGGTCGTAAGCAGTCCATGACTAGTCGAAGGTAATCCAGGACCAGTCGAGACCCCTCTACAACTGGTCGTGTGACAATTGATTTAGTCGCTGGAGTTTGAGTCGAAGCTTTACGACTGGTCGAAGGTCGAGTCGAGACCATCCCACGACCAGTCGAGCAGACTCCAAGACTAGTCGTAGCCGAACCAGAAAATCTGATAAATTGTAATAATTCTAGGACTGGTTTTGGAGTTTCTTAGACTGGTCGAGCCAGTACTAGGACTGGTCGAACAAGGTCTAGGACTAGTCTTAGAACAGACCAAATTCATGTATTAATATTCAAATGAATTATATAGCCAAAGTGGCCTACCCTAAGGTCAATCTAATGGTTTATCAAACCTGGAACATATCGTATGGACATTGAACTTCATTCATTCAGCGAAGGTAGACCTTTGAACCTTATCAAGCATGAGAACTTGAAATTGATGTAGCTTGATCATGAGATGTTCGAAGGCTTTGAAATCAAATTCCATCTTGAGTTGTACTTGAGTTCCAAACTAGCTTGAGTCTTGAACTTGAATACACGTGATCTTGAGCTTGAGTCTTGAACTTGAACTGAACTAGCTTGAAGGATTCATCTTCTTGACTTCAATTGTAGACTTGGTGTCTCAAACAAATTTATCAAGATATAAACACAAGACACATACATAGGTTTTGACACACAAAATTTGACAACTAAAGAGGAAGCAAACCATAGCACTTACAATCTCCCCCTTTGCCAAATTTTTGACAAAACAAGAGTAGCTAGCACAATATGCACAATATGTATATTAACGAATCATGCACTAGTTGTTATGAACTAGCATACAGCATACAGCCTCATGCGCAACCATTTAACTTCTCTTGTGTAAAACTCCCCCTTAGTAGTACAACTTCAACCATCCATCATCAATTAAATCATAATCCATAGATTAGAATTCTCAAAATTCTCCCCCTTTTTGTCAAAATATGACAAAGGAAGAAACACAAATAAGATTTGACAGACAGTAAAGTAATGATCAAGTCAAAAAGATAGAAAGATTGAAAGTTAAGAGTACAGAACATAGCATAAGGAGTTATAAAGTCAATTCAAATAGAATCTAACATAATCAAAGAAAGTAAAAAAGGATTATAGTTATTACAAACCAAAGAGTACAATCTCAATCCGATCCAAAAGGAGCAGGTATGGTAGGATCAAATTGATGAAGGCCTTTTTGTAAGCGCCTAAAATATTTGCGCATATTTTTGAATTGTTGATTGTGGCCAACATTCATATTCTCTACCTTCTCCTCTAATGCACTTAGTCGAGCATTGAAATCAGATGGCTCAAAGTCAGGATCATTCCCAGAGTCAGAATCAATTTCATTAAAAATATCGTCCATATTGATATCATCTAGAGGAAGATCATCACCTTCTTCATCATTCCCAGCCTCATCATTAACTCCACCTTCACCAACATCAACTTGGCCTGGAGCCAATTTCAACTTCATTTTGTTTAAGTTGGAGTTATTGAATATGAGGTGTTGGATAGGAGCCTCTCCGATGGGCATAGCTACTAGCATGTGAGTGGCTAATACATTCAACAGATATCCAAATGGAATATCACCATGACTAAGATGACTACGGATTTGAATGATAGAGGAACAAATCAAAGAAGGCAAACAGACATTAGCACTAGTAATGATTGAGTACAAAATACGAACCATAAACAGAGTCAACTCAGCCTTGTTTCCAGAGCGGGGATACAGATTAGAAGTGAAGATACGATGTAAAACTCTGTATCTGGGTAACAAGTATCTGGTTTTGAGAGCATTCCCATTTGCAGTCCATGGTACATTCATGTTACACAATGCTCTAGTATAAGCATGTTTTTTCGATTCTGACACTTTATCAGCAAGCGCACTAGGATGAATACCATCATCATTTACTGGTATGTCCATAAGGCCTGAAATTAAATGTTGATCGACTAGAAAAGGCCCTTCTCTAGTAGAATAGTGAAAGTCAGTTGCTCAGAAGAGAAATCAGTTATGCATGCAACCATGGCCTGCGCTATGGACTGGTATGCCGGCCCGCCCCAGCGTAAAATGTTTTCCCATCCTACAGATTGAAGGAGAGGAAGGAGACTGAAAGGAGCGATATGATTTAAACAAACAGCTTTTTCAACAATCACATTGCGCATACGCAAGTCACGTACATGTGGTGGATCATCTTCAGGATCCCTAAGATGACGTCTAGTGATAACATTCGATCTAAAAGAAGAAGCACCTCTAGGATTTTTCTTTTTACCTATAGAATCCATTTTCTTGAAGAAATACTAGAAATATCAAAAAAAGAGAGATGGGTTTCCCTAGATTCAGCAAATGAGAAGAAAAACCCAAAAACTTGAAGAACGAGTTGAAATAGACAACTACAATCAAGAAATTGAAGAAAAAAGACTAAGATTCTTCAAAAAATTAAGAAAAAACACTCTAACCTGAGCGAATCAAACAGTGGGGTTCGACTAGTCGTAGCTCGGCTCGTTGGAGAAGAGGAATGAAATGAAGAAGAAATGGTTTTTCCCCAAATAAAGGCAATTAGCACGCTACATGACTGGTCGTGGGACATCCTTGACTAGTCGTGCCATGACTGGTCGAGCACGTCCTCGACTGGTCATGTACCAGAAAAATAAATAAACATGCATTTTTCAAGAAATTTTGAAATACAAACCAATAAAGTATTTAAAATATATACAATATGATACAGAGATGCATGATCAATCATTTTAAATTGCACATATCGAGATCGAATTTCAACTTATTAAACTTGTTTTTGTCGATCGGTTTAGTATATATTCTAAAGATATTTCTTTTTCTTCCACTAATTCACGGATATAATGAAACCTAATGTCAATGTGCTTAGTACGTGAATGTTGAATTGGGTTTTTCGAAATATTTGTTACACTGGAATTATCACAGTATAAAACCATCGAGTCCTGTGCGATTCCATAATCACTCAACATACGTTTCATCCAAACCAATTGAGTACATGCATTTCCAGCTGTAATGTATTCAGCCTCAGCAGTTGAGAGTGATATGGAACTTTGTTTCTTGCTAAACCCAGAAACCAAGCAATTTCCAATGTAAAAACAACCACCACTGGTTGATTTCCTGTCATTGATATTACCAGCCCAATCAGCATCTGAGTACCCAGCCAATTGAACACTAGTATCATAAGGATACCAAAGACCCAGATTAACTGAACTTGCGATATATCAAATAATTCGCTTAATAGTAGTTAAGTGAGATTCTTTAGGATTAGACTGATATCTAGCATAGATTCCAACACTTAAAGCAATATCAGGTCTACTTGCAGTTAAGTAAAGCAAACTTCTTATCATGCTACGATACAATTTAGGATCTACATCTATACATGTAGAGTCTTTTGAAATTCTTAAGGTTGTACTCATAGGAGTATCAAAATTCTTACCATTCTCAAATCCAAACTTCTTAATCAAGTTTAAAGTATATTTAGATTGTGAAATAAAAATTCTGTCAGATTGCTGTTTTACTTGCAATCCTAATAAATAATTTAATTCCCCAACCATGCTCATTTCGAACTTAGATTTCATCAAATCTGCAAACTCAACAGTCATGTTAGTACAAGTTGATCCATAAATAATATCATCAACATAGATCTGAACCATTAAGATATCATCGTTATATTTCTTAACAAAAAGCGTCTTATTGACACTACCCATTTGAAAATTGTGACTTAGTAAAAACTTAGTCAATTTTTCGTACCATGCCCTGGGAGCTTATTTCAAATGATCGAGAGCCTTTTTAAGGCGGTATACATGATTAGTAAACTTAGGGTCTTCGAACCCTGTAGGTTGTTCAACATATACATCTTCATGTAAATCACCATTTAAGAAGGCACTCTTTACATCCATTTGATAAATTTTAAACTTTCTAAAGCATGCAATGGATATAAAAAGTCTAATTGATTCAAGGCGAGCAACTGGAGCAAAGGTTTCACCGTAATCAATACCTTCTATTTGAGTGTACCCTTGAACAACCAGTCTTGCCTTGTTTCGAATTATATTTCCATGTTCATCAGACTTATTTTTGAAAATTCACTTAGTTCCTATAATGTGTTTATCTTTAGGTCTCGGAACAAGATACCAAACATCATTACGAACAAATTAATTAAGTTCTTCCTACATAGCTACTATCCAGTTTTCATCAGAAAGTGCTTCTTTTACGTTTACCGGTTCAATCTGGGATGTAAAGCATACGTAATTACATATGTCTTCTAGTTGTTTACGAGTGCGCACACTAGTGAGAGGGTTTCCAAGAATTTGATTAGTTAGATGATCCTTAACAGTCCTTAATTCAGGATTAATTTCACTTGATGAAGTATCTGGTTTTTCAATTAAAGAACTTCATCATTATCTGAACTAGGGGCAGATGTATTCAAGTGATCATCAATGACCACATTAATTGACTCTTGAATCACACCGGTCTTGTTGTTCAGTACACGATATGCACGACTGTTTAAAGAATATCCTAAGAAGATTCCTTCATCACTCTTTATGTCAAACTTTCCTAGATTTTCACGTTCACGCAAAATATAGCACTTGTTGCCAAAAACTCGAAAGTATTTGACAGTCGGCTTCTTATCAAACCACATTTCATAAGCCGTTTTATTATTAGATTTACAAGTATAGACACGGTTAATAATGTAGCAGGCGGTATTCACTGCTTCAGCTCATAAATTTCTAGGGAGCTTCATGCTATTCAACATAACATTTCCCATTTCTTGGAGCACTCTATTTTTCCTTTCCACAATACTATTTTGTTGTGGAGTTTTGGGCGTAGAGAATTCATGTGATATTCCTTGATCGCTACAGAATTTTCAAAATCGTTATTTTCAAACTCGGACCATGATCACTTCGAATTTTACTGACTTGAGAACATTTTTCAGTTTGGATCCGTTTGATAATCTTTTTCACTTCATCAAGGGTTTCTAATTTATCCCTTAAAAATGAAACTCAGGTGAATCTTAAAAAATCATCTACAATAACCAAGATGTATTTTTTGCAACCTCGACTTTCCGTTCTAGTTGGTCCTATAAGATCCATATGGAGAAGCTCGAGTGGTCTTAATGTAGTATTGGAGTTCACCTTTTTGTGAGAGCTCCTAGTTTATTTACTATACTGATATTCACCACATATCTTGTCTATTTTTTGAATCTTAGGTGGACCTCTAATAAGTTCTCATTTACTCAATCTATATAAATTCCGGTAGTGTACATGTCCAAGGCGTTTAGGCCATAATTCAGTCTCATCGGTATGGACCATATAGCACGTTTGATTAGATGAGCTACCATTGCTTACTATATAGCATTTTTCAGAAGTTCTGCGACCAGTTAATATAACAGAACCCTTTTTATCTATAATCTCACAACCTTGATTAGAAAATTTAACATTATGGTTGTTGTCGCATATTTGAGATATGCTTAACAGGTTGTGTTTTAGTCCCTCAACATATAAAACATTCTTAAATAAGGGAAGATTATAGAGTTGAACCGTACCTTGGCCAATAATCTTGCAGTTGCTACCATCACCAAATGTGACTGACCCATCAGTCATATCTTTTAGATCGGTGAATAAAGCCTTGTCACCTGTCATATGCCTGGAACATCCATTGTCTAGGTACCATTTTAAATGGCTTGTTGCTTTGAAAGCGGTGTGAGCAACCAAGCAGGCAACTTTAGGAACCCATTTCAAAACTGTTTTGGGTTTAAGAACATAGTTAGACTTTTTCTGTTTTTAATTGTGGGAATGACCTACTGAGTTAGATTTTAAGAGCTCCTTGAGTAAATCAACTATTTTTTCAGCCAGTGGGTTTCTATTCTGATTTTTGAAATTGATATAACTACGTTTAGGTTTTTGAAAGGTTTTTATATTTTTAAAAAAACCTTGACAAGTACCTTTTTCTTTTGAGTTTGAGGCTTCTCCTTTCACAAAGTTGGGAGGAGTACTCTTCTGTTTATGAGGTATATTTTTATCATAACCCAACCCGGATCGATCACCACTTTTTCTAGATCCGGATAAAAGTTTTTCTAACTTTGGATCTCCTTGAGCATACCTCCATGTATCCTTCAAACTCAGAAGAGAAGATACTTCATTCTTGAGTTTCTCAATTTCAGATTTCAAATCTTCAATCAGGGAGGTTTTGAATTCCAAATCACATTTTGATTTTTCAAAACTATCTGAAATTTGGGATTTTTCTAAAACAAGTAAGTCGAAGCATTCTTTGAGTTTAAAAAACTTTTCTTTTTGAAGTTTAAGCTTTACAACAATTTTAAAACTTTCCTTCTATAGGGCATTGTAAGCATCTTGAAGATCTTCTTCATTTTCATAATCACTATTCAGATTTTCTTCACTAGTTGAATCATCATGATCTGAAAAGGTAAACTTTGCTAGAGTCATAAGGGCCTTAACTTCATTGCCCGACTCGGTTTCAGAATCTTCTGAATCAGAAGTAGCTTCAGACTCAGATGATTCATCCCAAGTAGCCAACATACCCTTCCTTTTGGGTTTGTCCTTTTTAAGACATTTGTTTGTTAAATGCCCATATTCATGGCAGTTGTAACACTGACTATCTTTCAAAGATTTTCGAGTTTTGGGTCTAAATTTCTTTTTATCATTTGATTGTTGAAGATCAACCATTTTCTAACTTTTAAAAATCTTATAAAACTTCTTTTCTAAAAGAGCCATATCATCTTCAGAATCAGAGTTTTCTACAGACACATTTTTAGAAGATTTAAGTGCTATAAATTTACCTTTAGGAGCTTTAAAGTTTAACTCATAGGTTTGTAAAGAACCAACTAGTTCTTCTACCCTCGTATTGTCCATATCACGAAGTTCCTGGATCGCGGTTACTTTAGAGTTGAACCATTCAGGAAGTGAGCGTAGTATCTTTGCACACACTTTACTTTCTGGGATTTTATCGCCAAGACCCCACATTGAGTTTACAATGTCATTCAATCTTGTGTAAAAGTCCATAAACATTTCATTTTCCTCTATATGAATTTCTTCAAATTTGGTTGTGAGGAGTTGGACTTTAGATTTTTTTACAATTGATGTACCCTCGTATGTCATTTCTAATATATCCCAGGCTTGCTTTGAAGTATCAGAGGATATGATTCTTTTGAACTCATCCGGTGATAGTGCACAAGTGATTGCATTTAGTGCTTTTGCATTGGCACTACTTTCACTTTTCTGAAGTGTGGACCAAGAAGTATAATGTGTTCTTCTCATTGATTTTGATCCATTAATACCAGTTACTTCAATGGTAGGAGGGATCCATTGAGTTACTGTGGCTTGTCACACACTCTCGTCCATTAATTTGAGGAAGATCCTCATTCTGGCTTTCCAATAGGTATAGTTGGAGCCATCAAAGGGTGGAGGCCTAGTGACTGATAGGCTATCAAAATTTGACCTCTTATTTATATAACTTAGATCGTTAGCTCAGGAAATAAATCCAAATAAAAAGCAATAAGAACGAGCTATTAGGTTCTGATACCACTTAAAATGGCCAAGCTATATGTCCTAGAGGGGGGGGTGAATAGGACTATGCCAAATTTAAAGTAATTACAGCGGAATTTAAATAATAAGATAGCTAAATAAAGTAAATCAATCCACAATGCTTAAATGAATAGCAACCTCAATAAAGAAGTATTGAGAGATTGATACAAAAGTTGTTCTAAGGACAACCTTACACTAAAAACCAAAGTTTATGGTAGGACAACCTGATTTCTAAAAAAGTCTTTGTATCAAGAACTCAAACTTTCTAGGAATAATCAAATTGAAATAAAACAGAGAAATAGAATGCAATCTCAAATATTGATTATTCTAGGGACAACCATGCACTATAAAAATGGCAGGGCAACCTTACTAGAACAATTAGAGATTCTAAAGCTCAAACAAATAAATGAATAGATTGTAGAAATATAAATCTAAATTATTACAACATTCCTCACACTTACTTGAAATGTAAATATTTACAGCATTCACATCCACACATACATTCCACAGCTTTGAATGATAAAAGATAAAAGATTAAGCAAGCATTCAATCCACAAGACAGAATTATAGTGGTTCGCCTGTGTGTTCACCAACTGTTAAACAATAGCCACACAGAATGCTACTCCACTCCTAATATCCTCACACAGGGGATATTAGCGTTCACTATCAAAATAGGTTTCACAGGTTCACCTAAAACTTTCACAATTGTGTCTTTTTAACTTGGGCTTACACAATCTAAAAACCCCTCTTTCTGAGTTTTTTGGCTCACCTTAGATAATCACACAAATGGAATTTTTTTGGCAAATCCCAAACAAAAGCCAAAGAAATATAAATTTTACAGAATTGTACCTGGATTTCTCCTCTTATAGCGGCCCGGAAGAACTAATCGGAGTAGAAGTTCGAATATGGAAGTTCAAAGTCCAATACTCACTTTATAATGGTTCTAAGTTCTAATTGATTTTAAGTTTAATCAACTTAGGGCTAGCTGTATTTGATTTTGATTCCACGATGAAGGAATTAAGAATTTTTCCTTTTCTAATCAGATTGGAATGCAAATCAAAATCAAATAACAATAAGCTAACAAAATGAAATAAAATTATGCACAATATAACTTAAAAACAAATACAGACTTATCTCAGAGTGGAGCCTTGAATTCACTTAATTTTCAATGAAAAACTCTGAAATTCGTGTGCTATTTATAGCTGCAGAAATTCGTCTTCGACCGGTCCTAGGGTCACCACGATGGTCCAAGAATAAACTGATTTTTGAATTTTTTAGCGCTATCGGATCAGACCATTGTACGACCGGTCGTAGGCAATCCACGACTGGTCGAAGGCAGTCCACGACCGGTCGAGACCCCTCTATGACTGGTCGTGCGACAATTGATTTAGTCACTGGAGTTTGAGTCGAAGCTTTACGACTGGTCAAAGGTCGAGTCGAGACCATCCCACAACCGGTCAAGCAGACTCCAGGACTGGTCATAGCTGAACCAGAAAATTCGATAAATTACAACAATTCTAGGACTGGTCTTGGAGTTTCTTAGACTGGTCGAACCAATGCTAGGACTGGTTGAACAAGGTCTAGGACTAGTCTTAGAACAGACCAAATTCATGTATTAATATTCAAATGAATTATATAGCCAAAGTGACCTACCCTAAGGTCAATCTAATGATCTATCAAACCTGGAACATGTCGTATGGACATTGAACTTCATTCATTCAGCGAAGGTAGACCTTTGAACCTTATCAAGCATGAGAACTTGAACTTGATGTAGCTTGATCATGAGATGTTTGAAGGCTTTGAAATCAAATTCCATCTTGAGTTGTACTTGAGTTCCAAACTAGCTTGAGTCTTGAACTTGAATACACTTGATCTTGAGCTTGAGTCTTGAACTTGAACTGAACTAGCTTGAAGGATTCATCTTCTTGACTTCAATTGTAGACTTGGTGTCTCAAACAAATTTATCAAGATATAAACACAAGACACATACATAGGTTTTGACACACAAAATTTGACAACCAAAGAGGAATCAAACCATAGCACTTATAATATATATGATTGATTCTCCAACTTCAGTAATGTATGGCATGTTGTTTATAATACTAACTGTTAGTGCACTCATTCCTACACACTTGTTTGTTAATCACATGAACCATTATGTCAAGTAGTCGAGTGAGCCCTTGGAAAATGAAGATCGAAGACGTAATTGGAGCAGAAGCATCAAGCAACACTCATAGGGTAAAAAGAAGATCTTATGAATCCAACCCTCAAAACAAAACAAACATACACCTTCTAGATGATCCTGACCCAAATAGGAAACCTCATTTAGATCATTCCTTAAGCCATAAATCTCATATTTTCTATCTCCTTAGAATTGGCCTTAGAGGTTTAAAGTTGCTGAAACATACATTGAAAAACAGCAACCTCTAGTCCGACTGATGATAGCGTCAGTCCCACCAAACATGTTATTACAAGACAAAAACTCAAACATGAAAAAATTTGTCTCTACTTCGGTTGGAGTAGGTCCGACCGAATCGCACCTTTGGTGTGACCGAAGAATCTTTAGGTTCGACCGAAAGTGACCAAAATTATCCAGTAAGGTTTGGAGTTAATTTGGTCCGACCGACTGCAACCGAAGATAAGCCTCGGTCCAACCGAAAGTGATCAAAAGTGTCCAATAAACTGAGGACCTAATTCAATCCGATCAAGTGTTAATTCGGTCCGACCGATAATAGTTCAGTCTAACCGAAGGACCCCTCAGTAGGACCAAAATATAGCTATTAGAGATATGTTGGAACTTTTTCTCTATAAAAGGAGCATCCAAATCTTTATGAAAAGTATGGATTAGAGTCTCGTGCATCCCGAGCTTAACCAAATCATCCTAGACTCTATCCATATGATATTCATGTTCTTATCATTGTGATTCCTCACCTTAATGAGCATTCAAAGCTCCTATTAATGAAGAACATGATCTCAAGCCTTCTCTAGAGTATTGAGACCAAACCTATTGGTATATTCTTAGTCTCCATGATACTCTAGAGCATCCATCAGTTGAATCCCCTAGGAAATTCATTTACCATCTATTTATAGGAGATTCAATTCACTCTCATTATCTTAGTTACCCTAAAGGAACAACATATGCAAGGAAATTGATCGTGAAGCTGAAACATCAGGATGACCACAGCATCGTGATAAGGGGAGTGTCCGGGAGCTGATTAAAGCTCTTCAAAGCAGAAATCGGGTAACCCACAAGCTACAACAAGAAGGGCTCATTCACTCACAAGTAAGTACAAAAGTCTGAAGAGTATAAAACCTCTTCCTTGTATAGGATTTGTTTTAAGAGTTTGTTTCTCAAACTCGTTAAGACCTTTTGTAGGCCTTCGACGGGAGACTACATATAGTGTCCTTGTGTAGGACCTATAGCCTTGTGTAGTTAGTACCTTGTGTAGGGATGTGTGATAGCCTTGTGTAGGCTTGAATGAGTGTCTTGTGTAGGCAAGACCTTATGTAGGTTGTAAAGGTTTATGGTGAACCTAATTTAAAACCATTAATAGTGAAATCTGGTACACTCTATGTAACACCCTGTATTTTTTTAGTACTCGGGTGTTGCCATGAATTCCTAGTCACAGAACTGTCCACCTACACTTTCGTCAAAATCTAACCATTAGGAGTCATTTTCTTTTATAGATCGAGCTATATGACCGTTGATTTTCAAGATCGACCATTACATCATCACAAAACCTACACTTGTTCACCTTAACTAGACCAATGGGGTTGCGATCGCAATGAAACAATGAACAATTCTTAACTAGACCAATGGAGATGTACAATACCAGTTCCGAGATCTAACCCATTAAATCCACGTTCACCTTATTCACACTACTCAATTTAGAAACCAATCATCTGATCACTAGTTCTCATCTAGACTAGGAAGATACCTTTAAAAAAATTAATAATGGGTTTAGTTAATAATCTGACCGTTGGATTAGTGGAGATCATAAAATAAATTCAGATTTTATCTAGTATGGCCCACCTGATTCTGGATGTCTGATCTTTCATCAAAGGCCATGATTAGGGCCTCCAAGGGGAATGGACGGAGTGGATTGCACTGAACATCAGGTGAGCCCCACTTTTAGATCTGTGCGGGTGCACAAAATGTGCTCACCCGTGGTGCACTGAAATGCACAGACCGGTCAATTCGGGCTTGACCCGACCCAAATAGGCAAAAGCCTCTCTGGCTTTTCAAATCTTCCCATTCGGCTGGGATTTGAACGGACGACGTTCGTTAGCATCGTCTGAGGCCCACCATCACAATCCACATGGACGATCAGAGCCATCCATCATGTTAAGGGGATGATTTCTATCCCAACCAAATGAATCTTGCACCTTAGAACTCACGTATATGCGAGCATTAGTAGACGCAAAAGTCTAGCATGCGAGCATGATTCGAACGAAGAAACTCCAAATTCGTTGTCATTTGACCCATCTTCATCACACTAACTTACGATCTGGACTGTCCATCTAATGGGATAGAGGAATCTGACCAAAACCCATAAAACTCACATGTTGATACACACCTATCTGCACACAATCACATACATAAGAAGGGCGTGTGTGTGGCATTTTCCAAAAAATGGAAATTCTGTTTCTTAAACAAGCTGGCAATTCACACATAGCTATCATGGGCAATCACAGCCCTCCATTTCAAGAGATCCCAACCCTACACACACTCCGCATTTTAGGGCGTCCGCAGCTACAAAAAGAGCGGAAGGAATCTTTTCGTTATTGACGTTGGCTCGATCCTAGCCATTCCCCAGCTTCTAGAAGCTTTCACAGTTAATATCCATCATCTAGTCTAGGGAAACTAGCAAGTCATCTCACACCAATAGGAGTTCTTGCGACATACTCGTGAATGTGTGAGATATCAGGGCAGAACTAGGAAAGTTATTACACAATCCAGAAATCGTGATTGTTCGTCCGAAATATGGGCCCCACGATGTGTAACGCCATGAAAATGGGGGATCAAGCATAAACTCAACTCCCGAGTTCCAACGCATCACTTACGCAACATATATGCCTATGATTCAATGTTGTCCGGGTTAGTGCATTAAAGATGAATGGGATTAAGCCAAAACAGCATATCATACTCCAGAGACAATTAAACTACGCAAGCGGAAGACTGTGATAGATATATAAAATATATAAACTGTTGTAAGTCTCCAGAGTGTGAACATGTTACCAAGTTAAATATATTAATGTATACTCCAAAAATGGACAAAATGAATATACAAGGGTGTTCCAAAAGAGCAAACTAAAGTGTAATGGCATCTAATCAACAACCCTGTAACCCCGTCGATCAGAAGATGGTCTACATAGACCCGCCTGATAGCTGTATGAAGGAGTAACCCTCCTCACCAACATGAAAGTCCAACTCCGCTTCGCAAGCATCGCCATCATCTGAAACTCAAACAGGGTCTGGTTAGTGTGTACAACACCGTCCCGTAACGTAGGAGTGAGTGATCAACTCAGTGGAACAATAAAGCAGAGGTTAACATGTTATCAATTCAGTCAAGCAGTAATGATAAAGCAGTAAATCACACATTCCTAAGTACTGTTGTTAATGCAAGAATGATATGGATGTATGATACATGCCCTCGCCTACCCTCCCTCAACGACTTCATCTCACGTTCGCACATGAACAACACTGCCTCAGTGCTTGACCTGCTACGCCTGAACGCACGCGTAATGTGGTGCATGCATGTGATTACAAGTTCTTATTAGTTTTTTTTATTTAGCAGGATTGGGAAACTAATGTACCTCCCTTATTTTACTTTTTAAATAATGATCCATTCTAGGGTCGTCAGTCTTAGTAAATCTCATACAATGTTGTAGTTCTAGGTCGCTGCAATGGGCTCGTCGCCAAATCATTACAGGCCTAGTTTATACTCTAGATGCTATGGAAGGGTTGTCGCCTCCACGTAGGCTCAGAGTATGCTCAAGGTCACTACAAAGGGCACGTCTAGGGCTGTTGCACGGAATCATTACACCATTCCCCCATCACCCATCACGGCTTTGTCATCAAAACATTGTAGGCCGACAGCTCGAATACAGTGTCCCATACCACCGTATTCGGCTCATGAGTCTGGGTTGCTCACTGGTCACTACGGGAGGCTCGTCCCCCCAGCATAGGCCGACAGCTCGACCACGGTATCTCATACTACCATGTCCGGCTCATGAGTCTTAGCAGATCGAGGTACCAAAGTTAACAGGATTCCACTGGTGAGTTTGGTACCTTAAGTTCAAGCAGTAACGTCCATACATGGTGAACATATAATGGCACATCGGGTTATTTGGTGAGCTCGACTAGTACGAGTGCACATTGTATCGATCGACATGAAGTGTATAAGCACTTCGTGTGGCCTAACCACTACCGACGACTAACACAAGACTCAAGTTTGTCAAACACATCCTACGTGGCGAATGAATCTCAGCCACGACTTCAAGCCTGTTACTGATTGCTTGGACTATAACATAGCCCCAATCACATTCAATTACAACAAAATATCCTAGAAGATAGTTAAAGCAATAATGGATCAAGATTTCAAATTATACAATCATGTCTGCTTTAGGGGTGTCAGGGCTGTCGCACGGAATCGTTACACCACTCCCCCATCACCCTTCACGGCATTTTATGGAATACAACTTAAACATGGATTTATACATATACATTACATAGATAAACCAACACTATAATATACGATACATGGAGGAAAACATACACATAGTTAAAGGAGTTGAGAATCATATCTCAACACCCTTATACATTACAATTTACTAACTACTTACTCATTTAGACATTTCAGCAAACACTTTAGACTACTTTCATCAACATACATGACGTATGTTGATCACATAAGTATTAAGCCAAATCCTTTCACTAGGGAGTTGCCCCATTTATAACACGCGTGCACCCACGATGGATAGTCATGGCAAGTAGGAATCCAAGTTCCATATTCATTCATTCATTTCTACAAACACTTGAGCTACACACTATATCACATATAACGTACATTGGTCGTAGCGTTATTTAGGGCAAGTCCTTTCGTCAAAGGGTTGTCGCCTATACGACAATCATATATCCACGACAATTAGTCATGGTGAGCACGAATGCAAATCCTATACTCACTTAGACATTTTCACAAACACTTAAGCTACACATAATAACAAACACAACGTATGTTAATATAACATGTATTAGGGCTAATCCTTTCACCCAGAAGTTGATACACATGCATCTAGCATACATTGGCAGTAATTAATCATGGCAAGCACAAATTCGAATTTCATACGTATATGGTATTTTCTACAAATACGAGGAATACAGTATAGTCAACATAGTTAACGTATATCTGAAAAATGAAACGGACAGCACTTTGTACATGTGTAATAGCATCCATGTCAGTAATATATCATTAACTAACATTGAAAGCCTTAAAAACCATAACCTATACATTTAAAGTCCGCACCTTACGCCGTAGAAGTGTAACGAATTCGCTAAAAACTCTAAGACTTCGTCAACGAGGGTATATCAACCTATAGCATGAGTTGGGTTAATTATTTCATAACCTACACTACTTGAAACCCAAAAATAGATTAGGGTTAGGTTTTGTTTACCTAAGAACGGGATCGGTATCGCCAAGTAGAGCGGCATGAATGGGTCGATTCACCCATGGAATGATGGGATTGAATCCCAGGGATGGACTCCAACTCTCTCTCTCTCTCTCTCTCTCTCTCTCTCTCTCTTTCCTCTCTTCTCTCTCCTAGGGTTTCCCAAATTCGTATGGGATGAGAGAGTGAGGGCTTAAGGCCCTTATATAGGCCCAAAACTGATGGGAATGGCCCCAGGGCCAAGGTATACTTAGGTTATGTCCAAAGAGCATCTGGATCAGCTCAACGGAGTATTTCTGGAGCCCCCCCTTGAGCCAAAGGTCAGACTTAAGCTCCCTGACTATGGATCTAGGTCGAGTTAAGTTTGCATTCTAGTCGGGTTCCCAGATCACACGTGGCAGACCAGTTTCAAATCAACGGTCACCGGAACTCGATCAGGATTACAAGTACACTGCCATGTGTATGAAATTTCTCCTGATCCGAGGGTGTATTTGGGTCAGATTCTGACAATCAGATTGCTTATATCAGGCCCGCAAGTGACACGTCTCAGATTACTTAAAGAAAACAACGTTTTCTCACACACTTCACTCCGGGCTCAAGCGAATAGCCCCGGGACAATATCTGGATTTGATTTCCGAGATGGTTGTCAAGCCCAGCAAGGCAGTCCTAATTATATAACTTCGTATTATTCAGATTTTTGACGTGCGGTCCAGATCTGATACGGAGTTTCAATGTACTCCCGAGAGCAACTGGGTAATGAGATTGATCCTAGATTTCAGGATAACCTAGCGTCGATGATTCTACAAGTTTTGGGTCTTACAGATCGTATTTAAAGTGATTCAAGTAGATTTCACAGCTAATCTAGTTTAGCACTTAGTTAAACTTGTCTAATTTTTAAAGGATTTGAGGTTTGAGAGGTTCAAAAGGGGTTAGGATCTACCCCTTGTCTAAGGACATCTAACTCTAGGTTGGCAAAAAATCTAGGGCGTTATAATCTACCCCCCTTAAAAATAATTTCATCCCCGAAATTGCCTAAGGGTAGTTAGTAAAGATTTTATTGACATCTAACTCATGTTCATCTACCCCCCTTAAAATTATCCTTTATCTCTTACTTATACCCTGGTGGTTTGCTACAATTCATTCCTTTATTTATTTGACGTCTTGACGACAATTCCCATTTATTTAGAGTAAGATATTTTGTTTTAGTGGTCTACCAATACGGAGAGACGGTTGTAGTTGGCTTGATCCTGATACAACGATCATCTACCTGACCAGGGTAGAAGGCTCTTCATATCCCTTCCTAGTCCTGGTAGATCCTGATCTTTTGTTCAGTCAAAGCAGTGAGTCCATTGGTAGCTACCCAGGATTGAGAATTGGGTCAAGCCGCGAATGTTTCGCAGTTGTATATTTCAGTAACTCCGTAGTCCGATCACTCTAAAAACTTAGAGAATGTCCTTCCATGAAAGGTTCAACTTTCCTAGTGATAAGGTTGCCCGTTGGGTCTTGATCTAGGAGAGTCCTCATCTTAATTCATGTCTATGGTAGTAGTTAAACTCAAACTCATACTCATTATTAGGCCCTTTCTTTAATACGAATTAGTTTAATACTTGAACCCTAATTAATTTCCTTCGATGACTTCATTACTGACATTCTAAGGGAGATTCAGATCCTATTTAGTGACCTATCTTTGCGTATAGTCTGGATCAATTCCATTCGATCCTGGGCTAGTGGGCTATCGGCCCACCAAGTTTCCGTTATGCCTATGAGTGGGTAGACGAGTATACCTACCTAACTCGACCGCATTCATAACCTTTCTACCCCCCTTAAAAATAATTTTAACTGTCAAGGCTCAAAGATCTATGTCATGATCCGTATGTCGGAACAAGGTGCACTTTAGGACCTATCCTTAACATAAAATTGGATGCAGTCTCCCAATACATTGGTCTGCCTTTCATCGATAATGTGTACTATGGCATTGATACCTATGGTTATAGAAAGGAGCTAAAATGATGGGTGTTGCGGTTGATTTCAGGGACGAGTGTGAGTTTGTGGCAAGGTGCTTTACTATATCAGGGAAGGATCTTTGCCATGGTCCCGACTTACCTCTTTAATCATGTTTCGTTGAATACTGTAAGATAATCTATACATTATTAGTGCATAAGACATGTGGACAAAATAGGTTAACAGGCAGACTATCTTTCTAAGGTCATATGCACAATATTTATGCCTGAATAGTCTGTGATTCAGGACCTAATCTTTAACTCTCTGTTTCCCATTTGAGAAATTTCTTAGGCCCAAGCAAAGTATCCATATTGGCTATGTGTTCTTAACACTTCTCAAAAGCAAAGTAACAAACTTTTGGTTATAAGTGGTTCGGTCAACACGGAAGGAAAGTTGTGTAGTGGTTTTAAGCCAGATACATAGACCTTCTACCTAGCTAGGACAGAAAATTGTCATATCAGTTCTTAATCCTAGTTGATCCCGACCTTTTGCTTGATCAGAGCATAGAGTTCATTGGTAACTACCAGGATTGAGAATTCAATTCAAACCGCGAATACCTCGCTAATATATAGTTCTCTACTCCGTGTTCCCAATTGTAATAAGCCCTTGAGAAGAAAATCCTAGGGGGGGTATTGTTTTGATCTAACGTTCAATCAGAGGGATATATAACTTTTCTTTAAGTGTGATTAGTTTCTAAGTTAAAACAACTTTTCTAAGAGTTATTAAATAAGCCTATAAGTATTAAGGGGATTCAACGAAGGAATGAGATCTCACCTCAACCTAATCAAGCCAGCTAACTAAATTTATCTTTCAATTGTTTTAGCATAATCAGTGTTTTACATTCCTTAGTATAACCAACCAATAGTTGTAATCCAAGGTCTATGCTTATACGCTAGATGATTTCATACCCTTTCTAATACAAGAAATTGTTTATCACTTAGGGTCAAATGTTGTCTGATTGGAATTGAGTTGCCTGAACTTGAATTTAAGTACACTCGAGCACTACACACATGCTCATACTAGCTAAGAAGGTCCTAGGGTTCACATTATTAATTTGTTAGATCTCCTATACTGTCAGATTTGTTTGCAACATCTAGGATTACTAACTCTAAGTTTAGCCAGTGGTATGAAGTTGTATTAAATGGATTGCATTGCTAATCCCACTTCGGGATTGGAAATGACGTGTTTGGAAGGAGGGTGGGATGGGATTAAAATTTATTTTTTTATAGGCTTTGGAAAATGAGCCTTGGGTTGGAAAGAGTGAGATGGGATTTCCAAATCCCTCGATGATGAATTTCTAAGTGTAATTGGAAAGAAAATCTCGAGATTTACCTTTAATTGCATACATTCCAAACATGGTATTAGAAAACATGGGATACACCCAATCCAGGGACAACACCTTACACATGCATTTATTGTTACTTTTACAATTCCATCCACCATAATCTCACCAAATGTAGTTGGCCGAACATGTGGAGGTTGTGAAGGTTACGAAACACGAATTTTCGTGCTCAAATGGAAGGAAATGAAGAAGGTAGAAGAGAGATTGTTGGGTTTTGGAATCTTGAGCTACAAAAAGAGGATGTGTAGACTCAAATGAAAGGGAAAGAAGGATAGAACAGCTATGGTAGAGGGTTTTGAAGGGATGGCGCTGGTGGTGCACGAAAATGGAAGGAAAAGTGATTGGAGGGAAGATTTCAGTGAAGATTTTTGGGTTTTCTTAAGAAAAGGAAGCTTGGAGGGGGAGTTTGTGAAGGGAAGGAGGGTTTGAAAGGGTTTTAATCAAAACCCCATGCATCAAGGGGCCACACAGCACCCCAAAGTCGATCGGCCCAAACGACCCGCCAGGCCTGGCCCATTTGGCGGGGAGGCCTCGCCGAACCGGCGAGCCCCTCCCCGTGTCCCTAGAGGTTCTGGCGAGGGCTCGCCCCCTGGACGAGGTCCTCCTGCCCCCGTTAGTCCAAAAATGTATGGGGCCTACTGTAACATCCCAAAAATCGGGGGTCGAGCATAAACTCAACTCCCGAGTTCCAGAACATCACTTATGCAACAAAATGAATGATGTTTGAATGCTGTCGGTATTAGTACATTGAACATGAGTGAGATTAAGCCAAAACAGCATATCATACTCCAGAGACAGTTAAATTGCAAGCGGAAGACTGTGATAGATATATATAATATAAAAACAGTGATGAGTCTCCAGAGTGTGATAAAGTTACCAGGTTAAATAATTACAGTACAATTCTAAAAGATACCTAATGTGAGGAAGTGTAATGTCTTCTATCTCAAGTACCATAGCCCCGTCAATACAATACCAGGTCTTCATAGACCTGCCAGAGAGATACAGATAGGAGAACTCCTCCTCATCATCATAGAAATAGTCCGGCTCTGCTTCATAAGCATCGCCATCACCTGAAACTCAACAAATCTGGTTGGTGTGTATAACACCGTCCCGTAACGTGGGAGTGAGTGATCAACTCAGTGGAACAATAAAGCATAGGTTAACATGTTATCAATTCAGTCAAGCAGTAATGATAAAGCAGTAAAATCAAACACTCCTAACTACTCTTATTAATGCAAGTATGAATGACATGATGTATGCCCTCATCGACATACTCCCTCATGCGACACCCTCTTCATTCGCGGCATGCTTTCATCCCTCAGTGCTCCATATCTTCCAGGCACATGCAATGCATGGTGAGCATGATTACCGAGTTGTTATTATTCCATTTTAAACAGCAGGATTAGGAAACTAAGGTACCTCCCTTGTATCATTCCCAAACATAATTCATTCTAGGGTCGTCAGTCCTAGTTAATCTTAGACGATGGTGTGTTTCTAGGTCACTGCAGAGGCTGTTAGGATTGTTATAGGGAATCGTTGCACCACTCCCTCATCACCTCTTTAACGATTCATCACTATACAGATACAGGCCTAATTCGTACTCTATACACTGCGGCAAAACTCATCGCCTCACCGCAAATTCAGAGTATGCTCGAGGTCACTTCACTAACGTCCCTACCAATCGGCGCCTATTTTGGCCCGACCGGTCCACTTATTGAGAATGGGACCCGGCTGCAACCCGACCGGGACTACGGCCAGCTACGCCGGTGTAGGCCGACAGCACGAATATAGCGTCCCATACCACCATAATCGGCTCACGAGTCTGGTTGCTCACTGGTCACTATGGGGAGGCAGGGCTGTGGGCTGTTACACGGAATCGTTGCACCACTCCCCCATCACCCATCGCCCCAGCATAGGCCGACAGCTCGACCACGGTGTCCCATACCACCATGCCCAGCTCATGAGTCTTAGCGGATCGAGGTACCATGGTTAAAAGGGTTTTCACTGGTAAGTTTGGTACCCTAGGTTCAAGCAGTAGCGACCAAACATAGTGAACATACATTAAACACATTGGGTTACTTGACGAGCCTGACTAGTTTGAGCACACAATCAATTAGACGACATGAAATGCATAAGCACTTCGCGTGGCCTAACCACTGTCGCCAACTGACGTACGACTCAGGTTTGTCGAACACATCCCACGTGGCGACATGAACCTCAGCCACGATCTCAAATCTGGTACCGACTGTCTGGACTATAGACATAGTCTCAAACTCAATCAATTATCATCCATAGCATGTGGAGTAAAGCATGATAAACAAAGTAATTCAAGCATGTTAGTAGGCATGTTATAAGGCATGTTATAAAGCATGTTGCAAAGCACTACATCAGTAGAAATACAAACACATATATTGCAAAAGTAAGCAGTTTAAGTAAACAACCTCATGGAGGTAATCATACATGTCTCTAAGGTAGTTGAGAATCTCATCTCAACATCCTCCTAAGGCATCAACATCCCAACACTTATTCACTCAAACATTTCCACAAACACTTAACATACACTATTTCAACATACATTGTGTATGTTAACAAATATGTATTAAAGCGAATCCTTTCGCCAAGTAAGTATTTTACGCATACATAATATATTTATACAACAATTAATCATGGCAAACACATCACTAAAATACATATGTATACAGTACTTTCTACAATACAGTATTTCTACATACATAGTGTATATTAGTAAAACGTGTATTTGGGCGAATCCATTCGCCAAATAAGTATTTTATCCATATATCGTATATTCATATAACAAATAATCATGTCAAACACATTTCTAAAAAATATACGTATACGGTATTTTCTACAAATACCTAGAATATGTAAAATTCCATAATTTACATCTTTAATCGAAACAGAAATCGGAAAGCACTTTGTACATGTGCAATTGCATGCAGATCATGAATCTATCATTATCTGACATTGAAAGTGCTGAAAACCATAACCTATACACCTAAAGTCCGCACCTTTTGTCGTAGAATCGTAACGGAGTCGATAGGTTCGATAAGCTTCCGTATACGGGAGTTTGACAACCTAGAGAACGAAACAGGTTAGCTATTTCATAACCTACAACCTATACAACCCTAAAACAGATTAGGGTTAGGATTTCTTACCTAGAAACGACGCCGGAATCGCCGGAAAAGCGATGAGAATCAGGCGGTGGAGCCCGAATAACGGCAGGGAACAGCAGCAGGGAGTTTCTCCCACATCTCTCTCACTTTCTCTCACTTTTCTCTCTCTTCTCAAACCCAAATTCGTGTGGCTGAAATGGGGGAGGGTTTAAGGTCCTCATATAGTCTAAAACTTCACCGAAATAGACTTCTGGATAAGGTTCACCTAGGTTATAACCAAAATGGAACTTTTTCAGCTCAACGGAGGACTTCTGGTGGGCCTCCTTGAGCCAAAGATCGGACTTAAGCTCACCGACACCGGATCTACGTTCTATTAAGTTTTTGTTTCAGTCGGATTTCCAGATCACGCGTGGCGGACCAGTTTCAGTTCGACGGTCAGTGGGTCTCGATCGGAGATTCCGAGTACATGTAAATGTGTATGAAATTTCTCCTAATCCGCGGGTGTAATTTGGTCTGATTCTGACGGTCTGGTTGCTTAATACTGATTCGCAAGCGACGAGTCTCAGATTACTATTCAAGATATTTATTTTGTAAAGAAACAAGTGTTTTCACACTCTCTCGCTCCGGACTCAAGCGAACAGCCGTGGGACACTGGCTGGATTTAATTTTCGAAATGGTTGTCAAGCCCAGCAAGGCGGTCCTAATTTCTTAACTTCATGTTAATCAAACTTCCGACGTGCGATCCAGATCTGATACGGAGTTTCAAAGTGCTCCCGAGAGCAGTCGGGTAATGAGTTTGATCCTAGGTTTTACGGCAACCTAGCGTCAATGATTCTACAAGTTTTGGGTCTTGCAGATCGTATTTAAAGCAATTCAAACGGATTTCGTAGCTAATCTAGCTTAGCACGTGGTTACTTTGTCTCATTTCTAAAAGATTTAGTCCTATAAGATTTCTGTCTGAGGTGGTACTTAGTCCTTTGCAGTTTGTATATAAGGTGATCCAAGTTATACTACTTAGCTAGTTTAAGATAGTGTTTAGGGTGAAAGTACTTAGGAAAATTGAAAGAACAAGGTGGTGAAGGGTTGGATTTGTGAAGGAAATGGGTTCATAAGCGATCTTAGACTGTGGGATTCAGTTCTGACAGATTAATAAGGTGTTAGGATCGACCCATTGCCTAAGGACGTCTAATCCCAGGTTGGGAAAATTTTGGGGTGTTACACCTACCCTAGGTCCCTCTGGAAGTGCCCCATTTAGGCCCCACATCCGTTTTGAGTCTATTCGGGCTATTTTGGAAACTATCTGATGTATATTCGCATTTAGCGATTTCTAAAGGCTGGGATGGGGTCATTTGTGATCTAAATCTGTCAAGTGATGGTCTAGGGGTGATTTGGGATCGACTCATGCGATCACGGAGGTGTACGGACTCGATCTCAGCGATCGTTTTCGGTGAACTTCGCCAATTAGCGAAACCGGGACTCCTATGACTGTTTTACATTTTTTTTCACACCCACCTAAATTGAGTTTGCGTCAGTGTACGTTGTATGACCATACCCAGGTCCGGGTTAATCCAAATCATGCTCTGATGCCATCTTGTAATGCCTTAAAAATCGAGGGTCGAGCATAAACTCAACTCCTGAGTTCCAACACATCACTTATGCAACATATATGCTTATGATTCAATGTTGTCCGGGTTAGTGCATTAAAGATGAATGGGATTAAGCCAAAACAACATATCATACTCCAGAGACAGTTAAATTATGCAAGCAAAAGACTGTGATAGATATATAAAATATATAAACTGTTGTAAGTCTCCAGAGTGTGAACATGTTACCAGGTTAAATATATCAATGTATACTCCAAAAATGGACAAAATGAATATACAAGGGTGTTCCAAAAGAGCAAACTAAAGTGTAATGGCATCTAATTAACAACCCTGTAACCCCGTCGATCAGAAGATGGTCTACATAGAGCCACCTGATAGCTGTATGAAGGAGTAACCCTCATCATCAACATGAAAGTCTGGCTCCGCTTCGCAAGCATCGCCATCATCTGAAACTCAAACAGGGTCTGGTTGGTGTGTAGAACATTGTCCTGTAACATGGGAGTGAGTGATCAATTCAGTGGAACAATAAAGCAGAGGTTAACATGTTATCGATTCAGTCAAGCAATAATGATAAAGCAATAAATCACACATTCCTAAGTACTGTTGTTAATGCAAGAATGGTATGGATGTATGATGCATGCCCTCGCCTACGCTCCCTCAGCGACTTCATCTCACATTCGCACATGAACAACACTACCTCAGTACTTGACCTGCTACGCCTGAACACACGCGTAATGCGGTGCATGCATATGATTATCAAGTTCTTATTAGTCCTTTTCATTCAGCAAGATTAGAAAACTAAGGTACCTCCCTTATTTCATTTTCCAAATAATGATCCATTCTAAGGTTGTCAGTCCTAGTAAATCTCATACGATGTTGCGGTTCTAGGTCGCTGCAATGGGCTCGTCGCCAAATCATTACAGGCCTAGTTTATACTCTAGATGCTACTGAAGGGTTGTCGCCTCCACGTAGGCTCAGAGTATGCCCGAGGTCACTACAAAGGGCACGTCTAGGGCTGTCAGGGTTGTTGCATGAAATCGTTATACCACTCCCCCATCACCCATCACAGCTTGTCATCAAAACATTGTAGGCCGACAGCTCGAATACAGTGTCCCAACCACCGTATTCGACTCACGAGTCTGGATTGCTCACTAGTCACTAAGGGAGGCTCGTCGCCCCAGCGTAGGCCGACAGCTCGACCACGGTGTCCCATACCACCATGTCCGGCTCATGAGTCTTAGCGGATCGAGGTACCAAGGTTAACGGGATTCGACTGATGAGTTTGGTACCTTAGGTTCAAGCAGTGGCGTCCATACATGGTGAACATATAATGCACATCGGGTTATTTGGCGAGCTCGACTAGCACGAGCGCACATTGTATCGATCGACATGAAGTGCATAAGCACTTCGTGTGGCCTAACCACTGCCGACGACCAACACATGACTCAGGTTTGTCAAACACATTCTACGTGGTGAATGAATCTCAGCCACGACTTCAAGCCTGTTACTAATTGTCTGGACTATAACATAGCCCCAATCACATTCAATTACAACAAAATATCCTAGAAGATAGTTAAAGCAATAATGGATCAAGATTTCAAATCATATAATTATATCCGCTTTAGGGCTGTCAGGGCTGTGGCACGGAATCGTTACACCACTCCCCCATCACCCTTCTCGGCATTTTATGGAATACAACTTAAACATGGATTTATACATATGCATTACATGGATAAACAAATAATATAATATACGATACATGGAGGAAAACATACATATAGTTAAAGGAGTTGAGAATCATATCTCAACACCCTTATACATTACAATTTACTAACTACTTACTCATTCAGACATTTCAGCAAACACTTTAGACTACTTTCATCCACATACATGATGTATGTTAATCACATAGGTATTAGGCCAAATCCTTTCACTAGGGAGTTGTCCCATTTATAACACGCGTGCACCCACGACGGATAGTCATGGTAAGCAGGAATCCAAGTTCCATATTCATTCATTCATTTCCACAAACACTTGGGCTACACACTGTATCACATATAACGTATATTGGCCGTGGCGTGATTTAGGGCAAGTCCTTTCATCAAAGGGTTGTCGCCTATACGACAATCATATATCCACAACAATTAGTCATGGCGAGCACGAATGCAAATCCTATACTCACTTAGACATTTTCACAAACACTTAAGCTACACATAATAACATACACAACGTATGTTGATATAACATGTATTAGGGCTAATCCTTTCACTCAGAAGTTGATACACATGCATCTAACATACATAGACAGCAATTAATCATGGTAAGCACAAATCCGAATTTCATACATATACAGTATTTTCTACAAATACGAGGAATACAGTATAGTCAACATAGTTAACGTATATCTGAAAAACGAAACGGACAGCACTTTGTACATGTGTAATAGCATCCACGTCAGTAATATATCATTAACTGACATTGAAAGCCTTAAAAACTATAACCTATACATTTAAAGTCTGCACCTTACGTTGTAGAAGCGTAACGAATTCGCTAGAAACTCTAAGGTTTCGTCAATGAGGGTATATCAACCTATAGCATGAGTTGGGTTAGTTATTTCATAACCTAACTACCTGAAACCCGAAAATAGATTAGGGTTAGATTTTCTTACCTAAGAACTAGATCGGTATCGCCGGTAGAGTGGTACGGAAGGGCTGAGTTAGTCCGTGGAATGATGAGATTTAATCTCAGGGATTGACTCCAACTCTCTCTCTCTCTTTCTCTCTCTTTCCTCTTTTCTCTCTCCTAGGGTTTCCCAAATTCGTATGGGATGAGAGAGTGAGGGCTTAAGGCCCTTATATAGGCCCAAAACTAATGGGAATGACCCTAGGGCCAAGGTATACTTAAGTTATGTCCAAAAAGCGTCTGTTTCAGCTCAACGGAGCATTTCCGGAGCCCCCCTTGAGCTAAAGGTCGGACTTAAGCTCCTTGACTATGGATCTAGGTCGAGTTAAGTTTACATTCCAGTCGGGTTCCCAGATCACACGTGGCGGACCAATTTCAGTTCAACGGTCACCGAAACTCGATCAAGATTACAAGTGCACTGCCATGTGTATGAAATTTCTCCTGATCCGAGGGTGTATTTAGGTCAGATTCTGACAGTCTGATTGCTTATATCAGGCCCGCAAGCGACAAGTCTTAGATTACTTAAATTAGATTTAATTTCTAAAGAAAACCACGTGTTCTCACACACTTCACTCCGGGCTCAAGCAAATAGCCTTGGGACACTATTTGGATTTGATTTCTGAGATGGTTGTCAAGCCCAGCAAGGTGGTCCTAATTATATAACTTTGTATTATTCAGACTTTCGACGTGCGGTCCAGATCCGATACGGAGTTTCAATGTACTCCCGAGAGCAACTGGGTAATGAGATTGATCCTAGATTTCAGGGTAACCTAGCGTCGATGATTCTATAAGTTTTGGGTCTTGCAGATCGTATTTAAAGTGATTCAAGTAGATTTCACAGCTAATCTAGTTTAGCACTTAGTTAAACTTGTCTAATTTCTAAAGGATTTGAGGTTTGAGAGGTTCAAAAGGGGTTAGGATCTACCCCTTGCCTAAGGACATTAACTCCAGGTTAGCAAAAAATCTGGGGTGTTACACGATGATCAGTGATCACATCCAGACCTTCCAGATGCATTAGATTAGAGAATGAGACCATACATCAAAAGCCACCATGATCAGCCACATCATCTTCTCCACCTGACCATAAAACCCACTATCGCGCGATGGGCCTTATTCCCCGATCCGAGACCTTTACTTGGTAGGCCAGGCCATCAAAAAAACATATGCATAATGTTGCATTATAAGCTTACAAGCGGGATTCGATTAGATCAACTCAAACCGGCATGTAACCCAATAACTAATCTCGGATTAGTTATTACCGAAAATTTTGGAGAGGCATTTGAGATCTATAAAAGCTCTCCTTCTATTTTGGGCAGCCGACCCTAAAAATCTGGGAAAAGAGATAGATAGATAGATAGAGAGAGAGGTGGTTGTCGACTTGAGCGGATTGACTCACTGGGCTGAGGTCGGCTGAAACTCGTCGAATCTGGATTGAGTTCGGGGCATGTTTGGCTACAAGGAAGAGAAAGAAAGAGAAAGCTAGAGAGGAAGGAGGAGAAGAAATAAAAGGAAGAAGAAGATTAGAGGAAGAGCGAGTGTTCTCATGTCGTTGTGCCGCACCAAGTCTCGGTCCGAGTCCATGAGTTTGGGCCGAGTCTGGATCGAGTCAAGACAACTTGGAGGTCGTTTCCAGAAGTTCTCCAGCAAGAGGAGAAAACAAAGAGAAGCAGTTAGAGCAGGAGACCGCTACCCCTCTGCTACCGTGTTGAGTTGAATGGGCTCGACTCGCCAAGTTTAGACCGAGTTCAGTTTAAGCTGAGCAAGTTGGGGCTGGGTCCGGACCCTTTCAGGGGAAGGAAGATGAGATAGATAGCAGGATGAAGAAGGAAAGAAAAAGGAAGAAGATTGTGAGAAGAAGGAAGATGGAGGAAGCAACGAGTATTCAACTCACTGAGTTAACTCAGCCTAGTTAAATCAGAGAACTGTTGAGTCACACCACTTTGGGTCATTTCTGGTCCAGCAACTCAAGCCTGGATTGCGCTTAGTACAGAGAGTTGATAGAGGCAGCAACTAGGCTGATCTGGCTCGGATTTCAACCAAGTTGTGTGGATTCCATGCTACCGAGTTAACTCAGTAGGAGTTGGTTTTGGTTCAACTCGGTCCTCCTCGAGCATGGTTGAATTTGGCCAAAATTTCTGTTGGGCGTTGTATCAGACTACAGATGAAGAAGACAGAGAATGGAAGGATGAGAGGTATTCCCTGTTATTTCATTTAGGATAATATTTGTTGTTGTTGTTGCTATTATTATTATTATTATTATTATTATTATTATAAACTTTAGTTATTATTATTATCATTATAATTGTTAGTATTATAAACTCTTACTGAAATATTGTTCTCAATTAATTTCATACTTATCTTTTATTTTAATTAGATTATTATTTTTATAATAATATTAAAAATTATTAGTATTTTAAATTTAAATTCTTAAATCATTATTACCATTATTGCGCAAACTAGATTTCAATTCCTTAAATTCTAGATAGTACGTCAAAACCCTAAACCAATCTATTGAAACACCTAGCTTTAATCGTGACCATATAAATTAGGCATATTGTGAATCTAACCACACTAATTATGTTAACCATGTTAGACGTCGATCTTAAAGCGTGAACATCCGATCCTACCAATGCTGAGGGATAATCCCACTCCAAGGTGAGGATCACCCTTCGAGCTTTTCTACATCTTGATAGTTGGTCTATTTATTCATCTTCTTTCATCTATCTTATTGATTAGTTAATATGGTTGATTGTTCTTATTGAGTTCAATTTTTATAAATGATTGATAAATTGAATTGAAAATTAAATATTTAAACATGCTATGGATTTGAATATCCTTGTTCAGATTTGAAATGAACGCTTTAGATATGTGTGTGCTATATTATACATGATTTAATTTGTCATTCATGATCACTTGATAGTGTTTTAAGAGATCCTTGAACTAGTGGCCATCTGTGAAATGGGTTAAATAAATTTACGTTTTGGGCTTACCACCTTGTGGACCATTTCTGCCTATGTGGCTTTTGGGAAATAGTCCCTTTTAATCACACCATTAGGTGGAATATTTAGCCCCTGCGACTTTTATGGAAGACTTGCCCTTTTGCGGCATTAATGGATTATTTTATACCACCTTGCGATGATAAGTTCCACTTGTTGGACCACGATTGGCCACTAGTTGAGTAGATTACCTTAAAACATCTTATTTGTTAGTCTCATGAGCTAGGGTTGGTGGAATGGGACATTATGCCTGAGTTGTCGGCCTATGCTGGGTGACAAACCCCCCATAGTGGACCTTTGAGCTTTCTTAAAATGATTATTTGAAATTGGAATAATAATGGTTGGGCTAATCATGCATTTTCATGGCATATGGTCTTTTTCGAGTGACTAGTTCTCCTTGGGCGTGCCTTGAGTACTTTCCCGGGTGGCTAGATCTCCTTGGGCGATCTATATATTATTATGATCTTTTTCAGGTAGTTAGTTCTCCTTGGGTGTACCTTTGTATACTTTTCTTGGTGACTAGTCCTCCTTAGGTGATCTATATATTATTATGGTCTTTTCCGGGTGGTTAGTTCTCCTTGGGCGCACTTGTGTGTACTTTTTCGGGTGACTAATCCTCCTTTGACGATCTATATATCATAGTCTTTTTCGGGTGGCTGGTTCTCCTTGGGCGTACCTTTGAGTACTTTTCTGGGTGGCTAGTTCTTCTTGGGCGACTTTTTACCAGCTAGATGTGCATCCCCAAGTCCGTGAGCATGTGCGTGCATCCATGCATTTATACAAGATTATCTTTATAAAATTTATTTAATGAATGTGTATCTGATGAACCTTATCTGATTTCCATGATAATCATTATGTAATAATTATTATACACTGTCTATGATAACTATGCTTAATTATCATGATGATACGATAAATCTTGGGGCTTATACCTCACCACGATAGCCATTGACGCTATCAAATTGTACTCAGTGTGTAGGAGACGCAGATGACGTGCATGCTAGCGTTCATATGGAATAGGAGAAGCCAGATGATCTTGCGACTCTCTATTCCTGACTTCATCTATATTTACTTTGTACTGTTATGCATTGTAAAAACTTAAGACATTGATTTGTATAAGTTTTTGGGTAACCACTTGAAATATTGGTTATGTATGTTTGGACTCTCTCTTATTCTTGATTTGTTTCTGTCCCGCTAGTTTATTAACTCTAATAAAAAATGTATATGGAATTTGGGATATTTAAAGGTTAACACGGGTTTTTCGAAAATAAGTAGTGTACTCGGGTTCCGGGAACCGGGGTGTTACACTCTAGGAGAGAGTGCGTCTGTCGGGAGTGAAGTAGGCAAGTAGCCGAACCACTATACATGCTTGTGTTTGAAATTGGTATTTGTGCATTTGTTTAATTATGCTTATGTGTTTGAATGCTTAATTATATATGTATGATTTGATGAATGCCTGGGATTGATAGGTAACATATTTCATTCACACATGTTCACTATACTATAGGCCACTTGTTGAAGTTGTATATCTTAAGTAGCCTATGTGATTGGATCCTCTATTTGGCTTGGAAGCCTTTAGAGTTAAATTATCTTTGTTTGATTAATTGTAAATGAATTTAAAATTAGGCAATTAGGATTTTAAGTTGGCATAGTTATTGAAAAGTCCTATTTACCCCCCTTTAGGACACCTGAACTAATTCCATACTTCTACTATAGTGGTCTAAACCGCAATTTCACTAACCGTTTATCAATGACGGACAAAAAGGGAGAGAACCATACTCCCACCATTAGGTGTGAATTTGTTGTGACTTAATGGTGATGAAGGAAAATAGGGGGAGTAGCAACTCAAGCTAACTCAAGATCAAGTCTTTGTATATTCTTTGTAATTGAGTTGTAACATTGTAAATCATGACTTGTGCGTACCATCTAGGATTTGTTAGGGTTTTGTCATGTAATTGACAAAGGGGGAGATTAAAAGTACCATGGTTTGTCAATATACGTGAATGTTGAGTCCTAGAGTCAAGTGAGCCCCATATAAAGACTATAAGACCAAAGAAGTTTGAGTGTGTTATACAGGTATATTAAGCCTCACTTCCCAACCAAACTGTTAGTGCTATGATTTCATATCCCTTTGGTTGTCAAATTTTGTAGTGTCAAAACCTATATGTCTTGTACTTCTTGTGTTTCTTGTTTGTGACTACACACTGCTTCAAGACAAGATCATGAATGAAGAATGTTTTCAAGAAAAGATCATAAATGAAGAATGTTTGCAAGACATGTCATGGATGAAGTCTACAAGAATAGAAAAATTCAAGTTTGCTTCTAATATGTTCAAGATTAAAAGACTTCACCAAGACAAGTCAAGAAAGTACTAAGCTCTAGGAAGCCGTCAACTCGATACAAGTTTCTACTTCAAGATCATCTGAGAATACAGACCTTCAAGACTTCAATGTCCATCTCACTTCAAGGTTTGTTTGACCTTAGATTGACCTTAGGTTGGTTTATTTGATAGGTCATTCTGGATACATAATTCAAATATTTTAATTTACTTGGTGTGACTGTTCTAAGACCAGTCCTAGAAATCTTAAGACCAGATCCTAGTCCGCTTGACCGATCTTAGGTTTCTTAGGACCGGTCCCTAGGTTGTTCTGATTTTCTGGATTTTCCTGGTTGTCCTTCGACCAGTCCTGCACTTGCTTCGACCAGTCCTGGGAAGTCCTACGACTCATCCTTCGACTGGTCGTAGTCCTACGACTCGAACTCTAGCGACCTATCTCGAGTCCTACGACCAGTCGTAGGTGATTCACGACCAGTCATAGGTGGTCCACGACCGGTCATAGGCTACCTAAGACCAGTCGTGAGTACAGCTAATCTAATCCCGCGGAAATCTTTCAAAATCTTTGATGCTACGACCGGTCCTAAGGATCCTAAGACCAGTCGAAGATGGGATTTTTTAGGCTATAAATAATGCACGAATTTCAGAGTTTATTCATTCCATTCCATTCAATTCAAGCGATTTAAGGCTATACTCTAAGATAAGTTGTGATTATTTTTTAAGCTATTGTGCATATTTAATATTCCTTTTGATAGCATTATTCTATTGTGATTTTGATCCACATTTCAATCTTATTTAGAAAAGAGGAACTTGTGATATTCCTTCTTCTCGGATCAAAATCAAATAGACCTTGCTCTTCTTGATTTAATCTAAAATCAACTAAACATAGAACCATTCTTTAAGTGAGTATTGGACATTGAACGACGTATCATACATCTACTCCGATTGGTTCTACTGGGCTACTTCAAAAGGAGATCCAGGTATTTTACTTTGTAATTTACTTTCTCTGGTTTTGTTTGAGATTTTCCAAAAAAATCTCATTGTATTGGTTATTTGAGGAGAGCCAGAAAACTCAGATTGTGGGGGTTTTTGAATTGTGTAAGCTCAAGATAAAAAGACACAATTGTGAAGGTTTTGGGTGAACCTGTGAAAACCTATTTTTGAAAGTGCATGCTAATATCCCCTGTGTGAGGATATTAGGAGTGGAGTAACATTCTGTGTGGCTGTTGGCTAACAGTTGGTGAACACACAGGCAAACCACTATATATCGTTGTGTTGTGGATGTGCTTGATTTCTTTATTCATTTATTCCTTCAATATTGTGGATTGCTTTTGTGGATGAATGTTGTAATTTTTCATTTCAAGCAAGTGTGGTTGAATGGTGTAATAACTTAGGATTTATTTCTGTATGTTATTCTTGATTTATTTTCCATATCATTTGTGATTGCTAGATTGTTCTAGAAATAAGGTTGTCCTACCATAAGCCATTGGTTTTTGGTGTAAGGTTGTCCTTAGAACTGATTTAGTATCATTCTCATATTTCATGTGCTTTGAGATTGTTATTATTTCAGCATTGTTATTTATATCTTTTATTATTCTGTTGTTTTAAGTTTTATTTGGCATTACCCTATTCACCCCCCCTCTAGGGCATATAGCTAGGCCCCTTTCACAAACCCTATCAGGTAAAAGACCCACTTAAAATAAGTCTAAACTTGCCTAAAACCATATTTGCAAAACCGTTGGTAAGCTTAGATTAGAGTTTGTTTAAAGTTTATGAAGATAGAAGTAAAATTGGAAAATTCATGTTTTGTCGACTGCAATCAAGCAGCTTCGATGGCATCGAAACAGAGGCCTATCAATCCACCAACCAAACTTTGAAAAACCTAGATATGTTCAATGAAATCGAAGTTCGATGCATCGAAACTTAAGTTTTGATGGCATAGAACCCACTTTGAAGACATCGATATAAGGCCAAAAATCTCCAACAAGATTTGAAAAATTCTAAGTATAGTAGGTGTGAAATAGAAGATTGTATTGTTCGAGGATAAAGCCATTGTAGTTGAGAGAAACTGAATGTCTGAAGTAGAAAATAGTCATACGTTGGCAGTATAAACTGAACAAAATATACTTTATTTTGTAGATGAAGGGGGGGATGTTACCGTTGAGAGTCACCATATTGGCATCACTGCAACGCCAAATGATGATAAAAGTTCTCCAAATAATTTATAAGTTAATATTGAATAAAAGATGGTTCCCCAGTGGAGTCGTCATTTTATTTTGACAAGATATATTTATATTGCAATTAAGAATTTCTTATTCAATAATAACAAAGAAAGAATGAGAGAACAATCATCATCAAATATTTTATTGATTCAAAGGTTCGTTTACATCCTTATATTTCTCTTGATTCGAATATAAAGTATATCAACTAAACAAAACAATATTAAATGTAAAAATAATACGAATGATGATTTCGGCAGCGTTCTGGCTCGCGGTATGCTTTTCTCAATAGAGGAATCATTGTGCAGGTTTAGAAATCCTTCAGAAATTCTTTATCTTTCTTCTAATTTATCTGAAATAATGATCTTAAAGGACAAATCAGATTTCCATGACAGATTGTTGCAAATGATGTAGGAATGACGAAACATGTAAAGTTCTTGGGGTGACTGGACGTGTAAAAAACTCATTGTGTGGCGTGCAGCAGGTCCTAGTTGCGCGCTCCTGGCACAACAGATAACACCTCTGCACTTCTCCTTCTTCTTCCCCTATGGGATACCTGAAGTTCTTCAGATGAAATCCCAAAGGTCTTTAGGAATTTTCTGGAGCTCGGCACTTGCGAATGAATCAAATGAGGAGGGTGAAGGGGTATTTATAGGCCATCACACGTGTGACCCAGATTTCTGCACAACCCAATCCCCTTGCGCGGATGTGCATGAGACCCAATACGCACCACACAATGGGATATCTCTTTGGTCAGCGTAACACACCTATTGCGTGTGCACAACACATCTACTGTGCAAATGAGGACTCTTCCTTAGCTTCTACTCTTTTAGTACTTCTTTCTTTTTTATTTTAGTGCTCCAACACAGTTCAGACAACTCTCCTCTCCTAAACGGAAATTTTGGCCTCGAAATTTCTCAACAACCAAACCTTACACAAGGCACACTCACGAGGGTGTTATGTTTAAAGTTTCTAAGTTCTCAAATGAGAATGCTAATTTAGATTAAGTTACAATGGAAACCTAAGGTGTGTTTCTAAATTTTCGAGATTGGGATCATTCTAAATTCACAGCCATCACATAGTGAAGGATAGTTAACCTAAGGCCATTAGTAGATATGTGATATCATCCAGAGGTTTTTCCAAGTTATGCTTTGAAACCAACTTTTATAATGCCTCAAACTCAATGAACGAGCTTACAGAATTCCCGAGCTCCAAATTCGGTGATGACAACCTTTGTAGTACCCCATTCTCGGCTCCCAGCAACCATATGCAAGGTTCCGATCCTAGGATTCCATAAGGAGAATTTTCAAGGTGATTATGTTTTTCACATAAGCATAACCACAAGTATACCAAAACTAAAGATATCAACACATTTCTACTATAATATCAGTTCGGGTAGAGTGTTGGAAGGGAAATATATAATATAACAAAAGTCCAAAAAATCAGACACATGCTCCTACCTCAATGCTTTTATGGTCTAGCATAACCTCTACGTAAACAACGTGCGTAAGCTTACTACCAAGCTTAGAAAGTGTGTGTGTGTGTGTGTGTGTGTGTGTGTGCACGCGCGTGCGATGCATGTGTCAAGCATACAAATATCAAAATAAGTGGAATGATGGAGGATCAGACTAGCAAGTCCATAAATACTATCAGTCGTACTCAGGGTATGCGATGTAGAGGCTAACAGGGCCAAATGTCATATTCTAAGTATGCAATGCAACATGCCAATCATGTTGTCCAATCCACATCTCAGTACGGTTCCCATCTAGGATCATCGGGGTCTAGTACACTTTGACACTAGCCTACTGCCCAATCACGCACATGACCCAGCGAGTAGAAGAAACCTCACTATCCGCCTCGTTATTGATATGCCAATTCTTACCTGACTCGCCAATAACGAACCCATTTCACGAATTGGTCAGACTCAACCTAGCTTATAGCCCCCTTTCGCCTGCACGGATAAGGTTACACTCCCTTCCAACTGACCTCGACACAATGGGAGACGCGGCCTACTAGTATTTGGTACTCGAGCACTCGTGTTATCCACTCAGTCTCGATGTTGGAGCATCCTGTGGCTCACAGAAGGACATCCTACGCACCCAGTAAACATAAACAGATTTCTGATGTCATATCAAGCTGCCAATCACGATGATCCTTTGGTGGCTACAAACCTGATGTCGCTAGTGTATGGATGCAAATGCATCATGCAATGCGTGAATGCATAAGTCCATCATCTGAGTCATGCAACTATGTCATGCAAGCTATACATATATGTAGGGTGGCTCCATCTCATATGGATCCCATGAACCCTAAGTTATTAGGCCGTTAATGTGGCCTTGCCATGCATGGGCAAACCAAAAATCATGAATTAGCCATTATCCAAGTCACACAAATATGATGTGGATGAGATGTAATACCGCATCAAGCACAGGAGAAATACTAAACCAAATGTAAGAGCAATGCTAAATCAAGAGTAAGATAAATGCTACATCTAATATGAAGTAAGTGCATTCTCAATATAAAGAAGGCATCACATCAATGTAAAGAAAGTGTTATAGCAAGTATAAGCATAAACTTTGCGTTAAGACGCAACGCCACTTATGTTGAAGGAGGGTTACTGCTCCTGCAGTCTCCAGCAGCGTGATCCATCTGAATTTTAGATCTAACTGAGAAATGGGCCCAGCCCTAAAATGATCTGGTGGAACAGATGTACGGTGTGGATGAAACACATACATCAAGGTGGGTCCCACGAGTGGGAGCATCTTTGGGGAGCGGCCTCCTCTGGACATTGCCCACACTTTTTTTTTTGTTATTTTATTTTTTTCCGCTGAATGGGGCCCACTCTATGATAATCCGCTCATCCATCGGGTTGGCTGGCTCGCCATGGACTCAAAGAGTGTAGTCTTGGGAAGGTTCCACATCATACGCACATCACAGTGGGCCTTGGGAAGTTTCAACAGTGGGTGTCACTGTCACCACTGTTTTCTATGGTATGGCCCACCTAAGATCTGGATTGGGCTGAGATTTGGGGCCAATGCCCAAAATGATCTGGCGAAACAGGTGGACGGCGTGGATTTAACATATGCATCATGATGAGTCCCATGAGTGGGACAACCTCTCCTTGCCGAAGAGTGCTTCCTTTACCTCCGTTGCTGGCAGTAATGTACATGCACGCGAAACATTCTTCGCTTGTACATTTTTTTCTAAGTTGCCATTTATGTGGGGTCCATTTGCAAGATCCAAACCGAAATCGTCTATCGGGTTGGCCAGCTCACCATGGGCCTGGAGAGACAAGCCTTTGGCAAGTTCCAATACACACACACCATAGCGGGCCTTAGAAAGTTTCAATAGTGGTTGCCATCACCATCACTGTTTACTATGGTGTGGCCCACCCGAGATCTGGTTCTAGCTCAGATTTGGGCCTAGCCCTAAAATGTTGTCTTAACAAATTGACGGCGTGGGTTATACATAAACCGTGGTGGGGCCCACGAGTGGGGCTCACTGTAACGCCCAAAGGGGTTGCCCCCCTTATAACGTGGGACATGTTGCGTCCCTGTCCAGTGACTTCCTTTCCCTTGTTTCTAATTCTTCTCTCTTTTTTTATCCAAGTATGGCTCACGTGTGGACAATCTACTCCACTCATCTGCTTAGCCATCTCGGGGTTGGCCCAAGAAGCTTGAATTAAGTTGATCTTTGCATTTTTCCTTCATTCAAATCTAAGTGATCTAATCAATATGTTGAATGGTAAACAAATATCATAGCGGGCCACACAAGGTGGTCCACGCTGTGACAGCACGTGGAGTACACTGTCTCAATGGTCCATAACATTAACGAAAATAAAGAGAAAGGGAAGGAGGAGGAAGAAAGAAATCGAGCAATTGGATGAGCCCCAGCCACTATGGGGCCCTCCCTACACAACTAACACATACACCAAGTGAGTCACACCCTTGTGGACCAATGAAAAATGAAAGAAGGTAAGGAAAAATTGAGAGTTTGTCCTCTCTTGCACTCACAATGATGATGAATTGTCGGATTAGGTCGAATCGTTGATCAGACAGCTTGGATGGTCCTACCTCCACCTAGACTCCTCTAACCTTCAAAATTCCCCTCAATCTCTCTCTCTCTCTCTCTCTCTCTTTCGTAAACACTCTTTGTCTCTTTAATCTCTCTCTCTCTCTTTAATCTCTCTCTCTCTCTCTCTCTCTCTCTCTCTCTCTCTCTCTCTCTCTCTCTCTAATCTTTCTTTCATTCTCCTTTATTTCCTCTTACTTTCGTCCCAGCTACCATTGGTGAATATGTATGGGCTTGAGAGTGCTTAGGGTAGTTGTAGAGATTTGAGGGATAGAGATGGATGGAAGAAGGGAAAGAGAGGTAGGAAGGGGATGTGAACAATGAGAGTGGGATGGAGTGGTATGGATCATGGCATGGATGAGTAATGGGAGGCATGGGCTAGGGATTGTCTTTGTTGACTAACGAGGAGAGAGAGGAAGGTGGGTAAGGGCATTCTTGGTAGTTTAGGGTGAGTAGGGGGCTTTATAGGGGTATTTTTGGTCTTTTAGTTAAGGGTTGTTGGAATAGGTATGGGTAAGGGTGTGAGGGTAGAATGGGTATTTAGAAAAGTATCATTTATGAGATTCTCTCCAATATTCCTTGCAAGTAGGCCCAACTTGCTATGCGATATGTGCATCAAATGTGTGCATGTCTTGATTTGTATACACGTATGCATCTCTCCAACTAAGTATCAGAACGGGACTTGCCGCGTGGCATTGGATCGTAGCATCCATGGGGTCGTCAAGGTATAAGTGTCAGGTCGTTGCGGTACTGAAATAGGGTTACGATCAAAGCTCGCCGATCTGGTCCGCCTGGAATGCGTCGGCATTGAAAGCGAAGTGTATAGATGATTAATTGGTGAACGGGTCTTACAATACCAATGTGATTTTTCCAATGCTCTTTGGCCATCTTGATTAAATTCATTCATCATCATTCTGCTAGTGTGCAGATGCGAATGGTGATACCCCAGTTTACCGAACATGTTAAGTGACAGCAAGTTCATTGCAGAGCCATTATCTAGCAATATATGCTTAATTTGCTTCTCATGAATGCAACCAGCAATCATTTGCAGTGTATTATGTTCCCTCTCACCTAACGTTAGGTCGTCATTAGAGAACGTGATAACGAACATGTAGTCGGCCACCTTCATTTCTTTGGACGTAACACCTCGTACTATACAATCATCTTTTTCTACCTTTGTACTTTCCATTTCAACAAGTAGTGCTTTCCTCACAACGCGTCATCTAACAGTGCCTGAATCAGCATTTGTTGGAAGTCCTTAGATAAATGCAACACGTCATATATGCTTACCCGAGCAGTGATCCTCATCAAGTGGCTCACAACATCGTAAGTCACTTTACCAGCCAGCAAGGCATTATCGCATGGCGTTCTATCTGCTTGATTTTCTTCATCATAGAGATTATGGATTTGATCCCCAACAGAGTCGCTATTTTGTTTCGACTAGAGAAACAAGTATCGGGGATTAGAATGTTCACATTCAATAAGAACAAAGAAAAATCGAATAACAAATATCATCATTTTATTTTATTAATCTGAATTCTTGTAACATCCCTCGCATTGCCCTTGATTCTAAAACAAAGTACATCTTAATTAATACTATGAAAAATAGTTTAATGATAATTTTGACAGCATCTCCACTTGTATGGCATTCGTCACAATGACAAATTAGTTATGTGGGCTCAAAACCCTTTCTTCACACCAATATGCAAGGAATAAATGCATAGGAGAACGAATTCCAGATGAGTCTGTAGAACTACATGATCATCAAACATATCGAAAGATCTTATTGTGTGGCTGCGCAAACGGTCCTGTTGCGCGATCGCACATTAGATAGGTTCTTCAACTCTGCTCGATGCATCCTCTCCCTTCTCTTCACTTCTCCCGTGTCACACAACAGGATACCTGAATGCTACAACTCTAAACTTTTGAAGACTCAAAGATTCCTTTGACCTCTTTGGAGCTCCTCACTTGTGAATAATCAAATGAGATGGGAATAGGGTATTTATATGCCACCACATGTGCGAACTGCCAAAATCACTTAACATAGTGCTATTGTGCGGCCGCGCATCATACCTCTATTGTGTGGTCGCGCAACAAGTATTTTGTCCAATCTGGTCAGTTTGCCCCCAAGCTAGTAATCTGGCAACCTTTGATTTGTTGTACGGTCGTGCAACTCATCTCTGTTGCGCAGTCGCACAACAAGATATCTCATGCATTTGTTTCATGTTTTGTTCTCCAACACAATTGAAAGCAAAAAGAACTCATTAGAAGGACGAACCATCCTCTTCACAAATCGCACGTTTCCATTTACAAGTGGTTGAATAGACGACTAAACCGCTTCAGTTCTCAGTCATATACAACCACTCAAGGTCCCTTTATCTATCTCAATGCTTGGGGTCATAGGCGTTCAATTAGGATAAACCTATTAAAAGCTCTAGCATACTTGGCACCATACACATGTACCAACAAGCCAAACACATGGTATCTAAGGCAAAGGACCCAAGAAATCATAAAGGTGAAAGGCACATCCAACAAAAATATCATCTTGAGTGAAATGTGGCATGGCGGTGAGTTCGTTTAATAAATTACCATGATCCTATAGCCAAGGGCCTTACAAAAGTGTTTGACTAACGTGGGGAATATTGGATTGTATGCATGGGCTATTGGCTTTAGGGCAAGTGGAAATTTTTAGGATGTGCCCTAGAAAGACGAATCCTAACTTGGATATTGTGATTGAACATATTTTTTTTTATTTGGTAAGCCAATGATAAATACAAATGAACACATAAAACACTTACATTGACATAAGCATGTCACTTGCAAAGAAACATCTGAGCCATGGAAAAAGTGGTCTGCAATGTAAAGATCCCTTGTGTTGAGCGAAACCTGCCAGTCCATTGATTTCAATAGATTAGCCAGGCTGATGAGCGCACAATCCTGGCTTCCATCCCAAGTGATCTTTATTATCAGATACACCTTTTAGGCACTTGGATGTTCAACCTAAGTGACATAATTGCTGGAAAGAAAGTTAAACATATAACGTGGTGTGATCATTTCTCCTCTCTGAAACTCAGTCCATGGCTTCATGACCATGAGAATGTACAAATGGCTCATTCCCAACAAAGATGCCCTAAGAGCCCGCAAGGGTTGTAGAGGGTGGATTTCTTTCTGTCAAATAAATAGTATGACTTGAGAAGTTAAACTGCTTAAACTCAGCTGTTAAATTTCCAAAAAAAGTGGTTTTGTTAGAAGACAAAGTAGTAGAGCACTCCATCCTGCATATCCGTTTCGTAAGAGATTAGATGCTGCTCGGGTCATTTTCTTTTTCAGAATCAGAGGACATGGCTTCAGATTCCAAAAGGCACTGTCTGAGATATTGCAAGAGGTTTCTAACAAATACAGACAAATAGCCACAAGGACCGTAGCATATGCCTGATAGAAATCCACCAAAGAGAAAGCAATGAGCAGCAAACTCTAACAAACGCATCCTCTCTTCAACCTCTTCAATACATCTCTCAGCCGGACATCTTGCAACAACCTGGGCTTCCCCCAAGTTGTGTGTACTCATTAATCCTACCAGCCACCTGAAATCGACAGGATCCTTGATATCTTTCAAGTAATCAAGGCCACAAATCAAGAAAGGCCATACCTCCACTGAAATTCTTGTGACACAATCAAGAAATCCTTGGCAAATCTCATCAAACTCACCCCATGACTTGGAACCTTTAGTTTGCATTCGTGAACAGCCACAAACCAAACCAATTTCCAGTTCTTTTAGCAGCCAGCACTTGCCATTTCTCCAACTAAGCAGATCTGAAAGGTCTAATATTGACCTATTTTTAGCAAGTGGACTCCATGTTGGGCTTCTAACCAGACCCAATAAGGACTCCCCGGCACTAACCCAAAAATGGGCAGCAGGTGCAATCAAGGAAGACTCTGACAAGAATAAATGGTGCGTCACAGCAGCAAGCAACACCGAATATGCGGTGGCAGCCCTGCTCAACTCGAAAGCTTTCAACTGATTATCCTTAGCCAAATCAGGTGCCAATAAGTTATCTGCGCAGATCCTGTAGGCAGACGCTAGTGTTATGAAAGCATTAAGAGACAGGTGATGCAAGGGATGCAGCTTGGAATTTGGCTGCAAATTTTCCCCACGCCACATCTGTTGATTTTGGAAGCCTTCAGCAAGCATGATTTCAAGCCTTTCACAGCAAGCCTTGGGATTCCCAGATAACACGTCATCAATGGCCTGATATACGCAATCATTTAGCTCTTCATATACCTCAGCTCTGTAAAAGCTGTGATCCACACTTGCGGAAGAGTGGAAATTAGCAACATTTCCCTAGAAACAGACAAATATAGTCAATGTTGATATCACCATTAGGAAATACTTCAGTTAAAAATTTTAATACGGGCATCTGATTGCACCAAATATCATGAAATTGCATGATTAATCAGTATACTTTGGTACAAAGTTTCATGATATTTGGTGCAACCAAATACACCCTAAACTATAGTATCTATTGTACATCAGAGCTAAGACTAAAAATAAGCATGCAATTTTAAGTGTTAAAGCATCGGAGCAAAGACATGGACATGGCCAGCTTTACTGCCTGAATGAGATTAGGTAACAAAATCAACATGATAAAAGCTTCGACATGGACAGTTTAATAGTAGAGAGGTATACGCTGTCCTCTTCAGGGATAGGTTGGATGGATGGGCTGGGTGGGTTCAGGCTTACTCTCGGCTAGTTTTAAAAATGCCAATGTCCGATTCGAGCCAGAAATTCAGGCCCTCCCTACCACGCCTGAAAATCCTGTCCAACTGTACACACTGCATGTTTACATAGGCCACACATTATCTTCATACTCATGCAGTAATGACTTCTTGGGAGGCTGTGGTTCCAATGAATTATAGCATTTTTATAGTTTTACAGAAATTTTTAGGTACACAATCCAACCACTTCACAACAACAACATCATCATCACTGAAGCCTTATCCCAATTAATTGGGGTCAGCTACAAGAATCCTGTTCCACCATTCCACTTTCAAGGGTCATACTTTCAGTTAGACCATAGGTCATTAAGTCTTTTCTTACTACCTCCATCCATGTCCTTTTGGCCTTCTCCTTGCCCTTTTAGAGCCTTCAACTTGTACCAACTCACTCCTTATGACTAGTGCGGTTCTTGGCCTCCATTGCACATGACCAAACCATCAAATGCATTAGTGCTACTTTCCCTCATCTTATCACCTATTTGTATTACTGGTAAGCTCCCCCAAATGCATTCATTTATATTTTTGTCCTTCCATATCTTGCCACTCATCCATCTCAACATCCTCATTTTTGCTACTCATCCTATGAAGAAGTTGTTCCTTAACTGCCCCAATATTTTATCCACTAAAAGCATGTCTGGTCTTATAGCTATCCTGTAAAATTTCACTTTCAGTTTGAGTGGTACAGGATGATCACATAAAAATCTAGAGACATCTCCATTTCCACCCACCTTGAATTCTATAGGCAACATCCTTCCCACTTTCTCTACTCTCATGAATTATTGATCCAATGTATCGAAAGCAACAAGGAAACCAAATTCGACAGGAAAACCAACACAACTAAGATGATCTTGCTGCAACCATTGATTATCTCATCTCTTGGACAACCACATCTGGCTCTCTCCTCCATGCACAGCACACACTTTGATGTGTTTGGCACAATTGATTCCTATACACAGTTTTTGGTAGTATTCAATTCTATCTTAAATATTTTGTAGCTCACATGGGAAGTGGACATTCCAAAACAATCCACGATTTCCATGATCATGGGCTGACAGAACGATTGAAGTAAGATGCACATTGAATATTATGGTCCACGGCTCTTAAGAACCTGAAATTACTTAAGCCTGTCAAACATCCAGGGCATTTTACCATTTTCATCAAATAAGTACATAAAATGTTCAGTCTTTTATTGTACTATTATTCAGATACATCCAGGTCAGCAATTGATGAAAATCTTCTACAGAAAAGCAATATCAGGACTTAATTTTCCAGAATTAACAGTTGATCCCTATTGTTTTGGTTATTGCAATTTCCCAGAGAATTTTCAGAGATATTGATCTACATTGTAAGAAATTATTCAGTGTTGAAAATTTGAGCTCTTTTACAAGCCCATCAATTCAAGTAAAAGGGAGAATCAACAAGTAGGTGAATTTTCAGTCGCAAGTTTAATACCTGCATGCAACAATGCACCACTGCATTGCTGAGAAATATATGTTCACACAATAAACTGTTTCTTTATGAAAAACCACCTTTTCTTTTATTTCTTACTTGCAAAAAAATGATGTGATAAGAGAGATGTGCATATCATCTACGAGTAGGAGCAAAAGAATATGCGAAGCAATTGGGTAATATATATTTCTTGAAACCATGGATGCAACATGCATGCAAGTAGATCATTGCTATCTCTTTAGTTAGATTCTTACTTCTAAAACCAGATCCACATATGTCGGTGGTGATGCAGTACATCGATAGCAACAACAAACAAAACAATACTTCAACCACAATTCTGCGTGCCTCACTGCCTGTAAATACAAATGCAAACATGTGGAAGTTATGTACCCTGAATGAATAGACGGGTGTCTCACTTTGATGGAAAAGTTTACTAAATTAAATTGATGCTTTGGCTAGAAAGTACAAACAACGAAAATCAGAACTCATTGTAAGCATACATCCGTAAAAGCTTATTTCAAAACATTATGGATTCTAAGAAATGAGTCAATTGCTAATCTATTGTTTTTTCTTTCACTTGTTCGTCAAACAACTAATAAACAACAAAGGCAAACAACATATATCTAGTTCTTCATATTTGAAGGAGACATTGTGATTAAATTGAAGCTTGATCGAAAACGAAGGAAATCAAGTTACCTAGTTGTTTTGCATTTCATGTTAAGATAGCTGTATTTCTTGAAAAGAGCCCCTTGGAATTTCTGAAGAAGTCCAACTGCTCATCAATGAGGATCCTTTCTTCAGTAGTCATTACCATCCTATCAAGGCAGTCATACTATCTATTCTTGATTTCCAAGTCCACCTTGAATAAATCATCATATTGGAATCGAGAATTTAGGTAGTATGCGGCAGCATGCAAAGGATGATGAAGCTGGCAATTTCATCTTTCATCATATTCCAAACGGGCTCATATATGTTCTTTGCTTGTCCAAAATTTTGGACAATCTCTTCCTTAGTCTGGTCCATGGCCTCATAAATATACCACATTGCATGGGTGTAATCACCATCAGCCAAGTGTAAAACCGTGAGAAGTGGTTATACAATTTTACATGCATACACAACAGATTGCCAAAACTTCTTGCAAAGATGATATCATGAACCTTAAAAGTAGCTAAATAATCCTGACGTGTTACTTAAAGTAGATCCCTGTATAATTATTCAGTTTTCTGGAATTTTTTTCCCAGTTCTCCCATTCTTTTGATGCAAACATGCTTCTGATGGCCACTTTTTTTCTGTAAAATACTTCTTAGTGTTAAAAACAAGGTATTCGGTAATAGTGACAGTGACCGTAATGGCCACCACCATTACCATTATACTGTGGGCTGTTATAGCCTCTCTTTTTCTTTTCTTTTTTCTTCTTTTATATATATATATATATATATATATATATATATATATATATATATATATATATATATTAAAAATAAAAATAAAAATAAAAATAAAAGTCACCCTGTTTCGGCCTGTTAAGGGGCTGTTACAGACTATTTTTCTGTAAAGGCCGTTTCAGCCCCATAACATGTAGCAGTTACAATCATTACCATTACGGCCTTTATGTAACTGCTTTGGCATACCTTGGTTAAAAAGCATGTAGCAAATCTTATAACTGAAGGTCAATTCAACTCTTTTCCCCATGTAAATTTACACATCATATTCAAAACCATTCCATGTACATGGATGAATTTGGCTACTACTCGCCTTCTTGATTGCATTCGCCTCAACTTTCCTTTTTCCTAAATCCTGCAGCATCAAATTGATGCAAGTTACGCACACGAGGCTTAAAACAAGTTTTTCATGTCCAACAAGAGTTTTCTGACCTTCATGTATGAGCTTGCATTATCAGCAATCACTTGTATAACATTTTCTTCTGCAACTTCTTGTACAATTGAATCTAGCAGGCACAAATTGTCGGCACTCTTAACAATACCCAATGTATCAACACTTTTTAAAACATCATGCCAGGTAGAATATCCACTAGAAAATTAGTAATTGAACAGTTCCTTCCATCCATCCAACTGTCAGACATAATCGTGCACCCTCTCCCATTCTTTATTATATTTTGCAAGCATCCCCTCAACATTTTCTACCAACATCGTCAAAAAGGTATTCCACATCTCATGATAAGAAAGTAGCTCTAGTCAATGACTAAACCTCGCAATAGATTTACACATTATTGCAAAAAAATGACTTTTTAGCAATAAATTTACACATTTGCAAAAAAAGATCTTGCTATTTCCATGTATACTTTTTCTCTCCTTTCTTTCTTCCAAACGGTATTTAATGTTGCTTGTTTCCGGCTCCACTTGATCTTCTTTCGTCGTGTACCCATCTGTTGAAAGGGCATGTGTGTGTTATTGGGTGTTATTCGATGTTATTGGATGTTTCTAGGCTTGAGCCCATATGGACAAGTTGGGTTGGCCCCTTGTATCATTTTTTTCTGTTTTTAGTAAGGAGAGGATGTTCTAGAAACCCTAGAACGTCCCTCTCACTTCTCCTCTTCCTTCTTCATACCATCATCTCTCTCATGCATGCCTTAGTTCAACCAGATCTACAAGGGCCGCCACCAGTGGGTCATTCTGATCAGATTGCCGTTTTGATTGGGCGCACATGATCTTCTCTCTCTACATTTCAGAACCAGTTGGGTTCTGTGTGGGATCGTGCAATGCAGTGAAAACGATTTGCCCTCTCATTTGTTTGTTTGCTCTGTTGAGTTCAGCAGCCAGATGAGCCATTGATCTGGGGTATTTTTATCGTTCTTAATTTATGCCCTTTTGCTTTTCACTGCTGCAAATCTGTTCTCTGCTGATCCTGCTGCTATAGAACCATCATCATCATTATCATCAAACCCTCCTTGGTGAGTAGAGCGTTTTCCCCTTGTGTTGCCGGACACTGAACACTGAACATGTGTGTTTCCAGACGCTGAACGCTGAACGCTGAACGTGTTGTTGTTGACACTCGTCAGCTTCCTCTCTTTTGTTTTTTTTGTCTTTCTTCTTCTTGTTTTTTTAATCTATCGCCATTGTATGTTGATGGACATGCTGTGTGTTTCCTCGTTTGGATGTGTTTTCTATTTTCTGGGGCTGCCAGACATTGCGTTCTCTGTTGGGATTATGCTGTGATCAGCGGCTGCTGCTGATCTGAGTTGGATTGGTTGTTGGACTATGGACCGTATTGCCAGTCAGTGCCCTCTTTGTGTTTCTTATTCTTATTCCATGAGGCCTCGAGATTATGGACTACAAATCTGAGACTAGAACAGACAATCAGCAAATTGCCTCCATTAATTTGCAAGGTGTTGACAACTATTCTCCATGGGCCACGTACAGTACGAATCTTCCTCACGTCCAAGAGGAAGATTGAAACATCAAGGTTGGTCCCTCAGAAGAAACTGACACCTGCCCTATTAGAAGGAAGATGACTGTCAGGTCATGGGTTGGCTCTTCCACAGTACGGAAGAAAATGTATATCATAATGTGATGTATAGTGAGAATGCTAAGGAGTTTTGGGATACCTTGCAACAGCTTTACTCAAACGTAACATGCAGCGCTTGTTTGATATTGTCAAATAATTCCAGGCAATAAGGTAGGGAGAAAACCTTCATGAACATTGTGCACAATTTAGGGGGCTGTTTGATTAATGGAAGCTCGATCTGTTGACCATCGACATTGCCCAACAATAGCATAAGAGAGAATAAATTGGAGTAGCCATCTTCCTTGTTACAGTTCACCCATATCTCGACCCAATTAAAGCATAGATTATTGGGAGTGAATGTGTTCTAGCATTGTCCGATGTGTTTGCCTCCTACATCTAGTGAGAATGCAGCCCTTATTTCTAGCGGGGGCCACAATAGTTGTGGTAGTCGTGCCAATTGGCATGGTGGTTGTACAAGAGGAAGGGGTCGCAGGCAATCAAGTGTGGAGCAACGCTTCTGTGTATACCGTAAGAAGACCCATCACCAAGGTGTTTCGTAACGGTAACGATGGCCGTAACGGCCACCACCGTTACCTTTATGATACGGGCCATAACAACTGTTATGGTCTATCTTTTAAAAAAAAAAAAAATCATTTATTGAAAAAACCCCCGAAAAACCTGTATCTGCCCTGTAATGTTGATTAAAAAGTATGAAAAACATGTATATGTCTCATAATAGACCATTACGGGGCTATTATGGCCTTTATAGGGGATGTAACGTGTCGTTAATGGCAATTACGGGTCATTTTTTTCCATAACGGTTGTTACGGCCGTTACGACCCCGTAACGTGTAACGGTTGCCACCGTTACCTTTACTTAACGGCCTTTACGACACACCATGCCCATCACACAATCCACAAATGTTTGGATTTACTTTGGAAAACTGGGGCCCATTCATCACCACATGTCAGTCCAGTAGTGTAAACAAGCAACTTGTCCGCTACTAGTGGAAATTCTTCAGGCACAGATAGATGACTCTATGGTGATATCTCTTGCTGATCTCGAGAAGCTTCTCATTAGAAGCACGACTGATGAGTCTACTCCTTACTCCACCTCTCTTTTCGACTCAGGTAATGCTTTAGCCACATCCTCTGGTTCATCCCCTTGGGTGATTGATTCAAAGGCCACCAACCATATGACGAGTAAACTTTCATCACATCAGTTGATAAATGTATATATTGCCCTCCTGTTTCTCTTGCAAATGGTTCCTTGTCCACTGTCATTGTGAAAGAGGTCATCTCTGTAAGTGCTTTTATGCTTAGCACACATGGATTGTCAAATTTCGAAGGACAAAAGTGCTTCAAGTCAGATTGCAAGTTTGGAATCACAACAGAATCACAACTACTCTACATGACTGAAGATCAACTCAAGATCGGCTTATGATCAGCTCAAGATCAGCGTATCTTCTCAATTAATCGTCGCCCGATTTCAAGACAAGGTCAAGTCAAAGTTCAAGACAAGTTGTCCCATATATTTGCTAAAAACACTGGTGTTATAACCCTAGAAAGACCCTAGGTTAGGATCTTTCAAAAAGTCATTAAACTTGGGTTTTAACAGTGTTTTTGCTCGGGACTTCAGCCAGCCTAACTTCAAACTCGGGCAAAATAACAAATTTTGTTGAAAATTCGGCCAACCTAAGTTTTGGTTCGACTAGCCTAAGCTTGAAATTCGGCTAACTTGAGTGAGTTCAGGTCAAATTCCAGCAATGCAAACTTTTGATTTTAGCGGGAATTCCGCTAGAATTATACCTCGGACCAGCCGAATTTGAATAAATCTTATCCCGCGCGATCTGATAGCTGTTGGAACGAATCTGGTGGAATTCGGCCAGCCGAAGCCAGTCTTAGGCTAGCCGAATTTCCAATATCTTTGGCTATAAAAAGAGGCAATCTCTCATTCAAAATAACAACGAAAAATCACTCTGAACCTTCTACAAGAAAGAGAGAAGCTCAAGTCCTCGACAAGTTAATAGCATGGTATTTATAATTTAATTTTTAGCTTATTCAATTCCTTTTTTCTCAAGATCATTTCAATCTTATTTTAAAGAGTATTTTATATTACATTTGAGATCTAAAGAGAATTGAATCAAGTAGCATTTGGGTTTTTCATTTCTAAAAATCTATACAACCCTATACTTTTTCTTTTGAGCGAATACTGCCTTCATCTACGTTCAAGAAAGAAGTTCTTCTGCTACAAGCTTCTACTGTGCCTTCGACTCTACGTTTGAAGATAAGTATTTTACTACTTTATTTCATTTTAGGTTTGTCTGAGATAGCCTATGAAAATCTCAGGAGTTTTTATTTGTGATAGCCCGTAAAGATCACAAAAGGGGTTTTTATTGTGACAACCTGTGAAAATCACAAGGAACTGTATTAGGTTGTTAAGGTGAACCTGTGAAAACCTTGTTATAGTGAAAGCCAAAATTACGAGGGTTGTAATTTTGGGAGTGGAGTAGGTGTGGTTGTTTTAAACACCGAACCACTATAATTCCTTGTGCCTTGTGGTGAATGCTTTATTCTTTTGATGGTGAATGTTATGTATTTTCATTCTTGTGGTGAATGCTGTAATCATTTCATATTCTCTTGCTAGTTTGAAAAATTGATTTTAAAGACATTCGTGAAATAAGGTTGTCCTGCCTAATATTTTAGGTGAAGGTTGTCCTACGAATCATTTAGAATCAAGGTTTCAATACTTCGGCAATTGAGATTTTTGTATCTTTTATATATTCAGCATTTATTTCAATTATTTGGCATTGTCCTATTCACCCCCCTCCCTAGGACATTGATAGCTCTCCTTTTCAATCTCACCTAGTACAAACATGACTTTGCGCTCTATCCTTTATGCACCCAAGGTTTCTCTTAGTTTACTCTCTCTGAGTCGATTGACCAAGCATTTAAACTGTTCAATGACCGTTTTTCCTTCTCACCGTGTATTTCAGGACCCAAAACAAAGGAGATAATTGGTGAGGTGTGAGTTGGGAGGTCTCTACTACCTTGAACTAGAAAGAGTTCGGGCAGCTCTCAGTGTGAGCAACATCACTCCTCTACAATGGCATGCTTGATTCGGTCATCGTTCCTTAGAGTCTCTTAAGAAATTGGTTCTTACTTTGTCAAATGTGACTCCAATAAATTGTGAGGCTTGCCAATTAGCAAAACATCGTCAATCTAGTTATATGCTCTAACCTATTAATCATAGTTGTGAATTACCAAAACATCATTGATCTAGTTGTGTGCCCTAACTTATTAATAGTAGTTGCACATTGATAACACCAACAATAACTTATAAGTGAGAAGATCAACCAAAGCATGGAATCAACCTTCATTACCATCCTTTCCAAAAATTTTCCACATCGACGGCTTTCACGCTATTCTCTTATTCTTTTCAATACTTCTTTTTATTCTTCTTTTTATTGTCCACATAGCATTCTTTCTCTATCTTCTTTTCAAGGATAATTTCTTTTCATTCTCCTTTTTTTGTAAACAATAGGTAGCCCTTTTTGATGTATTCTTCTTTTCTTTTCTTTTTCTTGTTCAACATAATCAAGGTTCATCAGGCTTGGTTCCTTTACACTCTTAAGCAATTATCAAGTTATCACTTCAAGTATCAAACTTCATCCCTTATCAATGTAAATCCAATGTGAATTGTGAAATTCATGGTTCAACAATATTTAAAACATCCATTATAGAATTACAGAAAAAGAACTCAACTCGATTTCTACCTATATACCAATTTCTATACTTCGATTTTCCACATAGCTAAGTACCTTACCATTCTATCATTCAGATTTCTTCAATTCAACATGAATAGACAAAATATCTTCTTAAAATGATTTTTTTTTTTTTTTTCCAAAAAATCAGCCCAAAACAAAATTTTCAAATTTTCAACACAAATCGAATAATTTTCTAAAGGAAACTCCAAAAACTTGTTAAGCAACCCCAAGTGTAGGGTCGTGATTTAGTAATAACTCGGTGAGACCTAGGTCGATCCATATGAACTATGAAGAACACAACTAAAGCTAGTCTAAAATTAAGCTTAAGATAAAGGATTCCAACGGATTAATTAGGGTAAAAACAATAGATAAAAGCAACTAAGGATCCAGGGATCCACTTCTAGCAATCACAATGTCTAGTTCATCGATTCACTTCGATAACTCAACTAGAATCGAATTTCAATTCGATCTAGTCGGAAGATAAAACAGTTAATCCATTTACAAACATCCAACAAGGTATGAATTTGATTGAACGATTCTCTCATGAAGCACTCGGTAATTGATCGCAGGGAATTGAAAACATCTATTGTGCCCAAAGTCTACAATAGATCAAGGAATTTTACAGATCAATTCATTCTCAAATCAAGCCAAGCAATAGCAACTTCAAAGCATCCAATGTAACAAGAGTTCTCAACGGATCCAGAAATAAAAAACTCAAAATCTTATAAAGTAGAATTCAAATCTAATTCAATTAAATAATCATCATGCAATCCAATGTATGAATCAACAAACTAAAACATTGAAACTAACTACAAGCTTTACCCCTTAGCCATAGCTAAGAGATTAGCTAGACATAACTATCTTTAAAAAACAAATAAACAAACTAGAAACAGAAGATCGGGGAAGAAGAGCGATGCCGCCGAAGCTCCGCCTCCACTTTCTCTCTCCCAAACCCTAGATTGATTCTTAAGAATGTAAAAATCGACCCTTTAAATAGTTAAAGAAGCCCCGTTTTTGCACCGACTTTGGAAAAACGCAAACTTCCGCTCACCGCCACCGTCAATCAATGTTAACGATCGATCGAGAGCAACCAAATCGATCAACCGAACTTCAATTCTCGATCAATCGAACATGCTAAAAAACGTCCGGCAAGCACATTCGAAAATCCATTCTATTATCAATCGATTGAACACTGCACTTTCGATCGATCGAAAGTGGCAAAACTAGTCCAGAGAGTTTGGCCAAAAATTCAGAGTATTCTCAATACAATGCTCAATCAATTGACATCGACCGAAGGTTGGTTGATTGATCGACCTCTCTGCTAGAGCGATCAATAGTTGTTGATTTATTCATTGTGCAGTTGCACTTGTTCTTCAGCGTTCTTTTATTAGTTTGGTACTTGATTTCCTTAGATCCTTGGCACTTCAAGTCTTCATTTTCAACCTTCATTCTTCAATCTCCAATCCTTTCAATTCCTTCGGGCTTCAATTCAGCACTTTTAGCACATATTCAACTTAGACTTCAAAATCTCTCTGCAAGATGAAAACATATTCAATTAAGCCACTTTAACACTAATCTGTATGGGAAAGCATTGTGAAATAGGGGGTGAATATGCAATATTTAAGCCTCAACACGCACCTTTTTTCTTTTGTTCATTCTAATGTGTGCGTCCCATTTTGGTCCCTAGTTTGCATAACTTTCGATACTTTATTATGTTTATTGATGACTTCTCTCATATGACATGTGCAGTAATGATGCATGATAGATTAGAGATATTTGAAATGTTTAAAACCTTTTATGCTAAGTTTAAGAATCAATTTCATAAAGAGATTTAATGTTTTAGGTCTGACAACACTTTAGAGTATTTGCCAAATTCATTTCATGAATATATTGCCTCAATAGATTTAATGTTGTTGCGGAATGGAAAAACCACCATCTTCTTGAGATAGCCATATCTTTTTTGCCTCACATGCGCATGCCCAAACATTTTTGGAGTAATGATGTCCTTATTGCCTGTCATCTAATTAATAGGTAGCCCCATCAAGTGCTCTTCATGGTTAAACACCCTTCTCTATGCTGTTTCCGAATGCACCACCATCTTCTTTACATGTTCATGTCTTTAGTTGCATGGCATTTGTCCAAAAAAACGGTGTGAAATTGAATAAACTAGACATGTGTGCAACCAAATGTGTTATCCTTGGCTATTCTCACACACAAAAGGGATATTAGTGTTTTGATCTAGCCACTGGCCATCTTTACACTAGCATTGATGTTACTTTTTTCGAAGACACTCCTTGGCCCCTTCTCGTGAGGGGGAGTTGGCGTCTGATGTTTGCTTCCAGCTCCTAAACAGTTGGGAAGCCCTATTCCCAATGTTGTCATATCGTATATGTGATCGTGTGCGATCGCATATGCCTGTATACATATGTGATCGCACAATCGCATATGTGGTCGCATATATATATATATATATATATATATATATATATATATATATATATATATATATATAATCGAAAAATTTAGAAAAAAAAAAAAAAAAAAAAGGGGAAAATAAGTTTTTAAAAAAATGTATATATATATATATATATATATATATGTATATATATATATATATATATATATATATATAAGAAAGTAGGGGAAACTTTCCTTAGTTAATAAATAATTAATTTTATATGTTTAAAATACATTTGAGTGAAATAAAACCAATTAAACATCAAGTCATCAACATTCGACAATATAGTTAACAAATATCAATTAACACTTAGTAACTAAACAAAATAAAGAAGCTACTTATTAATTATTGATTGTAGAAAATGATAATATAAACAAGTCAATAAGTCATACACTAAGTCACTAACAAAATAATACTAAATGGTAAATGCTACTATATACATTGATTTATTTGTTATTGTGGCATTTGATCACTACCACCATCGTCATTATTGTTGTCATCATCCGAGGCCACTCCTTCCATATACACTTCTTCCTCTTCTATTTCTTCATCATATGTATATACTAATACATCATCAACATCTGACGGTGAATCTTAAGCCTGATCATCACATTTGCATCTTTCTTCTTCTATCTCCTCAATCTCTTCCACGGGTTAACTGCTATTACTCACCCCCTCTCCTTCGCCTTTGAGCGGAAGTAGAAGTACCTTCTCTAAGTGTCGATCTGTGTGTGGCATCATCAACTTGCGACCATGTCAAGTCCTCGCCGGCAAATACTGGGTCCTCTGTCTCTACAAGCCACTCATTATCTGCATCTAGCTCATCTAAGCAAATATAGTCAAAGAAACCAGGCTTTACTTTCCTAGTCTAGAATCGTTCTCGCAATTTATGATTGTATTGGATGAAGACCAAGTAATTGAGCTCCTTTTGCTCAAGACGATTCCTTTTCTTGGTGTGAATCTGCATTAAAGAAAGTGTATTTAGCATTAGCTATTTAGGTAATTAGCTTACACATATAAGTTGAAGTTACGATTACCAAACTGTTTGTAACATACTAACATATTAACATTTTCATTCCAAACATATCACTTCGAACATGCTCCGGTTGCGCTCGCAACTGTTGGCAGAACACATGAGTCCAGCAATCCTCATGGATAGCTACTTTAGAGCTGGATCTTTCGGGTTCGGGTCCACTCCATAGGTAACCCACCAGTCAGCTGAGAAAAACGATTTTAGTAGGTTAGACTTCGTAGATTAGATTGTAAAACATATTGGTAAGAGAGCTGAGACATTCATACTACTTACTAGGTAATTTCATTGTCTGATGCCTAATGACGATGTCCCTTGAGAATATGCCCTCACTCTGTGTAGAAGTCCAGTAGAGCTGAGAGCTTGTCATATTCTTTTCTATTAATAATCATTCTTTCCAACACATCAATAAATCCAACCATTTGTATAGTAAGTGCTTCTACTGGATCAAGAGAAGCGAAGAAACAGGTTGAGTTAAGGATATAAGCAGTAAATACAATGGAGAAGACATTTAGTTGCCTTATCTTCTATTTATAATATCTATAATGAGCTTATAATCACGCTCTCTATAATTAAAATAGTCCATGATCTTATTTCTCGTCATCTCCATCGCATCATATATGTAACCCATTGGAGGCTTCTCATCCCCATCCACCAATCGCAATGCAGTGACTAAGGGCTCAGATGCTTTTAGCACCTTTACCACTTGAGGCCAAAAACTTTGCGAAAGTATTGTTTGTTGAATCTGTTTCCCTTCAGCCTTCTTTGACCAAGGCCCACTTGTAAAATCGGTCGACACTACAAAGCTTCTAAGTTTCGATTTTTTTCATGTAATCTTTGTAGCGTTAAGAAGGTTGTAGCAAAACGGGTGACTGATGGACGTAGCAAGTTACTCCCAATGTGTTTTCTCATTCGACTGAGAAGAAGGGCGTGTTTGTACATAAATACCGTGATTTTTCTAACCCTTACAATCACATTTAAAAATAATTTATTTATATATTCTAACATCATATCAACACAATGGGTCACACAGGGGTCCAAAACAAACGACGCATTTTCTCCATAAGAAGACGACTGGAGGCTACATATAAGGTTGCGTTGTCTATAATTACCTGGACAACGTATTCCTCACCTATTTCCTTAATTACACTATCTAGTAATTTAAACAAATAATCTCAAGTATGCGAATGGCCTGATGCATCCACGGACTTCAAGAACATTGTCTCAGCTGGACAATTCACCAAAAAGTTAATGAGAGACTAACCGAATCTATCGATCCATCCATCGGCCACGAGTGAACACCCACACGTTTTCCACGATTTCTTATATTCTGCTATAAAAGATCGAGTATAATCACTTCAACTTTGAGGCATGTCTCCCTTATTTCATTATATGAAGAAGGTTTAAGCATAGTCCAAATTGACCTATAGCCTCAACCATAACTTTGAAGCTTTTCGATTTAACTGCTTTGAAAGTAATGTCGTTTAGGTCAAACCACTTAACAATATATTGAATAATGATTTTCTTATCTTTTCGTTTATACCGGTTTTCTAAAGTTGTTTGAGGCAGCCCTTTGCCCCGACCCCTTTGGTCGACCACATCCTCGGGGTGTGGTTTACACCATCTATTCATGGGCTCATGCCCTCGAGCTCTTTGCAAGGCTGTTGCTGGTTTAGACTGGCCTGTCGAAGTAGGAGGTAGGGCTAGCTTCATCTACATCAACTACATTTATATCCTCGTACGTATCTTGTTTCATAAATTCATCTTGACGTAGGGCACCATCGCATCCCTTTCTCGATTGTTGATCCATATACTCACTCATCTCTGATGAGGACATCCGAGCATTGTACTAGAGGAGGGTTGAGTCAGTCTCCTTATGGCTAGACGACCATTACATTGGGCCCACTTGGCCCAATTCACATTCCTAACAACGTTGCATGTTCGTGCATCTTTGAAGACCCCACACTGGAAAGATGCACGTGGGTTGCATGTAGGAGCTTGATGGACACATCGGACCGTTGGATTGGGTGGACACGATGATCGGACCATTGGATCATCATCATCAGACATCTTAATCGTGGACCACCATAGGCCACAAAATAGTTTAATTGTTTAGATTGTTTACATGCTTCGTTATTTTTGGCATACCTTATATTTGTGTTGAGATTAAGGAGTTAGGAACAACTCTTAATTTATTAAGCGTCTTTTTGTAAAAGGTCTTTTCTGAGACTAAAAAAGAGAAAGATGGGTGTGTGAAGCCCTAATGCCATTATTTTGAAAAAAAAAAAGCTTTGTGTTTTCTCTTCTTCATGTGATTTGAAGAATACTCCATGTGATTTGGAGCTTGGGTGTGGTGTGATTCCATTCCCCATTCAACGGAGGTGCAAGGCTTCTATCATCTTCCTTTTCTCTTCCTTTCTATCTAGAAGAGGTATTTTCTCAAAAACTCCATCTCTCTTCTTCCCTTCTTATCCAAGACCATCTAAATCATCTTTTTCTGCAACTTTTCATCATCCAACTTCAACCCCAACCGAAATCAACTATTGAGGATCCAAAAAAAAAAAAAAAAACTATCCAACGACCCATACGTGCGACCCCTAGGTAGACCGTATGGACAACCGCAATCAATAACAATTATCAAAAGAAATAAAATACACAAAAACTCAAGATAAATGGATGAGATATATAGAATTTACCTTGGCTTGAAGATAATACAAAAGAAAACTACTGGACGAGAAGATTTATCCTTAGAAACACCCTGGAAAAAACGGCACTTGATTATGATTAATGGTTGGAGAGTAATCGCAATTTGTAACTAGATTTTTTTTCCCTCCAAAAACCCAAAAATCTCCAATTTCTTTTGTTTTATGAGTTTAAAAGGCAAAAGAGGAGTTTTAAATGGGAGGGCTTATCAATAGACACAAGGACCTGGAGGCTCCATCAATGCTTATAGGACACCTGTGTGATCGACCATCAGATCACTCCCCACGTACAACTTGAGAGTTGCTCGCTAGCAGCTCATATTTTACATTGAGAGCTGCAAGTTGCTGCAAGATTTCTTTCAGTGTTTGGCTCTGCACTTCAGATACCGACTTGAGGGTTTGGATCTCGGATTCATGTTGAGACAAGGAGTGGTCGGCCATGGTCCTAGGCTCCTAGCTAGCTCTGGTACTTTGACGCTATGGACTTCCGGGTCGATTCGGTTAACACGTGCGCATCAACCTACTCTCCTTTTGAGGGAATTTTTTAAAAGAAAACCAATTAACACAACAGCAAGTTGGATTCACTTCGAAGGGAATCCTATCCTCTTGCTCCTTAACAAGGAAAAGATGCAGAGTACATTGCTGATTTTCATTGATTCCAAGCATTAAATAAAGATTACCTCTAACAGTTACCACATCTAACCACCCTCCCAACTACATGTATAATAACACCAAACATCCTAAAAATGCTCAACATCATCCCACAACTCCTAAACACTAGCAACTACCCTATAGACATATGAACCCCTAAAGACTCTCAACATTACCCCACTACCAATAACAAAAAATAACTACCCGAAAACGTGCATCTGGAAGGTGCACATATCAATCCTCCCCTCTTACAACAACCTTGTCCTCGAGGTTGATGTTTGGAAAATGCTCAGTGATAGAATGATACTTCTCCCATATGGCGTCTTCCAGTGGGGCCCCCTACCATTGGATCAATACCTTAGTCACCGCCCGATTTCTATGCTTCACCATGCAACGCCCTATGATTGCCTGTGGCAATGGCTGTATTACACCCTCCGTAGTAAGAGATGGAAGATCTTCTTGAGCTTGAACACGTTGTCCAAGTTTCTTTCTGAGACAGGATACGTGAAAAACAAGGTGTATTTTTTAGCTTGGCGGTAACTTGAGCTTGTCGGCTATTGATCCTATTCGTTGGACTATCTTATATGGCCAAAAGTATCGTGAAGCCAACTTCATGGACTTGCGAAACACCACTGTGGTTTGCCGGTAAGATTTGCAAAAAGAGATAATATGTGATCTCTACTTCACAACTCCACCTCCACAGCTTGTGCCTTCATGGTGCCATGGACGTATGTTATTATTCGAGGTGGCGGTACTCCATAGACTGTGATGCAAGAAAATTAACCACTTGCTCTAAAAGCTCGAATTGATAGAGCATGGCGAATTTATCCATTTATCTTATAGCCCAAGCCCCACATCATATGGGTTAGGACATCGGCCAAACCCCTCTCATGGGCCCCACATCACATAGGTACCACCTCACATGAGCCACCCGCCTCACACGGGCCGCCCACCCCGAGTGTGTCCCTGCATCCCACAGGCTACCCCACTTGAGCCCAGTATGAAAATGCCCCTGCATTAATCACCCTCGGTGAGGAGTCTCGAACACGAGACATCCCGTTCTAATACCACTTTGATGCAGGACGATTAACCACTTGCTCTAAAAGCTCGAACTAAATAAATAAATAAATAAAGCTCGAACTGATAGAGCATGGTGAATTAATCCCTTTATCTTATAGCCCAGGCCCCACATTGCATGGGTTAGGACCTCGGTCGAACCCTCCTTATGGGCCCCACATCACATGGGTACCACCTCACACAAGTCACCCGCCTCACACAGGCTGCCCACCCCGAGTGTGTCGCTGCATCCTACAAGCTACCCCACTCGAGCTCGGTGTGAAAATGCCCCTGCATTAGACTGCCTCACAAGGTGTGAGCAATGTTGAAGAGTGAAAAATGGTATTATACCACCACTCGGCCCATGGCAACCACTTGGCCCATCCCTTAGGCCTTCCACTAGTGAAGCAGTGTAAATAATTTTCAAGGCACCTGTTAACAATCTTGGTTTGCCCGTTGGTTTGAGGGTGGTAGGTTGAACTCATTTTTAGTTGAGTTCCTTGAAGACAGAATAGCTCTTGCCAAAAAAGGCCAGTACATGTCAGGTCCCGACCACTTGCTATGGATCTCAACATCCCATGCAACTTAAATAAATGTTCCATGAACAACTGAGCAACAGTGGCTGTTGTGTATGGATGTGTGATGGCCACAAAATAGGCATACTTAGAAAGCCGATCAACCATGACCAAGATGAGACTTTTTCCCTGTGATACAGGCAATCCATCGATGAAGTCGAGCAAAAAATCAATCCAAACCTGCTCAAGTAACGAAAAAGATTGAAGACGACCAGAAGGAGCCACATTTTCAGATTTGTGGCGTTGACAAATATCGCATTCCCGAACATGTTGTTTGATGTCATTCCTCATCCCACGCCAATAGAAGTTGTGGACCACACGTTTGAGTGTTTTGTGATATCTTGAGTGTCCACCAGTAGGACTTTCATGGAATTCCCTCAAAATTCGTTGCCTCAAAGCTGATGTGGAACTAATTAGGAGTTTCCCATTATAATAGAGTGAGCATAGAATACTTGGAAGCGTTCAATTGACCATCTCTCTAACATTGTATTCTTCTTCTTCTTCTTCTTTTTTTCCTTTTTTTTTTTTTTGAATTTCAATATCAGCCTTGTACTCCTTTTGCACATCATCCCACCAAGAGGGAATGGGGATTGATATGGCATTAGCATCCCAGCATCGGCAACCCTTGAGTGGGCATCTGCTACTTTATTTTCTTTCCCTTTCTTGTAATCGATCACGTAATCATAACCAAGTAGCTTTGGAAGCCACTTTTGTCGGGCATTGGTGACAATCTCCTGATCCAAGAGTATTTTAAACTGCTTTGATTGGTCCTGATAGTGAACCGACAGCCCAATAGATATGGTCGCCATTTTTGTACAGTGATGACAATAGCCAGCAACTCCCTTTCATATGTTGACAAGTTCAGGTTCCTTTCCTTGTAGCGCTTGACTGATGAAGGCATTGAGCCTTCCTTCTTGCATCAGTACTCCGCCAACGCCTATTCCCAAAGCATCACATTCTATAACAAATTGCTTTGTTAAGTCTGGCAATGCTAGAATTGGGGCCCGCATCATAGCTTCCTTGAGGCACTGAAAGGTTTGTTCAGCTCCTTCCGTCCTGCCAAAAGAGTTCTTAAGCAATGTGGTTAAAGGAGCAGCCACCCTTCCATAATCTTTCACAAATTTTCTGTAATACCCATTGAGTCCAAGGAACCCACGTAAGGCTTTGGGTGGTTGGTCGTGGCCATTCCAAGACGCTTGAGATTTTAGTGGGGTCTATGGCTTCTCCCTTGTGAGAAATAATATGGCCGAGATAATCAATCTCTTCTTGCCCAAACCTACACTTTGAAATCTTTGCATATAACATGTGAGCCCGTAACATATCCAAGGCAATTCATAAATGAATTAAATGATCTTCCCATGTTCTAATATAAACTAAGATATCATCAATAAATACCAATATAATTTTTCGTAAATGTGGTTTAAATATCTCGTTCATAAGACTTTGAAAAGTTGAAGGTGCAAAATGGCATCACCAGAACCTCATAATGACCTTCATGGGTTCTAAAAGCAATTTTTTAAGTGTCTTCTTCATGGACCCAAATCTGGTTGTATCTAGATCTAAGATCCAACTTTGAACAATATCATGACCCGTGGAGTTCATCAAGCAATTCATCAATAACGGGAATCGAGAACTTATCTTTGATCATCTCTTTATTGAGTGCTTTGTAATCAACGCAGAGACGCTAACTGCCATCATGTTTGCGAACCAACAACACTAGAGATGAATAAGAACTCACACTAGGCCGCACAATGCCCGCTTCCAACATTTCAGGAACGATTCGCTCTATCTCGTTCTTTTGAAAGTGGGGTAACGGTAGGGCCTAATGCTAACTAGGCGATTTCCCTCTGTTAATAATATTCGGTGATCATGGGCTCTTGGTGGGGGTAACCCATGTGGCTCGGCAAAGATGTCTCCATAATCATGTCATCAGGTCTTGAGCCATGCCCAATTCGACATTACTGTTGGCGGGCTGTTAAGGATGTATAACTGTAGAGTCATTCCCTTTCCATGTTTTCTAATACTTTTCACCATCTGGTGACAATCAACTACCTCCATAGTTGCAGTTGGCACTCCTTTAAGGGCATACTCCATTCCATTAAGAAAAACGCATCCGCAAACGCTTGAAATCCCAAAGGATTGGGCCTAGAGTGCGCAACAAGTGGGCCCTTAGCACCATGTCACAACCTCCATGTGGCAGAAGGTAAAAGCCAGTTTGAATTTGTGAGTTCTTTGATGGTGAAAGAGACCCCTTGGCACTTCCCTTCGTTGGCCATTTTGTCACCATCTGTGACCATAACTTGAAAATGGCCACTAGGTAGCACCTTGATCCCATTTCTTTTAATAAACACGGGGCCCACAAAATTATGGGTATTCTCAGAGTCGATCAAGACTGTGATGAATTGGAAGCCGAGTTTACCTCTAACTCGCATAGTTTGTGGTGATGGAGCTCCGACAATGGCATCTAGGGAGATCTCATATGGTTCCTCGGCTTGCTCGGTAGCTTCAATCTGCTCCTCATTATCTTCTAGCCAGCCACGTACAATTAGAAACAAGGGTCTTACAATGATAGCCCAGGTGGAACTGTTCATCACAATTGTAGTAGAGCCCTCGTTCTCTTCTTTCTTTTTTCCATCTGGGTCAACCATCTGACTGGAACACTTCCCCTTCCAAATCCAAATGAAAGGAAGCAATTGTAAGTCGTTGCTCGGGTGTTGTCTGATGAAACCGAAAAAAGTTTTGGCATCAGTCTACAGAATAAGTTTGACATCTATTTATGTACGGCGTCCAATCAAAGAAAATGAAACATTTCATTAACCGCATACTACGTAGATAAATATTCGAAACTCTGTAAGAGAATTTTGAACTTCCGCCACCTTCCTCCTCATCATACTGGTTTACTTATTTCAGATTGCATCTACAGTTATTTACAAGACTGGAACATTGAGAAGAAAAATTATGCAATAACTTTAGATAATGTTTCAACAAATGACAGTGTAATTTCATGTTTGCGTAACCAATTCAAGGCAACCGAAAATTTATTTTTTGATGGAAAAATATTACAGGTCAGGTGTTGTGCCCACATTTTAAACTTGATTGTACAATCGCTGAAAACAATTGACCATACTATAGAGAACATGAGAAAGTGTGAAATATATAAGGGGGGCACTTTCGAGATTGAGTATATGGACTGACATCATCCAACGTTTGAATGTACCATATCAAAAAACGTTGAAGTTAGATGTATGTACACGTTAGAACTCGACTTATGAAATATTAAATACAGTAATAGAACCTTGCATTTTCTGAATATGTAGCACGTGACAGAATGCATTCTTGGTTGCCGAGTGCAGATGATTGGAGAAAAGCAAAATAAGTTCACAACTTTCTCAAAGTTTTTTATGATTGCACAAAGATTTTTCTGGAAATAAGTATCCAACTGCGAATCTGTTTCTTTCATCTCTTTGGAAGATTAAGGATGCCCTACCAAAAAATGCCAGTGTGGGTCAAGATTTTATACAACGGATGACAATTGGTATACAAATGAAGTTTGAAAAGTACTAAGACGAATGTCATTTGTTGATGACCTTAGCAGTTGTTCTTGATCCTCGTTTTAATATAGGCTTAGTCAAGTTTATTTTAATGAAGATTTATTCTGTTGAAATAGCGGTAACGGAGACCTTCAAAGTTCGTCAAGCAATCAAAGATTTATAGAATTCGTATGCTACTACTTTACCCACAATAGGTAGAGTTGTGCACGAGTCGAACCGAGTCGAGCTTGGCACAACTCGACTCGGCTTGGCCAGTAGCTGACCCCAACTCGAACTCGGCTCGGTCCTCGAGCCTAACTGGTCAGCTCGGCTCAGTTCGGTCAGCAGCTCGGGCCAATTCGAGTCGAGTTCAAGTCTATGGGACATTTTCTCAAACACAGAGTGGACCTTCAATTTCTCATAGTATACAAAACAGAAGCAACAATTTACAAGTATTTCATCAAACACTCGACATGCAGCATCAAAATCAAGATGTAGTTTTATCGTGTAAAGTTTTTTTTAATTATTTTTGTAGTGATTTGTTTCGTATCCATACCTTCCTCGCCACCAACCGATCCCACGGAGAATGCATGCACCCGAAACAACACTTCGTTGAGTCATTTCATCAAACACTTGGTGAGTAGTGTCAATATCAAAATAATCGAGTCACCGAACTGATTCGATCCAAGTCGATTCGAGTTGAAGTTCGATCCAAGTCTATTCAAGCTCAGACAAGCTGGAACTCGACTTGAATTTTTTTCAAGCTCCTAAAATCAGCTCGACTCGGCTCGAACTCAGTTTCGAACCGAGTCAAATTGAGCTTTTTCAAGTCGAGTCGATCAAGTTAACCGAGCTTACTCGGTTCGTGCACAGCTCTAGTAGCAGGTGTTAAAGAAGTAAGAAATACGGATGTTTCTATAAGCGATGACGATGTGCTCAATGAATACATGTCTTACTTAGCATAAGAAGAAACAAAAGTTTAGACAAAGCAATCAAAGCTAGAATTTTATCTGAAAGAGTCAATCATAAAGCGATCGGACTTTGATGTTTTGGAATTGTGGAAGACGAGAGTCAATGAATCAAAATACCCTACATTATTTGTGATGGCACGGGACATTATCAATAACAATTTCAACAGTGGCATCAAAATCCGCTTTTAGCATAGGGAGTAGGGTAGTGATCAAGCATCAGAACTCACTATCACCAAAAACAGTCGAAGCATTAATTTGTACACAAAATTAGTTACGTCCGATATGGGGAGGAGATAATATTTATGATGAGGAAGAGAAAGAGATTGAGAGTCAATACAATACTATACCTGCAACAACTACAAGAAGGCAGGTTATAAAATTTTAAATTAAAAAAAAAAAAAAAAAAAAAAAAAAAAAAAAAAAATGTTGAAACTTAAATGCGATGTAATATTACTTAAGTTGAAAGTGGTGCAATGTGACTTTTACTCATTGTTGCTTATTTGCTTTTATTCATCATATATTCATATTGCTTCTATTTTGCTCTTATATCAAGTTATTCGTTTCTAATTTCTATTTATCTTTATAAATCCTCAACATACTTTAAAAATAAATAAATAAATAAATAAAAATTTGAGTGTAGATATGTCGTCATCCAACCCATCGACCAACATTTGGACTACGATTCCCTAGTCGAATCACCAAGGTCTGGAAGAACAAAGATTGTGTGTGGTTTGTGCGGGGCAAAGTTTGTTAACAAAACTAATCGGCTTTGGTTACACTTGGCATGTCGAAGTGGTGATGCAAAACCGTGCCCTAATGCCTCAAAGGATGTCCAAATTCTTTTTCAGGCCCTTCTAGATTCGAATAGGAAACCTTCCACTCCATCCAAACATTCTAGTACATGGAGAACTTTTACGGAAGAGGCAAAGGAGGAAGCCAGATTAAAAGCTTTAGAAGAAGATCAACTACAACTGGCCTTAAAAAGTAGTGTGGAAGGGGCTTTTAGACATCAGCGATGTCCTCCAAGACAACATGGTGTTGAAGTAGGATCGAGCACGAGCAACAAAAAGAAGAGTAACAAATTCAAGTTTCTCGCCCGTCTTTTATAAGGTGTTGGGTACTATGTACAAATCTTCACATAAAAAAGTTTTAAAAATATAATTCAAAATATAAAAGAACACGAAGGAAACCTCTTCACCTTCTAATTCAGAAGAGGTGAACCAATATGTATATGAAAAATTGGATAGTAGTTCAAATATATTGGACGACGATGCAAGAGCTTATAATTATATGCCAGGAACAAGAAGGCACTCCTATGGAGGTTATTAGTTGTAATTTGTGAAGAATGTAATTATAATAGATTATAATTGTATTTTATGCATTTTATATATTTTAATGTTATGTTCAACTTCAAACTCAAATTTGAAATCGAATTCAAACTCGACTCAAACTCAATATATCAAACTCGAACTCGACTCGGAAGCTCGAGCTCGAAAGCTTGAACTCAGCTTGAACTGGCCCAAGCTGTTGACCGAACCGAGCCGAGCTGCCCAACCATGCTCAAGGACTGAGCCAAGTTCAAGCTAGGGTAGCTTGCTGGCCGAGTCAAGCCGAGCTGGGCCAAGCTCGACTTGGTTCAACTCGTGTACAACTTTAATTGGTATGTTGTGAAAGATCATACCATGGAGATCTTCTATGAATTCTTCAACAAAGGCAAGTTGAACATGAGCACAAATGTCACTTTCTTAATTCTCGTTACTTAAATCGGGGACCATAGTGGAGGTTATAGGTTCTTGACCTATTAGCCTTGTGGAGAGTGTTTATAAAAATACTAAAAATGTTAGTGACTGCTTAACAGAAGTGATGCCATGTGACATTTCACCTTTCCAAGGAGCTCGTGGGAAGACAAATCTATGATTGTGTTTTTCTTGAAAATGAGTATATTCATTATAAAAAGTTGACTGATGTTCCAAGCCTCCTTTGAAAGATTGACATGGAGAGGAAGTATGACCATGTTGAGTGGGAATTATCCCATATGCTTTAAGAAGATGGGGTTGAAAGGAAGCTGGAGATGGATGTACTGCAAAATGTATCTCTATTGTGTCTTCCTTGATTTTCATTAATGGATCTCCAGTTGGTTATTTCAAGACCTGGAGAGGCATTTTCCAAGGTGATGAGTTGTCTTTCTTATTTATTGCACTAGCAAACTATTCCCAAACTAACGGGTTCTGTAAATCATAATTAAGGAATCGCATATCCCAACTCTCATGTCCAATTTGCTAATGAACATCAGTTTTGTTTGATGCTTCAAAGGAGCAAATTGTTAATATGAAGTTCATCTTGCAATGCTTGGAGGCAATGTTGGGGCTTTGGGTACATTATTGTGAAGGAGAGATCATCGATGTAGCTACAGATCACAGGAGCTTGTTGTTCACACAAATTCATGGGTATAAGGTTGTGAGTCACCAATCCAACACTTTGTCTGGCATTAGCAGTGATTGTTAAAGATTCGGAAAAAGCTCACCAAATGGAAATGAAGCTCTTTCATTGAGTGCGACAACTACATCGATCCAATATGCTCCCTATCTGTTATCATTCCTTTCTAAACTTCCATAGTCTGTGGCAAAAGTTTGAATGTCTCTAGGGTGGAAGGTTGTGGTTGCAAAAGATGAAGGTAGTAGGGAAGGATTAGAAAGAGAATATGTGCAACCAGTTGGGAATGCTAACACACAGGACAACCAATCATTGAATCTAACTGCCCATTCATTCCATACCACCACTAGCAATCTGCCAGGACACCGCAAAATCACAACAAGTGATCTGATGTAGGATGATGGAAACTACCCTAAGATGCAAGATAAGAGATCAATTTACACATTAATTTCAGCAATCAACATGTAAAATCAAACATAACCACACAATAAATTCGAAAATTCAGATTTATAACACGAAAATCCTAGGTTATCACATACGCGGTGCACGAAAATATAAAATAATTTAAGAGCGGCCCACTTGGAAGTAGGGACTTCTAGCGTGAGTAGTGCAATAACCACGTGAATAAACGATGATGCAAACAAAATTCTGATTTGGGGAAAGTTTCATAAAAATTCATATTTTCATTAGGGTTTTGGGTTCATGGATAAAGATTATGGGTTGGGGTTTTTTAAAAGATTCCAAGGATCTAGGGATTAGGAAGTTTTGGAGGAATATCAAAGAGGGAAAACCCCAAACGGGGGCCCACACGTGGCTGCCCGTACGGACGCACGTGTGTGCGTGCGTGCGAGTCTACACGTGTCTAGGTAAAGGAGAAGAAAGAGAGGGAGGATTGTGTAGGGTTTTGATGGGTTTAGAAGGTTGTGATGGAAGGGAAAGGAGAAACACAAGAAAAGAAGAAGAATACCTTTTTGAAGAAGAAAAAGAAGAAGGATGCGCCTTGGGGAATCCCCCACCAAACAAGCTTCTACCCTTATACAATTCAATTGGAAGAGAGGGTCTCTCACAAACCCTAAAACATGGGAAAAATTCCTTCACCCAACAGATCTTCTCTCTTTTTTTCTTTCTTCTCAATAACACTACTAGGGTTGGACCTACATCCCCCATGTGCTTCTATAATTAAAAATTCTGAATAATTACAACTATGTCACTCACTTAAGTGAAATCGCCCGTCATCCAAAATAAGAAAACTAAAACATTTATTATCAATATCAACCATCAAATAAATTCTAAATTAACAATAAACATAAAGAAAGCAAGATCAGAGTCCAAGGGGCCCAGATCTGGAAGATCTAGCGGCCCGATGGCCTGATCAACAAGATCCAATGATCGAATCGACACGAAATAAAAATCCTGACTAAAATGATCTCCTAAGCAGCCCACATGCATCATCCCAAAGTGGGGTCTTCCTGATGCACATCTAATGTATATGAGATCTTCAAAATGTCCCGGCGGGCCTCGTCTAGAACTTGTCTCCCATCTATAAAGAAAGTTGCACTGATGTGGGTGGTTGTCTCCGTCTCTGGTACACCCGAGTAGGTCATCTGATGTCCCCATCAATTCTCCCTGACTGAGAAGAATTTGCCACTAGCAAAATAAAGTTGTGATAATGCTCGAGGAGGTCAAGATCAATGTGCTGGAATTCTGCCTCTGTAATTCAAGCGTTGTTTGAATCCGGCCTATTCTTCTACTTCACAAGGTATTTTTGATATCCTCCATGGCGGGTAGAGACCGCTTGGTGGTGTAGAACATCCTCGATCTCTTCTTTCCAATCAAGTAATGCTGGAAGATAAGGTGGTGGGTGGGAAGTAAAGTCTGGTAAAGGCCATAGGCTAGGGACGAGATCAAGGACACCGTCATCTAGGGTAGGAGAAAGGTTTACAGGAGGGCTAGAAGATAGATGTGTGGGTCCATCACAAGGCACAAGGTCCTCCACGTTGAATGTTGCACTAATGCCCATGTCAGACGGAAGATCCACCACATACGCATTAGGGCCCACTCTTGTAAAAAATGTATATGGACTGCACTACGGGCATGCAATTTCCTCACAGTTCCCTATGGGAATCGTTCAAGCCTAATGCGGACTATGACGTAGTCACCCACCTGAAACTCCTTAAACTTACGATGTGAATCTGCAGAGATTTTATAATGTTGATTACTAGTATTAATGTGCTTCTTGATCTCACTATGCGAATCATGAATATGCCATGCAAATGCGTCTGTGAACTCAGATGGCCTATGTGAAACGGACATGGGTATGAGATCTATAGGCGTTCTAGGCTTGTACCTATTATCTCAAATGGACTCATTCCTGTGGAGCTATTGATGGAATTGTTGTATGCAAACTCGACTATGGGCAAAACCGCATCCCAGGTCCTAATATGATCTCCCACCAGACATCGTAACAAATTCCATAAGCTTCGATTGGCAACCTCTGTCTGACCATCAGTCTAAGGATGGTATGCCAAAGAGAACTGTAACTTAGTCCCCATCATGAGCCATAGAGTTTTTCAAAAATAACTCATAAACCACACATCTCAATCTGACACAATGGTCTTCAGTAAACCATGTAGATGAACTCTCCCCAAAGAATATCTTCGCCACGTTAGTGGCATCAGATGTTTTAGAACATGGGAGAGTGAGGCATTTTCGAAAAATGGTCCACAACTAAAAAAATGGAATCGTGCTTTTTAATCGTCTTGAGGAGCCCAAGCACGAAATTCATGCTAATATCAACCCCATTGGACGTGGGGGACTGGCAAAGGTGCATATAAACTCGTGTTCTGTTTCCTTTGCTTTGCCAACTGACAAGTCCTACATTTCCATATAATGTTAACCACGTCTCGCTTGAGACTTGGCCAATAAAAACGCTCCTCTACAAAGGCAAAAATCTTGTCATGCCCAAAATGACCAGCTATCCCTCCAACATGAAGCTCCCAGACAAGAAAGTCACAAAGGGACATACAGGGTATACACAATCTATCACCTCTAAACAAAAACTCACTGACCAGGACAAACTCACTACTACTCCTAAGCTGACCATCTAACAACAATACGTACACCTCTCCAAAATTTGGGTAACTAGGATAATCATCCTTTAAACACTCAAACCCAGTTACTTTGACACTCATGGATTGGAGTAATGCAACCCTATAATTCAATGCATCGCCAGGTTTATTCTTAACCCCGGCCATGTGCTTCAACACAAAATTGTACTCTTTGAGAAATTAAACCCACTTGGCATGTCTCGGTTTCAACTTCTTTTACGAGTTGAGATAGCGCAAAGCTTTATGGTCAAAAAATAAGACGAACTCCTATGGTAATAGATGATGTCACCAATGGCGCAAGGACTGCACTACCGCATAGAATTCTTTGTCATAGGTAAAATACTTTTGTTTCACTTCATTCAGTTTTTCGCTAAAGAAAGTGACAATGTGCCCATCCTGACTAAGCACTCCACCTATACCTACACCAGACACATCATGAGCAACCTCGAAAGCCTTGAAAAAATCTGGAAGTTGCATGACGAGAGCTTCAGTCATCTTGACCTTAATCTCCGTGAACTCCCTAGAGACTACTTTAGTCCATTGGAACTCCATTTTTTAATATAATCGGTAATGGAAGCCATGATAGAACTAAACCCACTAATGAACTATCTATAAAAGGTGGCTAAGCCATGGAAGCGACGCACCTCATGAATATTACGCAGCTCAAGCAAACTGACTATGGCCTTAACTTTCTCAAGATCCGCAGACATGCCCTTGGATGACACGATAAAACATAAAAAGATGACACTACTAGAGAAAAAAAAAAAAACAAACAAACACTTCTTGAGGTTGGCATATAACTTCTCTACCCTAAGGATCCCCACACACTTGCCTCATATTGTGGAGGTATTGTTCCTTAGTTATGCTATAAATAATGATGTCGTCAAAGTACACAACTATGAACTTCCCCATGGAGGATCTCAACACCTGGGTCATCACCTGCATAAATGTACTTGGGGCATTGGTCAGCCCAAAAGGCATGACTGGCCACTCGTACACCCCATCCTTCGTCTTAAAGACCGTTTTCCACTCATCACCTGGGTGAAAACGGATATGGTGATACCCACTCTTGAGGTCTATTTTGGAGAAAATTGTGGCATTGGCCATCATGTTCAACATATCGTCAAGATTCGATATAGGAAACCGGTACTTGACGGTAATCTTATTGATGGCCCTGCTATCCATAGACATACGCCACATGTCATCCTTCTCGGATGTCAAAAGGGCGGGCACGGCACATGGACTCATGCTCTCCAATGCATGTGGGGTCTTCAAAATGGCCCGGTGGGCCCTATCTGGAACTCGTCTCCCATCCACAAAGAAAGTTGTGATGATGTGGGTGGTTGTCTCCCTCTCTGGTACACCCGAGCAAGTCCTCCGATGTCCCCATCATGATCTTAACCATCCAATAAATAGCATTAAAAATTGTGTGTATGTGTGTTAAGGGGAGGGAGACAACCAATCATCGCATTGGATTGCCATTCTTTCATATTGACAAAGTGAATTCGCCATGTGATGGTGCAAATCACACAGATTGGATTTTCCTAACAATTCGACAAAAAGCATGAAAACTGGACAATCAAGATCAAACTAAAAAAAGTTCCAATCATCATCCTGAAACAGCTACTCAATATACCTCAACACAGATTGCCTGCGATTCCAAGGATGCATTTTGGTTAGATGATGCTAAGCACATGATCTATGGCTTGTAAAAAAGTGGATGGTTATAACAAAATGGAAAAGATTCAGAGGACTAGAATCAATCCATATGGATGACTTTGGTGTTCCATGTGTCACCTTTTCTTCACTCTCTGTTCATGTCCAACTATCCTGAATTTCTGGATTGCAAAATAAAATATTATGCACATATATATTTGATAGTAAAAGACATCATACCTTAGGTTGCAACAAGTCTGTGTATGTGACACACACCTCCTCACCTTTCTTAATCGGCTTAATGCTTCGTACAATGATTCTTGGACCGTTTTTGCATAAACCTGCACTAGAAAACAAGAAATGAAACCAAAAGAAAGAAAATGCAATGATCAAGTGAAAAATCAACTAAATCCAAGCATTCATATGATAGAAGTATGAAACCTATCAACTCCATTGAGTAAAAATATAAAAGGACAATCATATTCACCATATTTCAATTTTCTTTCATCAAAAATCCACTTCTCCCACTGCAACCAACAACAGTAAAAAAAAAAAAAAAAAAAAAAAAAAAAATCTCAATAAACATACACAAAAAGAAACTAAAATAAAATAGTATAGAGAATTGTGATAGTTAAACATCATTCGTTTGGGTTGCAGTGTGTCATCCAGAGTACATGTGCATACATTAAGCAATCCAGATAAAATTGTGGACCCACTGATCAAATGATCTTAACCATCTGGCTTGCTCATTGGATTTGCACCAGTGGCAATTTTATTTTTACCGACAATTTGATGGCCACAAATTGCATGGCTCCAATAGTTTAATTGGTGTGGTGAGATTCTCGTGATATGCTTGACATGCAGGCTTGGCATTTATGCCATGGACAAGACACCATTAAAAATGGTGGTGAATTATATCAGGGCCTTCACCCACAAAAATAAATAAATAAATAAAGGGTTTTACCAACATCCCCACCATCTTGGGGACATTAGCAACATCCCCAAACCTTTCGAATGACACTTGAGACACCCAATCATCAATTTGCACCATCCATTCTTTCATACAACTAGGAACAAGCCTGATGCAAAATTAGCACTGATCGGATGATCCTAAGCATCCAATCAATAGCATGGAAAATGTACTCTTGAGATTGAGAGGATAAACAAACTAGGCCCAATCATCATCTCGAACCATCTACCCTATAGATCCCACTGTGTATTGCTTATGATTTCGGAGTAGCACTTTGGTTCAATGATTCTAACCATGTGATCTATAGCTCATAAAAAGTGGCCAATTATAACAAATTGGCACAATTTGAATGGTTTTGATCATCCGATCATCATGAATATTGCACCATGGCTTGCTCCCAATAGTACTATTAAATGGACTGTCCCAAATGACGATTCGGTCTCCCATGAGTGATTGAAAGCTTCCTATCAACGTGGGGACTATAGCAAAGCCCATAAATAATACATAGGCCACTGTTTACACCCACCCTGTCTGCATCTCGTACAACATTATAGCACCTCTTATAAAAGAAGAAAAAAAGGTGTATTTATTAGCCAGGGAGGGTGTCAATATCAATTCCTAGAACTAAGCATATATTTCTTGAAGAGTTATATGACACCAAGGATTCGTATGACGCTTGATATGCAGCCATCCAGATAATGGACATGCATATAATAACTCAAGTAAAACCAACTGCATTGTTCATCCCAGCATGCAAGGACAAATTGGTTGAGCAAGAACAAATTCATTGAACAATCCCAACCTCTAATTCTTGGACACTTGTTCATGGAAATAAAACCGTTGGATTTTTTTTTTTTCATTTTTAACCGTCCACTAAATTTGCATCAACCTGGTAGTCAGATAATCAAATTAGCTTAATTTTGGTTCATGATACATCTAAACTGGATATCATAATTTGGACTGTTTAATTTGACTACTTGTATCCCAAGCGTCATGGATTGCCTACTGACGCTGTCAATGGCAAGGTGGCTACTTGACGCAGGGATGAACATGATGAGGTCAATCACCATCTTCCTCAAAGATAACTACTCTGAATCCACGGAGCTTCTCTGGACTCCTCACAGAGACTTCTCGAATACACGAGGAAAAATAGAAATAATTCTAAGATATATGAAAGAAACTTGTTGAATATTGATTGATCAAATAAATGAGTCTACAACCTTTTAAATAGGGAAACCAAGACTTGGAATAAGTTTAGGAATTAAACTATAACTAGTAACTCCCTAAAATTCGTAACTTACTATAAATAGTAAATTTACTTTTTACAGTAAGTGTCCTATATGGCCTAACCACGTTATTCTCCTAATTATTCTAAGCACTTTTCATGTTGGACACAACTCCTAAAGCCCAACGGATGAAGAGTTATAATCAAACTAAAACTTACTAAAAATAGTAAAAATGGAAATAAGCATGGAATTTGACCATCGATATGATGGAATCTCACAAATTCGGCGTGGACAACTCAGTATAGCCGGGTTGGTTGGCTAAAGTAGCTCGTCCTACCCCAAAATCATATGGTACGTCAAGTAACTCATTCCAGTTTGCGGGATATGCTTGTTTTAAGGTTCTAACGGTCTCGATGACTTCCTCCTTTGATCGGGTCTTCTTTGGTCCATCTTGGTCATGAAAGTGTCTGTAACCCACTCTACATCACTACTGGACAGTGCTCTGGGCCCCACTATAATGAATGTATTTTATCCACGCTGTCCATCTATTTTTCCAGATCATTTTAGGGCATGAGACCAAAATGAGACGGATCCAAATCTCAAGAGGACCACACCACAAGAAAACAGTGGTAATTGAATGCGTGTCATTAAAAACTTTCTAGGGCCCACTGTAATGTTTATTTGTCATCTAACCTATGTATTAGGTCACACAGACCTGGATGAAGGGAAAACACAAATATCTGCTTCATCCAAAAATTTTGTGGCCCACAAGAAGTTTTTAATGGTGGGCGCTCAATCACCACTGGTGTGGTTCGCATGAGATTTGATCAGCCTCATTTTTGGACGCGGCTTCAGAGGATCCCTAGATCCACCGAGGTGGGTGTGATCCCTGACCATGGGGCCCACTGTGATGTATGTGCCTTATATCCACGGCATCCATCCATTTTGAAAACTCATTTTAGGGCATCATCCCAAAAATGAAACAAATCCAAATCTTAGGTGGACCATAATATAGGAAACAGTGGTAATCGACCATTAGAAACTTCTTGTGGGCAACAAAAGTTTTGGATCAGGCAGATATTTGTGTGGTCTCTTCATCTAGGTCTTTGTAACTTTGTTAGCAGATTGGATGGCAAATAAACATTCTGGTGGCCCCCACGAAGTTTTTAATGGTGGGGAATCAACCGTGATTATTTCCTATGGTATGGTCTACCTAAGATTTGGATCTGCTTCGTTTTTTGGATCATGCCCTAAAATGAGCTTTCAAAATGGATGGACGGTATAGTGTGGATGTAAGGCACATACATCACAGTGGGCCCCACGGTTAGTGATCCACCCAAACTGCACCCCTCATTTTTTGGGTCCAGGTCCTAAAATGATCTGTAAAAATAGATAGACAGCGTGTATAAAACACATACATCATGGTGGGCCCATTAAGCACCGTCCAACAGCTACTGAAAGAGTAAGTAGGCAATCCGCATCCATTCTTAATTGCCTGCGTATCATCCATCACACAATGCCAGGGTATCAAAGTTTTTCTCATATTTCTTACTGTAGCTTCTTCACCGTGGGCGGAAACCAGAAAACCCGCCCCACTCAAGTCCGACTCGTCAGACCCTGTGAGGGAGAAGCTGTAACAAGCATTAGGCACGCAGCTGTGATTGAACCAAGAGAAACAAGGCCCGTAAATGGCAGTTCCGACAGCGCGCCCTTCGTTAACCTGCACCTCCACGGCATTCGTTAGGACCTGGCACAGGACCGATTCCTCCATTGGATTTCTCATCTCTTCCCCTGGGCCCAAGCGTCCTCTGGCGAGAGCCATCATCCTCCCTCCATCTCGAATCCTCTCCAAAATCTCGGCATCTCCATCGAATTTCTCACGATTAGTCATTAACCCACCGATTCTTCTCGCTGCGGGAGACGATCCTTCCAAGGAGAGGAGGAGGCGAAGGGCCACGCGGAGCTCGGAGCTGTCGTCGCGCTGCCACGTGGCGGGCCGTGATTGGTGGAAGAGGCGGCACTCGCCGCTGGACAGGTGAAGGTGGGAGTCGGCGTGGAAGCATTCTCTAGAGCAGTAACGGACGGAGGCCTTGCAATGGGAATCGCAGGAGTGGAGAGAGGGTGGTTCAAAGATGGGATTGTTGGGAGTATTTAGGGGAATTCGGGGGTTGAGAGGGTGGAAGCAGGCAGAGCAATGAGAGGGAAGGAAGGAATCGGAGAGAGAGAAAGCGAGGGGAAGGATTAGGGGTGTTACGTCTTCGCCCCTTTCGATGTCTACATTGGCTCTCATCTCCATCTCTCGTCTTGTCTCCTCCATCTTCCTCGCTTCGCTTTTCTAACAAAAGAAAAAAGGGTTATTTTCATATTATCCCCTATTTCTATTTGCTATGGACGCGGATTGCGTCCTACCCCCGCCCGGACAGTAATCCGTCCGGGCAGGGCTCTGTGGGGCCTACAGTGATGCAAGTGTTTTATCCACGCCGTTCATCGTTTTTCTCAGATCATTTTAAAGCATTATCCAAAAAATGCGTTAGGTTCAAGTCTTAATTGAACCACAAGGTGGGGATTGAACTTCCACCATTAAAAAGTTCTTGGGAGCTTGAGAGGCTTCGGATCAAGCTTATATTTGTGTTTTCACTTCATCCACGTCTACATGACCTTATTAATAGGTTGGATGGTAAAAAAAATATCACAGTGACCCTTAGAAAGGTTTCAACGGTGGTTGTCATTATCACTGCAGCTTCCTTGGTGTGGTCCACTGGAGCTATGGACTTGCCTAATTTTTAGGATTGTATCATAAAATGGTCCGGTAAAAGCGATTAACGGCGTGGATAAAACACTTGTATCACTGTGAATCCCACAGAGCCTTGCCCCAACGGATTACCGTCCCGGCGGGGGTAGGACGCAATCCGCGTCCATTTGCTATAACATTTTCTGAAAAGCTCCCTTGTATTTCCAAGGAAATCCTTGCCCAAGTAAATCCGGATCCCCATGCTTGCAAGCTGGAAAATCCGGACGCGGATTTCCTGCGAAAGCCTTTCGTAGGAAGTTCCTGCGCAAGGATGCTGGCTGGGGCCACCACCATTGTTTTTCTGAAATATACTCCGTCCATCAGTTTTGCAAGATAATTTTAGGACAAACTACAAAAAAATGAGGTGGATCCAAGACTCAAGTGGGCCACACGAGAGGAAACAGCAGGGATTCAGTTAGAACCGTTGAAACATTCTTATGACCATAAAATCTTTATTCCAGGCTAAATTTTTTGTATTTTCACTTAATTCCTGTGTTAATAACCTTATAAACGGTTTGGATGGCATATAAACATCAAGATGGAGCCAGGAAGGTTTCAACATAGTTATTTGTTGAGCATCAAATATTACATATTAGACCCCAGTTATTACCTGAATTTACGGACATGATATTGTTTAACGAACTATTTTAATCGTGATTGTGCTGCAAGGTGAATTTAGGATCTTGGATTGAAATAGAATGCTAAAAACATGGATTTAACGCTCTAATGACACCAAAGGCAAGGAACGAACTCTAGGGGACCAAGATCAACGGAATTACACGCCATAGATTCGAGGAAATCGAGAAACTGAAGCTCAAGTGGGCCAAAATTGGTCCAAAATGCAAGATCACGGGGTTCTCACCATCTGTTTGGCTCGAAACTTCATACGTGGCCTAAAGACCATAAATTAACCATACACATCGAATTTCATCTATTTGATCCCTGTAGAAGTGTCCCAATGGCCAGATCAGCCCCTTAATTCATTAAGTGGGGCCCGCTTGGTATTTGGGAATGCTTCAATTTTGGTCTCAATGCATTAAATGATATGACAAAGTGGATGGACGGATCAGATTTCCTACAGACCTCACGAGTGGACCCCATTGATCGTGGCTATGCACTCAAAATACACTAGATCTCTTGAGCCAGTCAAACTCGGTTTTGACCGAGTCTTCTTCACAAGCTTCTTTCTCAACAGCGTCCATACCGTCTTCCGTAAATTTTGGTTGTGGGCCCCACCCATTGTCTATATGGACAATCCAACCCGTCCAATGGGACCAGAGAAGGGGCGTGATGCTCGCCTAGGTGTCACTTTGACCTCATTCAAGCTATCGGAGATCTTAACCATTGAACGTCAGATGGACGGCGGAGTAGATAAGTTCGTGGGCCACACCAATTTCACTCGAAGAATACTCATTCTCGACTGGTTTTTCGCCAGGATTTCAATGGACTGGGTGGATTTCTCCATAGACATCAAGGTGGGGCCCACCGATCGTCACAGAGCCGCTGCGAAAGCTCTGTTTCGCGTCAGAAGCTGCGGAAAAATCTTGTGGGCCACCACTGGGATTCATCAGTCGGATCTGGGCCGTCTATCAGGAGCCGACGGGCCTTCTCACCCCAGCCTAGGTGGATAATTTCAAAGAACCATAGAGATAGAAGTTTGATCATCCAAACGAAAGAAGGACGGTAGCTTTACAAGTTCCATGGGCCGTAGCATGGAACGTCCAGGAGTACCGTATTCTAACTAAAATTCCGAGGACAAGACAATGGATGGACTGGATTTCCAAGACAACATCGATTGTGGGCCCCACAGAGCAATCAGCGTCCGAAAATCTTGTTCAAAACGCAAGAGGAGTTGCGTTTTTTTTTACTGCGTAAGACTTACGCACGACGCAGCGACCGACTTCCCTACCTTTAAAGAGAAAGGATGTAAGGATCCTGGGAGGGGTGTGGAGGCTTGGGCTTGGACGTGGGCAGAGACGTAGAGAGAGAGTTTTATTTTATTTTATTTATTTATGTTTTTTTTATTTTTATTTTTTTAAGCCAACCATGGTCGGCTAAACCTCTTAGCTAGGGCTAAGAGGTGAAGCTTGTAGCATGATTGGGACGTTTGCTTGGCTTTAATTCATGTTTTGTGGAATTCTTATGGATTTTAGTTATTTATGAAGGCATATTTTTAGTTTTTAATGGTTTGTTGTGACTCAAATTACAACGGATCTGCGATAGCTTTAAGTATGTTTTTCCTATTATTGAGATTGTGAAATTAGTATGACCTATTGTTCACCATTGTCCCATGGGCATGGTCGGGTGATGGAATTCTTCCTAACTTTCACAATTTTCCTGTGATTGACTGTGGGTTTGGTAAATTGCTGTTGTTTGCCATTGTCTCCTGGGCATGGTTAGGTGATGGAATCACTTCCAAATTTAAGCCAATCATATTTGTTGATGATTAGATCCGTGAGACATTCAGAGATCTGACAAATCTCTTCTCACCAACTGGATAGGTGATCAGGGTCGAATATTGTATATTAGACCCCAGCAATTGCCTAATTTTACGTACATGATAAGGATTAATGGAGTATATTACTCGTGTTTTTATTACAGGACGAAATCAGGAGCGTTAATTGGAATTTGATGTTAAAGGCATGGATTTGACGCTCCAAAATTACCAGAGCACGGGATGGACTCCAGAAAACCAATAATGAAGATTTTACACGCACAGATTTGAGGAAAGCAAGCCAAAGGGGCCCGAAAAAGGTCCAGAATGCAAGATCACATGGTTCCCGCCATCCGATCAACTCGAAACTTCAAACATGTGATGGGGGCCGTAAATTAACCGTACATATTAAATTTCATCTACTGAAGCTCTTAAGAAGTGGGCCAATGGACAGATCAGCCCATTAAATCTCCAATTTGGGGCCCACCTGATATCTGGAACTGCCTCAATTTTTGTCCCAATAGTTTAATTAAAATGGGAAAAAGGATGGACGAGCAGATTTCTCACAAACATTATTGTGGGGCACGTACATGATGCGTGTGCACCGAGCACATGTGTAGCCGCGCCACACCGGATCAACTACGTGGTCGGCCGAGCACGACCCGCGCTCCTTCTCTCAAAACGGATCGCCGTTCTGACAGCCGTCCGTCCGATCTTGCGATCGGTGTGGGTCCACACCATCCATCAATCAGATGATCCAGACCGTCCATCAGGTCCAAGTGAAGCATATTAACATTACCTAGGTGGAAGATTTGCGAATTCTCATCAGGAATGAAATCCAACCATTCAACAGTAGAACAGACGGTGAAGCAAGATATTCGGTGGCCTAGACCAAAACGAAGAAACTTTATGTATTTCTGACCGAAATTTTGAGAGAAATTCGGTGAACGGAGTGGATTCCGCTGTGGATTCCGATCGTGGGCTCCACCATTTTCGCAGCGGAAGCAGTCCGCATCCCTGTTTACGCGGCAGCGAACGAGCGGACGCTGTCCGTTTTTGCGAACGGCTGTGGGCCCCACTCGTCAACCTTCCGGAAGATCTGATCCGTCCATCGTGTAGAGGGCCATGAATACTAAAAAACCTTGCTAATAGTTCACTCCCATGCGTACACACGTGCGTAATACAGAGGCCACAAAAGGGCTACCCGGCGACGTTTAAATCTGATCTTTTTGAGATTTCTTCTGTGGGCCACGCTAATGGACCTTCAAAACCACCCATTCTTGACTGAAATTTCGTCCTGAATCCAATGGACGGGGTGGATTTTCCAGAAAACACCTCTGTGGGGCCCACCGATCACGGCTGCGAAAAATTACACTTCGAGTCCGTCTACGACTCTGCCACCGATTTCAGCCATCCAGCAGCTATAAAAGTGAAGTTTTGGACGTGGGAGAGGTATTCAGATCCAGGGAATTTGAGAGAAGAAAGAGAAGGAAGAAGAGAGAGAGATTGTTTGGTTTGGTGTTTTGATTTTATGAATTTTATTTAATATTTTTTATGGATTTTATGGGTAACTAATCTCTCAGCTAGAAAATTTGAGATGAAGCCCCTAATTTGATCAGCTCTTGTATTGGTTGATTTACTTTGAATTTTAATTAATTTGTTTTTTTTCTCTAAGTGGGCTTGATTGGTTTAAATTCCAAACTTCTCCATCTATGAACTTGATCAAAGTATATAGATGGATGTTGTTTGGATGCTTATTACAGGTGCTTGGATCTGATCAAGAACAGGTTTCCTATAGAGGAAGAAACAGGGTGCTTTAATGAATGTACATTCCATGTGCCCGACCAAGGACATGGGATTTGTTATTCATGGCATTGCTTAAAGGAATTAGACAGTCAGTATGCCCGATTTAGGACACAGATTGTGCTTTCTCTGAATAAGTGGTATCAATTTAGATCAAGGTGAATCAACAGACAAAGCAAGGGTTAGGATAATTAGGGGTGGATTCGAAAGTCCTAGTGTTATTTCTCTGATTGAATTTTCTTCCCTGTTCTTAATTGTTTTTTCTCTAGAATTGTGCTTAGTAATTAGTTCCATTATTTGTTGAATTAGTTAAGGAGAATCATAGATTTGAATTGTGACGACCAGTCCTCGTGGGATTCGACCTCGATCTTACCGAGTTTATTACTACATCACAACCCTATACTTGGGGAGTGAAAAAGTTTTTGGCGCCGTTGCCGGGGACTGTTTCGTTCCAAATTGAATCTAGGATTCTCTCTTATCATAATTCATAGTCTTAGGATTTTACTAACTTTAGTTTTGGATTTTTTTTTTTTAATTTTTATTTATTTATTTAATTTTTCGAACTAACTTTTCTGTCTTGTAGGGTCGTTGATAGATCTTCTAACTTGGTAACTTCGTCCTAATTTCGTTACTTTCTTTATTTTTTTTAGATTAGGTCTTATCCCCTAGATACTAACTTGTTTTGTTTTGTTGTGCAGGTTTTTAATATAGGAACTTCTCCTCTGGTAACATCTTTCTAACTTCTCCTTTACTTTCGGTATTGCTGTAGGATTTTGATTTCTTCTAGGATTAGACTCAGAGTTAAGGTTCTACCATGGAATCGTGGGTACATGCATATGCTGAGTTGGATAGGTTTTATTGGGAAATGCCTGAAGGTTGTGGAATTCAACGTATACCTCAAGATTTCTCTCCATCGAGAACAGACATTGAGAACCGACTAGAACGTTATGTTCCATCGGTTAATAGGGCCGTATACGATCGTAATTATGGGAATGAGGATTATTATCAACCATCATATTCTCCCATGTATGATCAGTATGACTATAACCAGTGGAACCATCAAAACTGGGAAGATGAACCAACAACATATTGTAATAATTATTCTCTTGGATCCCATACCTTTGAGATCCAACCAGAAACGATCCAAGAGGATTCATGTTTTAATCCAGAACAATTCAACCAGCATGTTGCGAAATTGATGAAATCATTAGAAGCACTCAATTCGCGCATTGAAAGGATAGAGGAAGCTCGCTCATCCCAACTACAATCCAATCCAGAAATACAATGCGAGGAAAGTGATCCTCACTCGCTTTTAACGAAATCTGAAATTTGGAATGAGGAGTTGGATTCCATTAATGAGCATACGGTTCAATTCCCCGATGAGTCGATCTCAATGACTGTTCAAAAGAATGGGGAGGAAACATGGTTGTCTTTCAAATATAATGATGATGACACACCCCACTCACATGACACACTTGAGTTCAATAAAGAGGAAGATGTTAGTTTATACGAACCTCAACCCAATCTGGAAATAGAATGTGAGGAAAGCGATCTCATCCTAAGTGTGCACTGCATGGAAGTAGACGATGATGCATATTGGGAAGATGATTATGAATGTGCAACCCAAATTCCCTTCGCATCAATCTCAAATTTGGTCCAAGTCAATGATCAAGACGTACACGAAGTGGTCGGTCATAATGAGCCACTCCCCTCCCCTAACATGTCTGATTTAAAGGTAGAGGACGGGCCCCTTACAACTGACCCTTCTAACTCTTATGAAACGTATTTGGACCACTCCTCTGAATTACATGATGATATGATTCGGGAGATGGACGAGCTACTCGATATGACTCTTGAATTTGAAACCACCCAGTTAAGGCCACCATCTGAACTGTTGAATAATGACGATTCATCGCCTCTTCTGAGTAGTATCGATGAACAGAGTGCACACATCAATGCTATGTATACTGATCCTCAATCTGTCTGTGCAGGGCTAGAGCAAGAGAGCACACCTCCGTTTACTTACAAAAACGATGGATTCCTTGGGCAGATCATCATAAGCTCTAATGTGGAAAATGAGTCACTCTCAGCTGAATGTCCCAACTCTTTGGATGATTGCTTGGCACACTTTGCAGATTCAAACGATCCCATGATAAGAGACATAGTGAATGCCTTGCAAAATAATATCTCAGTAGTCATCACTGACCGAGAGAACCCGTACTCTGAAGTCCCTCCTTCCACAAATCCTGAATATTTACCATTAAGGAGGAGGAGCTAAAAATTGAATCGAAGTTTGGAACTTCGGAATGTGTTGAGACTACACCACTTTCTGAAGATTTTTCTGAAATTCATTTATGTGTAGTCACTGATTCACCATAGGATACTAACGTTGAAATTTCTTCTGTCACAGGTGAATCATATATACTCTGGATACCTCAGGCGAATCAACGAAAAATTTTTGACGAGGTACATAAGTGTTTTTGGAAAGTCAAGCTCCAGGGCATCCAAGCCTATTGCAAAAATGGCTTTTGGATGATCCTGTTGAGAAATCTACTGAGAAACTTATCAAGATACTGGCCGGAAGAGGAACCTTGTAGCATAACTGAGTAGTTTTTCCCTGCTTTCTTAGGACTAGGGTAGTTTCCTTTATGCTATTTTAGGATAGACGGTAAACTTAACACTCCTGGGAGGCAACCCAGTCTTTATTTTATGCTTTTTCCTAGTTAATTATTTCAATGTTTGTGGGTAACATTACTGCAAACCCTCACGAGACTACAACTCGTCCACTAGGAGTAACCTAGGGGTTTAAAGGCTTGTTGCATACGCTAAATGCAATCGAGAGCACCTGCGAAAGTGGTATAGGTAGGATCTTCTTTGATTTTTCTTTTTGATCTCTCTCTTGTGCTAACTCGCTTTTATGATAAAATTTTTTGAGAAAGCTTCTTGATTCTCCGTCCAGGTACTATCTTTCTCTCATTCATCTTTTATTCTCGTTGTCCCAAGTGCATTGCATGCTTATTTCTTTTTCATTGAGGACAATGTAGATTTTAGGTTGGGGGTGGGAGATTAGGTTACCTAATCAGTATTTTCTTGGTCTTGAGCAAAATTTGTGAAAATTTTAAAATTTTTTCTGGAATTTCTATTAAATTCTAAGTGATTTTAAAGGATGTTGTAATTTTAACATTATAAGATACGTGATGTTCGTAATTTATGACTCTTGGATTCAGCCATCTGCTTGATTTCACGGTTAATTTTGAATTGTTAATCCATGATTAGAAGTTGTAAACATTGATTGAGCCATGATTTCACATATCACATCTCGCTTACACATTAAGTTTTGGTTCGATAACTGAATGATTAACTCGGTAAAAAGAAGAATTAAAAGGCTAAGTCACATAATCCTCACCATAGGTTTGCTCCCTATAGGTGCAGATTTGATTCTCCATAGTTGACATAAAAAAAAAAAAAAAAGTGTTAGGCGACAAGTTTTCGCCATAGGTTTGCTCCCTATAGGTGAGAATTTGATTCCCCTCATTTGCGTTACTGCTCATAAAGAAAATCTAAAGCTGGTAAAATGAAAAGTTAATCTGGGAGATAAGTGTTGGTTTCAAGCTTGGTTGTCACGAATTACTAATGATGTCATGAAATTGACAATTGGATCTTTTACTGATTGTAAGCCGAGATTACACTTTACATTCATGGAACTCAATGTTTAAAATTGTTCAAATTAATGGATTAATATTTAAAACTTGATTATGAAATCTGCCGAGAGCTTGATTCCAAGAGAAATATTCCACACACCAATCATGAAACTTAGAATTTTCACATCTCAGCTATCTGTTCACAAGTCACTTGAGTTTACAGGAATTGTCTTTTATTTCTGAAATTATTTTCGCATGTTTTGCTTTGGGACTAGCAAAATGCTGGTTGGGTTGTGATCGTGGTCGAATATTGTATATTAGACCCCAGCAATTGCCTAATTTTACGTACATGATAAGGATTAATGGAGTATATTACTCGTGTTTTTATTACAGGACGAAATCAGGAGCGTTAATTGGAATTTGATGTTAAAGGCATGGATTTGACGCTCCAAAATTACCAGAGCACGGGATGGACTCCAGAAAACCAATAATGAAGATTTTACACGCCTGGGATTTGAGGAAAGCAAGCCAAAGGGGCCCGAAAAAGGTCCAGAATGCAAGATAACATGGTTCCCGCCATCCGATCAACTCGAAACTTCATACATGTGATGGGGGCCGTAAATTAACCGTACATATTAAATTTCATCTACTGAAGCTCTCAAGAAGTGGGCCAACGGACAGATCAGCCCATTAAATCTCCAATTTGGGGCCCACCTGATATCTGGAACTGCCTCAATTTTTATCCCAATAGTTTAATTAAAATGGGAAAAAGGATGGACGGAGCAGATTTCTCACAAACATTACTGTGGGGGCACGTACATGATGCGTGTGCACTGAGCACATGTGTAGCCGCGCCACACCGGATCGACTACAGTCGGTCAGCGAGCCGCTGACCCGCGCTCCTTCTCAAAAACGGATCCGTTCTGGCATGTTAACACCCGTCCGATCTTGCGATCGGTTGTGGGTCCACACCATCCATCAATCGGATGATCTGGACCGTCCATCGTGTCCAGTGAAGCATATTAACATTACCTAGGTGGAAGATTTGCGAATTCTCATCGTGAATGAAATCCAACCATTCAACAAATGAGAACATACGGTGAAGCAAGATATTGGTGGCCTGCACCAAAACGAAGAAACTTTATGTATTTCGACCAAAATTTTGAGAGAAATTCGGTGAACGAGTGGATTCACATGTGGATTCCGATCGTGGGCTCCACCATTTTCGCAATGACTGAGCGATCCGCAACCCCGTTTACGCGGCAATAACGAGTGACGCCGTCCGTTTTTGCGAACGGCAGTGGGCCCCGCTCGTCAACCTTCCGGAAGATCCGATCCGTTCATCGTGTAGAGGCCATGAATACTAAAAACCTTGCGATAGTTCACTCCCATGCGTACACACGTGCGTAATCTGAGGCCACAAAAGGGCTACCCTGCGACGTTCAAATCCGATCTTTTTGAGATTTCTTCGTGGGCCACGCTAATGGACCTTCAAAACCACCCATTCTTGATCGAAATTTCGTCCCGAATCCAATGGACGGGTGGATTTTCCGTAGAAAACACCTCTCGTGGGGCCCACCAATCACGGCTGCGAAAAATTACACTTCGAGTCCGCTCTACGACTCTGCCACCGATTTCAGCCATCCAGCAGCTATATAAAAGTAAAGTTTTAGACGTGGGAGAGGTATTCAGATCCAGGGAATTTGAGATCCAGAGCCAGGGAGAGGAGAAAGAGAAGAAAGAGAAGGAAGAAGAGAGAGAGATTGTTTGGTTTGGTGTTTTGATTTTATGAATTTTATTTAATATTTTTTATGGATTTTATGGGTAACTAATCTCTCTAAAAATGAGAGATGAAGCCCCTAATTTGATCAGCTCTTGTATTGGTTGATTTACTTTGAATTTTAATTAATTTGTTTTTTTTCTCTAAGTGGGCTTGATTGGTTTAAATTCCAAACTTCTCCATCTATGAACTCGATCAAAGTATATAGATGGATGTTGTTTGGATGCTTATTACAGGTGCTTGGATCTGATCAAGAACAGGTTTCCTATAGAGGAAGAAACAGGGTGCTTTAATGAATGTACATTCCATGTGCCCGACCAAGGACATGGGATTTGTTATTCATGGCATTGCTTAAAGGAATTAGGGATCAGTATGCTCCGATTTAGGACACAGATTGTGCTTTCTCTGAATAAGTGGTATCAATTTAGATCAAGGTGAATCAACAGACAAAGCAAGGGTTAGGATAATTAGGGGTGGATTCGAAAGTCCTAGTGTTCTTTCTCTGATTGAATTTTCTTCCCTGTTCTTAATTGTTTTTTTTCTAGAATTGTGCTTAGTAATTAGTTCCATTATTTGTTGAATTAGTTAAGGAGAATCATAGATTTGAATTGTGACGACCAGTCCTCGTGGGATTCGACCTCGATCTTACCGAGTTTATTACTACATCACAGCCCTATACTTGGGGAGTGAAAAATAGGATATGGCTCTAATTCCAGTTGTGTCCTTGAATCAATACAAGGTAATTTCCCAATTGCTACAAGTGGATCCTTAGCACCCTAGTTTCCTACCTTTAAAATTCATTAGTTTTATATTAATATTTTCACCATTATTCCTTCATATTTATTTGATTTAGATTGCATCTTATTCTAGTTCTAGTTCTGGTTCTGGTTAGTTTCAGATTACGAACAGGTTTCAGTCCCTGTGGATTCGACCTCGGTCTTACCGAGTTTATTACTACATCACAACCCTATACTTGGGGAGTGAACATTATTTCTTTCCCCAATTTTCCCAATCGTGTTGTCCACTTTAGTTTTGTATTCACCTCGTTTTTGGTTGCTTTTCTTTAAATGAGCTCACCAAACGGATGAACGGAGTACATTTTTCGAAAACATGGTGATGCCCCCACACAGCAACCTTGCGCAGGAACTTCCTGCGAAGGTCCTGCGCTGTAAACTTAGTTGGGGCCCACCATGATGTTTGTCAGGAATCCATTCCGTCCATCAGTTTTGTGAGTTTATTTTAGGAGAGTAAAAAAAAATTTTGCAGGATCCAAGACTCAAGTGAGCCGTATTAAAGGAAAAGGTGGTTAGGAAAATTTCTACCATTGAAACCTCCCTGGGTTCGACAATGATGTTTACATGCCATCCATACCGTTAATAACGTCATTCCTATTGGGATGAACTGAAAACATAAATATTAGCATGATTCAAAACTTCCGTTGGCCCACGAATATTTCAACTGTGGACGTTCAATTATCCCGTTTTCGGCCCACTTGAGTATTAGATACGGTTCATTTTTAGTCTCGTTTCTTAAAATGCACTCACAAAACGGATGGATGGGGAGGATTTCTCACAAACATCACAGTGGGCCCCACCTGGGTTCCCAGCGTAGGAACTTCCTGCGAAAGGCTTTTGCAGGAAATCCGCATCCGAAAAATCCTGCTTTCCTGCACCGTGATTGGTCTATGTCATTATTGTCAACACTGCATGATTATGGGTGGGGCCCACTGTAATGTTTGTGATAAATCCAAACTATCCATCCATTTTATGAGTTCATTTTATGACATGCTACAAAAAATAGGAGGATCAAAAACTCAGGTAGGCCGTGGGAGATGAAACAGTGAGGATTTAGTGACCACCATTGAAACATTTATATGGCCACAAAAGTTGTGTATCAATCTAATTTTAATTTTTTGGCGTTTTAACTTCATCTTAATATAAATGACCTTACGAAGGGTTTAAATGGCATATAAACATCAAGATGGAGCCTAGGAAGGTTTCAACAGTAGAAATTCCTTTTCCCACTGTTTCATCTCCCATGGCGTACTAGAGTTTTTCGTCTTACTAATTTTTTGTTGCATGTCTTAAAATGAGCTGAAACCATGGTTGGATGGATTGAATTTCTCACAAACATTTCAACGGCCGCACCCATAAACCTTGCACAGGAACTTGTTGCAAAAGGCTTTTGCAGGAAATCCGCATCCACATTAAAGTAGTGTGTGATAATATGGTCTAAATAGATAACAATAAGTTGGATTTTCCGGTGGTAAGAATAGGATCCGGATTCGTCCAAGAATAATGGATGCAAATAATTCCTCCATTGGAAAGCTAAGTGGAGCCAATTGTAATGTTTGTGATCAATTTACCCTGTTCATCCATTTTGCGATCTAATTTTAAGATAGGCAATTTAAAATGAACTGGATCCAATACTCAAATGAAACGCATGAAAGGAAAGTTGAATCTTTGGCATGGCCACAAAAGTTCTTTATAAGCTAAGATTTTTATGCTTTCAAGTGATCCCCCTGAGAGTGACCTAATAAAAGATTTGGATGGCATATAATTGCCAAGGTGGAGCCCAGAAAGGTTAGAACATTAGGCATTTCTTTATAGCCACTTTTTCTCATTTTTCCATCTCATGTAGCCCACTTGAATCCTGGATCTAGCTCATTTTTTATTGATCACTTTAAAATGAGCTCGCAAAACAGATAAATAAGGTGGATTTCTAATAAATATCATGGTAGCCCCACCTAACTTCCCAGCATAATAACTTCTAAGAAAAGGCTTCCAGAAAATCTAACAAATTAGGATATGTTACTTGCCATATGCTGGATTTCATGCTTTTTTGCGTTGTGATTGGTCCATGTTATTACTGACATTATCAACAGTGCTGCATTAAATGCAATATGTGATGGTGTATCCCAATCACATTGCAAGGGAATCCCTGCTCATGACATACAGAGGATCCAGATTCCTACTATAATGCCCGATTATGATGTTCTGTCGCTAAGAATTTTGTCCCAAACCATCAAGCCCAAGCCCAAGTCGAACATGACCTTATTTACTTTCATATAATCAAATCAGCTGTCAGAATTTCCTAACAAATCATGAAAAGTGTACATGTGTAATAATATCAAGTGGATTATAAAATAATAATAAAATAAAGAAGAAAAAACCCACAAATAATCAATGGAGATTGGGGATATACCTTGGGTCATATGCACGGTACTTCCCTTATCCCATTAGTTTGAAGGGACACGGATTACATGAGTCGCTACTATTTTGTAGGACCCACCATGATATATGTGTTATATCCACACCATCCATCCATTTGGAGAGATCATTTTAGGACATGATACAAAGAATGAGTTAGATCCAAATTTGGAGTGGACCCTACCACAGAAAACAGTGGGAAGAGTGACGCCCACCATTGAAACCTTCCTAAGGTCCACTATGATGTTTATCTATGATTCGACATGTTCATAAGTTAAGATAGACAAGAAAGAAGGGAAAACACATGCGAGAACTTTTGTGGCCCTTAGAAAATTTTAATGGTGGGTCACTCTCTCCACTGTTTTTTGTAGGGGGGTCAACTCGAGCTTTGGATCTTACTCATTCTTTAGCTCGTATCCTAAATTGATATCTCCAAATATGTGGACAGTGTGGATACAACACATACATCATAGTGGGTCCCACAGAACTTAGTGACATTACTTTAGTAGCTAGTCTCGCTACTCAATAGAATGGGATTAGATACTAACAGGTTGAGTAGCCAGACTCGCTACTGAAGTGATGTCACCAAGTTTTGTAGAGCTCACCATAATGTATATGTTGTATTTGCAAAGGGCGAGCTCCAAGTCCTGGGGGGGGTGAATAAAATGTGGAAACATAACACAGATAGCAGAAATTTAAAGCAACCTCAAATGTACAAGTATTGAGAGGTTGATACAAACGTTGTTCTAAGGACAACCTTATACCAAAAACCAATGGCTTATGGTAGGACAACCTGAGTTTTAGAACGTTTGTGAGTATCAAAAACTCAAACTGATAAAGAGGCAAAAGAAATAAATATACCTATTACAACATTCACCACAAAAGAATAAAATAGATTACATCATTCACACACATAATCAAATACAATCATCCACCACAACTCCAAGAATTATAGTGGTTCGTGTATGTACACCAACTGTTTGGAAACAGCCACACAACTACTCCACTCCCAATATCCACACCCACGGGATATTGGCTTTCACTAAGAAAGAAGGTTTTCCAAGGTTCACCTTAAAACCTTTATAGATGTGTTTTTCAATGGGCTTACACAATAAAAAAATCCCACACTGAGATTTTCATGGCTGATCTCAGTCAAAACCACAAATAGAGATTTTCCTAACTGAATCTCATAAACTAAAAATACAGAAAATTAAAATATAATACTTATCTGAAGAAAGATCTTCGATGTAGTCGGTAAAACTACTTCTTTGTAGACGAAGATGTTTAAAGTTCAATCTCACAAATGAAGAGGTTCTAGGTCTAAATGAATTTTAAATTAAATCCAACCTTAGGCTACTTGGATTCAATTTCTTGGATCTCAAAAATTGTTAAAGAAAAATCCCTTTTTAAATCAAATAGAATGAAATCATTTGATTAAGAAATTAAATAACCAAAAAGCTATTATAATAAATTTTAAATACCTCACAATAGTGGGGATTTATCTCTTAGAGTGGTGGCTTGAATTGGTTTGGAATTAATGAAAGATTCTGAGAAATGTCCACTATTTATAGGCTGCAAATCGGCTCCCTTGACTGGTCTAAGGTTCGGCTCGACTGGTCCTAGTAGAACCAATTTTTAAATTTTTTGGTGCGATCGGATAAAACATACCATCGACTGATCGATTGAATAAAAATCGCGTTGTTGGAGTTCGAGTCGAGCCACACTCGACTGGTCAAACCAATCTTCACGACCGGTCGAGCACGGTACTCAACTGGTCGAGGACCTACCAGAAAATTCAAAAATTTTGAATTTAAATCTGGACTGGTCGAGAAAAACCCTGGACTGATCGAGCCAGTGCCTGGACTAGTTGAACCAAGACTAAGACTAGTCGAAGCAAAGCCTAAATTAAGTACAATGACCCAACTTAAACCTGCAATGTTAATGACATAATCCTAAGGTCTGTTTAGGGTCATGTATACCTTAAATGTGAGTATTAAAATTGAACCATCAGTCGCTTCGGTAGATAGGACACTTTGAAGCACATGAAGCTTGACCTTGTACCCTTGAACTTGTGTCTCGAACTTGTGTCTTGAACATGTGCCTTGAGACTTAAGCTTGAGCAAATGTACTTAAGCTTGTTCTTGCGACTTGAGCTTGAGGTAGTGTACTTGAGCTTGAATTTGAGACTTGATCTTTAAGCTTGAAGATTGAAGTAATGATGCACTTTAGCTTGAGTACCTCGACTTGATGATCTTCAAATTGTTGTTGTAGTTGAACATGCGTACTTGTAGCACATATAACGTCGATGTAGATAACACCACGCTCATCTTCAAATGAAGGTGAACTGTCCATCTATCAAAATAAGTCAACCATACTGAAGTGTTTTGGCACAACAAAATTTGACAACTCAAGGTGCTAGATTTACAACATAGGATTTATAGTATTTACATTGGTCATTCATTTGGAGAGATCATTTTAGGGCATGAGACAAAGAATGAGTAAATCCAAATATGGAGTGGACCCCATCACAAAAAACTGTGGGAGAGTGACGCCCGCCAATGAAACTTTCTTAAGGTCCACTATGATATTTATTTGAGATCCAACATGTTTATAAGTTAAGACAAACATGAAAGAAGGGAAAAAATAAATTTTAGCTTGATCGAAAACTTCTGTGGTCCTTAAAATTTTTTAATGGTGGGCGTCACTCTCTGCACTATTTTCTATGGTGAGGTCCACTCGAGCTTTGGATCTGACTCATTCTTTGTCTAATGCCCTAAAATAATATCTCCAAATGGATGAACAGTGTGCGTACAACACATACATCATGGTGGGACCCACATAACTTGATGACGTTACTTCAATAGCAAATCTGGCTAGTCAACCTGTCTGTAGCTAATCCGCATCCCTACTCAACCTATCAGTAGGTAATCTGCATCCGGCTTGAAGATGTCCACGTGTTCCATGGAGTCACAGACATAGTTTGGCCAGTGACGCTGCCACTAGCCAAGTAGCTATGTGGCTAGTGGTCGGTGCTTTGTGGCCCATCATGATTTATGTGTTTTATCCACACCATCTGTCTATTTTTCCATATATATTTTAGGACTTGATCCCAAAAATAAAGCCAATCTGAATCTCAAATAGACCATACCACAAAAAAATAGTAATGATTGAATGTTTACCGTTAAAAACCTCCTATGGCCTATTGGAATGTTTATTTGACATCCAACTAGTATATCGGGGCATATGGACCTAGATGAAGAGAAAAAATAAATATCAACTTGATTCAAAACTTGTGTGGTCTACAAAAAAGTTTTTAATGGTGGGCATTTAATAAACACTTTTTTTTTTAATGTGGTCCACTTGACATTTGGATATATCTTAATTTTAGGCTCATACCATAAAATGCTTTGAAAAATAGATGGCTGACATAGATGAAACACATACATTATGGTGGGGCTACAGGGCACTGACCACTAGCTCATTAGCCAATGGTGTCCCCTTATACTGTAACGCCCTGAAAATCTGGGTCGAGCATAAACTCAACTCCTGAGTTCCAACGCATCACTTATGCAACATAAAGAATGATGATTAAATGTTGTTCGTATTAGTGCATTAAAGATGAATGGGATTAAGCCAAAACAACATATCATACTCTAGAGACAGTTAAATTATGCAAGCGGAAGACTGTGATAGATATATAAAATATATAAATTGTTGTAAGTCTCTAGAGCGTGAACATGTTACCGGGTTAAATATATCAATGTATACTCCAAAAATTGGCAAAATGAATATACAAGGGTGCTCCAAAAGAGCAAACAAAAGTGTAATGACATCTAATCAGCAACCCTGTAACCCCGTCGAGCAGAAGATGGTCTACATAGACCCACCTGATAGTTGTATAAGGAGAAACCCTCCTCATCATCATAAAAATCCGGCTCCACTTCGCAAGCATCGCCATCATCTGAAACTCAAACAGGGTCTGGTTTGGTGTTTAAACACTGTCCCGTAACATGGGAGTGAGTGATCAACTCAGTGGAACAATAGAGCATAGGTTAACATGTTATCAATTCAGTCAAGCAGTAATGATAAAGCAGTAAATCACATATTCTTAGTACTGTTGTTAATGCAAGAATGCATGGATGTATGATGCATGCCCTCGCCTACACTCTCTCAGCGACTTTATCTTACGTTCGCAATGACAACACTGCCTCAGTGCTTAACCTGCAACGCCTGATTGCACATGTAATGTGGTGCATGCATATGATTACCAAGTTCTTATTAGTCCTTTTCATACAGCAGGATTGGGAAACTAAGGTACCTTCCTTGTATCATTCCCAAACAATGATCCATTCTAGGGTCGTCAATCCTAGATAATCTCATACGATAGTGTGGTTCTAGGTCGCTGCAAGGGCTGCCAGGGCTGTTACACGGAATCGTTGCACCACTCTCCCATCACCTTATCAATACAGGCCTACTTTATACTCTGTTTACTACGGGAAGGCTCGTAGCCTCTCTGCAGATTCAAAGTATACTCGAGGTCACTACACCAGGTACGGTCAGGGCTGCCAGGGCTGTTACATGGAATCGTTGCACCACTCCCCCATCACCCATCAAAGCAGTGTAGGCCGACAGCTCGAATATAATGTCCCATACCACCATAATCGACTCACGAGTCTGGTTGCTTAATGGTCACTACGGGGAGGCTCGTGGCCCCAGTGTAGGCCGATAGCTCAACCACGGTGTCCCATACCACCATGCCCGGCTCATGAGTCTTAGCGGATCGAGGTATCACGGTTAACAGGATTCCACTGGTAAGGTTAGTACCTTAGGTTCAAACAGAGGCGTCCAAACATGGTGAACATACATAAGACAGATCGGGTTACTTGACGAGCTTGGCTAGCTCGAGTGCACAACAAGTTGAATGATATGAAGCGCATAAGCACTTCGTGTGGCCAGCCACTATTGTCAACCGAAGTACGACTCGGGTTCATCGAACACATCTCGCATGGTGAATGAATCTCAGCCACGCATTCATTTTCGCTTCTGATTACCTGGACTATAATCATAGCCCCAAACACAATCAATCCTTGACCAGAAGCATGTAGAGTAAAGCAGAATAAATAAAGTAATTCAAGCATGTTAACAAGCACAATATAAACAGGAAATACAAACACATATATTTCATAAGTAAGCGGTTAAATTAAACAAACAACATGGAGGAAATCATATACATCTCTAAGGTAGCTGAGAATCCTATCTCAACACCTACCTAAACACAATCCTCTAAGTACTTACTCTTACAAGCTTTTTCACAAACACTTAGGATACACTTTTTCAACATACATAGCGTATACTAGCAAAAACATGTATTAGGGCGAACCCTTTCGCCAAGTAAGTATTATACACATATATAGCATGTTCATACAGTAATTAATCACGGCAAACACACTTTCAAAATTTATACGCATACGGTACTTTCTACATATACGGGGAATACAGTATATTTAACATAGTTAATGTATAACTGAAAAATGAAACGGACAGCACTTTGTACATGTGCAATAACATACAGATCATGAATCTATCATTATCTGACATTGAAAGCGTTGAAAACCATAACCTATACGTCTAAAGTCCGCACCTTACGCCGTAGAAGCGTAACGAACTTGATAGATTTGTCAAGTCTTCATATACGGTAATTTGGCAACCTATAGAATGAAATATATTAGCTATTTCATTATTTGCAATGATCATAACCTTAGATCAGATTAGGGTTAGAGTTTCTTACCTAGAAACGAAGTCGAAATCACTGGGAAAGCGTTTAGAAAGAGATGGTTAAGCACGGATAGCAGCAAGGTAGAATGGCAGGAGGATTCTCCCACTTCTCTCACACTTTCTCACTCTTTTCTCTCTTCTCTCTCCTAGGGTTTCTCCCAAATTCGTATGAGCTGAATGAGAGAGGTTTTAAGGTCCTTATATAGGCTAAAACATCACCAAAATAGACTCCAGGTCAAGGTATACTTAGGTTATAACCAAAGTGAGGCTGTTCCGTCTCAACGGAGCACTTCTGGAAGCCCCCCTTGAGCCAAAGGTCGGACTTAAGCTCTTAAACATTAGATCTAGGTCAAGTTACATTTTCGTTCCAGTCCAGTTCTCAGATCACACGTGGCGGACCAGTTTCAGTTCAACGGTCACCGGAACTCGATCAGGGTTACAAGTACATGGACATGTGTATGAAATTTCCCCTGATCCGAGGGTGTATTTGGGTCAGATTCTGATGGTCTGATTGCTTATATCAGGCCCACAAGTGACAAGTCTCAGATTACTTAAATGAGATTTGATTTTTAAAGAAATCTACGTTTTCTCACACTTTTCACTCCGGGCTCAAGCGAATAGCCGTGGGACACTATTTGGATTTGATTTCCGAGATAGTTATTAAGCCCAGCAAGCCAGTCCTAACTGTTTAACTTTGTGTTAATCGGACTTTCGACGTACGGTCCAAATCTGATACGGAGTTTCGTGATGCTCCCGAGAGCAACCAGGTAATGAGATTGATCCTAGATTTTACGGTAATCTAGCGTAATTGATTTTACAGGTTTTGGATCTTGCAGATCGGATTTAAAGTGATTAGTACGGATTTCGTATGTGATCTAGTGTAGCACTTAGTTAAGTTTGTCTAATTTTTAAAGGATTTAGTCCTGTGATTTCTGTCTGAGGTGGTACTTGGGCCTTTGTAGTTTGTACATACAGTGATCCAAGTTATTAATACTTAGTAAAGCTCGCCTTAATTACAACAGAAAAAGATCCTAGGGCAAGAGGGGCTGATGTTCCAAATAACCTATTCGTTTTGTAAAATTCCATAAGGGTAATGGTTAAAAGCCCATTTTATTTATGTATTTACTATTTACAGTAGTGTTTAGTTTAAGTATTGTTCTTCATCACCTAAACTTTTAAGATAGTGTCTAATGTGAAAGTACTTTAAAAATTTTAAAGAATAAGGTGGTGAAAGGTGAGCTTTGTGAAGGAAATGGGCTAAAAAGCGATTTTTAGATTATGAGATTGGGTTCTGACAAGTTAATAAGGTATTAGGAGCGACCCATTGCATAAGGACATCTAATTCCAGGTTGGCAAAAATCCGGGATGTTACATATACCTTATAACAATTTTTATCTCAAACGTGTGCACTTTCATATGGGTAGCCTCACACATTCTGAGCATGGATGGAGATGGCCAAGGTTTACTAACTCATTTGGCTATGTATTCCTATCCCATGGTAGCAGCTTAATCCCACTTAATTGTTATTCATTATCATATGCTAGCATTTATCTTATGAAATAGAATTGTACTTTTGGCATCAAAAGAGCCAAGTTTATATAAAACTCCCAACCATTAAAAAAGAAAAGAAAAAAGGCACGTGTTTGTGCAAGTGTGTGTGTGTGTGAGCGCTACCATACAAGAGAGATATGCGTTACCATTCTCCTACTTGTCCACATGCTAGGCAGTGTTGTTGATGTCTTAAATTTGTAAACAATAGGGTTTTGTTGATGTCATCAACAGACAACTCGATGCCATTGAGCTGATTCGATGCCATCGACAAATGTACGATGCCATCAAAAAAATTTGAAAAATCCATATTTTATCACTGGAATGTTTTGATGTTTTACTCATGTCATCGAAGGTGTTCGATGCCATCGACGGATCGTCAATGCCATCGAAGTCCCATCAAAGGTTCCATCGAGCGCACGCAGAATTGCGTAAGTGCAGTATTTATTTCCTATTCCAATTATAATACTATGTGATACTATATATATCGGGTGTAAATTGAGATTTTGGTAGCAAGAGAGGTGTTCTAGGTTTTCTAAATACATTCCTAAGGGTTTCAAGGACGTAGCTTGGGCTTGAGGAGTAGATTTGAGCATTATTTGGATTGGTAATCTCTATCTCTTGTAATTTCTGCTTTTATAGTGCATTATTGTCGCTTTGTACCATAGTTTTTTTTTTCTTGTAAGTGTTTTTCCACGTAAAATTTGGATTGTATATGTTTAGACTTGGTCATGTAATTGGTAGTACTTTGCTTAATTCATCTCAGTGTGCTTCCGTGGTTCCCCAATAAGTGGTATCAAAGATAACGTTGGGAAGTAGATTGAATATGAAAGCATCGTATTAATATCTTCTAACCTGAAGTTTGAGGTAAAAAAATACTCCGGTAAAAATAATTTTGAACTATAAAAGTTAAGATGACTAGTTTCCTAGTTTAGTAATAATTGAACGAGTGTCCTCCTTGAAAAACAATCGGAATCTATGACAAAAGATAAATGGAACAAGATGGATAAGAAAGCGAGAACCTCTATCCGATTGTGTTTAATAGATGAGGTCTATATAATGTCATAAGAGAGAAAACTGTAACAAATAATAAGCGAAATTAGAGAACATCTATGCAAAGAAATCTCTTGAGAATCGCTTGTACTTAAAGCTTCAGTTATTCAATCTGAAGATGGCGGAGGAGGCTGATGTTTGAGGCATATATAAGTAACTTAAATATATTGATTTGCAAATTATTGGATGTGGAGGAAACAATGAAAGATGAGGATCAGGCATGCATTTTGCTAAATTCTCTCTCGACTTCATATGATTCATTCAAGGACTTGTTGTGCACCGGTAGAACTATCATTAGCGTCGAGACCGTTATCTTAACCCTTTAGTCGAAGGCGATGAGAAAGAAAAATGGTGACATGGGCGCTTCTATAGATGCACTAGTCATGAGGGAGAGAAATTATAAACGGGACAACGGATCTTCATGATCGAGGTCTAAATCCAAGGACAAGGGCAAAGACAAGTTAAAGTGCTAGAATTGTGAGATGTCTGGGCACATGAAGAAGGATTGCGCAAATCCTAAGTCGAGAAAAGAGAATTCGAAGGGTTCTTCTAGGGAAGCCAACACTGCAGAATTTAGTGAGGAAGTGAACAGTGGTGACGTGCTGACTGCATCAAAATCTGGGTACTTCGACGAAGAATGGATTTTGACGGGGCTTCATACCATATGATCCTTTCTCGGAGTTGGTTCACCTGTTACAGTGAATGTGATGTTGACCAGGTGTTTATGGGCAATGATAATGCCTGTAAAGTGGTTGGTGTTGAATCGGTGCGCATAAATATTTTTGATGGAATGAAGCATATCTTGATCAAAGTGGGACACCTTCTTGATTTGAGGAGGAACCTGATATCTTTATGAGCACTCGATGCGTTTGGGTGTAAATTCACTAGGTTTGATCGTGTCCTTAAAGTTTCAAAGGGGGTACTCATAGTCATGAAGGTACAAAGGAATGAGAACCTTAACAGGTTGATCGGGAGCATTTTATCGGGTGGAGATGTAACGTCTGTAGCAGACTCCACATCTGCACGTATATGACATGCACACTTGGGCCACATGAGCGAGCAGGATATGAAGGTACTTTTTGACTGTTGTTTAATTCCAGTTTTTAAAAGTATTGATTTTAGTATATGCAAGTATTGTATATATGGTAAACAATCAATGTTATCTTTTAAGTCTAGTAAACATGTTTGTAATGATGTTCTTGATTATGTGCATTCTGATATATGGGGGCGGTGCTCGTGGTTTCTATTGTAGGGTTGACATAGTTTATTACATTCAATGACAGCTATTCAAGGAAAGTGTGGGTTTATTTCATGAAAAATAAATTCGATGTTTTCACCAACTTTAAGTAGTGGAAGGTGATGATAGAAAAACAGTCAAAGCGAAAAACAAAAGTATTAAGGATATATAATGGTGGGGAATTTAATAGGTATTGCAAAGATAAATGGATCATGAGGCACAATACAGTGGCACCACACATTAGAGCATAACAGTGTGACTGAGCGAATGAATCGAACTCTCTTGTAGAGGGCCCGATGCATGTTCAGTGATGTTAGTTGGCAAAGAATTGTGGACTGAGGCTATTAACACGACTTGCTACTTGGTGAATCGGTCCCTTTTTACGGCCATTGAATGTAAATTCCAGAGGAAGTGTGTAGTGGTCAACAAGTAGACTACTTGGGACTGTGTGTATTTGGTTACGATGCTTACTCTTAGGTACTTTCTGTTAAGAGAGATAAGCTAGACTAAATGGCTAAGAAATACATCTTTGTCGATTATGGTAGTTGTGTGAAGGAGTACAGGCTGTATGACCAGGTTACACAGAAAATTATCCTTAGTCGTGACGTCAAATTCGATGAAGGATCCTTATTCTATAAGGATGAACACAAGGAAGCAAAAAATTTGGTTATGGACATTCAAATAGATAGAGATAATACATAGGTTGATATAGGTAAGTAGTATCATACCCCAAACTCGGGAATCGGGCTCACAAAATTCTTGGCCGTTGAATCAGGTGTTGACAGCTTTCGTAGTACCCCATTCTTGGCTCCCAGCTCCCATGCGCCAGGTTCCAATCTTGTGATCCAATAAGGAGAATTTTAAGGGTAATTTTTTTTTTGTAAAGGAGCATAACTACAAGTGTACCCAAGTCATAAAACATCATCACCACATATCTACTAATATAATATTTGAGTACAATGCTAAAAGGAAAATACATGATATAACAAAACTCCAAAGGTCAGGCACATGCTCCCTTCTCAATGTTATGCAGTCTAACATAACCTACATATAACGAACGTGCGTAAGCTTACCACGAAGCTAAGAGAGTGCGTGCGTGTGTGCGCAATGCATGTGTCAAGCATACAAATGTCAGAGTAAGTAGAATGATGAAGGTCAGACTAACAAGTTCATAAATACCATCAGCCCTATCCAGGCTACATACTCGGCCAAATGTCATATGGTGAGGATGCAATGCAATATGCAAATCCCTGAAAGTCCATAAATACCATCAGCCCTATCCAGGCTATGCGATGCAAAGACATGCTGGCCAAATATCAAATGCTGAGTATGCAATGTAATATACAAATCCTGATGTCTAATCTACATCTCAGTACGGTTTTCATATAGAACCATCGGGATTTAGTACACTCTGACACTGGCCTACCACTCCATCACGCGCATGATATAGCGAGTGGAAGAGACCTCACTATCTGCCTCATCAGTGGTATGTCAATCCCCACCTGGCTCACCAATAGCGGACCCATTTCACGAGTTGTTAGACTCAACCTAGCATATAACCCCCTTCACCCGGGTAGATAAGGTCACACCCCCTTCTAACCGACCACAACTACGAGACCTGTATCTTAAACCATAACGTTCCGTAGGTTTTCGTGATCCTCCCGGTCGAATTTCGGTGACCCGCGATATGTTATCAGCATTTACGCGCGATCCTGAGTTGTATCCCATATATCAGAATTGGCTCAACCCGAGACTTGTACCCTTACGACCACGCCGTCGCCGCAGTTCCAATGCTACGTCTCATGCACTGAGGCGATACCCAGCTAGGAGATATAGGCCCTCATTCAGTTTAAGGAAAAATGCCGCGTAATTGTAAACCCAAGAGAACATCACATCAATCCCATCATCAAGTACACATCACACCCCATTACTCACCCATCCCCAAGTATAACCACCCCTCCCTAAAGTTAACTCTCTCTCTTACACAAGTACTCCTATCACTCACTCACCCATCTCTCTTATCTCTCTCATCTCTCTCATTTCTCCAAGCAAACTAACTGTTCAAGCTCTCCATGAGAAGAGCTTGGTGTGGCCCATCTTCCTACCCCCACATCTTTCATCCTAACCCTCCAAACTTCATCATCCTCCGTCAAATTCGAAACCGAGGAGCTAGAGATTCCATCAAACCAAGAAGATCGAATGGTGGGTGTTCATAAGCACTTGATTTTGTGATTTGAGGGCCCACATATGGTGGGACCCATCTTGATGTACGATTTGTATAAAAAAGGGACCCATATTGGCGGGGTCCCTCCGCTACTCTAATCTCCATCTTTCTCTCTCTCTCTCTCTTTACTGTTTAATGGCCCACCTGATGTGTGCATCCATGTCATCTATCATGGTAGAGCCCACCTTAGAGTATGTGAGAAATCCTCACCGTCCAGCAAATATGGACGGCGAGACCCACTGATATATGTTTTTCATCTTGGCCGTCTGTCCTGGATGGACATGAGGTCAACCACGTGGTGGCCGTCCACGTGGGACGTGGACCTACGATGATGTATTTATTTTATATCTGCACCGTCTCCCTGGATGGTGCTTGTGAAGCCACCATGGTGCACTCCAAATCCACACCGTCCAGACCTCTGGACGGTGGGTCTGGACATGAGGTATATGTTATATCCTTACCATCCATCTATTAGACGTGGACCCCACCATGACAGCGTGTGGGGCCCACCTTGTATTGATGTATGTATGACCTCGTCCATCTGTCGGTCCACCTGATCCTGACCGTGCAGGGTCAGGCGTCCAGCAGCAACTGCTGTTGGACCGTTGAAGGGGAAAAACAAATATCAACTTAATTCAAGCTGAGGTGGGCCACACGTGTGGACCCACCTCAGATGTATGTATTTTTGTAATGTCTCAGAAAAATCTGTACAAAGACCCGAGTACCACCTGAGGCAGAAATCACTTGGGACCAAATCCTTTAGAAATTAGACGAAATTAACTAAGTGCTAAACTAGATTACCTGCAAAATTAGTACTAATCACTTTAAATAGAACTGTGAGATCCAAAACTTGCAGAATCATTGACGTTACATTACCCTGGAATCTAGGATCAATCTCTAAACCCAGTTGCTCTCGAGAGCACATTGAAATCGTATCGGACTTGGACGCCTGTCGTAAGTCCGTTAACCACAAAACTATACGCTTATGACCGATTTACTAGGCTTGACAACCATCTTGGAAATCAAATCCATATAGTATCCAGAAACGCACAACTTGAGCCCGGAGCAAAGTGTGTGAGAAACGCGAATATCTTTGGAAAATGTACTCAAATTTAAGTGAATTGAGCCGTTTGGTTACAGGCTAAATTTAAGGTTTCAGACCATCAGAATCTGACCCAATTACACCCTTGGATCAGGAAAAATTTCATACACGTGTCAGTGTACTTGTGGCCCTGATCAAGTATCGGTGACCGTTGAACAGAAACTGGTCCGCCACGGTCGATCTGTAAATTCAATCAGACTAAAAACCTAACTCGACTTAGATCCAGCTTCAGGAAGCTTAAGTTCGACTGCACGCAGAAAAGGGGCCTCCAGAAGTGCTCCGTTGGATCGGAATAGTCCCTATTTGGCTATAACCTAAGTATACCATGGCCCTAGGGCCATTTCCATCACTTTTGGGCCTATATAAGGGCCTTAAACCCTCTCTCTCTCATTCCATATGAATTTGGAAAACCCTAAGAGAGAAAAGAGAGAAAAGGGAAGGAAAGAGAGAGAAAGTGAGAGAGAGAGTTGGTGTTTTTTTCTGGGATTCAATCCCATCACTCCACGTGCTTAACCACCACACCTGTATTGCTTTTCCGACGATTCCAACTCCGTACTTAGGTAAGAAAACCTAACCTTAATCTATTTTAGGATTTTCAATAGTGTAAGTGATGAAATAGCTAACCTATTTCATGCTATAGGTTGTCGTTGTGTCGTAGACAAAGGCTTAGTGTTTAAACTAAGTTCGTTACGAGTTTACCGGCGAAAGGTGCAGACTATAAACGTTTAGGTTATGGTTTTCAAGGCTTTCAATGTCAATTAATGATTTATGACTGACTTAATTGCTATCACATGCTTAGATACGACGTTTCCCACGCTTTACACATATATATGAATTATGTTGAATATAGTGTATTCTACGTGTTTGTTGATATGATTGGAATTTGAATCTGTGCTTGCCATGATTATTAACTATGAATATATGCTTGTTGTGTATATGACAACCCCTTCGTAAAAGGGCTTACCAGGTTATATGTTATAACTAGTCTAATACAGGCATGTTGAAGTGTGTAGTCTAGGTGTTTGTTGAAATGTCTGAATGAACATGGAATTATGATATGTGCCTGCCATGTCTATGGAATGCTAATACATGAATTGTTGTATATGTGACAACTCCTTGTTGTGAGGATTTGTCCAAATACATGTTGAAATCAACATATGTTGTGTATGTTGATATGTGTAGTATAAGTGTTTGATAAAAAAAAATGTCTGCATGAGAAGTTGTTAAATGAACTATACTCAATAAGGTTGTTGAGATAAGACTCCCAACTACCTTAGTCATACGCATAAATTCCTTCAAGTACCTGTAATCTAGATAGTGTGGTTTGTGTAGAATATGTATATGTAGAATGGCATGTTATATGTGCTTCATTATACATTCAAATGCTTTCCATGTTTACATTAGTTGATTTAATGCTGTATGATTATTGTATGTACGTATTTCTCATATTAAAATATGTTTGGGACTATGGTATAGTCCAGGCAATCGGTAACAGGCCCTGATTTAGTGGCTGAGGTTATCTCGCCACGCAGGACATGTTCGATGAATCCGGGTCGTACTTCTGTTGTCGACAGTGGTTAGGCCACACAGAGTGCTTACGCACTTCATGTCGATCCACTCGATGTACGCTCGTACTAGTTGACCTCGTCAAATAACCCGATTGACCCGATGTATGTCACTATGTATGGACGCTATTGTTTGAATCTAAGGTACCAACTTACCAGTGCAGAACCCATTTAACCTTGGTACCTCGATCCACTAAGACTCATGAGCGGGCATGGTGGTATGGGACACCGTAGTCAAGCTGTCGGCCTACGCTGGGGCCATGAGCCTCCCTGTAGTGACCAGTGAGCAACACCGCCTCGTGAGCCGAATACGGTGGTATGAGACACTGTATTCGACCTGTCGGCCTACACTGATCAGGTGACGAGCCCTTTGTAGTAACCTCGAGCATACTCTGAGACTATGTTGAGGTGACGAGCCCTTTGTAGTGACCTAGAACCACAACATCGTATGATATTTACTAGGACTGACGACCCTAGAATGGATCATTGTTTGGGAAATGATATAAGGGAGGTACCTTAGCTTTCCAATCCGGCTGTATGAAAAGGTCTAATAAGAACTCGGTAATCACGTTCATGCACCGCATTGCATGTGCCTTTGGCGTTGGAGTTGAGCACTGTGGAAGGGGTGCATGCTGCGACCGTGAGATGAAGTTCACAGAGGGAGTGCAGGTGAGGGCATACATCATTAATACATATCATCCTTGCATTAACAAGAGTACTTAGGAATGCTTGATTGTATTGCCTTATCATTACTGCGTGACTGAATTGATAACATGTTAACCTTTGCTTTATAGCTCCACTGAGTTGATCACTCACTCCCACGTTCTGAGACGGTGTTGTACACACCAACCAGACTCTATCTTAGCTGCATGTGGTGGCGATGCCTACGAGGCAAAGCCAAACTTCGAGGATAACGAGGAGGCATTCTCCTACATGCAGTTCTCGGGTGGGTTCATGTGAGCCATGTCCTGATCGTCGGGGCCATAGGGACATGAATAGATGCCTTTACACTATTATCCTATATTTTTGAGTACACATGTATATTCATTTTATATATTTTGGGAGTATACATGTATATATTTAACCTGGTAACATGATCACACTTCAGAGACCTACTACAGTTCATATATCTTACACATGTATTACCGTCTTCCGCTTGCAAAACTCACTTGTCTTTGGAGTATGATATGTTGTTTGGTATAATCCCATTCATATTTAATGCGCTAATACGGACAACATTTAATCATCATTATCTATGTTGCATAAGTGATGTGTTGGAACTTGGGAATTGGGCCTATGCTCGATCCCCGATTTTCAGGGCGTTACAATTTTATCTGCCATCCACACCGTCCACGTAGGGATGGTGAGGCCCTGAGGTGTGTGTGGCCATCAGGGGACTACCATGATGTATATGACGTGATCCACACCGTCCAGATGTCTGGACAGTGGGTCACACATGATACGTGTGTTGTATCAATGCTGCCCAGCAGCGTAGGCCCCATACACGTGTGGAATCCACCGTGATGTGCAAATTGTGGGGCCCGCCTCTGATATACTTGAATCCATACCATTCCATCCTAACGTGGAACCTCTCCCACTGCTATTGACATCAGCAAGATCCGTGGGTCCCACAGCCGTCCGTCCGTCCGTCTGGAGAGAACCATGGGGCCCTGATGTATGTTTCCCATCAACACCGTCCACCCAAAGGGGCCCTACGTGATGTATATGTTTTATATCTAGGCCGCCCGTCTAGCGCTGGACGCTGGGTCAGATATATTGATAATATTATATATATATATTATAATATGTATATATATATATATATTATAATATATATATATTATATAATATATATATATATATACATGTGTATGTTGTGGGTCCCACGTGGGTCCCACAACAATGTATTTATTTCATCCACACCATCCAGACCATATGGACGGTGCTGGACAATATTTGGATGGTGCCGATGAGCTGGACAATGTCCAGATGGTGCTGATTTACTCAGACAATGTTTGAGCAGTGCTGATTTACATAGACGATGTTTGGACAGTGTTAATCATCATTAGTGTGCTGTGTGGGACCCACCATTGATGAATTTGTTCTATATCTATGCTGTCTATTAGGTAGACCACCGCAGAAAACAGTGGAGGTTGAATGCCTACCATTGAACCCTTTTTGGGGTTACAGAAGTTTTGGATCTGTATGAAATTTATTTTCCCTCTTAATCCAGGTCTTTGTGACCTTATGACCAAATTGTATGGAAAATATGGTGGGCCCTACCTTGATGTATTTATGGCCTATCCATGAGGCCCATCATGATGTATTTTTAGCCAATGTACGGGGCCCACTTGTTGTATTTGAAGCCCATGTGATGGGGCCCACCGGTTTTGTATTTGAGGCTCATCTATGAGGCCCATTAGTGCCACCCATTGATGCAGCCCACTTGACTGTATATAAGGCCCATTAGTATGGCCCATTGATGTAGCCCACTTGACTGTATATGAGGCCCATTAGTGCGGCCCATTGATGTAGCCCACTTAATCGTATATGAGGCCCATTGGTGCGGCCCGTTGATGTGGCCCACTTGGTGTATATGGGGCCCATATGATGAGGCTCGACTTGATGAACACGAGGCCCATTATGATGTGTATTAGGCCCTTATTGTGCGACTCATTGTGACGTGTATTAGGCCCATGAAGTATGGCCCATTTGATGTATTCAAGACCTAGATACATGGCTCATTTGATGCATACAAGACCCATGTGTAGGGCCCACATGTTATGTATTTGAGGCACATGAGCAGGGCTCACCTGTTGTGTATATGAGGTCTATTGGTGTGGCCCACTTGTTGTATTTGAGGCCCATGGGTTGTGGCCCATCATGATGTGTATTAAGCCCATTGATGCGACCCACTTGATGTTTATGAGGCCCATTAGTGCAACCCATTAATGCGGCCCACTTGATGTTTATGAGGCCCATTAATGTAGCCCACTTGAGGCCCATTGGTGTGGCCCATCCATGGGGCCCACCTGCCTTATATTTAAGGCCCATGTGATGGGGTCCACCTGCCTTGTCTTTAAGGCCCATATGATGGGGCCCACCTGCTTGAATCTGAGGCTCATGTGATACGGCTCACTTGATGTATGAGACCCTTGTGTGAGGCCATGGGCCCACTATATGTTTGGCTCTATGTGGGCCACTCCTTGGGAACAATGTTGGTTAAACGTCCACATTGATGGGCAATGATGGTTAAATGTCCTCATTGTGACCTTCCCTTAGGCCGATTATCGAGGCTGATTCTGATTATTGAGGCTGATTCTGATTATTGAGGCCAATCTAATTGTCGAGGCCGATTCTGATTGTCGAGGCCGATTCTGATTATCGAGGCTGATTCCGATTGTTGAGGTCGATTTCGAATGTCGAGGCTGATTCCGATTGTCGAGGTTGATTCCGATTATCGAGGCTAATTATTGAGACTGATTCTGATTGTCGATGCCAATTCCGATTATCGAGGCCGATTCCTATTGTTGAGGCCGATTTCGACTATCGAGGCTGATTCCGATTGTCGAGGTCGATTCCGATTATCGAGGCCGGCTATTAATACCGATTATGAGTATGTGACAGCATAGCATCATGATACATGCCCATACGCATCATCTACATGTTGTTATGAGATATGGTTAACCATTACATATGTCATTGAGCATGTTATTATGAGACTCCCTGATAGGCAGAGATTATCTCACATGAGCATACGGTATGCGCAAGATTGATGCATGACTGGATTATATGACTCATGCATCTTGCATTACGTGTTGTGATTACTGTATGCCCTAGCGACATCAGGGCCGTAGCCTTCACAGGCATATTGCGGATGGCCAGATGGGACACCAAAAATCCGTTACTAGCATCGGGCTGCCATAGATGGCCCTGGGTGAAAATCCCTAAACCCTCTTAGTACTAGAGGATGCCCTAACGTCTAGACCGAGTGGATATATATATGAGTGTATGAGGGCCGTATACTAGAAGGCCACGTCTCCTACTGTGTCGTGGTCGGTTGGGAGGGGGTGTGACCTTACCCACCTAAGTGAGGGGGCAATATCTAGGTTGAGTTTGACCAACTTGAGGAATGGGTCCGTTATCGATGAGCTGGACCCGATATTGGCAAGTAGATAGTGAGGTCTCTTCCACTTACCCAGTTGTGCGGTCGGATAGGGGCGACAAGCTGGCGTTGAGTGTAATAGACCTCGGTGATGATCCAAAGTGAACTGTACTGATATGTGGACCTATTGAGCACGAGTTGCATACTTATTTATTCATGCATTCACTATCCACTCGGGCTGGTGGTGCGCAACTATTTGTTATGTGTACCTTCGTAATAACCAAGATTTCGGTTGCGGCGCGCGACTAACCTAAGATCAAGAGTTTACCACATTGTGTTTGACTATCCAAATTTAGGTATGGGACTAGTTTGGATAGAATTCCCTTTTGATGGACCCCATAGCCTGCGATACTACGTACTATCATCCCAACTTCACTCCAGCTTGGTCATTTCATTCGCATTGCATATTGCATTACATCCGCGGCATATGACATTTTGGGTTGCTACGTTTCTGCACTTATATGGCTTAGACGGACTTAGCAGGATCTGCATATTGCATTGCATCCGTAGTATATGATATTTGGCTCATTATGATCTGCATTACGTACTCTAATATTATATGACTCATGGACTTACTAGTGTATTTCTGCTTACTCTAATATTGTATGATTCATGATCTTGCCAATATTTCTGATATTGTATGATTATGACATTGTATTTGTGTGCTTAACACTTATCTTGTGCACACACTTTCGCCACCCTTTAAGCTTTCTATATGCTTATGCACGATAGATACGTGCAGGTGGTGTTAGGTTACAGCAGCGTTGAGCTTGGAGCATGCGGTGACCTCTAGAGCTTTGATTTTCTTTGATTTTCGATATATGTAATTCCCTTTCAGTATTGTATTCAAATGATTATATTAGTGGATATGTGATGATGATGTTGCCTTTGTGATTTGGGTAAACTTGTGGTTATGCTTTTTACGAGATAAATGTAAGTTGGAAAATCCTCCTTTTAGGATCCCAGGATCGGAATCTGGGGTATGGGCGTTGGGAGACGAGAATGGGGTACCATAGAGGCTGTCGACATCGGATTCGGCGATTGGAATTCCTATGAGTCCGATCTTCAGGTTTGGGGCGTGATAACGACACATTGAGAGATGCGGCCTACTCATATTTGGCACTTAGGTGCTTATGAGGAATTTTACGTTGAACAACCTAAAGGTTTTGAAGATCCTAAACTTCCCGATCATGTTTTCTGTCTTAAAAAGGCCCTCTATGGTTTAAAACAAGCTCCCAACGCCCAGTATGAAAAGTTGACTAAATTCTTACCTAGTCATAATTTTGCTATGGGTAGTGTTGACAAAATTCTATTTGTCAAAAAATATAATGATAATATCCTGATTGTTCAAATCTATATTGACGATATTATATATGGATCTATATGCACTAATCTATGCATTATATATGGATCTACGTGCGCTAATTTATCTATTGAGTTTGTAGATATTATGAAATCTAAGTTTGAAATGAGTATGGTCAGCGAACTGAACTATTTCCTTGGATTACAAGTCAAACAGCTTGAAGATGGCATATTCATCTCTCAGACCAAATATGCATTGAACCTTGTAAAGAGGTTTGGTTTTGGAAGTGGTAAGAATTTCAATAGTCCGATGAGTACGATACATAAACTCTTAAAAGATGAATCGGGTAAAAGTGTAGACTCTTGACTATATCCCAGTAGATTGGTAGTCTTCTTTATTTAACTGCTAGTAGACCTGATATTGCATTCAGTGTTGGCATTTGTGTTAGATATCAATTGGATCCTAAAGAATCTCACTTATCCGCTATCAAACGGATAATTAGATATGTCGCAAGTTCTATGAACTTAGGTATATGGTATTCACATGATATGTTTGTACAAATCGCAGGTTATACTGATGCAGACTGGGTAGGTAATGTAGATGATAGAAAATCTACCAGCAGTGGATGTTTCTATGTTGGAAACTGTTTAGTATCATGGCTCAGCAAGAAACAAAACTCCGTATCTCTTTCTACTATATAAGTTGAATATATTGTTGTAGGGAATGCTTGCACTCAGCTAATGTGGATAAAAAGAATGCCAGTTGATTATGGAATTACGCAAGATACGATGACTTATACTGCAATAATTCAAGTGCTATAAATATCTCTAAAAATCCAATTCAACATTCTCATACAAAACATATTGACATAAGATATCACTACATTCGAGAATTAGTTGAAGATAAGACTATCATGCTGGAATACATTCAAACTGAGAAGCAGCTTGCATATATACTAAATAAGCCACTTGACAATATTAAATTTTCGAATATGAAGTATGATATTGGACCATGTATTGTTAAATAATTATTTTTTCTTTACATTTATGTTTATGTTTATTTGTATTTAAGAATTGCATGAAAAGAAAAATTAAAAATAAAAATAAATGTTGCAAAAAATTAAAAATCAGAATTTTTGAGGATATTTCGCCATCCCATTACTGACCGAAAAATTCGGCCAGCCGAGCACATGCTTGGGCTAGCCGAAGATTGTGCCGATTAAACAAAAAGGGGAAAAACCCCTAATTTTTTCACTCTCCATGTCTTCTTCCTCGGTTAGCCGGTGCCCCATTCGACTAACCCACCAACCCAACCTTCTTGTAAGTGGTTATTTTTTTTTTTTTTTCAATTTCTTTTAAGATTTAGGTTGTCCATTCCTAGATTTACAAGTTTGTGTAGGTTTTCTTCATTTTGAAACTCTTTTCTTGTTGGATTTTCCTCATAATCTGATCTATACTCTTAATTGTATTTTTCTTGTGTTTTCTAATGGAACGTCGAGCTAAAAAATATGTACGTAAGGCTCGAGCCGGTCCATCTTGAAATCACGGTAGAACCGCTAGTACTGAAATATGAAGTATGTCCAAATGTGTAACACCCCAGATTTTTTCCTAACTTAGCAATGGACGTCCTTAGACGTAGAACTGCCCTAGGACCTTATTTTGCCGTGATTAGGGCGTAAGTTAATTAAGTATTAATAGCTTGAATCACCTTCTATACAAACTACAAAGGCCCGAGTACCACCTCAGGCAGAAATCATACAGGACTAAATCCTTTAGAATTAGGTGAGTATTAGCTAGTGCTAAACTAGTTTACTTGTGAAATTCGTACTAATCACTTTAAATTCGATCTGCAAGACCCAAAACTTGTAGAATCATTGACGCTAGGTTACCTTAAAATCTAGGATCAAACTCTATTCCCGGTTGCTCTCGGGAGCACATTGAAACTTCGTATCGGACCTGGACCGCACGTCGAAAGTCCAATTTCTATGAAATTATATAATTAAGATCGCCTTGCTGGACTTGACCACCACCTCAGAAATCAAGTCCAGATAGTGTCCTGAAGCTATTTGCTTGAGCCCGGAGCGAAGTGTGTGAGAAACATGAATATATTTAGAAATGAAATCCGAATTTAAGAAATCTGAGACGTGTCGCTTGCGGGCTAAATATAAGGATTCAGACCGTCAGAATCTAACCCAAATACACTCCCGGATCAGGGAAAATTTCATACACAAGTCAGTGTACTTGTGGCCCTAATCGGTGATCGTGGACCATTAAATTGAAACTGGTCCGCCACCGGCGATCTGTAAACCCGATCGGACTGAAAACTCAGCTTGACCTAGATCCAACATAAGGGAGCTTAAGTCCGACCTTAGGCTCAAGGGAGGCTCCGGAAGTACTCCATTGAGCTAAGACAAACGCTCTTTGGACATAACGTAAGTATACCTTGGTCATGGGGTCATTCCCATCAGTTCTGGGCCTATATAAGGACCATAAACCCTCTCTCATTCACTCTATACAAATTTGGGAGAAACCCTAGGAGAGAGAAGAGAGTAAAGAGAGAAAGTGAGAGAGAAGTTAGTGGAGATTCCTGGTATTCCATCCTACCTATTCCCGTGCTTATCCATCGCTACCGGATCTCTATTCCGGCGATTTCAATTCCACTATTGGGTAAGAAATCCTAACCCTAATCTGTTCTAGGGTTTTAAATAGTTGAAATGGTGAAATAGCTAACATATTTCATGTAATAGGTTGCCGTTGTGCCGTAGACGAAGCGTGAGTGTACGAACTGAGTTCGTTACACGTCCACCGGCATAAGGTGCGGACTATATACATTTAGGTTATAGTTTTCAAGGCTTTCAATGTCGTTTAATGATTTATTACTGACGTGGGTACCATTTCACATGCCAAATGCAATGTTTGTTTCATTTTACAGTTATATATGAACTATGTTGTGTATAGTATATTCCAAGTGTTTGTTAAAATGTACGAATGAGTTTGGAATTTGGACTCGGGCTTGACATGATTATCCGTCGTCGATATATGCTAGATGTATTTGTGAGAACTCCCTAGTGAAAGGATTTACCCTTATACATGTTATGCCAACATACGTCATGTATGTTGTAGTGTGTAGCCTAAGTGTTTGTAGAAATGTTTGAATGAATATGGGGCTATGATTTGTGCTTGCTATGTCTAGAGAATGTAACTATATGATGGTTGTGTATGTGAAAACTCCTCGCTGGAAGGATTTGTCTAAATATATGTTAAAAATCAACTCACTTATGCATGTGATATGCGTAGTATAAGTGTTTGATAAAATGTCTATATGAGTTAGTATTTGGTGAAATGTACTTATATGGGTGTTGAGATAAGATTCTCAACTACCTTAGTTATTTGTATAAACCCTTTTACGTACTTACACTATAATGTCTGTTCTACTTATGAAATGCATATGTGTGAATTCATGTTATGTGTATTTCATAAATTGCTCAAATGGTTGTAGGATTTGAATTACTTATTCGTTACTGCTTTGATTACCTCATATGCTTACTTGTTAGAATTGGATGTGTTTGGGACTATGATACAGTCTAGGCAATTGGTAGTAGGCCCTGATTTGGTGGCTGAGGTTGTTTTCACCACCTTGGACGTGTTCGGTGAACTCGAGTCGTACATTGGTCGTCGGCAGTGGTTAGGCCACACGGAGTGCTCACGCACTTCATGTCGATCAACTCGATATGCGCTCGTGCTAGTCGAGCTCGTCAAGTAACCCGGTTGGCCCGATGTATGTTCACCATGTTTGGAAGCTACTGCTTGAACCTAGGATACCAAACTCACCAGTGGAATCCCCGTTAACCTTGGTACCTCGATCTGCTAAGACTCATGAACTGGACATGGTGGTATGGGACACCGTGGTCGAGCTGTCGGCCTACGCTGGGGTGATGAGCCTCCCCGTAGTGACCAGTGAGCAACACCGCCTCGTGAGCTGAATACGGTCGTATGAGACACTGTATTCGAGCTGTCGACCTACACTGATAAGGTGACGAGCCCTTGGTAGTGACCTCTAGCATATTCTAAACCTGTGTTGAGGCGACGAGCCTTTCTGTAGTAATCAGAGTATAAACTAGGCCTGCACTGATCAGGTGATGAGCCCTTTGCAGTGACCTAGAACCGCAACATCGTATGAGAGTTACTAGGACTGACGACCCTATAATGGATCATTGTTTGGGAAATGACATAAGGGAGGTACCTTAGTTTCCCAATCCTGCTGTATGAAAAGGACTAATAAGAACTTGGTAATCATGTGCATGCACCGCATTACGTGTGCGTTTGGCGTAGCAGGTCAAGCACTGAGGAAGGGTTGCATGCGCAATTGTGAGATGAAGTCGTTGAGGGAGCGTAGGCGAGGGCATGCATCATTATTTCATATCATTCTTGCATTAACAAGAGTACTTAGGACTTGATTGCTATATTGTGTTATCATTACTGCTTGATTGAATTGATCACATGTTAACCTTTGCTTCATTGTTCCACTTAGTTGATCACTCACTCCCTTGTTACGGGACGATGTTTTAAACACCAACCAGACTCTGTCTTGATTGCAGATGGCGACGCAACTCCTGAGGTGGAGCCTGACTTTTGTGATGACGAGGAGGGTTTCTCCTATATGCTGCTATCAGGCAGGTCTAAGTAGACCATGTTCTAATTGACGGGGTTACAGGGATGTTGATAAGATGCCTTTACACTTGTTATTTTGCACTTTTGGAACACATGTATATTCATTTTATTCATTTTTGGAGTATACATGTATATATTTAACTTGGAAACATGTTCACACTCTGGAGACTTACAACAATTTATATATTTTATATATCTATCAAAATCTTCCGCTTGTGAAATTTAACTGTCTCTGGAGTATGATATGCTGTTTTGGTATAATCCCACTCATGTTTAATGCACTAACATGGACAACATTTAATCATCATTACCTATGTTGCATAAGTGATGCGTTGGAACTCGGGAGTCGAGTGTATGCTTGACCCCCGATTTTCAAGGCATTACAAAATGTCCTAGAGGGGGGTGAATAGGACTTTTTCAAAAAATTATTTTCTAATAAGAACAAACGATACCTAACTTTAAACAAAAAGATAAAGTAGAGTAACTCTAAGGCTTCCAAACCAATAGAGGGTATAAATCACATAAGCTTTCACAAGATTTACATGTAAGGAACAAGCCTATAAGGATAGTGTATGTGATAGTGTGTGGGATGTGATTTCTATCAATTCTTATACATCAACTAAATGATGCATCATAATAATTATAAGATAAACATAACCATGAAAGTGCCCTGGTTTGTCAATTAGCAGGAGTGTTGAGTCCGCTAGACAGAGAAGCTCCATAGGAAGATCAATCAATCATCTGCCTCAACCGGATGTGCGCCCGAACTCATCACAGGTAAATCTAAGCCTCACATCCCATGTCCCAAAACACCAGGTAATTAAAACCCTTAAAAATAGATTAAAATATCTTAGGGTTTTTTGGTAAGAAAACTTTTTCAAAATTTCAGAAAATATCTAAGTTTTCTACCTCTGTCGATTTATCTATAAACTGATAGATGTAATCAACGAGTGCTGTCGATGTCCTCGAAGTTCGCTCGATAGTATCGAATGAGGACATAAGCTGTCCAGCAACCGCATATACTTCTGGACGGAATTATCGATGTATCGATAGGTGTATCGATATCATTGAAATTTGAATCTCGAGTCTATCGAAATTAACTCGATAAAATTGACAGTAGAGATATTGTGTCCTTATTTTTTTTAAGGAAAATCATAAAATCTTCGATATATCGAAGTTCTCCCCGATATCATCAGAATTCAAATATCGATGATATTGGAAGGCCTTTGATGATATCGGTCTTGGACACACAGTTAACCAACTATATTTTTAAGAGGTTTTTATCTTGGATCGAGGGGCACCCAATAGAATCGATATTCAAATATTGATGATATCGAGTCCGGGTCGATTGCATCGAGAAAGGACATAACCTGTCCAGCAAGCTTACTGGAAAATCCTTTGGATTTATCGATGCATTGACATTGCCATCGATATCATCGACATTCAAATTCAGATAATATCGAGTGTGCCTCGATCATATCTTAGACCTGAAATATTTCAAAGGCTAGTCTCTGTCAATTTTCAAATGTCGAGGAATCGAACCTCGTATCGACGCAATCGGAGTTCGAAATCCGATGATATCAACATATGTTTCGATGCCCTCGACCAGCTGGTAAAAGGTTTCAAAAGCGTATGACATTTGAGTTTGTGTCATCGAGCGGCCAATTGTAACATCCCGAATTTTTGCCAATCTGGAATTAGACGTCCTTAGGCAATGGGTCAATCCTAACACCTTATTAACTTTTCAGAACTGAATCCCAAAGTCTAAAATCACTTCTTAACCCATTTCCTTCACAAATCTCACCTTTCACCACCTCGTTCTTTAAATCCTTCTAAGTACTTTCACATTAGACACTAATCTAAAGGTTTAGGTGATGAAGAACAATACTTAAACTATAAATTGCTATAATTAGTAAATACAGAAATAAAATGGGCTTTAAACCAATACCCTTATGGAATTTCACAAAACAAATAGGTTATTTATAACATCCGCCTCTCCTGCCCTAGGATTTCCTTTTGTTGTAATTAGGGCATGCTTTAGTAAGCATTGATAACTTGAATCATTGTATGTGCCAACTACAAAAGCCCAAGTACCATCTCAAACAGAAATCTTACAAGACTAAATCCTTTAGAAATTTGATAAAGTTAACTAAGTACTAAACTAGATTAGCTACGAAATCCACTTGATCCACTTTAAATATGATCTGCAAGACCCAAAACTTATAGAATCATTGATGTTAGGTTACCCTAAAATCTAGGATCAATCTCATTACCCAGTTGCTCTCAGAAGCACATCGAAACTCCGTATCAGGTCTGGAACGCACATCGGGAGTCCGAATAATACGAAGTTAAGGACTTAGGACCGCCTCGTTGGGCTTGACAACTATCTCGGAAATCACATCCAGACAGTGTCCCACGGCTGTTCGCTTGAGTCCGGAGCAAGAGAGTGTGAGAACACTTGTTTTCTTTATAAAATAAATATCTCAAATAGTAATCTGAGACTTGTTACTTGCGGACATTTTGTAAGCAACCAGACCGTCCGAATCTGACCCAAATACACCCTCGGATTAGGAGAAATTTCATGAACATATCCATGTACTTAGAATTTCAGATCGAGATCCACTGACCGTTGAACTGAAACTGGTCTGCCATTTACGATCTGAAATCCCGACTGAAACGAAAACTTGACTAAACCTAGATCCAGTGTTAGTAAGCTTAAGTCCGACCGCACACAAAAAAGGGCCCTCCAGAAGTCCTCCGTTGAGCTGAAACTGGGTCGCTTTGGTTATAACCTAAGTATACCTTGACCATAAGTCTAATTTGGTGAGTTTTTAGGCTATATAAGGACCTTAGAACCCTCTCTCTCATAGCCATACGAATTTTAGAGAAACCCTAGAGAGAGAAGAGAGAAAAGAGAGAGAAAGTGTGAGAGTTGTGGGAGATCCTTCCTGCCCTCTTTCCTGCCACTACATAAGCTTCACCACCCCATTCTCATCACTTTTTCGGCGATTCCGACGTCATTTCTAGGTAAGAAACCCTAACCCTAAACTGATTTGGGGTTTTGATAGTTGTAGATTTTGAAATAGCTAACCTATTTCATTCTTTAGGCTACCAAACTGCCGAATACGGAAGCTTAGAAAACCTATCAGTTTCGTGACGATTCTACGATAAAAGGTGCGGACTTTAGGTGTATAGGTTATGATTTTCAATGCTTTCAATGTCAGATAATGATAGATTCGTGATCTGCATGCAATTGCACATGTACAAAGTGCTGTCTGTTTTCCATTTCGATTAAAGACGTAGCATATGGAATTTTACATATTCTAGGTATTCGTAGAAAATACCATATACGTATAAATTTTGGAAATGTGTTTGCCATGATTATTTGTTGTATGAATATAATATATATGGATAAAATACTTAGTTGGCGAAAGGACTCGCCATAATACATGATTTGCTAATATACATTATGTATGTAGAAATAGTGTATTCTAGAAAATACCGTATACGTATAAATTTGGAATTGCGTTGGCCATGATTTACTGTTGTATATGTATGCTAGATTTACTAGTATTAACTTCTGGGTGAACGGATTAGCCCTAATACATGTTTTCTCAACATACGTTGCGTATGTTATAAAGTGTGTAGTTTAAGTGATTGTTGAAATGACTAAGTAAATATGGATTCATGATTTGTGCTTACCATGTGTATGGAACATGATTGAGGTGTGCTAGACAACCCCTTAGCGAAAGGATTTGCCCTAAATCTCGTCACGACCACTATAAGCTATATATGTTAAAATGTGTAGCCCAAGTGTTTGTGGAAACGACTGAATGAATATGGAACTTGGATTCCTGCCTGCCATGACTATCCGTCGTGGGTGCACGCGTGTTGTAATTGGGACAACTCCCTAGTGAAAGGATTTGGCCTAATACCTATGTGATCAACATATGTCATGTATGTTGATGTAGGTAGTTTAAAGTATTTGTTGAAATGTTGAATGAGTAATAGTTAGTAAATTGTAATGTATAAGGGCGTTGAGATATGATTCTCAACTCCTGTAACTATGTGTATGCTTCCTTTAGATATCTGTGTGATTAGGAATTGAATATGTACAAACTCATGCTTGTGTTGTACTTCATAACATGCTCAACTGATTGTATGATTTTATCTATGTAATGCATATGTTTAAATTCATGTTTATGTTGTATAATCCGTCATGGGTGATGGGGGAGTGGTGTAACGATTCCGTGCAACAGCCCTGACAGCCCTAAATGGATAATACCAGACTTTGATTGAATGTGATTGGGGCTATTGTATAGTCCAGGCAATCGGTAACGGGATTGAATTCGTGGCTGTGATTCAATTGCCACGTGAGATGTGTTCGACGAACCCGAGTCGTACTTCTGTTGGCGATAGTGTTGGCCACACGTGCTTATGCACTTCATATCATTCAACTTGTTGTGCGCTCGAGCTAGCCGAGCTCGTCAAGTAACCTGATCTGTCTAATGTATGTTAACCATGGTTGGATGCCTTTGCTTGAACCTAGGGTACCAAACTTACCAGTAGAATCCCGTTAACTATGGTACCTCGATCCGCTAAGACTCATGAGTCGGGCATAGTGGTATGGGACACCGTGGTCGAGCTGTCGGCCTACACTGGGGCCATGTGCCTCCCCATAGTAACCAGTGAGCAACCAGCCTTGTGAGCCAATTATGGTGGTATGGGACACTATATTCGTGCTGTCGGCCTACATTGATAAGGTGATGGGGGAGTGGTGTAACCATTGTGCGTAACAGCCCTGGCAGCCCTTTGTAGTGACCTCGAGCATACTCTAAATTTGCGGTGAGCCTTAGAGTTTTGCCGCAGTGTATAGAGTATGAACTAGGCCTGTATCTGTATAGTGATGAACCGCGATGCCTGGAAAGGAGGTATGAACTAAGGTACCTCCCTTGGGAATGATACAAGGGAGGTACCTTAGTTTCCCAATACTGCTGTTTGAAATGGACTAATAACAACTCGGTAATCATGCTCATCATACATTGCATGTGCCTGGAAGATGTGGAGCATTGAGAAATGCAAGCATGCCGTGAACGTAAGATGTTGTCGCATGAGGGAGGGTGTGGTGAGGGCATCCATCATGACTGCATTCATACTTGCATTAATAAGAGTAGTTAAGAGTGTTTGATTGTACTGCTTTATCATTACTACTTGACTGTTTTGATAACATGATTAACCTATGCTTTATTGTTCCACTGAGTTGATTACTCACTCTCACGTTGCGGGACGGTGTTCCGAACACCCACCAGACTTTGTCTGATTGCAGATGGCAACGCTACTTCTGAGGCAGAGCCAGACTTCTGTGATAAGGTGAATGCTTTCTCGTATATGCTATTTTCTGGCGACTTCGTGAGAGCCGTGCCTTGATCGCCGGGGCTACAGGGATGTTGACTAGATCACACTACACAACTTGGTATAATTTGAAATTGTACTTGTAAATAGTTAACCTGGTAACCTTATCACACTTTGGAGACTTCCTATAGTTGATATATTTTTCTATCTATCACAGTCTTCCGCTTACAATTTAACTGTCTCTGGAGTATGATATGCTGTTTTGGCTTAATCTCACTCATGTTCAATGCACTAATACGGAAAACATTCAATCATCATTCATTTTGTTGCATAAGTGATGCGTTGGAACTCGGGAGTTGAGTTTATGCTTGACCCCCGATTTTCAGGGCGTTACACCAATCGATGCAATCGAAAGTATACGCTCGATGATATCGAACTCTGTAAAAAATGTGACCATTTTATATCCGTTGGAACCTTTTGCCTACTTATAGAGAGCCTATCCTTAATTACTGGTAGAGAAAGAAGAGAGTGCTTTTGAGTGTTTAACCTTAGATCATATACCCAAAGCCCTTTCTCTCATGGAAGTTCATCCTCCAATCCACCCTCGTCATTGACATTCAATAGAGTGGATTGGGGAATGAACTTTCGCATTCAAGGATCCTCCAGCTACCATTTTAATGGCAAATCATTAAGTTGGGATACCTTGAATGCATAAATGATTGGAATCACTCTATTTCCCTCATAGGAAAACTTTCAATAGAGTAGGATTCCATTACAACCTTGACCCAACTCGTCCCCATATATTGGTACATCTTCTGAGTTGCGCATCAAGGAAGCTGAAGTTCTTCATCAAAGGAGGAGATCTTCAACAATGCGCTAAATGGGGTTCATTTACTTATCTATAAGTCAATAGATTCCAGAGGACCCTTGTGATCATTCCGTTGTAGGTTTGGGTCTAAGGTGTTTCTCTCCCCTTGCAAGTCCTCTAGGAGGCCTCCAGCGGGAGTGTACGTAGTGGGTGTGTTGTGTTGACCCTTGCTCTATGGAGAGCATAAACAGTGAGGTTCCTTGAGTGGATCCTTGGCTAATGTGCCTAAAATCAGGTGCGTTGTGTTGACCCTTGCTCGTGGGAGCATAAACAGTGAGGTTCCTTGTGTGAATCCTTGGCCAGTGTGCCTAAAATCGGGTGTTATGTGTTGACCCTTGTTCATGGGAGCATAAACTGTCAGCCTAGGTATAGGTTATACTGGTTAGAGGTGAACCTGATTTAAAACCTCGGGTTTGAGGTGAATCGTGTGAAACCTCCTTAGTGAATCGTGTGAAACCTCCTTAGTGAAATGTCATGCCCCAAACTCGGAAACCGGGCTCACAAAATTCTTGATCGCTGAATCCAGCACCGACAGCCTCTGTAGAACCCCATTCTCGGCTCCCGGTGCCCATTCGCCAGGTTCCGATCCTGGGATGCTACGAGGAGGATTTCCAATATCAGTTTGATTCGTAATAAGCATAACTCAAGGTATAACCCACAAACAACAACCAAAAACTCTATCACATTTCCACCATAATAAAAAACTTTATAAGTACAATGAGCATAAAGGGAAATACAATGATAATGGACAAAAAGCTCCAAGATAATTTGCTATGGGCTCAAGCCTCAGCATTGCTGCAGTCCAACGTCACCTGCACGCAATGGTCGTGCATAAGCTTATAGAAAGCTTAGAGGGTGGTGAGAGTGTGTGCGCAAGCTAATAATACAGTTATGTAGTATCAGAGTAATGCGGAACATGATGATGAATCCATGAATACCATTAGCCATACCAAGGCTATGCGATGCAAGGCATGAATGATGTCGGCCGTAGCAAGGCCATCGATGTAAGGTGCAACTCAAGCATATAAATCCTCATCTAAGTCCACATATCAATACAACTCAACTCTGGAATATCACCAAGGTCTAGTACACTCTAAACCAAATTGCCGCCCTATTGCGCGCAATAAGGTAAGTGAAAGAGACCTTACTATCCACCTGCCAATATCGAGCTCGGCTCATTGATAGCGGACCCATTCCTAGAGCTGGTCAAACTGAGCCTAGTTTTACCCCCTCCTCTCGGGCGGGTAAGGCCGCACCCCCTTCCAACCGACCATGACACAGTAGAAAGCACGACCTTCTGGTAATCGGCACTCATCGCTCATGCACCCACTCGGTCTAGACGTTGTGGCAACCTCTTGGTACCATAAGGGTTTATGGACTTTTACCTAGGAATATCTATAACACCCTATGTAGAATAATATTTTCGGTATCCAATCCTACCAACCACGATATGCCTGTGGCGGCTACGACCTTGATGTCACTAGGGCGTATAGTAACCATGTCACATAATGCGAAATGCATGAATCACACTGTCCAGTTATGCAGCAGTCCTACTCGTATCGTGCACTCATGTAGGGCAATACCGCTTATCCGGGAGCCCATAATCAATCTGCCCGAAGACATATGCTATGATCAGTCACTTCTCATATCAAGCATACATATGATGCGTATGATCATGAATTATGGAACTATACTAAATACGTTATATGGTGATGGATTATGTTCATAACGAAGATGGGCCTAGGCGGCCTACAAGTATGGGCCTAACAATGGGCCTTTAGGAGAATTATAATGCGGACATTTAACCAACATTATTCTTACAATGTGGATGTCGAACCATCATTGCTCCCAAGGCACGACTGCCATAAACATCATTACTCAAACCATGGTGGAGTTACACATTGTAATGGACTTGTGTACGTCCTATTGGGCCTCGACCCATGGGCCTTAGTACATTAAATGGGCCTCATAACATGAGCTTCATATTATCAAGGTGAGCCTCAACGGATGGGCCATAATTACATCAAGATGGGCCTAATCATATGGGCCGATCAAATGGGCCGAGTCGAGTGGGCCGAATCAATTGGGCCAAGTCGAATGGGTCGAGTCAAATGGACCGAGTCGACTGGGCCAAATCAATTGGGCCAAGTCGAATGGGCAGAGTCAAATGGGCCTCAGGTATATCAAATCGGGCCCACCCTCATATATTTTTGAGATCTGACCTATTCACAAGTTAACATAGAGATAGATGAAATGAAAATAACTATTAACTAAATTGAAAATTATTGTTACCTTTAAAAGTTGAACAGTGGATGTCACGATCCACTATTTGAATGGTGGGGTCCACTTAAACTTTAGATCTGACCCATTCTTTTGTTCCTGCCATAAAATGATGTCTCAATATGGTTGAACGATTTGGATATAACGTATGCATCATGGTGGGCCCCACCGTTCGAATAGTGAACAATGTAGATAAAGCACATGCATTGTTGGGGCCCATGCCAGAGGGATGAAACACATACATCTAGGGTGGGTCCCACCGTCAGAACAAATTGAATACACACGTGCGTCATGGTGGGACCCACAGGGCTATGGACGTTAAGAGAGAGAGAGAGAGAAAGAGAGAGAGAGAGAGAGAGAGAGAGAGAGAGAGAGAGAGAGAGAGCAGCACGTGACTGCTTATATGAGCAGCATAGCTGCTTTATTTTTTTCTTTTTCCCCTTTTTTTTTGAAACCAAAACAGAGGTGGGTCCCACGTAGCATGAATATAATATATATATATATATTATATAATATAATATATCATATATATAATATAATATAATATATATTATATATATCAAACATCCAGGCCTCGGACGGCCTGGACAGCGACACACATCACAGTGTTACCCCACACGTGGGGTGGGTCCCACCATCCAAAGATGGTGGACGGCTGGGATACAACACATGCAACATGGTGTGGCCCAACTGAGTGGATGGACGGTGTGGGTGGGTCCCATGGACCCCACCATCCGATCACGCCTCACTGTCAGCCACCCTCGCTGGAGAATTGATGCCAAGACCTTAGTGTTGAGACGAGGTATCTTTCACTCCGTTTGCCAGTCGAGCTATGAATCTGAGTGTGTCAGGGAGGGCCCCACACGAACGTGGGCCCCACCGTCCAGAAACGGTGGACAGTTTGGATAAGACCCATACACCATGGTGTGGCCCATATGGATAGATGGAGGGAGTGGATGGGTCCCATGGACCCCACGGTTATTCCACACCCATGTCAGTACACACATGTTAGTACACACTCCATGCTAGCCACCTCCACAGGGATCAATACCAAGACCTCTAGTGTTGAAATAAGGCATCTTTCACTCGGTCTGCCACCTAAGCTATGGAGCTGGGTGGGCCTACGTCAGATCACACTTCACTGGCAGCCACCCCCACTGTTAGCCACCTCAAGGTGGGCCCCCCATGGACGGTTGGGATGACATATAAACATCATGGTGTGTCCCACATAGATGGGGTCCACCAGTAGATGGCATGGATGATATACACACATTAGGTGGGCCATAATCATAGAAAGAGAGAGGGAGAGAGAGAGAGAGAGAGAGAGAGAGAGAGAGAGAGAGAGAGAGAAGAGAGACATCGACGAAGGAGGGGCCCAGCCACTATGGGCCCCTCTTTGATACAAAGCCTACATCAAGGTGGGTCTCACCACAAGTGGGCCCTTAAATCACAAAACAAATAGATAAGTGGAGATCCAAGATCACCCACTGTTCACTCCCCAAGTATAGGGTTGTGATGTAGTAATAACTCGGTAAGATCGAGGTCGAATCCCACGAGGACTGATCGTCACAATTCAAATCTGTGATTCTCCTTAACTAATTCAACAAATAATGGAGCAATTTACTAACACAAATCTATGAAAAAAAAACAATTGAGAATAAAGAAGAAAATTCAATCAGAGAGAGCACTAGGACTTTCGAATCCACCCCTAATTATCCTAACCTTTGTTTTGTCTGTTAATTCACTTTAATTGAGATTGATCTAACTTATCTAGAGAAAGCACAATCTGTGTCCTTAATCGGGCATACAGATTGTCTAATTCCTTCAAGCAATGCCATGAATAACATATCCCATGTCCAAATCGGGCATATGGAATATGCAGTTCAGTAAAGCACCCTGTTTCTTCCTCTACAGGAACTTGTTCATGATCGATACAAGCACCTAGAATAAGCATCCAGACCACATCCATCCATAGACTCTAATCAAGTTCATAGATGGAGAAGTATAGAATTTAAAGCAATCAAGCACACTAGGGAAAGAAACAAACCAATCTAATTAAAGTAAAATCAACATAGAAAAAAAAAGGTGTTCAAATTAGGGGTTTCATCTCAGCCCTAGCTGAGAGATTAGTTACCCATAAAATCCATTAAACAGATGGATAAATAAAATTCATAAACAAAACATCAAACCAAGTTCTCTCTTTCTTCTTTCTTCTCTTTCTTCTCTCCCTTGCTCTAGATCTGAACTTCCTTGCTTCTCTCAATTTCTGAATGCCCTTCCTCATGTTTTGCAACTCTTTTTATAGCTAATGGAGTGGCTGGAGTGGTGAAATTCGGATTTGGGAAGGCCGCACACGCGTGACAAAATTCCTTTTCGCAGCCAAGTTCAGGACCTCAAAACACCATACTTTCCTCGTTCAAATTCCAACAAACACCGTCCCTTAGGACTTTCTTGGGTCCTCTACATGATAGACGGTTCAGATCTGCCATATAATCAAAGATGGTGGCCCACAACCGCCTGGAAAACCGGATTTCCAAATTTGTGCAAAACTTTCGCACCCTTTCGCTGTCGTGATCGGTGGGCCCCATAGAAGTGTTTTCTGAGAAATCCACCCCGTCCATTGGATTCAGGACGAAATTTCAGTCAAGAATAGGTAGTTTTGAACGTCCAATGATACGGCCCAGGGAAGAAAACACAAAAAGATCAGTTTTGGACGTTGCAGCGCCCTTTTGTGGCCTCTGTACTGCACACGTGTGTACGCATGGGAGCAAAGTAGTAACATGGTTTTGAAGTGCTCGAGCCCATCTTCAAGATGGACGGATTGGATCGGCCAGAAGGGACACGTGTGGGGCTCACAGCCAGCCGCAAAACGGACAGCGGTCCGTCCGTTCGCTGAACCTTAAACGGAAGGTTCCGTTTCGAGATGCCGCAGTCACGATCAGTGGGTCCCACCTTTATGTTTATGGAGAAATCCAAGCCGTACATTGTGATCTCCACGAAAAATTGTTCGGGAAGGGACAGTTTTGGGTGTCCATTGATGCGGTCCGCCTGCTTTCTGCTCCACCGTCCGTTTCGCTTTTGAACGGTTGAAAAACCAGTATTCAATGTATTTTCCATTTCTGTCACCTTGGCATGGATGAGAGACACCTGGAGACTCTGTTGGACGGTCCGGATTGATGTTTTTATGGACGTGTGGGGCCCACAACCGAAACCCATCGGTCGCTGGAAACGGCAGTTGCCGTTTTCGGTGAAGAAGACGCGGTCAGCTGCTGCGCTGACCGCCTGGCTGGTCCCGTGCACGGCGGGCGTACATGTACTATTTGTACACTCGTTGTACATACGGCCCATCGTGATGTTTACGAGAAATCCACACCATCCATTCGCTTTCTCATGTCTTTTTAGCCGTCAATACCAAAGTTGAGGCAGTTCCAGATGTCATGTGGGCCCCAAATTGGAGATTAATGGGCTGATCTATCCGTTGGATCACTTCTCGATATCTTCAATGGCTGAAATTTAATATGTACGGTTAATTTATGTCCCTAATCCCATGTATAAAGTTTCGAGCCAATTAGATGGAGGGAATCATGTGATCTTTCATTCTTGACCAATTTCGGGCCTCTTTAAACGTGAACAGCCTGATTTCCTCCGGTCCCTGGCATGTAAATTCTTCAATATTAGTCCTATGGAGTCCATCCCGTGCTCTGGTAATTCCGGAGAGTCAAATCCATGCTTTTAACATCATTTTTCAATACACGCTCCTAATTTCATCCTGTAATAAAAACACAATTAAAATATGATGTTAGGCTTTATCATGTGTGTAAAATCAGGTAATTACCGGGGTCTGATATGTAATATTCGACCCTCATCACAACCCCCAACCAGCATTTTGCTAGTCCCGAGCAAAACATGCGAAAAATAATTTCAGAAATAAAAGACAATTCCTGTAAACTCAAGTGACGGGTGAACAGATAATTGAGATGTGAAAATTCCACGATTCATGAATGGTGAGAAGATTTTTCTCCTGAAATCAAGCTTACAGTAAACTACATAATCAAGTTTAAAAAAATTAATCCATTAATTAGAACAATTTTAAACATTGAGTTCCATGAGTGTATAATGTAATCTCGGCTTACAACCATTAAGAGATTCAATTGTCAATTTCATGATATCATTGGTAATTAACAACGGAGCTCATGTCACCCAAAACTGGAACCACACTTGCCTTACAGATTAACCTTTCATTCTACCATTTTTTTTTTTTCTTTATGAATAGTATGCCAAGGAGGAGAATCAAATCTGCACCTATAGGGAGCAAACCTATGGTGAAAACTTGTCGCCTAAATCTTTTCTCATGTCAACTATAAGGAATCGAATCTTCATCTATAGGGAGCAAACCTATGATGACGATTATGTGACTTATTCTTTCAATTCTTCTTTATAGACTGATGTTAAAAATTTTGTTTTTCAGGTTGGTTCCTTTCATGCTTATTACCATGTTATCAATTAATATCGAACTGAAAACTTAATGTGTAAACGAGATCTGATATGTGAAATCATGGCTCAATCAATGTTTACAACTTCTAATCATGGATTAACCATTCAAACTTCAGTGTGAAATCTGCCAGACAACCAAATCCAAGAGTCATAAATTTCTCACATTCTGAATCTTGTAATTTCAAAATCACAACTATCCTTTAAAATCACTTTGAATTCAATAGAAATTCCAGAAAAATTTTAAAAATTTTCATAATTTTTCGCTCAAGACCAAGAAAATACTGATTAGGTAACCTAATCTCCCACCCCCAACCTAAAATCTACATTGTCCTCAATGTAAAAAAATAAGCATGTAATGCACATGAGACAACGAAAAGAAAAGAGGAGTGAGGAAAAGATAGTACCTGGATGGAGAATCAAGAGGCGTTCTCAAGAATAGCAACATAAGAGCGAGTCAGAACAAGAGAGAAATCAGTAAAATAAAAGATCCTACCTATACCACTTTCACAGGTGCTCTCGATTGCATTTAGCATATGCAACAAGCCTTTAAACCCCTAGGTTACCCCTAGTGGACGAGTTGTAGTCTCGTGAGGGTTTGCAGTAATGTTACCCACAAACATTGAATTAACTAACAAGGAAAAAGAAATCAAATGAAATGCTGGGTTGCCTCCCAGGAGCGCTAAGTTTAACGTCTTCAGCCAGACAAGAACGGACCATGAATTCATTAATCTTTAAGACCAGGGTCCGCCAAAGAACTTACCTCAACACGTGGTTAACCAATCCCAGACAAGTGATGCGAGTTCCCATAAACTGTGCTATCTGAAATGAGGTAATTGACACTATCATCAAACAATTTAAGGACTTCCGCTCGAACAACTTCTTCCATGTTAAGATCATGCTTCCTTTGTATTTTACGTGACATTTCCACAGCATGATCCTTACATACAGTGGGGCACACTCCTTGTATTTCTGCTATCTTCCGTTCAATTGCTGCCTTATATGTTCGAAGAACATTAAGCAACCTGTTCTCTTTTGCCTTCTCGAGTTAGAAACTGTGCTGTCAGGAAGAGTCTCAGAGGGATGAAGAGGTTCCACTTTCGCTCTCCATTTTTCAGTCTCTAATATAGGAGTAGAGTCGAGCAATGCATTGACTTCGTGGATGGGACTATCTATGTCGAAATCCATGCCATGTTGTGCTAAGCAGGTCTCAAGAGGATCTTCAAAAGATGTACGGAAGGAGTCCTGCACAAGGCTCTCGATCATGTCCACTTCAAAAATGTCGTCCAAATCATGGGTTGTTGTCTGCATTAAAAACATTGAGTTTAATATTCATGTTACCAAAGGACAATTTCATAACTCCATTCCGGCAGTTTATAATAGCATTAGATGTAGCCAAAAATGGACGACCCAAGATGACTGGGATCTGACTATGAGGATTCTGGACAGGCTGAGTATCTATAACTATGAAATCCACTGGAAAATAGAATTTATCAACCTGGATTAGCACATCTTCAATAATACCCCGGGGAACCTTGACAGATCTATCAGCCAGTTGTAATGTTACCTTAGTCGGTTTCAACTCACCAAGTCCTAGCTGCTCATAAACCGAATAAGGTAACAAATTAACACTCGCCCCTAAATCGAGTAATGCCTTCCCAATCTTATGATCTCCTATGCCGCAAGAAATGGTGGGGGCTCCTGGATCCCTAAATTTAGGAGGAGTGTTATGTTGAATCATGGAGCTGATCTGCTCTGCCAGGAAGACCTTCTTATGAACATTCTGCTTACGCTTTTGAGTGCATAAATCTTTAAGAAACTTAGCGTAAGGAGGGACTTGCTTGATGGCATCAAGTAACGGAATGTTGACTTGCACTTTTTAAACACGTCCGTGGATTTCATCAAAATTGTTTCTTTTCTTCATTGGTGCCAGACGTGGAGGAAAAGGTGCTTTGGGCACGTAGGGTGGCACATTAGTGGTTCCTGGAGAGTCAGAGAGCTTTTGAATTTTGGATGCATTGGTGTGTCTCTCTGCTTCATCTTGATTTAATTCATCCCTAGGTATCTCTATTTTGTTGTCAATCTGTTTGCCTGACCTAAGGGTAGTGATCGATTTGGCTTGCTCATGATATTGACTTTGGTTAGAATTAGAGCCAATCTCATACTGTCCCTTTGGATTAGTCACAGGTTGGCTAGGGAACTTGCCCTTCTCTCTCTCACTCAATGTGGCAGCTAGTTGACCCATTTGTACTTCCAGCTTGGCAATGGATTGCGCATTTGCATGTAAGCTTTGCTGGTTGGCTAGTAAGGTTTGTTGGGTGTCTTTTTGGAATTGGAGAGAACTCTGCATAAAAAGATGGAGTGTATCCTCAAGAGATGGTTTCCGTGATTGTGAAGGGACTTGTTGATATTGCGGAAACTGTTGGAGTTGTTGATTGCCAGCTTGAGGGTAAGGTTGCATGGGAGGATTTCCAGATGGTCCTCCTTGTTGTGGCCCTTTTGCCCAAGAAAAATTTGGATGCCTAGCCCACCCTGGGTTGTACGTGTTTGAGTAAGGATCATTCCCAGGTTTCTGAAAGGTGTTCAAAGCATGAACTTGTTCAGAGAGGAATTCTGGAAATGCTGTACCAGATGGGCAAGATTGCGTAGGATGGGTAGAACTAGAACATATGGCACAAGCCTCGGCTTGAGTTGTTTGTGGAGGTCCATTATGTAACATCAGAGCATCAACCTTCTTTGTCAGGCCATCAATCTTGGCATGGAGATCTGGTGTGACTCCTATCTCATATATGCCACCTCTCTTTTGTGGTTGGGAACTTCTTTCACCTCTATCTGAATAGTCCCATTCTTTGGGAGTTTTCACACAAGGTTTCAAAGAATTTCCATGCTTCGATATCGCTTTTGGTCATGAAGGACCCTCCACTTTGGTGGCATCAACCATGCGACGGTTCAGGGTGTCGACCGTCATAAAAGTATTGCACTTGTTGCCACTTCTCAAAACCGTGGTGTGGACATTTAAGAAGCAAGTCCTTCCATCTTTCCCAACATTCATGAAAGTGCTCTCCCTCTTTTTGTGTGAAATTAGTGATTTCTCTACGGAGAGCATTAGTTTTGTGAACAGGGAAGAACTTGTTTAAGAACTTTCTAGACAATTGGTCCCATGTAGTGATAGACCCAACTTCTAGAGAATTCAACCATGCTTTCGCCTTATCCTTCAAAGAAAAAGGAAACAGGCGTAGGCGGATCGAATCGTCTGAGAAGTTTTGGAATTTAAAGGTGGAGCAAATGTCTAGGAATTCTTTCACATGATGATATGGGTCCTCCTTGTCCAACCCATAAAAGGAAGGCAGCAACTGTATGACCCCAGTCTTGAGTTCAAAGTGTGCTGCCGTGGTGGTGGGCAACACTATGCATGAAGGCGCATTGAATTGGACAGGAGCTGAATAATCTCTAAGAGTTTTAGTTCCATTCTCTTCTGCCATTTCAACTGGGATGTCTTTCAATCTTCTATGGAATGTTCTTTCTATTTCAGGATCAAAAGGTGCTAGTTCTTTATCTAGAGATCTACGTCCTAGCATAAACTAAGTAACAACCTAAGAGAAAGAAAACTAGAACTAGAAATTATGCTATTAAAAAAAAACAAGTTAAAACTATGTGAATAAGAATGGGAAGAAAGAACCAGGAAAAGGAGATGATTGATGGCAGAAGATTTAAGAAGCTCCTCCTTCACTTAGTAGCTTCCTTCCTCAATTCCTGTAAATAAAAACAAAAACAAATCAAGTTTCCTAAAATAATGATAGAAAAATCCTAAGCAACGGTTAATTTCTAAAAAAAAAGTTTCTAAAACTAGAAAATAGAAAGTTTCTAAATCCTAAGTTAGAAAATAGAAAATTCCTAAAAAATAAAAACCTAATTCTCAAAATAGAAAGTTGAAAAGATTGGAGAATTTAGAAAGATGTTACTAATTTGGAGATCTATGTTAGAATCCTGCAAAACAAAACAAGTTAGTTTCTAAAACAGAAAATCTATAATTAGAAATTTTCTAAAGAACAAAAAAAAAGAAAAAGAGTTAGTTTCTAAAAAGGAAAGAAATCCTAGAATTAGAAAGTTACTAAAAATAAAAAGTAAGTTAGTTTCTAAAAAGGAAAAAATTTCTAAAACTAGAAAATAGAAAGTTACTTAAAAGAAGAATCTAAATCTAAAATTAGAAACTAAAAATTTCTAATAAAATCCTAATTCTAAAAATAGAAATTAGAAAAAGTAAGAAACTTAGAAGGGATTACCAAATTAGAAGTTTATTTCAAGACCCTACAAAAGAGGAAATAGGTTAGTTTCTAAAATAAAGAAAATAACTCTAAGTTAGTAAAATCCTAAACTATGAATTATGATAAAAGAGAATCTTAAATCCAATTTGGATCGAAACAGTCCCCGGCAACGGCGCCAAAAACTTGTTCACTCCCCAAGTATAGGGTTGTGATGTAGTAATAACTCGGTAAGATCGAGGTCGAATCCCACGAGGACTGATCGTCACAATTCAAATCTGTGATTCTCCTTAACTAATTCAACAAATAATGGAGCAATTTACTAACACAAATCTATGAAAAAAAACAATTGAGAATAAAGAAGAAAATTCAATCAGAGAGAGCACTAGGACTTTCGAATCCACCCCTAATTATCCTAACCTTTGTTTTGTCTGTTAATTCACTTTAATTGAGATTGATCTAACTTATCTAGAGAAAGCACAATCTGTGTCCTTAATCGGGCATACAGATTGTCTAATTCCTTCAAGCAATGCCATGAATAACATATCCCATGTCCAAATCGGGCATATGGAATATGCGATTCATAAAGCACCCTGTTTCTTCCTCTACAGAACCTGTTCATGATCGATACAAGCACCTAGAATAAGCATCCAGACCACATCCATCCATAGACTCTAATCAAGTTCATAGATGGAGAAGTATAGAATTTAAAGCAATCAAGCACACTAGGGAAAGAAACAAACCAATCTAATTAAAGTAAAATCAACATAGAAAAAAAAAGGTGTTCAAATTAGGGTTTCATCTCACCCTTCTACGAGAGATTAGTTACCCATAAAATCCATTAAACAGAGATGGATAAATAAAATTCATAAACAAAACATCAAACCAAGTTCTCTCTTTCTTCTTTCTTCTCTTTCTTCTCTCCCTTGCTCTAGATCTGAACTTCCTTGCTTTTCTCAATTTCTGAATGCCCTTCCTCATGTTTTGCAACTCTTTTTATAGCTAATGGAGTGGTGGAGTGGTGAAATTCGGATTTGGGAAGGCGTCAGACTGCTGCAAAGAAAATTCCTTTTCGCACCAAGTTCGGGACCTCAAAACACCATACTTTCCTCGTTCAAATTCCAACAAACACCGTCCCTTAGGACTTTCTTGGGTCCTCTACATGATAGACGGTTCGAGATCGCCATATAATCAAAGATGGTGGCCCACAACCGCTTTGGAAAACCTGGATTTCCAAATTTGTGCAAAACTTTCGCACCCTTTCATTTGTCGTGATCGGTGGGCCCCATAGAAGTGTTTTTCGAGAAATCCACCCCATCCATTGGATTCAGGACGAAATTTCGATCAAGAATAGGTAGTTTTGAACGTCCAATGATACGGCCCGGGGAAGAAAACACAAAAAGATCGGTTTTGGACGTTATGGCGACCCTTTTGTGGCCTCATCTTTTCACACGTGTGTACGCATGGGAGCAAAGTAGTAACATGGTTTTGAAGTGCTCGAGCCCATCTTCAAGATGGACGGATTGGATCGGCCAGAAGGGACACGTGTGGGGCTCACAGCCAGCCGCAAAACGGACAGCGGTCCGTCCGTTCGCTGAACCTTAAACGGAAGGTTCCGTTTCGAGATGCCGCAGTCACGATCAGTGGGTCCCACCTTTATGTTTATGGAGAAATCCAAGCCGTACATTGTGATCTCCACGAAAAATCGTTCGGGAAGGGACAGTTTTGGGTGTCCATTGATGCGGTCTGCCTGCTTTCTGCTCCACCGTCCGTTTCGCTTTTGAACGGTTGAAAAACCAGTATTCAATGTATTTTCCATTTCTGTCACCTTGGCATGGATGAGAGACACCTGGAGACTCTGTTGGACGGTCCGGATTGATGTTTTTATGGACGTGTGGGGCCCACAACCGAAACCCATCGGTTGGAAACGGCAGTTGCCGTTTTCGGTGAAGAAAACGCTTGTCACCGGCTTCTGACCGGCCTCGGTCCTGATCCGTGCACGGCGTACATGTACTATTTGTACACTCGTTGTACATACGGCCCATCGTGATGTTTACGAGAAATCCACACCATCCATTCGCTTTCTCATGTCTTTTTAGCCGTCAATACCAAAGTTGAGGCAGTTCCAGATGTCATGTGGGCCCCAAATTGGAGATTAATGGGCTGATCTATCCGTTGGATCACTTCTCGATATCTTCAATGGCTGAAATTTAATATGTACGGTTAATTTATGTCCCTAATCCCATGTATAAAGTTTCGAGCCAATTGGATGGAGGGAATCATGTGATCTTTCATTCTTGACCAATTTCGGGCCTCTTTAAACGTGAACAGCTTGATTTCCTCCGGTCCCTGGCATGTAAATTCTTCAATATTAGTCCTATGGAGTCCATCCCGTGCTCTGGTAATTCCGGAGAGTCAAATCCATGCTTTTAACATCATTTTTCAATACACGCTCCTAATTTCATCCTGTAATAAAAACACAATTAAAATATGATGTTAGGCTTTATCATGTGTGTAAAATCAGGTAATTACCGGGGTCTGATATGTAATATTCGACCCTCATCACCCACCATTCCTTCTTGCTCCTTAGCTTCGATCCTAACGGAGGAGATGGAGTTTGAATGGTTGAGATGGGAGATGAGGGGGTAGGATGTGGGCCATACACAAAGCTCTCTTGGAGGAGAAAGAGCTTGGACGTGTGGTGTTTTCTTGCTTGGGAAAGAGAGTTTGAGAAATGAAAATGAGAGAGAGAGAGGGTTGTAAAGAGAGAAAGTGAGAGATGGGTGATGGATGTGGTGGGTGATGGATGTGTAAGAAGCTTTTTAACTTTTGTTGTAGATTATGTAAGAAGGGGTATGGGCTTGTAAGAAACTTTCGACTTTAGGAGTTGCTTGGGGAAGGGTGAGAGGTAATGTATACTTCACATGTACTTGACATGATGGTATTGATTGGTTGATTGATTGATGTGACATATTGTAGGGTTCTCTCGAAATTCACACGCGCGGCATTTTCCTTGCACCGAACGCTGACCTACATCTCCTAGACAGAGTATCGGATCGGCACGTGAGACATGGCATTGGAATCGCGGCGATGGTACGGTCGTTAGGGTACAAGTCTTGAGTTGAGTTGACTGGGGTTGGCGGCATGTGAATCAGGGTTGTACGCAAATATCGGTTAAGGGTCGAAAGTTGCCAAAATTCGACCGGGAAGATCGCGGAAGTCTATGGAACAGTATAGTCTAGGATACGGGGCTTACATGAAATCTGGTACACTCAAGGGTTGAGTGCGGTTGCCAGAAGTGGAGTAGACAAGTAGTCGAACCACTATAAAAATGACTGTGTTTGAGATCGCTATTGTCTTCCATTACTTATATGATTTCCTTAAGTATTGTCATATTTAATTATTTGAGATCACACCTCACACACACAGTCATATCCATCAGAAACGAATTTGCACATTGTTCATTTCTCAAATAGTTTGTAATTGGATCCTCTACCGGGCTTGGAAGCCAATAGAGTTACTTTTAAGTAATCCTAATGTATGCTTGCTGTTAGGATTAAAGTGATAGGATTTTAAATTGTTATAAAATTTTATAAAAGTCCTATTCACCCCCCTTTAGGAAATATTGACATATTCCTACTTCAACTAAAGTGGTCATTACCGTAATTTCAATTGGTATCAGAGCAGGTCTCTCTTAAAGGGCTTCACCGCCTAGAGAGTGATCTTGATTGAAGTTGGGAATATGGCTAAAGGAGAGGACTTATCGGTCTCTAGACCTCCAGTATTTGATGGATCAAATTATGCATACTGGAAGGCTAGAATGCACTACTTTCTGAGATCTTTGGATCATGATGTTTGGGATATAGTTGAAAGAGGATATGTGCCACCATCTGAACAAATAGTACTTGAAAATGGCACAACTATCACCACACCAAAATTCAAAGAAAAATGGGCAGCATTCGATCAAGAAAACCAAACTGCTGAGGCTAAAACTATGAATGCTATCTACTGTGCTGTGTCCTAAGATATTTTCAATCAAATCAGTATGTGTGGGACAACCAAAGAAGCATGGGATTTGTTGAAAACAACCTATGAAGGAACAAGCACTGTAAAGAGATACAAACTACAACTCCTAACATCATAGTTTGAAAGTCTCAGAATGGAAGAGCATGAGACCTTCATGGAGTTTTTCACAAAACTAAATATCATTTGCAACTCCATGGGTGGATTAGGTGAGAAAGTTCCGGTTCCAAAATTTTATAGGAAAATACTAAGGTCATTATTAGAACGGTTCTATCCTAAAGTAACAACCATTGAAGAATGTAGAAACAAAGATGAAATGAAAGTAGAAGAACTAGTAGGTTCCCTACAAACATTTGAACTACATTTCAAACAAACCTCAAAAATCCAAAACTACTGTCCTCAAAACTTCAAAGAAAACAACAAATGAGGACATTGAAAGTGAAAGAGAAGATGAAGATGAGGAAGTGGCTTTGTTGGCTCAACGGTTTAGAAAATTCTTTTAGAAAAATCATGGACATCCATTTAAACGAAGAAAGGTGGACAACAAACATTCTCCTAGTAAATTTGGTAAAAAGACCAAAGAACCACAACGTTATACCATCAGAAGTTTGGACACCTGTCTACTGAATGCCTAAATAGAAAAACTAAGGGTAAGGCAATGGCTGCCACATGGGATGATACGGAAGAGTCAAACTCAGAATCTAGCGACTCAGAGAGCGATGAAGATAAGAAATCTTTGAAAATTCTTATGGTCTCCACTACTCCAATCATTCCCAGTGAAACTGTGAACGAGGAAGAACTGCAAGCCACTGAATCATTTCCATCAGATAATGACGAAACTGAAAACGAAGAAGAACAAGAAGAACAGAATAAACTAGAAGATGCTTATAATCAACTTTACATCCATAACATCAACATTGTCAGAGGGCTTGGAATATCTGAAAACAAAAAGGAATTGCTGCAAAAAGATTTGGATAAAACTCTGTAAATTAATACACATCTAATCAATGATTTGTAGCAATATCATTCAGATAATGATAGACTTGAAAGAATCAACACCTTCCTTAAATCCGAGTCTGGAAAACTAAACAAACAGGTTGAGCTATTAAAAGATAAAAACATGCTCCTTCAAAATGAAAATCATACACTCCTGTTTGATTTAGAAGAATTAAGAAAAATTGCTAAGCTAAACTATAAGTTTTCCCAAAGTGGTGAGAAGTTAGAAAAACTCCTAGGTATGGGAAGACCTGGAAAGGATAAGATCGTCTTAGGATATGATAAATTTAAAACAAAGATTGGAACTGCAACACCAATAACTGATAAATCTACCGCTTCAAGAAGTAACACTAGAACCACTCCAGTTTGTCATTCGTGTGGTGATTCGGGTCATTATAAGTTTGAATGCTTATCACTTAGGAGGACACAACATAATTCTGGACAAAAATTCAAACCAACCAGGAAAATACAAGACATCATGTGTCCACCTAGGAATATGAGAAATACACATCCATCATCATCTAGAATGAATGGCAGAGTGAAGGAAGTACTGAATCAAGCAGCTGAATCTACCACAGTAAAAAATCCTGTCACAAAATGGGTTCCAAAAGAAAAGAAAAATTGTCAAGTTACTCATTCAAACCATATACCAGGCAATGAAACTAAGTGGTACCTGGATAGCGGATGTTCAAGACATGTCACAGGTGACAAATCTCTCCTTACAAATTATTCAGACCTTAATAATGGGATAGTCACCTATGGAGACGGAAGCACCGCTAAGGTAATTGGACAGGGAATTATTAAAGGAATAAATTTGCTCAAAAATGAGAATGCCTTTTGCATAAAAGGATTAACACACAATCTTCTGAGCATTTCTCAAATATGTGATAATGAGAATGTGGTTACATTCAACAAAGAAAAATGCAAAATCCTAGACCTCTCAGGAAAATCAGTGACGAAGGGTTCTCGCATAAATAACCACTGCTATGTCATCAAAGGTAAAGGAAAGGATGATTCCTATGCTTAAAAATATTGAGCATAGAAAAATAAGTCCAGGTCATGCATTGAGATCTGGATATTTGCTGAAATGATGTAATTTTTGCTGAGCTCCTAATGATACATCTGAGGTCCCTCACCTCAATCTTTTTGTATATAAACATTCTAATGTTTATAATTTTGATTTGTACAATGCTTGTACAAAATTTTGTTATGTATACGGTTGATTCAAAGATATTCTATACTATACATGAAAATTTGTGGAAGTGTGAAAAAATGAAAATTATTCACCTTCGATATGTTTGTCGATAAGTCATGTGGATTCTCGATTAATCAATCAAAGGTCGATATCATCGACGTCTCTTTGGAATAGGAAGAGTCATATGATCGAGAATGATATCGAAGACAGTTTTGATAGCATCGAGTGGGGTATCTTGATATCATCGAAACATAGGTCGATGATATCGAAGATTGCTCCCCCATATAAGGCGGCCGAGCGGGAAAATCACATTTTTTTTTTCTAAAAGTCATTTTACCTTCTTCTTGCTCGTCTCCCTTGTTGGTTCGCACATCCAAGAGTCATAGAAGTTCCTTAAAACTGGTATTACCCCTTCCATTACTTCTTTTGAAGATTCCATCTTACTTTTGGATTGGGTATTTTTAAGTTTTCAAGAAGAAATTTTGTCCGTTTCTCCTCAAATCTTTCAAATCTCTGTCTATTCAAATGGGAAAGGACAAAGGAAAGGTGTCCGGTCTGGGAGAGTCTTCTAGAGCCTCTTGACAAAAATTTTTTGCCTCAAAAGAAAGAGCAAGGGCTCCTGAACGTAGGACACCCACTCGACAGCGAACACGACCAACCACACGTGGCGGGTCCCAATTTGAGGCCCCGATACCTCCTCCAGTTAGGGTGAATCCAGTTTTGGCTAAGTACACTGGTAGGAAGCTTATCTATAAAAGAAAGATTGACAGGGACTGTTTAATATCGTACAATCTGGAACCCCTTGCTGAAATTGATTGGTTGCCGATTCTTGACTTTGGTGGGCCATGTCAACTTGAACAGATGTACAATTTTTTTGCTTGATGTCATTCTCCTGTGTCTGATCCACCTTCCATCATTGTGTCTATTGATGGTGATGACATGGAGATCACCCCTGCATCTATTGCTGAAATTTTTGGTCTTACTTGTCACCTGTTGGTCTTCCGGATATGGATCTTGAAAATATTGAAACTTGATCCATGGTCACTAAGTTTCTCTGCCATGGTCGGGACATTCCTTGGTACCATGGAAATGCACTAAAATCCAAGTTCATGGAACCACGATTTTAGATATTGCATGGTATCTTCGCTTCAAACGTCTATCCTAGAAGTACCAACCGTTCCAATCTCACTGGGTTTATGACCATCATAATCTACTCCATAGCCACAGGGATCAAGGTCTGCCTCCCTACCCTTATTGTACACTAGTTCGTCTATGCCATTCATACGTCTAGGGATGTTTAGTTGCCCTATCCTTGGATTATACACATGGTGTGCAACGCCATCGGTTTTCCACCTACCAGCAATTCGGAACTTCCCCTTCATGTCTTCAACAAAAACAACATTTGAAGGATGGACTTAAAGTTCCATAAGTTTCCCGAGGATTTGTTAGAGGAAGAAATTCACGCCGAAGGAGGAGGTGAAGGAGATGCTTCCACTGAAGGGGCTCAAATAGCTGGGGAAGAACCTCCTGCGCCCCATCCAGCACTGTCCACATCAGCGCCCAGGCATGTAAAAAGGTTTAAGCTCCATCAGGATAGGATTGGAGCAATATAGCGCGATGTCTCTCAACTCAAGGAATCGGTAAATGAAAGGTTCACCGTCTTGGAACACTAGGGTAAATAGAGTACAACAGGCCGTGAAACAGTTGGTTGATTTGATCACCTGCTGTCGAGATGATACGACACCATCTTCCTATGCTCCATAACACTGGTCTCTGGACGTTGTCAACTCTTATTTCTGTGTGTGGGCATTAGTATCTTTTTAGATGTTCTATGCTCCCATGAGTGTATGTGATAACTCACTAATCTGCACAGTCTGACAATTTTTTTTTGATGTGTTGTATATGCCCATGGATGGGCTAAATACTGATGGTTGGTTTTGGATGCCCATAAATGGGCTTGGTAAATTTTTTTTTATAACTATTATATTACTGCCAATCTTGGGCAGTATATATGTTTTTGGATATTTTGGAATATGGCTGGTTATGAATCACATATATTTTCTGCCTTGCTTATATTTTGCCAACCCCTGTTTTATCTGATCATCCCTTAAATGGTGTGGAATGCATGTGATGTTTTTGTTCATTATTCTATCTGCTTATATCATTGTTTTATTTGGTCTGCTATGCATACATTGTTTCTGAAAATGATGTCTGATTACTTAACTATTTTGATCATTATACATATGTATGTTCTCTTAATGTTGGTTCTCCCATATTATCCACTTCAATCAATATTAGCTGTTACATTTACCTTTGTCAATGACTGCCAAAAAGGGGGAGAACAAATCAACACCCGAAAGGAAAATTGTATTGTATATCTGCGTGAATGGTGATGCAGGTGTTAGGGGGAGCAGCTGTAAGGAGAAAGGGGGAGAGAATGCTGTTAGGGGGAGCAACTACTGATTGTGTGTATGGTTTCACTAGACATTGTAAAATTGTGTAAAATACATGTACGCACAATTTAGGATGTGTTTGTCTAGATGCTATTCTAGGGTGTTTTGGTATTTTGTCATGTAATTGACAAATGGGAGATTGAAAGTGCCCCGGTTTGTCAATTAGCATGAGTGTTGAGTCCGCTAGACAGAGAAGCTCCATAGGAAGATCAATCAATCGTCTGCCTCAACCGGATGTGCGCCCGAACTCATCACAGGTAAATCTAACCCTCGCATCCCATGTCCTAAAACACCAGGTAATTAAAACCCTTAAAAATTGATTAGAATATCTTAGGGTTTTTAGGTAAGAAAACTTTTTCAAAATTTCAAAAAATCTCTAAGTTTACTACCTCTATCGATTTATTGATAAACTGATCGATGTAATCGATAAGTGTTGTCGATGTCCTCGAAGGTCACTCGATAGTATCGAATAAGGACATAAGTTGTCCAGCACCGCATATACTTCTAGAAGAAATTATCGATGTATCGATAGGTATATCGATATCATCGAAATTTGAATCTTGAGTCTATCGAAATTGACTTGATAAAATCGACAGCAGAGATATTGTGTCCCTGTTTTTCTAAGAAAAATCATAAAATCTTCGATATATCGAAGTTCTCCCCAATATCCACAGAATTCAAATATCGATGATATCGGAAGGCCTTCGATGATATCGGTCTTGGACACACAGTCAACCAGCTATATTTTCAGGAGGTTTTTATCTTGGATCAAGGGGCACTCGATAGAATCGATATTCAAATATCAATGATATCGAGGCCAGGTCGAATGCCTCGAGAAGGATATAACATGTCCAACAAGCTTACTGGAAAATCCTTTGGATTTATCAATGCATCGACACTACCATCTATATCATCGACATTCAAATTTCGATGATATCAAGTGTGCCTCGATCATATCTTAGACCTGAAATATTTCAAAGGCTAGTCTCTCTCATTTTTCAAATGTCTATGAGAGGTTCCCATTTCCAGGCTAGGTGTTGTATTGGCATGAGTGTTGGCCAACCGGTGTAAACTGGCCATGGTGTTAAAAAGAATAATCCGCACATGTTATTATGGAGTATAGCATATGTTAATTTCATTCATTCATTTTTCTTTGAAGTTACATTAAAAAATATTGTTTATTAAATCTCTTCATTTGTTGTTTTAGCTAAATAGGTATTGTATCTTTTAATACAATTTTATTCATGTTATATGAGGTTATTTTGAAACCTATGTTGAGAGTACTCACTAGGCTTCGCAACTTACCCTATTGAGATTTTAAAATTTCAGGATTGGGATCTCATGGAGGAGCTTAAAGAGATTTTCTTTTATTTATTTTTGTTTCTTTACCATTTTCTAAATAAGTGTAATAAACATTAAGTATAGTATGATAACATGACGATGACATGTGTTTGATGATAATCTTGAATAGTCGGAACATGGATATTTTATTCTTCTTTAAATAAATGTTTGATTATTCAATTTTTTTTTTTAGAATTTTATATTTTATGAATGAGATCATTTTGTCAATATATGTATGGATTATGAAATGTAAACATACAAAACATAAGTCATGCCTTCAGATACGGAATCGAGGTCGGATATACCTAGGTACTGTATTTCAGAGCGTGACATATATTGATGCCTTATCATTGCGTATGGATTATCTGAGATTAGAATTGCCTCCAGTTTCAAATCAATCAAGCTTGTGTACTCTTATCCCTCTCTTATTTTGTATGCTTTTCTTATGACTATTTCTTCGCTATCAATCATTTCTTGTAATATCTTCTTTAAATTGAAGCAATTCTCAGTTTGATGTCCGAGGAAACGATGATAATAATAATAGTCGCTTTCGCTTATTTTCTTCATCTCCTTTGGACGTTTTGGCCAAGGCAACTTGATCTTTTCTGCTGCCAATAATTTGTTCAGCATAGGAAGTATATCATCTTCTTCGAACGAATACCTCCCATAATCCTTGGATTGTCCGAATTCTTTCTTTATTTTCTTGGCTATATTTTATTCATGTCTCTTTTGTCAGATTTCCTTTGTTCATCTTGTTGATTATTCGTCTTTCTTTCTTCTTCCATGATATTAATTGAAGTTCTTTTAAGATTTTGAAATATCTCACTTTTATAATACTTTATATTTATAGTGATCTTTTCTATATGGCCAGCGTTTTCGATTAGATCTTGAAAGGTGCATATATTCAAACCAAAAGACTCAATGCAATATTTGGTCTTATGCATCCTATGCATAGCTTGATTTTTTCTCTCTTTTCTTTCACCAACCGTAAATATGGTGCCCCCAGGATTCTCCATCGACTAATGAATTCCTTGACCGGTTCATCTTCTCTTTGGCGAATAGAAGCTAAGTCATTTCTGACTTCTTTGGAAGATGATCCAACAAATTGCGAATTATAATGAGAGTTTATGATGGAATCTATCATGACTGGCCATTCTCTTGTTGTAACAATTTTCCCTTTGTCTTTCTAGATTTTCAAAGGATCTCTTGCAAATGTTGCATTCACAGTCACTTTTCTATCTCCCTTCTCATTCTTTTTCATTACTATCTCACCTTGTTTTATCATTCTTTGCAAGATATCTTTTAATGTAAAGCAATTTTCCATTGGATATCCGACATAATGATGATAGCAATACTTCTTATCCTTAGTCATCTCAACTTCTTCTGGATGTCTGGGCTGAGGTAATTGAATGGTCCTGACAGACAATAACTATTCCATCATTGGTATAACGTATTCTCTTTCGAAATAGTATTCCTTATGATAATCGTATGATCGAGTTCGCTTATCATTTAGTCGATCTTTCTAAAGATCTGAATCTTCTCTCTTCCTTATTTCTCGCTTATTGTATAAGGTATTTCTTTTCTTTTCTTCATCAACGGTATTCACCATTGATCTATTCGATCTTCTTCTTTCCGTTATGATTTGAAATGCTAGCATTTTCTTGGCGATTAGTTCTAGTGCATGTGGCTTTGTTGCGAGATCTCAAAAAGTTTTTATATTAGCACTTGTGAGCCCGAAGGCAATTCCTGGTTCCATAGAATTGAAACACATGTTTACTTGTTTCGTCTCTTCTGGCAACTGCCGGTATGAAGCCCCCAAAGTTTTCCACCTGTTGATAAATTTTTCTACAGGTTCATTTTCTCGTTGTCTGACAGAGGCTAATTCTACAATGCTGACGTCACGATCTGATGAGAAGAAATAGGATATAAATGTGTCTTACATCTGTTCCCAAGTTCTTATTGACTCTGGCATCATATTAGAATACCATCGAAATACTTTGCCCATCAAGGAAGAACCGAACAGTCGTAAATAATATTGTGAAACAGTAGAGAAGTTCCCTATGGTGGTGATGAAGTGTACGAGATGTTCTTCTGGAGACCCATTCCCATTAAACTTTTAGAAATCTGGTTGTTTGAAGTTGGCTGGAAATGGAATATCTTCCACTTCTCTTGGATATGGTGTTCTGTACCGGAATCTCCCAAAATGTTCACGCTCTCTTTTTGTTCTAACAGCCTCTACGGCCATTCGTCTTCTTGAGTTATCACTCCTGCTGGAGGAGCAGATCCGTGCGATCCTTCCCTTAGTGGCTGGGAGCCTTCAGGTTGCTATTCTTGCTCATTCATTGCAGCCATTATTGGAGGGACTGCGATTCGAGCCACATTGTGTGCTAGAGTATCTAAAGCTTCTCGAAGATTTCTACATTCTTTCATCAGTGTTCGTTGTGTCTATGCCATGTCGGCTATACGGTCTTCAGTAGTCGGCTGTAAACTTTGATTGGTTCCTGCCATGCACACAGTGGCTTTCGCACTATTTGAAGAGACAATCATAGGAGTAGAATATCCGGGTATGATGGGACTTATTGAGAGAGGGGTTCCATTCGGACCTTCTGTATTCTCGCAGAATTTGGACGACTCCGAGATTTCTTGCCGAGGTGTATCTTGAGGTGAAATAGAAACTGCATTATTCATCGGTGCTTTGCCTTTTTCTTTTCTCGTCCATCGAGTCTTCATAACAGGTATTGCTGGGAAGTCTTGTGATGTTAGAGAAGAAAGAGATATCCCTGGATACAGGGCTAGAGGAGCGAGTTTAGGATAATTTTTAGCTGTATTTCGTGTTATTAGTCCCTTGATCTTATGTGAAGATGAATTCATCTTGACAGTTACTGTATTTCAGGCCCTTGTTCTTCGAGATGTTACGACAATCCAGTCATTATCACTCTCTTGTGCCAATGGCAAAGCGGATATAACTCCAGCCATAACTTGGGGCTTGTCATTCTTACTTGTAGTAAGTTGGGCTCTATGATTTATAAGCTGATTCGTTGCATACTCTACTACAAACCCGGTCGCCGTGAAGTAGAAGTTCATCTTCTTCATTACGCTTGCCATTGATCGTAATTTGAAGTTTTGTCTTCTACCCTTCAGACAAAAATATAAAATCACAATTAGTATTTAAATAGTAAAATATTCTATCTTAGAGATGAAGGGGAGGATGTTCCCATCGAAAGTCGCCATTTTGGCATTAGTAAGACGCCAAACTTCGATAAAGTTCTCGAAACTTTCTCTCTTAATCTTAAATAAGACAAATTCCCCAGCAGAGTCACCATTTTGTTTTGACAAGAAACAAAAGCATTTGGTTTAGAGGATTATCTTATTTAATCATAACAAAGAGAAAATGGGGAGAGAACAATCATCGTATTTATTCATTTTGAGTTCATTTACATGCTTTGATTTTCCTTGATTCTAAGATAGATTATCTATAATACAAGTATTGAAGGAGTTTGGATATCGAATCCGGATATCAAATCTGGCAGCATTTCGGCTTGTGATTTTTTCATCTCATTGAGAGGAATATTATACAGATATGGTCATCATATAGCACCTTCTTGAGCTCATATCCTATATGGAGAGAAGACCCGATTTTGTCCAATCATTTTAATAGCATTCCGGGCCCTTCATATTTACTGCTATGCTATAACAGGGTGTTGTGTGGGCCCGCGCAACGCCATGCTGTTGCGCAGGCCAGCACAACGTCTCCTCTTTCTTCTTCCTTCCTTCTCCTCTTGACACCTTTAGATCTCTCTTCTTCTCTGGAGCTCTGATCTTCTTCCGAATCTTCGATGATGTCCAAATGAGAGGGGGAGTGGGGTATTTATAGGCCTCCACACATGTGAACCCTTGATATCCTTGCCATGGGGCCCACTTTTCATCAGATTCCCACTATCTAAATCATCTTGACCATACCGATGTTGTGCAGGGGCGCGCAACCCTTCATACCTTTTGCGCGGTCCTGCGCAACCAATATGGTTTGCATGGGTCTACACAAACACTATGAATTTCATTCTTTTCTTCATTTTCTTACATTTTTCCCATGCATCTTCTTTTAATTTTTCTTCTTGATTCATTCTTGATCCTTCATTTTTATGCCTCAACAATCACTAAATGGGTTGAAGCAATCTCGTATCGGAACAATGATCATCGAACGATCATTAGATTCTTAAAAGAAAACATCCTTTCCCAGTTTGGAATGCCTCGAGCCATCATTAGTGATGGAGGTTCACATTTTTATAAAGGCCATTTGTGAACTTAATGAAGAAATATGACATCTCTCATAAAGTGAGCACTCCATACCACCCACAGATAAGCGGGTAAGCTGAGATTTCCAACAGGGAAATTAAATAAATTTTTGAAAAAACGGTTAACCGTGACCGTAAGGATTGGTCAATCCGCTTGACCGATGCTTTATGGGCTTACCGTACAGCTTTTAAGACCCCAATTGGAATGTCTCCCTTTAGACTCGTCTATGAAAAAGCTTACCACTTGCCCGTGGAACTGGTGCATAAAGCCTACTAGGATATCAAAATTTTGAATTTTAACTTGGACAATGCTGGCTTGCTGTGCAAATTTCAATTGAATGAAGTTGAAGAAATCCAGAATGATGCTTTTGAGAACTCAACAATTTACAAGGACAGGATGAAGGTATTCCATGACGGGAACATCCTTCGAAAATCATTTATAACTGGTCAAAAAGTCTTTCTGTACAATTTTCGGTTACATTTTTTTTTTTTGTGTAAACTTCGATCTCATTGGATCAGTCCCTTCATTGTTACTAATGTCTATCCTCATGGGGCCATCGAGATAAAGAATTCGACCAATGACAATGTTTTCAAAGTGAATGGACATCGTCTTAAGCCATTTATTGAGAAGTTTGATTCAGAGGACATGTCCATGCCTTTAACTGATCCTGTGTATCAGGATTGACCTCCTAGTTTGACGGAGGTGTAGTTAGGTTTATTGCTTTCATCAAATTTAGGATTAGGATAGTTTGATTTCAGTTTGTTTAGTCTTTGTGCTAACCCATTTACATGTTAAGAACTTTGGAAAAATATCAATTTGCCTTCTTCAGGTACTACCTTTCCATCACTATCCATTTCTTTTCCTTGTCTCATATGCATTGCATGCTTATTCCATTTACATTCAGGACAATGTAGATTTTAGGTTGGGGGGTGTGGATTAGGCAAACTAATCAGTATTCTCTTAGTCTTTGAGTAAAAAATTTTAAAAATTTCAAAATTTCAAGTCAAAAACCTATTCGGTATACAAAAGTTTGAGGAATTAAGAATGCTTTGAGTATGATGATAAGACAAAGATTGAATTTTGAATTGTTGGAGTTTGATCAATTCAGTAAACTATCACTTAAGCTCTTGCACTCAATTAATTAAAAGGAAGTTTGAGTATCATGTTGATCCAAATCACGAAGACACGTTTAATTTGCTTTCTGTGAATAATGCTAGAATTTTTAATGGTTAGTATGAGTATCATTGATGGCTGTTGAGAATTAAGTCTGGAGAATTGTATCCACCTTAAAAGATGAAAAGAATCAGTTAAAAAATAGTGAGATCGACAAAAAGGGTCATGTATAATGAATAGACTAGAAAATAATAAAAAATTTGAAAAAGTCTTTAAAAGAATGAAGATGAAAAGAATGAAAAGAATGAATGAATAAAAAGGACCGTCGATATAAAATAAAAAATTGGAAAAAGAAGGAAAAAGGGGATAAGTTCGAAATCACTACTTGAGTTCTCAACTAATCTTGATATGGTGAACATGACCAACATTATGAAATGATAGTATTTTTATGGCAAGTAAGTTGAAATTCACTAAGCACATTGAAAAACTTGCTATATGAACTTATGCTCATAAGTGATTGATAAAGAACCTTTTTGATTAATTGCTCGTGTGATTCAGCTCTAGGTTATCAAATTTTCACTTTTGCTTTTTTGGATTATATTTATTCATACTTGCTTACACAAAAGATTGTTTTCTAAAAGTGGATTGCAATTTGAGAATTGAAGATTATGTCACGCATGTTTTGCTTAAGACTAGCAAAATGCTAGTTGGGGGGGGGGGTGTTGAGTCTCAAATATTGCATATTTCCCCTTGTTTAAATCTTGGTTTTATGAAAATAACAATGCTTAATTAGTATATTTTATACATGTTTGCATTACGAGATGAATATGAGATCTTGGGTTGAAAGGAATGTCAATAGCATGGATTTGATGGTCAAGAATCACCAAAGTAAGGAGTGGATCTTAGGAGACCAAGATTGAAGATTTCAAAACTTTAAGATCTAAGAAAACCAACTATAAAGGATGAAGAAAGATTGGAGAAAATTATAAAGTCTACAGCTGAAAAATTGGCTACTTCGGTCCAACCTAAGCCAACTTCTGTCTGACCAAAATCGAACAAAAAAATTCAACAAGAAATTGTGATTTTCAGAATTTATTTGGCTTGACTCGGTCCGACCAAAGCTAACTTCGGCTCGACTCGGTTTGACCTAAATTTGATAGATTTTCTGCACAAAATTTTCAGCCTTAATTCAGTCCGACAGAAGCCAACTTCGGTCTGACCAAAATTGTGCAGAATTATCCAGCAAGAAAGTGCAATTTTCAGCCTCAATTCGGTCCGACCGAACCCAACTTCGGTCCGACCGATGCGTAACTTTTTACGTAAATTTGAGGCGGTTTCAAAATCGGTCTAAGTAAATACTATAACATGGGTCTTTTAATTGTTTCTAAGTACGAATTAGGGTTGGAAGAGTGGAGCAAAGTGTTGGAGAACTTCAAGGAGTCCTTTTTTCTTTCTTAATCTTCTTCTTCTAGTTAGTTTTTATGCTTTGTTTAAGAGCTTTTAGTTCAATCATGTCTTTGGTTGGCTCAACCTCTTAGCTAGGGCTAAGAGGTGAAGCTTGTGGCATGTTAGGATGTTTATTTTGTATTGATTCTTGTTTATGATGAACTTCATTAATTTCTAGTCTTAATTTAAGGAATATTTTCAATTTTTTATGGTTTGTTGTGACTCAAATTACAATAGACGCTGCGATAGCATCAAATATCTTCTTTTTCATTCTAAGATTGTGGGATTGGTAAATCCTATTGTTCACCATTGGCTCTTGGGCATGGTAGGATGATGGAATCTCTTCCAATCATCACAATACTCCTTCATGTGTGAACTAATTCGATGCAAAAGTTCAGATTGTGCTTCAATTCTTTTATTTTCCAATTGGATACGATAGGACTCCAATTCCAATTGTGTTTCCTGAATCAAGCAAGGTAGCATCTTGATAGCTACAAGTGGATCCTTGGCGCTCTAGTTCCTTTTAATTATTGATACTTTATTCACAATCACTTTCAATTATTCCAAAATTCACATTTAGATCTTCTTTTAGTTCTAGTTCTAGTTCTTTTCAGAATACGTACAAGTCTAGTTCATATGGATTCAACCTCGTTCTCACGAGTTATTACTACATCGCAACCCTACACTTGGAGTTATGAACACACTTCATTTCTCTCAAACTGTTGTTGTTCATCTTGCATAGCAGCAATCCAATATTCATCTTGTAGTGCTTCTACAACATTCTTTGGTTCAATCTTTGAGGTGAAGCAGAGATGACTGTAAATACCCTCAAGTTGTCGTCGAGTTTTTACACCTTCATTAGGATCCCCAATGATTTGATTTGGAGGATGATCCTTAATGAATGGCATACTACTTGACATTTGAGGTTCAAAAGGAGAAGTGGATTTATCATTAGATTTTCCTATTATGTCAGGATCCACATCATCCTCTATATCATTTGAGGGACCATTTTCATCATGAGTTTGGTCATCAACAACGACATTAACTGTTTCCTGAATTGTGAATGTCCTCAAATTATATACTCTATAAGCATGACTGTTTAATGAATATCCTAGAAAAATACCATCATCACTTTTAGAGTCAAACTTGCCTAATTGTTCTCGATCTTTAAGGATGTAACATTTGCTACCAAAGACTCGAAAGTACTTGATACTAGGCATTTTTCCACACCATAATTCATATGGAGTTTTGTTTAATCCTGCCCTAAGATATACTCTATTGATTATGTAGCAGGCGATGTTGATAGCTTCGGCCCAAAAACTTTTAGCCATATTCCTACTATTTATTATAACTGAGCCCATTTCCTGCAACACCCAATTCTTTCTCTCCACTACTCCATTTTGTTGTGGTGTTTTTGGGGCTGAGAATTCATGTTGGATTCCATTTTGATCACAATATTTTTGAAATCGATCATTCTCAAATTCCCCACCATGATCAGTCCTTATGCTTTTTATGCAATATCCTTTCTCATTTTGGAGTCGCTTTGCTATTTTCTAGAATTCATTAAATGCATCAGATTTTTCCTTAAGAAAAGCGACCCAAGTAAATCTGGAGTAATCATCTACCACTACTAGGAAGTATCTCTTCTTGCTGTGACTCTCAACTTTGGTGGGACCCCACTACACCAAAATCGTTTATCAGGAACGGCCCATGCTTTGGTTCAGGTACAATTTTAAACCGTTTCTAAGTGCACACGGTTCTAAACCATTTTTAAGTGCTGGCACATTGTTCAGAACCCACGAGTACCGTCTTTCCACGTTAGGCTCGTCTTTCCACGTTAGGCTCTTTTGCTTCCTCTTTTCTTCAATTGCCCAGTCTCTCCCATCTCTCTCTCTCTCTCTCTCTATCTCTCTCTTTAAATCTCCAATCCCGTCCTACTCTTATTCTTCCTCTTCAACACCAAAACTACTATCCCCTTCTCCTCTTCAAACCCTAACATCTCATCTCTACATTCCCTTCTTTCACGTTCCTGGATCGTGTCGATCTCGCAGGTACGTTATTCACCATTTCCTTCACGCTTCTCTCCTTCGAACCTGCTCTTCGAAACGAGGATTCTAGCTTGATCGTCGATCAAAAAGTTATAGGTTTTCTTATCTTCTAGATCTGCAAATCGTTGAAATTTCAGCGTTTCTGTTCGAATCGGTTGTGGAAATCGATAATAAGGTTAGTGAAGGTTCAGATCTCATTTTATTAATCACAATTCAATCTCAGCTCTCTGAATCGTAGCTCATTTTCTGATCTTCAGGTCTTCATAAACCCTAGATCTGCAAATCCATAGATAACCAGAGGATATAATACTGGAATTTGGTTTCGTTTCCTGTAACTCTATAACTGGGTAAGGATTTTAGGTGAAATAGGTTAAGATCTTAGTACTGGAACATGATCTATTGTTTTTTTCCCCAAAATTTTCAGTCTCCCTGTTATCTAGATCTGTAGATAAATGGATTAGGGCTTTCCTAAAAAATCAGTTAAGTAGCAGTTTGAAAATCAGTTTAGAGCTTTTGTTTTTCTACAGTATTTTGAGATATTACTTCTGAAAAAAATGTTATTCTGTGATATACCATGCTGCATTTTTTAGTTGCTATTTAGATAGATTTGGGATATACCATTTGAAGAAGAAAAAGAAAAAACTGGGGAAAAATAGGGTGGTGTTTCTATGACTTAAGTCAATTGCTGCTTTGTGAGTCAATCATTTTAAAGCGACCTCATGGTTTTGAATGAGACATCGGTTTCTGTGCTACAGTTGATTTGTTGAAAGGAATCCTAAGAACCCAATGCTTACTAGGTCAACTGTTTTGTGATGGGCTCTACGTCCTTCATCATAATTTTATAATCTCCTTTGTAATATACCTCATCATAATTTTATCATCTCCTTTGATATTACACCCCCACTATTTCCTGTGGTGTTGTCTAATTGAGCTTTGAATCTACCTCATTTTTTTAAACTCATGCCTTAAACTGAGTTGGAAAAATAGATGGCTGATGTGGATAAAACACATATATCATGGCAGGGCCCATGAAATCAACAGATTTTGGGCATGTGTCTTAGTGGGTTGCTGATTGTTTTTTAAAGTAATGGCATTTTCTTTAATTATATTGTACACTCTAGAATTCTGATTATCTACAAATTTATTCCTTTATTTTGCAAATGTAAAGGATGGCACAAAAAAAATCTCCTAAAGGGCATAATCCCATTCACATTACACATTTCAGCTCGATTGAACTGTAGAAATTTGTATATAGGCACATGCTCATCATTCAGACACAACAGATTCCCATGTTACATCTGGTTATTCATTGTCAGGAATATGTAATCGGCTTGTAAATGGTAAATTGGTGAAAGTTTCATAGTCTGCAGATCAACCTTCCTTTTATCCAGGCTCTGATAGTTCTTCTGTTTGATACTTTTCAGCTTAATGGATGTTCTCTGTATTTTTTTTAAAAAATGATTGGACAATTTGTTAAATACCTAGATTTTGAGTTGATTCACAAACTATTGTAGTAGATAACATGACCATATTCTTGTTTTATATCATTATTGCATTGCTTTTGTGGTCCATCTGACTTAATATATGATTTTCTGGTCTGCTGTTTTGTGATGCTTCAGAAGAGGAGACTATTGATTAAAAGGCAATTAGTGGAAAGCAAAAGAGGCAGAAAATTTCAATTAGACATGTAAGCAAGCATTTGCTTCCTGAACTGATATTCAACCTTTGATGTGTATGCCTTCAGATTTATTAACTAGACATTGAGATTTGAGAGAGGGTGACTTCTCTACTGCTATTTCCATTGGAAGTAATGAAGAAACCCATTGAAAAAGTGGGGGCCAATGCTAAATGCTTGGGCCATATGCGAAATGAAACATTAAAACTCATTTCCTGTGCAAACAATCAACTCTCTTTATACCTGGACAACTAAGGCACGTGTTCTTAGTCCATCCTGTAATGCACGTTGAAGATCCTAAACACAGACATCAAATGATGAGTGAAAAACTTAACAAAGACCTGGTTAAGAATCCACAAATGAGGAGTGCAATTTGGCCATCTGATAGCATTTAGCTTGTTTTCTTAGTCAATCATGAAGGAATTGAAAACAATAAAAATAATTAAAAAAAAACCTCTAGTGCTTTGTCTTCTCATGGATGTGGCATCAGCTTCACTCACTGTGATGGTGTAATATACAACAATGGATCATTCAGAATCATGCATGAGGCCAACTGCAATAATGGATGATCAGGTTCGCTTTGCTTCCACCATCAGAATTAAGCTTCTAGATTATACCAGTAGGCCCCAAACATCAGGTGCATTGAGGACTTTAGAAGTCACACACCTACAACCTGATTGGAGTAGAGCCTAACACCATCTAAAAGACCATGAAATGATCATTGTAGAATAGATACTACACTTGATTTTAGCCAAAAGGCTGAGAAGATTTGTTATATATGTTGAACTTCTTGGAAGTTGCGAATCTTTGGAAAAAAATGTGCTCTGTCAAGATATACCACGGCCATGGATATGCTTGCACTAACGCAAAGCAGCTACTCCATTGTTGTTTTTACTATCCTTGCTTCCTTGTTCTAGCTATTTCAGTTTTCTAGCACCACATTACTGTCTTTGCCTAACAATATTTATATCACTCCACTATGTGCACTAATGAGCATGCATGCCTTTACCATTTATGCATTCAAATTATTCTTTGTGATTATGATCGCAGGCTGATCACAAGGATCCAACGGCCATAGCTTACATTAATGATCTCAGGCCAGGTGGGTACCTGCTTGCAAATAGGGGAAATAACATATATGCATTAGGCTACACTGTGATTTGGAAGCTTTCAATAGTTTAAGACTTCATATATGCAATGTTCCTTAAAAGCCAGAGTAGCCCCTATATAGTGAATGCTATCCATCCAAGTGGGGCCCAACAGAGCAATGAGCCCAGATTTACCAAAAAAAAAAGGAAGAAAATTAAGAGAATGCCAATCATGCATTAGATGCCCCAGTTGTTTATGAAAAGATGCCTGACTGGATTGTTTTGTTTTTTAACTTATGTAAGTCAAGAAGTTACTTCTTATTTAGTTTGGTTATTAAACTTACATAAGTATCTCTTAAGAAAAAGTAAGTTACTTCTTTTGCTTTTCAACTTCCAAAAGCAACTTATTTCCTTTATTTCAGTCTTTGGGGCCTTTAGCAACCTGCAAGGGAATGGTAGTTTCTTTGCATTTGGTGGTAGCAATGCCATGGGAATCAAAAAACCATCCAACCTTTTCACGCAGATGAGAAGATAGAAAGTCTCCAACAAGATTTGCAGTTGAAAATAAGGTAACCAGTTGAATACCAATGCCTATTTTCTCATGACTAATAGCATTAGTTCTAGATCAAATGAAAATCCCCTGTTCTCTCTTGCATTATTCAATCCTCTAGACTAACCCCTTATTATTGATAAGGAAACTTCTTACAAGTTGGGGGGGTAGGCTCCTCCAGAAAATTCTTACAAGCTGTCCTGTCCATTCCATGTCTTGGAGACGATTCCAGAAATGCTTGGATCATTAATTTGAGAAGGCATCTAAGGCCCTGTTTGGTTGCCACTTCAAAATAATGTGATCTCATTTTAGTTAAGTGTAGTTATGTATTATAGATAACAATAGTTACAAATTAGAGATCATAGTTTATATAAATTATGGTTATCTTTAATTCATAATTACTGTTAACTAAAATGAGATGAAATTATTTTTTAAGTCAAATCCAAACAAGGCCTTAGGTTACTAATCCAATAGTAAAAGATGAGTGATGTGCTGACAAGAAAAGTAAAGCTCACTTTACGGAATAGAGATTCACAACAATGTTATCTGCAACTTTATCCCGGATCCATGTCTTTCCAACATTTGTTATTCTCAACAGAATTCCACCATTTCGAATAAGCCTCATATTTTAGCTTACATCCTACTATAGATGTGGGACAAAACTTAAGGAGATTATGCTTATATGGGCTCCCTAGTATTACAAGAAACTCCTGCCAATTTATTCCGGCAGGACCAAGTAAGGTGACAGATCAATGATCTAGATTTGTGGACCACGGCCTTACTTGTTTGGAAGAGAAACCGAGTATCATAAGTCAATGGGCTGGGCTCAGGCCTAAAAAATAAGAATTTTGGATAGGGTTGGCCTGACGCCTAGCTCTAAACGGTTCAAAATCTGGACCGGGACCTACCCTAGGCCAGCCCGTTGACAGCCCTAATAGTAAAGAGTCAGTGAAATGCTCTGCATTCATGCATCTTGTTGTGTACGTTGAACATGGACATTATTCTCCAATTTTAACCAGGCGTAGAAGAAAGGACTTTGAGAACCAGCTTGTGAAGAACAGGCCTAGAGCTTCTCTCTTTATATTGTGGTAGGGACCATACAATCTCTACTTACACACACCAAAAATGGTTCTTCACCATATGTTTGCTTGAAATTCGTGTAGCTGCATGTATTTGCATCGGTGCTTATCTCTTGATAAAGTTGTTCTCATTTGATGTATACCTGACTACTTTATTTTACCAAATTATTTCATTCTTATGGATATTTCTGCATCTGAGATTCTTATTACTAGGAATTTTTCACTAATCTAAAATCATACTTCTATGATGAGCCTCTTGGTTAGGAGACTTGATGTGATCTTCCAAAGAAAATGTCCAATATGACCCAAACTCGGGTTAGGCAAGTTAGGTTCAGTTTTATGAGATCATGAAGCATGAATTCTTTGGAAAATGTTTCATTGTTTTTGTAGAACACTTTCTGGCATCAGTGCAGGTCCCAATGTTCCTGTAGTTACATTATCTATCTTAATGCTTTCTATCTGTGATGAAGTTTGGATACTCATTATGTTGCATGTGTGGCTTATTGTTTTGCTAGCCTTGGCTTGACACCTGTTCCATGAGGAATATTTTGTGAGCGGGAGCTTTGATGGATCCATCTTTCATTGGCTTGTTGGGTAATCTCTCTCAATAGTCATCATGATATTTTTGCCAAATTCATTTTCTTTGATATCCCTTTTTTTTTTTTTGCTGCAAGTATTGGCATTGCATTTCAATAGCAGCAAAAGCACTTTGGTGTAATAATTCTTCCATCATTCTAAAATTTTCTAAGCTTTTATTGACGTGGTTCATGTATTTTAGCATATGTCCCAACTATTTTGGGCTAGCTTTACAAATCTTGTTTTGCAATAAATCATATTTAAGGCCCTTTACCTGGTAACTGATCTTTATGTCCACTGTCATTATAACCTTGTTAGTTGTTTGACTATTTGGGGCTGACTTTACAAATCAGGATTTTCTAATCAATCATATCTAAGGCCATTTCCTTTGTAAGTGAACATGCCTTTATATCCCTAGATCATGAACTTCACCTACTTTGTGAAAGAAGGGAAACATGATATTGTTGAGTGATTTTCAGTCTAGTGATTTTAAACACATCAGTTTGGGAACAATGGTAGTTGAATAGATTGGGTAAGGTAACATAAGTGGGCACCATGCATCAACACTTCAAGTTTGAACTATAAAGGCCATCTTGTGGTTAATGCACACGTGTAGGATGCACAATGTTTACAGATTGGTCCCTATGATGAATTGGCTGGCCTTAGCCGAAAAATTTGGCCTATGAGACCCACCCAATGGTTGGGTGGTCATTCAGGTTTTGTTTATCATAATCTAAACCATTAACATTCAGGTTTCCATCTCCTTTTGGTCAATGGTCATTCAGTAGCGTGAAGCCCTACAGCCCTGTTTGGTTGTCACTTAAAAATGTGTTCTCCATATTAGTTAACAATAATCATTGTATGTGCTTCTATTGAATAGGTCCCACCATCGATTGCTTATGATTCTTTTTTTTTTTTCTTTTAATCAAGTGACATTCAGTTTTAGCCATGAAAATTTAGTTTTCTAGCAGATCATTTGTGCTCAGAGATCAGATCAGTATTGGGGTTTATCCCATACCATTGAAGCAATCAGGTACATCTGATTGCATTAGATGTGTACCTCATAGTATTGGGGTGACCCATAGTCCATGTAAACTTGATAGGAGTAGAGAAGTGGTTCTCAAAAAGTAGAGTGGCAATCCACATTCTGGTAAGAGAATTTTGGAAGTCTAGATAGGGCTTACAGTTGAAATTTGAAATATGTAAAACAATAAAATTAGAAATGATGGCCTTACAAGTGGTTGGATTTTGTTAGTACTGTCTACCTCGATAACTATTTTTTTTTTTTTAATATTTCAAAAGTGTTGTTTATTTAGTTGAGTTCCTATTTCTTCAATAAAAAAGTGAAACTAAAATTAGAAATTTTAAGAAAAAAAAACTTTTACTTTTATAGTTTGGGTGGACTATGTTAAAGCCTAAAGGAAGCAACTGTCTCCTGCAATCATTCACATTCACAGATCTGATTTTACCAAAATGGAAGTCATTTTATTTCGTCTATCCTTTTATATGGATTTTCTTCCTTTATTTTCAATTGGAATACATTGAAACCATCTCTTCTTAGCGAATTTGACATTGTATTGATTGATATGACTGTAGTCGAATCCAGTTCTTGAAGCATTTGGCAACGCTAAAATATTACAAATAACAATTCCAGGTCAGATACTGTTCCAAGCATTTATTTCTTTTTGATGTATGTTGCTCTTTGAATCCAATGAGGTGTTCAATAGATTAGTACTTAACACAATGAACTTCCCATCATTTGTATTGATTCTAATTTTAAAATTTAGCCGTTGGCAACATTTATGTAACACATGACAAGTTTTTTTTTTCCAAAGCTTGAATTAAATGCGAAACGTTCTAGGGCGCTTTTACGATTTTGGTTTTCTCATAATCTTGGAAAAATGTCATTTTTAACCTGGGTGCCTTTTTTTTTTTGGCGAGCCATTTTACAGTCATGAAGGAAGACCAGGGAGCCTAAGGAGGAGAATGTGACATTTGGACCAACTATACGAGAGGGAGGGAATGTTTTCGGTGCCGCCCACATCTTTGCATCTTTTAACGATACTTTTATGACAAGTCCCATTTCCTTTCTTTCAGTTCCTTTTTGCTTCTCCTAACATTCTTAGAGGCCCCAATCTTCCTTCTTCTTTTTTTTTTCCTAGATTGCAGCATGACAGATTTATCTGGAAGAGAAACCATGGTCCGCGTTACTGGTATGAGATGCCTTTAGTTTTGAACTTTTTTCGTTAGATGCTTTTTGGAGAAGAGTTGGTGCAACATCTATGCTAATTTAAGTGAACAAGATATCCTTTTTTGTTATAAAGAATATAAAAACAGCTGTATAAATATACTCCCAACTTGTAGGATAAAATTCAATTTTTTTATTTAGAAAAGCAAACATACAAACTGCATTTGAAATTAACTGTTTTGAAGTAGGGCTGTCAATGGGAAGGTCTTGGGCCTCGCAAAATCAAAATTTTGAATAGGACCAGCCCGTCAGGCCTAGTTAGATTCCATTACCATTGCATCTTATCTTAAATATGAATGAATTGTTCCATTCAATACCCCAAATTATTTTCACCATCCTTACATTGGTGGAAATTGAACTTTATGGGTTCTTATGTGGGTAAGCGGGGCTACCCTGTGGTTGGAGTTTATTACAATGATAATGGCCAGGTTCACATGTCCTTGTCTACAACCACCAGGTCGGTGGATTCATGAAATAAGGGGAGCCCTTTGGAAAGGGTCAAGGTTAAAGGGGACTACAGGATTATTTGGAGCAATGGGTTATGTTCTAAAAAAAATTATTTTGTTTTGTTTGCTTCTTGGCTTTAAGATTGGAAAGGGTCAAGGTTAAAGGGGACTACAGGAAAAATACCGTTTCTACAATTTGACCGTTGGCAAGTTCTTAAAGTTGATCATTGGCACCGGAACGGTTTAAAACCGTTCCTACAATTCTGTCTCTAAAATTTGAAACGGTACCCAAAACGGTTCTGAACCGTTCCAGTTTTTTTGCGACGCCTCTTTTAGGAACGGTTTTAAACCATTCCTAAGGGATTTAAGAATGGTTTAAAATCGTTCCTATTTGATGATTTTGGTGTAGTGCCCACTAGATCCATATGTAATAAATCAAGTGATTTTGAAGTTGCTATGGTGGTTGTCTTTTTATGTCCAACTTTTATTTACTTGCCTTTGAGACAATCACCACACATAATCTTATCTTTCTTTCCAATCTTAGGAAGTCCTCTCACCAAATTCTTCGAGCATAGCTTGGCCAAATTCCGGTACTGGACATGTCCCAATCTTTGGGGCCACAACTTAGACTCATCCTCTTGAGCCATGTGGCATAATGTGGATGGGACACCGTTTCCTCTGCCTTTAATTACATAACAGTTATCACTTGTCGATGACCTGTTATAATTAATTTGCCTACAAGGTTTGAGATCTTGCACATATCTTTGGAGAATGAAACTGAGTGTTCTTTGTCACAGATCTGGGAAATGCTTAGAAAATTGTGTTTTAATCCTTCTATGCAAAGAATATCCTCAATTTTGGGCAACCCGGCCCAACTATTGTTCCCCGTCCAATTATCTTAGCGGAGCTCCCATTACCAAATGTGACTGACCCACCATCAAATTCTGAATATTCATAAAATTGAGTTCGGTCACTAGTCATATGTCTGGAGCAACCGCTATCAAGATACCATTTTGAACTATTGCCTACTTTAAGTGCGTTATGAATTACAAGGCAATTATTCTTATTCTTTATTACCCACTTGGTTGTCAACTTCTTTGGAGATGATGTTTTCTTATGATTTCCTCCTAGAGGTTGATAAACAAGGGGTTTTTTGAACTGAGCCAGATTTCCTAGTTTCATCAATTCTTTAGTCTTCTGATTTAGTTGAGCTACCTGTTTTAGTAACTCCTCCATCCTTTCAGTCATTTTAGGTGGAGTGGGATATTGTCTTTTCGCTTTAGATGTGTTCTTTGAGGATCTCTTTGACTTTTGTACAACTTTCCGGTTGTTTTGAATTTTCTCGTGCGTTTTAACCCGGAAGTGAAGTGGGACTTACCAAAGGTTAAACATTCGAATCTGTAATGTCCCAAATCTCCACACGCATGGCAAGTAGGAGTGTTTCTTGAGTTGCTTCTTGAGTCAACAAATTTAGTCACAGGTGATGCAAGAGAATGGCTTGATTTGTATGATTCGTATCCTAGTCTTCTCTTATCCTTAATGTTTCTTCCCAACCCTAGAAGTCTTTATAGCTTTTCATTGCTATGGGAAAACTTGTGACTAAATTCAACTGAATGTTTGGATTTCTCTAGATCTATTTTCAGTTTATGATTTTCAGAGTTGAGATGTGAGTTTTCTGATTTCAGTTTGCTATTTTTAGATTCTAATTGATTTATTTATTTATTTAATTCTTTAATTTCTGAAATCTGACATGTAGTTGTTCTTTCAAGCTTGTCATTGTTGGAATGATATTGTTAAAGATCATTAATCAAGTGAGTGTTTATATCCAATGCTTTAGGAAGATCTTTTTGTAATAGTATGTTTTTATTTTCAATAATGCCAAGTTTTTTTAAGAACATTGATGCCATGAGTATACAGTTGATCATAGGCATCATGTATGTTTTCCTTTTCTTCTACATGCAAGACGAGTGTTTCTTGCTTACTTTTCTGCTCAATGTAAGTTATCACCTTTCCCTCCCTGTTGGCCATAATTCCTACTTCAGTTTAGGATCTCCCTCTAGGTTGTTAAACCCTTCAAGAGGAACCTGCTCTGATACCAATTGAAATTGCAGTAGAACTGCTAGTACTGAAGTATGAAGTATGTCCAAATGTCCTAGAGGGGGGTGAATAGGACTTTTTCAAAAAATTATTTTCTAATAAGAACAAACAATGCCTAACTTTAAACAAAAAGATAAAGCAAAATAACTCTAAGGCTTCCAAGCTAATAGAGGGTCTAAATCACATAGGCTTTCACAAGATTTACATGTAAGGAACAAGCCTATAAGGATAGTGTATGGGATGTGATTTTTATTAATACTTATACATCAACTAAATCATGCATTACAATAATCATAAGATAGACATAAGCATAACTAGATCAATGTACACAAAGCAACACTCCCTCGCTCCGGACTCAAGCGAACAGCCGTGGGACACTGTCTGGACTTGATTTCCAAGATGGTTGTCAAGCCCAGCTAGGCGGTCCTAAGTCCTTAACCGCATATTATTTAGACTCCCGATGTGTTGTCCAGACCTGATACGGAGTTTGAATGTGCTCCCTAGAGCAGACGGGTAATGAGTTTGATACTAGATTTTAGGGTAACCTAGCATCAAGGATTCTACAAGTTTTGGGTCTTGTAGATCGTATTTAAAGCGATTCAAACAGATTTCATGGCTAATCTAGTTTAGCACTTAGTTAACTTTATCAAATTTCTAAAGGATTTAATCCTAAGTGATTTCTGGTCGAGATAGTACTCGGGCCATTGTACGGAAATTTACGAGTCGTTACATTAAACTATGTGTAGCATTCAAAATGCTGCAAGAATATATGATCATCTATCTGCTAGAAATACGCTCAAAGATACAAACTGCTTGATATGATAACAAAAATCATGAAATTTTCATATTTAGCATAAATGGATATACGATATACAAAATGCATTTCTTTTAAAACAGGTACATATTATGGTTACATTAAGATTGATCAAGATATTCGATATCTCTATTCTAAAGCCAAGTATTTTAAAATACGTTTATTCATCTGAAGAAGATGAGTCTTCAATGATAATATTATCTTTCTGAAGGGGACGACGATGCCTTCTTGTCCCCTACCTTTCTGATGTCGACGGAATATTATTTCTTGAAATTTGCAAAGGAGGGGGGAAATAAAATTGCAAAGAGTTATTCTCTTCTGGAAAATTCGAAGGTTCACGAGTACTCTTCAAAGGCGTAGCAAAGGTTATTTATCCCTTAAGAGTATCAGCAGGTTTCGTTTTAGAAATATTATCTACAGAAGAAATTTTTTATACAGAGTTGGCCTGGAGAGGGGGCACGATCTGCTTCTTCGAAATAGCTAATGCCTTAGTCTTTCTGGAAATCTCTCAGGCAAGGAGGAAGAATCCATATGGCATGGTCTACTAGGTTGCAATGTTTTACTAAGAAATACTGATGAATCCACCATTGCATCCAGGAATAAGAAGCGCTAAAAGGGTAATTATAACAAGGAATTATGAAATGCAAGCTGGTATGAACGTTCAAGAGCCGCTTCCATATCAGAGCCCAATTATGTGGCCCAATGTCGTAACTTCTTATTGCTCTAGTAACAATATCGCAAGTCTCCGAAACAGTCTAATCAAATCTAAATTGGAATGTTCGCCAAATGAAATGGAATCATCAACGACTGCTATGTCATCAAGATGATAAAAGTCGATAAGATCATTGCTTTCTATTTTTCTAGTAACCCTTCCATTTGACTTTTGAATCATCTTTCTCAATTAATAATGTTGCAGAGGAAGGTGATCAGGACGATCAGGGTTCGAATACGTCCTACCCGAGTCAACAAATGTCCAAGGGGAAGCACACTGCTAGCCATCTTATGAAGAAGTGTCATGGGGCACAAACAGGAAAAGATTCAAAAGAAGGATCCTTAGAACCAGAGACAAGTCTTTGAGAGCATGATATAATGAGCAACGAATGCAACAAATGCAATGCAAAGCATGCTGATAAGCACAAAGATGAAATAACTAAATCATTATCATATTGCAAATATTAATATCATTCTAAAAAGTTTTTTTAAATATATACTTCATGAAACTAAATTGGAAAGTTATGATATCTCGAGATACTAATTCCAGTTAATTTGGCAGGAAAGATTACCATTCGAAATTTTGGAATATGTAGACTATAAATAAGAGGGATAATCGAAGAGATTGTTGCAGTAGGAGCAGCATTAAAGAACAATTCCCTAGCCACGGAGTTCAAAAAGAGTCACCGAATTTAATCGAAGAGATCATTACAACAGGAGTAGCATTGAAGGACAATTCCCTGATCAAGTTACTCAAAGATGAAGTCGTCGTAGCTGTTATGATGGCAAGTTTCGATGAAGAAGAAAAGAATCGTATGAACAAAAGAAAGATGTTATGTCTGATCCACTGCTATGAAGACTGAGTGCTTTTATTGCTACATTATCTTCCGTATTGAAACATTCACTTGGTACTTCTGACTGGGGGCATACATTCTTCCGTTCGAGCATGATCATTTAGTCTTCCATTCTAGCATGATCATTCAGTCTTTCGTTCGAGCGTGCCATTCAGTTTTTTGTTCGGGCTTGACCATCCAGTCGTAATTCATTCGAGCTTGATTCCTTCGATCATGATTCATTCAATAACAATCTGTTATAGCATGATGCTTCGTCTAAGCTCGACTGTTGAAGTTCTCAGTTCAAGCAATCCTTCTTCGATATGTAGTCATCTTTGCGTTCATGAAGAGTCTTTTTAGGGAAAAGATTTTTGTGCAGAAGAAGATCGATCCTCCATTTGATTTCATTTATCAATCAAAGAAGGATCGAGGGGACATATGTTGGTGCACAAAAATGTATGAAGTTTCTATTATACAATGAAGAAGGGGATTTTAAGAGATGAGAAGATATCAGCAACAAGGAAGAAAGAAGAAAGAAGGATAGAAGAGAAAGGAAACCACAAGAAGAAGTGCGAAGGAAACATGAAGAAAAGGAAGGATTCATGACCTTTTGCACAGACTCGCACAAAGGGTAGTGTTTGGGTGGGCCTGCGCAAACACCCTTATGGGTTGCGCGCACCTGCTCAAAGGGAGCATGAGGAAGATGGCTTGGACGGTTTGGATCTAATGAAAGGTGGGCCCCACAACATATAGATCGAGGCTTCGCACGTGTGGAGGCCTATAAATACCCCACTCCCCCTCTCATTTGAGAGGTTGAAGATTTGGAGGAAGATTAGATCTCTGTAAAAGAAGAAGAGCTTGAAGGTATTCAGGAGAAGGAAGAGAAGGAAGTTGTGCTGGCCCACATAACCAATAGTACAGTTGTGCGGACCCACACAACCAATATGCAGTTGCACAGACCCGCGCAAACACTGTTGGTTGCGTGGGCATAATAAATGGGCCAAAATGCTACCGAAATGTAATCTTTTCTGCAGTTCCAGGGTTTCTCAGAAAGGAAGACATGAGATCATTGTATTCCTCTCAATGAGATGACCCAATCACAAGTCGAAATGCTGCCGGATTGGATATTCATATTTGATATTTGAACTCTTTCAATTCTTCTAAATATTCTATCTTAGAATCAATGGAAATCAAAGGATGTAAATGAACTCAGTATGAATAAATATGATGATTGTTCTTTTTCTACTTTCTCTCTGTTATGATTGAATAAGATAATCTTCCCAAATCGAATGCATTTGTTTCTTGTCGAAACACCGCCATCTATTAGGGAGTCCCATAAACAATCAGCCCAATGGCATATGTTATGCTCAATCACTCCTCATAACAAGCATGCAAATGGTGCGTATTGGCATGTATCATGATATTATACTAAGCATGAGTATTAGATGCAGCAGGTGATGATCGACTTTAACCGGTATGTTGCCTATAAGAGTAGGGACTGAACGATATGCCCCACAAGACATAAAGGAGTCTATATGGAATGGTCCATGTTAGACTATCATAGCCTACTCAAGGTACTAGCATATCATATATCCTAAGGTGGGGTCCATGCAAGGACGGTGGATCTAACCCATGTATTAAGGTAGTTTCCACACAATGGATATACCAAATCTTATACCACATATTCTTCATCTATAGGAAGCAGTGATGATGTACTCTCCTATATATAATGGGTGGTCTAGATGTTATACTGCATCAAGGACCTCATGGGGTAAATCATGCAATAGTGGGAGTCAAGATGATAACCCTAAGTATATTAAGTGGGCTTCCTCATCCACTCTATCATGTAGAAGTTGGGCTTTCTTATGGGGCCCGATACAAACAAGGTGGGTCTACAAGTCATGGTGATTCCTACAAGGATGGTGGAAAGCACTAGCATGAATCGGGACCCAATGGTTTGGGTTAGCCCACTAGGGTAAGATGGGTAACACTTATGGGGGCCCAAAGATTTGGGATAACCCAATAAGGGAAGGATAGTAGTGGGCTTAACAATGAGCCCTAGGGAGGTTTACAATGTGGACATTTAACCACAATTGCTCCCAAGGTAATGGGATAATCAATGGGCTGCTAAGGAGGTTCACAACGTGGACATTTAACCACCGTTGCTCCCAAGGTGTGGCCCATTAGAATCTATTCTATAATGGGCCCATGGCCCTATACTAGCTAGAAAAATGGATGGGCATCATAAACATTATCACATACATCATGATGGACTCACACATCACAATTGGGCCTCACATAATAATGTAATGGGCCATACATCACAATGGGCATCATATACATCACAATGGCCTCATCACATGGCCTCATATACATCACAATGGGCCTTATCACATGGCCTCATGTACATCATAGTGGGCCACGCACAAGGGCCTTATATACATCACAATGGGCCTCACACAAGGGCCTCATATGCATCACAATGGGCCTCACACAAGGGCCTCATATACATCACAATGCGCTTAGCACATGCGGTGGATAGTGTGCGTAACACATACATTATTATGGGCCTATAGGACAGCCCATGATCCAACAAAATGGATGGGCAGCATATATGTACAACAAGGTGGCCCTGTACATGCAGCAGGTGGGCCCTGTACATACAGTAGGAGGGCTCTGTACATGCTAGATGGGCCCTGCATGTGCCAGATGGGCCCCACCAGATGGACAACATGGATATACAATCCACATGGTGGCCCACCAGCTTTGGATCAAGCCGATATTTGTGTTTTCTCTCCTGTCCAGGCCTGTTCAAGCAGACAGGCAGGTGGGCCCCCACAAGTGGACAGCGTGGATATACTACATAAATCATGGTGGGCCATCATACAAGGAAAGGAGAGAGAAAGAGAGAGAGAAGAGAGAGACGACATGATGGAGGGGCTCCGCCACTATGAGCCCCTCAATGCATGCATCAATACATACACGATATGGGTCTCATCCATGCATGGGCCCTCAAATCAGCAATCTAAGGTAGGGATGCCATCCCCACCATGAAATCAAGGGTCTAGATGACCCCTCAATGCTATGGATTCAAGCAAAACATCATGATGGGGTCCATGGAGAATGGCCCCACCATGGCATGTGCATGCAATAAAGGTGGGCCATTGGCCAACCTAAGGGTCAAAAATAGGATCCTCACCTTTGATTAGTGGGTCCTACTTGCCCCATGCTAGATGAGTTAGGAATCGAAGCAAGAAAATAACAAATATAATCCTAGGAAGGCACCCACCTCTTCTCTCCTTCTTCTTCTTCTTCCCTTGGGTTCTCAACTTCAAGGGAGGTCTTTCAATGGTGGAGATGAGTTTTAGATGGTTGGATTAGGAGGGATTGAAGGTGAAAGAGGGTTGGATTTTGATGGGTTTTCTCTCCAAGGTGGGACGTCCAAGCTCTCTCTTGCTAGGAAATGAGGAAGAAAGGGAGGGAAAGAGAGATGTGGGGAGGAAATGATTAGTTTGTAAGAGCATCATTACTTATGTAAGGGAGCATGGCATGCTTGAAATGGTTATGTGTAAGAAGCATGGGTGGTGATGTCATTATTGCTAGCAAGCATGGGTGGTGATGTCATTATTGCTAGCAAGCATGGGGAGGCTAGGGGGTGATGTCACCCTAGGCTAGGTAGCCTAGGATGATGTCATCCTCATGATGCGTTATAGTGATTTTCTCTACTAGGAAATCTTGGGTCCCTCAACACCTGATCAATGGCTGGGATAATGCACGGGTCGGATCTCTTAGTCTAAGTATCGGATTGGTGCATGAGACGTGGCATTGGAACCACGACGACGAGCGGTCATTATGATATAAGTTTTGGGTCGAGATTTTTCTTGACCCGAAACACGCGATCGACTGCTCGGATAATGCGCAGGTCGGATTCTTAGTCTAGGTATCGGATTGGCGCATGAGACGCAGCGTTGGAACCGTGACGATGACGCAGTCACTATAATACAAGTTTTGGGTCGAGTTGACTTCGATTTACCGAATGCGACTTGAAGTCGCTCGCAAACGCTATCTATAGGTCGCAGGTTGTCGGAATTCGACCGAGAGGACTGTAGGATCCTAAGGAACAGTGAGATACTAGGATATAGGCCTTACAAATAGCATGTTAATTCAAATTACAAGACACATTACACTCAATCTACCCTCTATAAGATGCACTAGAATTTTTGATTGTTAGTATGGGAATCATTGATAGATGGCAAGAATCGAGTTTCATGAATTTTATCCACCTTAAAAGAAGAAAAGAACCAGTTAAAAAATAGGAGATCGACAAAGAGGTCATGAAAAAGAATGAAAATTTTGGAGAAGAATACAAAAATAAAAAGAATGAATAAAAACTGACCGTCGATATAAAATCAAAAACTAGAAAAAATAAGGAAAAGGGGATAAGTTCGGAATCAGTACTTGAGTTTTAAGCTGATCTTGATGTGATGAGCATAACTAACAAGATGAATTGATAGTATTCGTATGGGAAGTAATTTGACTTTCACTGAGCACATTGAAAAAGTGGATATACAAATTATGTCTCAATTCAATGGACAAAGGACTTATTTGATGGGTTGCTTATGTGATTGGATTCTAGGTTTTCAAAATCTCACTTTCATATCTTAATTCCACCCATTCATCCTTGAGTGCATAAAAGATTATTTTTTGAAAAAGATTCCTGACATCAAGCATTGAGATTTATTTTTCACATACTTTGCTCGGGACTAGCAAAATGCTGGTTGGGAATTGTGTTGAGGGTCAAATATTGCATATTAGACCTCATTTATATTTTGGTTTTATGAACATGATACTGCTTAATGTCTTATTTTACTCATGTTTGTGTTGCAAGGTGAATTTGAGAGCCTAGATTGGAAAATGTGTTAAAAGCATGGATTTGAGGCTCAAATATCGCCAAGGCAAAGAATGGATCTTAGGAGACAAAGATTGAAGATTTTAAGGTCCCAAGATTCAAGAAAACCAAGTGGAGAAGGAACGAAGTTGAAAGAACAAGAAGAATACACATTGACTATGTCATCGAGCACCATTCGATGACATCGAGGACACATTCGAAGACATCGAGGACACATTAGATGACATCAAACACAGGTTGATTATATCGAATTTATGAAGGAAAATTAAGTTGGTCGCTAAACAAATTGAAGACATTTTTCGATGACTCTAGAACTTGTTCGATTACTCGAAGCATTGCTCGATGACATCGAAGACCTGCTCGATGACATCAAATTTTCAGTGGAATTTCAACAAAACTCGTTGGACATATTGGGCACCACTTTCGATTACTCGAAGTACTCCTCGATGACATCGAAGATCTGCTCGATGACATCAAAGATCTCTTCGATGACATCGAATTTATTAAAGAAATTAGAATAACTCTTTAAACTATTTTAGACACATTACGATTCCTCGAACAATTCTCGATGACATCAAAGGCCTTTTCAATTACATCGAAGGTAGGTTCGATAACATGGAAGGTCGCAGAGTCTGCATGAAGCTACAAAAGTGCAGAAAAAGCACGTATAGAAAACACCTTTGATGACACTGAAGCATGTTCGATGTCATCGAATGAATCACGTGAAGTTACACAGAGTTACATGGAGTGCCTAAATTTGAGACAGTTTCCAGATTTTTCTAAAGAGGTGCGAAAGGAGGTGTTGCACAATTATAAATAGGAGTCCCCAGGGCATCTCTGGGGTACTATCTAGGGTTTGAGGAGTGAAGCACAAGGGCGAAGAGCCGTCGTCAAGCGTTTTTCTTCTTTCTACCTTAGTTTTTTATGCTTTCTTCTAGGATTTTAATTCCAATCATGATTATGGTTGGCTAAACCTCTTGGCTAGGGCTAATAGGTGAAGCATGTAGCGTGATGGGATATTTTTTATTGCTTTAATTCTTATTTATGTTGAACTTCATAGATTCTAATTTGATTATTCAAGGAATACTTCTAGTTTTTAATGGTTTGTTGTGACTTAAATTACAACAGATCTGCAATAGCTTTAAGTATCTTCTTATTCTCTTTTTAGTTTATGGGATTGGTAAATCCTGTTGTTTGCCATCATCCCATGGGCATGGTTTGGTGATGGAATCCCTTCCAACTTTCACAATTCTCCATCCATTGAGAATTAGATTTATGGAAGTTTAGTTTTGATCTTAATTACTATATCTTCCAATTGGATAGGCTAGGATGCCAATTCCAATTATGTTGTTTGAATCAAGCAATAAGGCTCCCTGATCTCTACAAGTGGATCCTTGGAACCCCTAGTTCTCACCTTTGAATTTCTTAAGTTTCTAATTAAATTTCTCACAATTACTCCCTTACATTCCAGATTTAGGTTTACATGTTTTTCTAGTTCTACTTCTAGTTGCTCTCAGAATACACATAAGATTAGTACCTCTGGATTTGACCTCTGTCTCACCGAGATTATTACTGCATCGCGACCCTACACTGGGGCTGTGAACACTCACCAAGAACAACAAAAGAGATTCAGTGCCTCACAGGGAGAATAGCGACACTCAGTCGCTTTGTCTCCCAAGCCACCGACAAATGCATGCCCTTCTTCAAACAAATGAAAGGAAAGTAGAAGACAGATTGGACAGACAAATGCGAACTTTCCTTCTAGAAACTCAAGCAATACATGGGGTCCCCGCCATTGCTTTTGAAGTCTGAACAGGGTGAGCCGCTTCTACTATACCTAGCAGTCTCCCCAACTGTAGTCAGCTCGGGCCTCATCAAGGAGTAAGGAGGGAAACAACTACCCATGTACTATGTCAGCAAAGTCCTGCTCCTAGTGAAAACCAAGTACCCAGACATCGAGAAGCTCGCCCTAGCCCTAATCATCTCAGCACGACGCCTCTGACCTTACTTCCAAGCTCACACCATCGTGGTCATGATGGACCAACCCCTCCCCCAGGTACTCTAGAAACTAGAAGTGTCAGGGAGAATCACGAAATGAGCAATTAAGCTCAGTGAGTTCGAAATCACTTATCAACCCCGAACAGCCATCAAGGGCCAAGTCATGGCTGACTTCATCGTCAAGCTCGTGAACGACTCAAAAGCCAGCCCCAAAGTCTAGGCCAAGCTCAAAATTCTAACAGACAACCTAGACTCGCCGACCTGGACCCTGCACATTGACGGTTCATCCAACTCTAAAGGTAGCAGGGCCGAGATAGTCCTTAAAGCTCCTGATCATACCTACACACAATATGCCTTGTGATTTAGATTCCAAATGTCAAATAATGCAGCAGAATATGAAGCACTATTGGCTGGGCTCAGATTGGCACAGCCATGAGAACCCAACATTTGGAGGTTTGTAAAAATTTGTAGCTCATCGTTAACCAACTAGCCTATGAATATCAAGCCAAAGAGGAAAGAATGAAGGCCTACTTACAGAAGGCCCAAGAACTGATCAGCAAGTTCCTAGAGTGTGATATCCACTTGATTCCCAAGTCATAAAAGTCCAAAGCAGACACGCTAGTAAAACTCGCAACAACGGCTAAGGACGACATCCCAAAACCAATCCCAATTGAGTTCCTGGCAGTACCAAGCATCAACGAGCCCAATCCAAGCACAGTACTCCCGATCTCCCATGTAGATTTAGGACCGACTTGGATGGACCCGATAATCAACTACCTCAAGGAAGGAAAGCTACCCGAAGATCGACTAGAAGCTCACAAACTACGATCTAGGGGAGCTCACTACATTGTGATTAGGGATGTTCTATACAAAAAAGGGTTTTCCTTCCCCTACCTTAGATGCCTCCAATCTGACGAAGCCGATTACGTCCTGAGAGAAACCTATGAAGGCATCTGTGGTAACCACTTTGGCAGTCGGGCCCTCACTCACAAAGTTATCCGACAAGGATATTTTTAGCCAACCATCCAGGTAGATGTTAGGCAATATACCTGGAAACGCAATAAGTGTCTGTGATTCGCGACGATACCCCGTAAACCTCCCGAGTAGCTAAATCCTATGACCGGGCCATGGCCCTTCACTCAATGGGGGATCGACATCATCAGCCCCTTGCCAACTAGCAAAGGGCAGACCAAATTTGCAATCATCATAGTCGACCATTTCACTAAATGGGCCGAGGCCGAGCCCCTGGCCACAATTATTAAGAAGAAGATCACCGACTTCGTCTGGAAGAATATTATATGCCAGTACGAAATCCCCTACACGATCATCTTAGACAATGAGAAACAGTTCGACAACAACCGATTCTGAGGCATTTGTGAAAACCTCGGCACCACTAGGCCAATGGACTGGTCAAGGTGGTTAACAAGATCATCAGACGCTGTAGCCAGAGAACCACTTCTCTTAATTGTAGATCGTTCAATGTTCAGTCATATAGAAAAGGTCCACGGTTCTAATTAATTTTCATTAGGTTCAAAACAATGGCTACTTGTATTAATTCCTTTAAATCTCAACAAGAAGAGTATATACTCTCTTTTTAGAATCAGAATGATAAGATATGAGATTAAGGAATTAAATAAAAAAACTATAAAAATATTTTATAAATACCGTGCAATAGCTTGATAATAACTGGGGCTTCTCTCTCTCTCTCTCTCTCTTGTAGAAGGATTTGACAAACTTGAATTATTTTTTCAGATTGAGAGAGTGCCTCAATTTATAGGCAAAGAAGTTGCTTCTTCGATTGGCCTACGACAGTCTTCGACTGGCCTAATAACCGGATTTTGTTCTAACGAATTTTTTATTTCGAGAGGGATAAGATTTAACAAATCTTCCACTAGTCGAAAGCCATGCTTGACTGGTCGAGGGCCTTGCTCAACTGGTCGAACATGTTCTTCGACTGGTCGAGGGTGCCAAAATTCGAACTGATTCAGTTGATGGACTTCGAGCTAGGAACCCATGACTGGTCGAAGAGTAACCTTCGATTGGTCGAGCAGACCACTCGACTGGTCGAGGGTGTAACAGAAATTCTGTTTCACTCTGATTTGAACTAAGACTGGTTGAGAAAATCTTAGACTGGTCAAGCCAAAACTTAGGTTGGTTGAAACTCAACCAAATACAAGCATAAAAACCCTATTTCAAGTAGATTTTGAAAGCACCTAAGCCTAAAGTCTTTCTATGGTTTATAATACCTAAAATGACTAAACTTGAAGTAGATTGGAGACTTGAACTTCTTTACGGAGCTCATTCTTCTCCTAGAACTTTAAGTAGAACTTGAACTTCTTTATAGAGCTTGATCTTCTACTAGAACTTCAGTAGAACTTGAACTTTATGTTGTCATTGTCTTTGGAGCTTGATCTTTAACTTGATCTTGGGCTTGATCTTCTACTAGATCTTAAAATTTTCTTGAACCTTGATCTTGAACCATACTTGAAGATCACTTGATAAGATGTTTTGTCTAAACAAAATTTGACAAACAATGTATGCTTTAAACATTATAGCACTTACAATCTCCCACTTTGTCAATTTCATGACAAAACACTTAATAATACAATTATCAGAATGAAGCCTTGTACATGACATTTTTTTTTAGTACTCCCCCTTAAATAGTACTTCCAGTATTTCTCCCCTTGTATCATTCATGACATAAAACACATTCCATAACATATATATAGATGCAATCACATTCATGCCCATCATTCACATTCTCATAGATTATAAATAAGATAAAATATTAGCCAACTCTCCCCCATTTTGTCACAAGTTGACAAAGGAAGAAGTAGAAATCCGAAGAAATGTGATAGGCAAGTAAAGGATCAGTAAGTAAAAATGATAGAAGAATATGTGAGCATATGAAATAAGTAGAAATCATCATGTGAAAGCAGAAATGTTAGGGAGATAATATTAAAGAGGCTAAGAGAGTTGTCATCATCCAAGTCCAAGCAAAAAAAAAAAAAAAAAATCTCCATCAAGCAGAAAAGTTAAGTTTAAGTTTTACATGCCCAAAATAACTTCAAATATCATGAATTCAATCAGATCCTGATGATGGAGTAGGCATAGATGGGTCTGAAATTGTGGTAGAACCGCTATTACTAATATATGAAGTATGATTATGTGTCCTAAAGGGGGGTGAATAGGACTTCAAAAACTTGTTTTCTATTAAAAACAAACAATGCCTAACTTTTAATACAAATGAGATAAGGCAAAGTAACTCTATCACTTCCAAGTTAATAGAGGGTCCAATTCACGTAGGTTTATATAAGATATATATATATATATATATAAAGCAAAACCTATAGGGATAGTGGATATTTTGTGTGGGATGTGACTCCATCGAAACATGTACATTTGGCTAGATCATGCATCATTAAATATATGAAAATCATAAGTAAAACAAGGTAAATGTACTCAAACCAATCATAAACACAATCATGTATAGTGGTTCCGCTACTTGCCTACTCCACTCCCGGCGGACGCACTCTCTCTTAAAGTGTACCAAATTTCACTATCAAATGGTTTTAAATTAGGTTCACCATTAACCTTTACAACCTACACAAGGTTGACTCTAAGACCTACACAAGGTTCCTATCAATGCCTACACAAGGCAACCCGCCCTACACAAGGACTCAACTAGGAGCCTACTAAAGGCAACTCAGGCCTACACAAGGCTAACCGTCCTACACAAGGACTCAATACGAGAAGCCTACACAAGGTTAACCGTCCTACACAAGGACCCAATATGGGAAGCCTACATAAGGCAACCCTAGCCTATACAAGGCTAACCATCCTACACAAGGACTACGTACTCTCCCGTCAGAGGCCTCCACTGAGGTCTTGACGAGTTTGTCACTCAAACTCTGAATCCCGATCCCGCACAAGGAAAGGGCTTCAGACACATTAGACTCTAAGTACTTACAAGGTAAGTTGATGAGTCCCGTTCTCGCACTATGTGAAGAACTTTAATGATGAAGAAGAGTCTTCAGCTCCCTTGAACTGTAACTTGTTGATGATGCTTTATCAAATGCTTCGAGGTTGCGAGGTTTAGGGTTTTGGTCTTCTCTATGTAAATAGTATGATTAGAATCACTAGAGAAGGTTCCCATGAGCTATGTGCATTCAAGAGTTCCAATGATGATGAGATTTGATTGGAAACTCAATGAATGTTAGAGTTCATGATTCAATCCAAACATAAAGGATATAGATTTGATGCTTGTACAAGGGATTAAATAATGAACTCTAATTGGAAGGAGAAAGAGTGAGGGGATATGGGTCTTGAAATAACGCACTCAAGTTCTCCTGGATTCTAGCTCATATAAACAAGAAGCATCTCTAAGTATTTATAGAAGATGAATCTTAACGGTAATAAAATGAGCAGAAAGACTGTCATTGTCGATACTATCGAGAAGTTTTTGATAATATTAAGTTTCGAACTTCGATATTATTGTTTCGACCAGAAACGAAAAGTATTTGATTTAAGGAATCATCTTACTTAATAATAACAAAGAGAAAGAATAAAGAGAATAATTATCAAATTTATTCATTCAGAATTCATCACATCCTTTTTATCCTTTGATTCCAAGATAGAGTTTATAACTAAAGTTCAAATGCTGAATAGATTCAAATATAAATTTTGGCAGCATTCCGGCTCATATCATTCATGTCTCCATAAGAGATGAGTTGTACGGATCGTTTCCACGCACGCATCTTCCTTCATCGATATAATAAAAGAATGCCAAGAATCCCTGAAGAATTTTAGAATGACTTGAGATATTCCGAAAAAATGATATGACATTGCTTCATAGGTCATCCACGCAACTCCTTGGTGAGTTACACGGGCCAAGGAGTTGCGTGGGCCCACGCGACTCATAAGGAGATGCGCGATTCAGCCTTCTCTTCTCTCTCTCTCTTTCTCTCCAATACCTGTCGAAGGTACTGGTCTTCTGGAAATCTGATCCCTCAAATGAGGGGTAGGGGGTATTTATAGGCTTATACACTTATGAGGCCTCGAATCATGCACCATGGGGCCCACTTCATATTCTTTGCAATCTTCGACATAATTATCTTGATATTGAGTTGCGCGGACCCGTGCAACTAATATGAGTTACGCAGTCTCGCACAACCAGGACTTTCACGCTACTCAATTTGAGTTGCGTGGCTTCGCGCAACTCATCTGGACTATATCATCTTTGAATTTGAACCGTACAATTCAGCTTCTTTCATCCCATTTCCTCAATCTTCTTTCTTCTTTTTAATCAATTTTTGTGCTCCAACAACCTTCTTTCTCTTCTCGTTGATCCTTCTCCACTAGTAAGATTTCGATCTTCTCATTCATCAGTTCTTGATAACTCGACTTTGATCTGTTTGTTGGGACTTCTTTGATTGATATGTATGTAAAATGTCATCAGATCAATGATGCATGCATATTGTTTGATAAAATGCCCATGAGAGCTTCTGGAACTTATGACAAATTTATTTGCTAGAATTTTCATCTTTTCCTAATTTACTCAGAATTCACTTTGTGCAAAATGTTAGATTCCTAGCCAACTTTATTACAGAAGTTGGGATTATCATCAAAAGAAGTAAGGTACATGAAGGTTTTCCTCATTCAATCTTAATCTGAACCATAACCTTCATTTAGTGTATGAATTAATGTTATGATTTTGCTTGGAACTAGAGTTGACTCCTATATTACTATGATGGCTATTGTTTGAGTTAATGTTGCATATTCATGGGAGTAAATGTGCTCAATTGTGGACTCACTGAGTGACGACAATCTAATCCACAATTTGATCAAGATCATGTTGAATGCTAGTTGTAATTATCATCCTGCTGTAGAATAGAATATTAAAACTAATCAAAGTCAATAATTGCAAAAGGTAATCCTAAGAAAAAACCAAATAGCCCTACCTTTGCAAAATGAAAATTGTCAAATGGGCATGAGATTAAGAATGTATGTTTGGTTGATGTTTAGTAACTTCACCTTCTGTAAAGCTAATGATCTTTCACTTACGCTTCGATGTTCTTATCTACAGCCTTTGGTTGATGATCATAATTATCTGGGTCTTTCCTGATTATAATTGATATTTTTACTACAAAAGTTCATGGAAGTTTCTTTACATGCAGTGCTTTCAAGTGCATTAGAGAAGTTTTCTGAAGATGGTCTCATTTGACATGCATTTTATCACTATCATTGTCCTTGTCATGTTTGTGTGCTTAGTGGGCTTGTTTGACACTGCATGTTATAGACATTGTATCAATACTTGAGGCCATGGTTGTCCATTTCTCCTTATTATGTAGAGTATATAGCTTTAGCAATCACTATTATTGTAATGACACTCTTTCGCCTACAATTTGGTGCTCTTCTTTAGTTGAATTATTTTAATCTAAAATTTGTATTCTGTTGTTTGTTGAATTTTTTGGATTGGTGATAATTCAATGTCTACTTGATTCCTTGAATGGTTCTGAAAGCTTCATTGCACCAAATGTTCATATGTTTGCTGATCTCAGTATCATTATTGACCATAAGTATGTGATCTGATCTTTTATTTGCCAAGAAGATCAATGGCATGAATTACCATCACCTCCACCACTCATTACCCTCAAATGTTGGAGTAGTGTTAGGTTCATGTCAGGTTTTATTTTTCTAACATTGTTTTTATCTCAGGGGGGCGAATGATAGATTACATGTATTTGGATGATAGATCAATGCAGATGTTTTGGGTTCTTTCATATACCATGGCACAAGCTGCTTGTGATGCACTAATGAATTGCTTGACCTCTGCTGGAGTTACAGAACTGCTACAAGGGTATAATTTACAATCCATTGACAGGATTATGATGATGCGGGAATGTTGCCCACTAGCTATGTCATTACTTTCTGGCCTTTCAATCAGTTTATGTTTAAAACCGGCACATCAAATTGAAGATACCTTATTTCTTGGCTAGGTACTTGGTACTCTCCAAACAAATGTGTGATGTGTTGTAAGGAAGAAGAGAGTAAACTGTTTTCTCCTGACTAATTGTCCCATGGCCAGATTTCCACTAGTAAGATTTCGATCTTCTCATTCCTTAGTTCTTGTAATCGCATATTGTTTGTTTTGAAATATGGGGGAAATTTGACATTTTTAAAAAGAAAATTGAGAAATTTTAAAAATAAAATTGTGATTATTGAAAAAAAAAGTTTAAATTTTTGGGGTCCACTTAAGCTTTGGATCTATCTCATTCTTTGACTCATGCCCTATGATAATCTCTTCAAATGGATGGGCGATGTGGATACAACACAAACATCACAGTGGGACTCACAAAACTTGGACACATCACTTTAGTAACGAATCCACATCTCCGTTCATTTCTATAAAACCAACTATTTTAGTAGTGTTTATTTGCAATCTAACTTACTGATAATGTAAGGAAGATCTGGATGAATAGAAGTTACAAAGATTAAATTGATCCAAAACTTTTGTGGCCTGCAAAATGTTTTTACTAGTTATTCATCACTATTTTGGTTGTTATGGCCCACCTAAGATTTGGATTTTCTTATGATTTGGAATCACATCCTAAAATATGATAGAAAAACATATGGACGGTGTGGATATACAGAAAATATATTAGGGTGGGCCCTACATGGAAAGTGTAACACTCGTAAAGTAGTTACCTAAATAGGGAAATGGTACTATAAGGTCCACCTCATGGGAACTTCCCGTGAAGTCAAGCTGTGTGGACCCCATCATGTGTGTAGAACATCAACACCGTGTGTCACGCCCCAAACTTGGAAACTAGGCTCACATAATTTCTGATCGCTAAATCCAATACCGATAGCCTCCATAGTACCCCATTCTCGGCTCCTAGCGCTCATACACCGAATCCTATAAGGAGGATTTTCAATAATAATAAAATTTATAAAGGAGCATAACCACAATGTACCCAAATCAAAAAGGCAACATCATCATCACATATCCACTAATATAAACATTAGATTACAATACTTGAAAGGGAAATACATGAATAACAAAATCTCCAAAGTGATCTGCCACAGGCTCCTACCTTAACGCTGCTACGACCTGACGTCACTTGTATGCAACGGTCGTGTATAAGCTTACTAAGAAGCTCAGAGGGTGGTGCGTGTGTGCACAATGCATGTGCGAAGAATACAATATCAGAGTAAGCAGAAATACTGGCAAGACCATAAATACTATCAGCCTTATCCAGGTTATGCAATACAAGGATATATTAAGCTAAAAGTCATTTACTGAGGATGCAATGCAACATGCAAATCTTGATGAGTTCACAAATACCATCAGCCTTATCTAGGCCATGCAATGCAAAAACATAATAAACCAAATGTCATATGCTGAGGATGCAATACTATATACAATGACAAAGCTGTAGTGTGTAGTCCGGATGATAGTACGTAGTATCGAATGTTGTGGGGTCATCACAAGGGACTTGTATCCAAACCAGTCTCATACCTAAATTTGGATAGCTAGACTCAATGTGGTATAACTCCTGATCTTAGGTTAGTCACGTACCCAACTGACATTATAGCTATTATGAAGGTACACATAATGATTTAGTTGTACACCACTAGCCCGAGTGGATAGTGAATAATAAATGAATGAGTCAAATGTTAAACATGCAACTCCTACTCAAAAGTCTACATTTCAGTACAGTACATCTTTGGGATATCACCGGGGCCTAGTACACTCCACACTGGCTGCTACCTCCTTGCTGCACAACCATGCAAGTGGAAGAGACCTCACTATCCACCTAGCTAGTAGTATGCCAATATCTACCCAGCTCGTCGATAGCGGAGTCATTTATAAGCTGGTCAAACTCAGCCTAGCTTACAGCCCCCTCACTCTGGTGGATAAGGCCACGCCCCCTTCCAACTGACCACGACACAGAGGGAGATATAGCCTACTGGTATTCGGCACTTGGGCACTCATGTATCCACTCGGTCTAGACATTAGAGCATCCCCGGTACCAAGGGGTTTAGGGGCTTTCACCCATGAACATACTAAATGCCCATATGCTAGAACCAAATGTTTTCGGTATCCCATCTGGCCATCCACGATATGCCTGTAAGGCCATAGCCCTGATGTCGCTAGGGCACAAAATGATCATGTCACACAAAATGTGGGATGCATGATTCATACCATCCAGTCATGCATCAAACCTGCGCGTATCGCGTGATCATGTAGGGCAACTCCATCTCACAAGGAGTCCCATAAACATCTTAGCCCAATGGTATATGCTATGATCAGTCATTCCTCACAACATGCATACATATGATGGTATGGGCATATGCCATGATATCATTATACTAAGTATGTCCTCAGATGTATAGCAGACAACAATAGACCACAATCGGCCTTAATTGGTATAGCACATACAAAGAGTAGTAGCTAAATGGCATGCCCCTTCTACATCTATAGGAGTCCATGTGGTATGTCCCACATTACACTATCATTAGCCTCCCAAGGCACTATTATATCATAAATCCTGAGACGGGGTCCACTGGAAGGACGGCAGACCTAATCTATACATCAAAATAGGCTCTATACAGTGGATTCATCAAATCTAATACCACATATTCTTCCATCTACGGTAATGTAACACCCCGGATTTTTTCCAACCTGGGATTAGACGTCCTTAGGCAATGGATCAATCCTAATACAGGTTTAACTTCTTAAACGCTCAATTAAAGCCTCAAATCTCTTTTCAAACCATTTTCTTCACAAATCCCACCCTTCACTACCTTGTGCTTTCAATTTCTCAAAGCACCTTCACCCTAGACACTATCTTAAACTAGCTAAGTAGTATAACTTGGATCACTTTAGATACAAACTGCAAAGGACTAAATACTACCTCAGACGGAAATCACTTAGGATTAAATCCTTTAGAAATTTGACAAAGTTAACTAAGTGCTAAACTAGATTAGCCATGAAATCCATTTGAATCGCTTTAAATACGATCTGCAAGACCCAAAACTTGTAGAATCATTGACGCTTAGGTTACCCAAAAATCTAGGATCAAACTTATTACCCGGCTCTCCTGAGCATCTCGAAACTCCGATCTGATCTGGACCGCACATCGAGAGTCCGAACAATACGAGTTAAGGACTTAGGACCGCCTCAATGGGCTTGACAACCATCTCGAAATCAAATCCACCGATGTCCCACATACATGTCATTGAGTCCTGAGCGAGAGTGTGTGAAAAACACTATTCCCTTTACAAAATAAATATCTAGAATAGTGATCTGGCACCATTCGCTTGCGCATCAGTATTAAGCAACCAGACCGTCAGAGTCAGACCAAATTACACCCTCGGATCAGGAAAAATTTCAGGAACATTTACATATACTTGAAATTTCGGATCGTGGCCCACTGACCGTTGAACTGAAACTGGTCCACCACGTGCGATCTGGGAATCCGTTCAAGTCAAAAACGTAGTCCCACGTAGATCTGTGAGTAGAGAGCTTAAGTCTGATGTTTGGCTCAAGGGGGGCCACCAGAAACACTCTTTTGAGCTGGAACATCGCCGAAATGCTTATAATAGCAGTAACCCTTAAACCTGAGTCTATTTTGAGAAGGTTTTAGGCTATAAAAGGACCTTAAACCCTCTCCCATTTCAGCCATACGAATTTGGATTTGAGAGAGAGAAAATAGAGAGAAAGTGAGGGAGATGTGGGAGGAACTCCCTCTTCCCTCATTCCCAGATATTCGGCTCCACCGCCTTTGATTCTCATCGCTTTCTAGGTGATTCCCAAGGCGTCGTTTCTAGGTAAGAAACCCTAACCCTAATCTGTTTTAGGGTTGTATAGGTTGTAGGTTATGAAATAGCTAACCTGCTTTCGTTCTTTAGGCTGCCAAACTCCCGTATACGGAACCTTAGCGAACCTATCGACTCCGTTACGATTCTACGACAAAAGGTGCAGACTTTAGGTACATAGGTTATGGTTTTCAACGCTTTCAATGTCAGATAATGATAGATTTATGATCTGCATGCAATTGCACATGTACAAAATGCTTTCCGTTTTACATTTTCGATTAGAATTGTAGAATTTGGAAATTCACATACTCTAGGTATTCGTATAAAATACCGTATACGTATTTTTTTTTGGAAATTTGTTTGACATGTTTATTTGACGTATGGATATATGACGTATGGATAAAATACTTATTTGGTGAAAGGATTCGCCTAAATACATGTTTACTAATAAACACTATGTATGTAGAAATACGGTATTGTAAGAAGTACCGTATACATGTATATTTTAGTGATGTGTTTGTCATGATTAATTGTCGTATAAATATATTATGTGCGTATAAAACATTTTCTTGGCGAAGGGAATCGCCGTAATACATGTTTGGTTGTATACACTATGTATGTTGAAAATGTGTATTCTAGAAAATACTGTATACGTATAAATATTGGGAGATGAATTTATCATGATTATTTGCTGTAGTAATATATTATACATGGATAACATACTCACTTGGCTAAGGGATAGCCCTAATACATGTTTTGCTAACATACACCCTGTATGTTGTAATAGTTTATTCTAAGTGTTTGTGAAAATGATTGAATGAGTACCGAATTCTCATTCGTACTCGCCATGACTAGTTGTCATGGATTCATGATTGTTGTATTGGCGATACCCCTTTGACGAAAGGATTTGCCCTAAATCACGCCACGGCCAATATACACTATATATGCTAAAATGTGTGGCCCAAGTGTTTGTGGAAATGACTGAATGAATATGGAACTTGGATTCCTGCTTGCCATGACTATCCGTCGTGGGTGTACGCGTGTTATGATTGGGGCAACTCCCTAGTGAAAGGATTTGGCCTAATGCCTATGTGATCGACATATGTCATGTATGTTGATGTATGTTTGTTTAAGTGTTTCTTGAAATGTCTGAATGAGTAGTAGTTAACAAATTTTAATGTATAAGGGTGTTGAGATATGATTCTCAACCTCTTTTAACTATGTGTATGATCTCCTTGGATTGTTGTGTGATTAGGAATTGAACATGTATAAACTCATGCTTGTGTTGTGATTCATAACATGCTCAACTGCTTTATGATTATAAGTATGTAATGCATATGTTTAAATTTATATTTACGTTGTATGATCCGTCATGGGTGATGGGGAAGCGGAGCAACGAGTGCGTGCAACAGCCCTGGAAGCCCTAAACGGATAATACCATACCTTGATAGTATGAGTTGAATCTTGATCCATTACTGCTTTATCTATCTGCAAGTTATCATGTTTGGGGCTATGATTGTAGTCCAGACAATAGGTACCAGAATTGAATTCGTGGCTGCGATTCATTTGCCACGTGAGATGTGTTCGACGAATCCGAGTCGTACTTCGGTTGGCGATAGTGATTGGCCACGCGAAGTGCTTATACACTTCATGTCGTTCAACTTGTTGTGCGCTCGAGCTAGCCGAGCTCGTCAAGTAACCCGATCTGTCTTATGTATGTTCACCATGTTTGGTCGCTACTGCCTGAACTTAGGGTACCAAACTTACCAGTGAAATCTCTTTTAACCATGGTACCTCGATCCGCTAAGACTCATGAGCCGGGCATGGTGGTATGGGACACCGTGGTCGAGCCGTCGGCCTGCGCCGGCCACGTGCCTCCCCGTAGTGACCCGGTGAGCAACCGACTCGTGAGCCGATTATGGTGGTATGGGACACTATATTCGATCTGTCGATACTTACGGCGAGAGCCGAGTACGGTGGAGACCATACTGCGTGCCGACGGCGACGAGTCCTCTGTAGTATCTTCGAGTATACTCCAAGGTCTGTGATTGGCAACGAGTCTTTCACAACAACTGGAGTATGAGTTGAGCCGAGTACGGTGAGACCTGTATTTGAGCTAACGGCTAGTGATTGAGCCGAGTACGGTGAGACCATGCACTCGAGTGACGGTCAACAATTGAGCCGCATACGGTGAGATCTCAGTATCCGTGTTGACGGGTGACGAGCCCTTTGTGATGCCTTCGCTACGCCTCTCAAACCATAATATCGTATGAGATTAACTAGGGACCGACCCCTAGAATGGATCATGTTTGGTAATGATACAAGGGAGGTACCTTAGTTTCCCAATCTGCTGTTTGAAATGGACTAATAATAACTCGGTAATCATGATCATCATCGCACCGCATGTGCTTAGTAGATGTGGCGCACCGAGGAGTTAAGCATTCGCGAACGTAAGATGATGGCATGAGGGTGGTTTGGCAAGGGCATACAACATCATGTCATTTCATTCTCGCACTTAATAAGAGTAGTTAGAATTGTTTGATTTGTCTTGCTTTATCATTCTTGCTTGATTGAATTGATAACATGTTAACCTATGCTTTCTTGTTCCAACGAGTTGATCACTCACTCCCACGTTACGGACGGTCTTGTACACACCAACCGATTTGTTGAATTTCGGATGATGGCGATGCTTATGAAGCGAGCCGGACTACTGTCATGGTGATGAGGAGGAGTTCTCCTATCATGTAACTCTCTGACGGGTCTCTGAAGACCTGTACTGCATTGATTGGGCTATGGTACTTGGGATAGAAGATATTACACTTACACATTTGGCATATTTTAGAACCTAGTACTTGTAATTATTTAACCTAGTAATGTTATCACACTACGGAGACTCATCACGGTTTATATATTTTATCTATCTATCATTGTCTTCCGCTTGCAATTTAACTGTCTCTCTCGAGTATGATATCTTGTTTTGGCTTAATCTCACTCATGTTCAATGCACGAATACAGTCAACATTCAATCATCATTCATTTTGTTGCATAAGTGATGTTCTGGAACTCGGGAGTTGAGTTTATGCTCGACCCCCGATTTTCAGGGCGTTACAGGTAAGGGGTGATGACGCACTCTCCTCCAATCAGTGGATGGCCTAGATGATATACTAACATCAAGGATGGGCCTCACACTTGTCCCAAAAGTAAATGGACGGTGTGGATGATACATACGTGACACCTTGGTCCTAACAACTGGATACAAGGATAGGATAAGCCTCATGGGTTGAGTCAAGTGGGTATACAACAAGGTGAGTTAAGAGGGCGAATCTATGTATAACAAGTGGGCTTTGTCACCCTCTCTATCATGTAATAAACTGGGCTTTCCTATGGGAGCCCGATATGTATACAAGGTGGGCATTGGTGGTGTCCATACATCTAGGACTATGTGTCCTTCCAAACGGATTGGGTAGCCCGCTCAACATTTACGTGGGCCTTAGGCATGGTCACTAAACTTAGGCAACACATGTATCCTATGGAAGGCCCGATATGAACATAAGGTGGCTCCATGGTTTGGGTAATCCTACAAGGTGTGGTGGAAGACACCATCATCAATGGGGGGCCAATGGTTTGGGATAGCCCAATAAGGAAAGAAGGGTATCACTAACATCAATGGGGGCCCAACGGTTTCGAATAGCCTAATAAGGGAAGATGGATATCACTAACATCAATGGGGGCCCAACGGTTTGGGATAGCCCAATAAGGTGAGATGGGTATCACTAACATCAATGGGGGCCCAACACATGGCTGGGTGAGGGAAGATGGGCTGGGAAATGGGTATAATAGTGGGCCCTACAAGGTATGGTTTCCAACGGTGGACGTTTAACCACCACTATTCTATAGTGCGGTCCACTTGGGATTTAGATCTGACTCTCAATGGGGCCCATGGCCCTATGAGATCTGGAAGAGTGGATGAACAGTGTAGAAATAACACATACATCATGGTGGGCCTCATAGACAACCCTCGTCTCTAAAATGAATGAACAGTATGTATATAACACCTACATCATGGTGGGCCTCACAAGACAATGGAGCCCACAGCCTTAAGATGGCTGGAAAAATGGATGGACGCTGTGTATGCAACACACCTAGGATGGTGGGCCTCACAAGGCAATCCCATAGTGAGATGCCCCAGCCCAGCCGTTCCCTGAGTGCGTCTACCTGAAATTTAGATATGATTCATTAAAAATCTAGGCCCCCGCCCTTATATGGGCCTGAGAGAAATTGGTGGAGAGTGTGGGGGCCATATACATCATCAATGGGCCCCACAATGGGTGGACAACAAGAGTACATAGCACTTACAGCAAGGTGGGCCACCACTGGACGGTCAGCCCACCTGTTGCACGCCCAGTTAGCTTGTTCAAATAGATGGAAAGCCCGAATAAAATACATGTATGTGGTGGGCCTCACACGTCACCAATGAGCCCTACGAAGATGGCCAACGTGGATATTAAATGCATACAACAAGGTGGGCTCCAACGGCTGGACGTCCAGCACCTGGACGGCTTGGATGAAACAAATATAAATGGTGGGCCCCACTTATAGGCGGTCCACCAAAGGGTGGGACCTATCCAGGTGGGCCACACAATGAATGGATGGAGTGAATAAAACAAATACATCATGGCAGACCCGACCAACAGCTGTTGGACGCCCGTCCAGCAGCAGGCAGTTCTACCTGGGTTGTGGGCCGGCCCCATGGTCTATGAGGATAAAAAACGTACATCATGGTGGGTCCCACTTAAGTATGGATCACCCAGGAGGTGGGCCAACTCCAAATAGCCACCTAATCTAGTGGGCCTGGGCGATAAAACACATACATCTTAGTGGGGCCTGCTGCCGCTGGATCTGTCCATTTTTTTTGGACTCATGAATCTAAAATGATCTCTCCAAATGGACAGTGTGGACACAACACACATACATCAAGGTGGGGTCCACGTGAGTGGGCCACCCCACTCCGAAAACCAAGCTGATATTTATTATTTCCCTTTAACCAGGCTTGCATGACCGACCGGTCATGCAGGCCCCAAGAACGGTCAGCAGGGTGGGCCTAACTCACTGGACAGCATGAAAACAATGCATACATCAAAGTGGAGTCCACATGGGTGGTCCACAAGCTGGGGATCAAGCTGATCTTTATGTTTTCCCTTCCATTTGGGCTTGTGTAGCCGACCAACCATGTAGGCCCAAACGGACAACAAGGTTGGGCCACTAGTGGATAGCAAGGTTGTCCCACTAGATGGACAGTGTGGATAAAACACATCCATTAAGGTGGGCCGCAAGTAGGGAAGAGAGAGAGAGAGAGAGAGAGAGAGAGAGAGAGAGAGAGAGAGAGAGAGAGAGAGAGAGAGAGAGAGAGAGAGATACGTGCGATGGAGGGCTCCGCCAGTATGAGCCCTCCTAAGATTACAATACATACATCAAATCGGTGTCCCAAAATATGTGGGCCTCGAATCTAAAAATCAAGTGGAAAACCTTATCCCCACCACAAAGATCATGGCCTAGATAGCCATTACAAGATGGATAACAAATAACCATCATGGTGGGGTCCATGGAGAATGGACCCTTCATGGAATAAACATCTGAATCATGGTGGGCCATTGGCCACACCTTGGGTCCAAAATGAGATCCCTACCATTGACCAATAGGCCCCACTTGTCCCATGGATCAAAATAAAGATCTACCCTATCAATCACCCACCGATGAATCTTCTTCTTGGTTCTTTGGCTTCCTTAGCTCCTAGGCTTCTTCTTTGATGGAGGGTGATGAAGATTGAAGGGTTGGAATGAGAGATTTGGGGTAGAGAAAGATGGGTTTAGCACTTGGGTGTTTTCTCTCCTTATAGCTTCTCTTGCTTGGATGGTCACTCTCTCCTTGGTTGCTTGGGATGGGTAAAGAAAATGAGAGAGAAAGGGGATGTAATGGCTAAGAGGGTGAACGGTGTGTAAGAGAGGAGACATGAGAGTCGACTTTGGGGAGGGTTGCTTGCCTTGGGGGAAAAGAAATGCATGGGTTTGTGATGGGATGTATACTTGACTAGTTGATGTGAAAGGTGGGTAGAGATTCTCTATAATCTCTCAGAATTGGCAATGCGTGGCGTTTCCTTGATATATACGCGGGCTCACAACTTTTAGCCCGGGTATCGCACTAGTATGTAAGACGCGGCGTTGGAATCGTGGTGATGGTGCGGTTGCTAGGGTACAAGTCTTAGGTCAAGTCAACTCAGATTTATGGGATGCGACTTAGGGTTGCGTGCAAATACTGTTTATAGGTCGCGGGTCACCATGATTCGAAGGGGAGGATCGCGAGAGTCTAAGAAATGGTACGGGCTAGGATATGGGTCTTACACTATGCATTTGATGTGTCCCCTTTGGGTTATACGATATCTAAAAAATTAGCCTGTGAACCTGAAAATTGGCACCCATGATGATTTATATATTGTGTTTTGGTGGTGGGGTGATTAGGTTGATTTGTGGATGTTGGAGTCACCACTAGCCAATTAATCTCAGAATCCCACAGTCGGCTAGAACCCGCGGAATATATAAGGTTGGAGAAATCCAAAGACTCTCCTACCTTAGATTGACTCCTTGTCTACAATTCGGGATTTCGGGTAAGGGACCTCTGTTACAAATAGGGAAAGTGTTAGACACCCTCTCTCCCCATACAAATGTACGGTCTCTACTTAGTATGGTAAGAAATCTCAAGGGATGAATGATATAGTCGGATTAGGACTAGGAACACACAAATTTCTAATGCGACAAGATCTGAGATTTTGGCAAGCCACAGAGCATACATCCAATGATGTGTCTAGAGGGTGGATGTAATGATGTTTGTGCCAAAAGATTAAGAAAAGTGGACTAGATTGCTAGGAATTTTTAATGTGACAGGATTCGATGTACGGCAAGTCACAAAGCATACGTTCACTAGAGATCTAGAGAAGCAGAGGGGGTTGAGAAGGGAATAAATGTCATGATGAATGCTTGTATGTAAATGAGATAATCTTTGGCTTGCTCTTAAGTAAGTTAAGACATGGATTGCTCTATGATCAATCCGGGCTAGACTTGGGGTTTGAGATGGTTGAGAGGAGGTTAAGGGGTAGCTGAAAAATCTGAACTTTGAGGCTTGGGAGCTCCTTCTGACCCTCACTCTCTTCCTTTCTCTCCCTCTCTCCCTTTGAAATGAGAAGAGCTTTCGCTCTTGGAATTATTGTGTGTAAAATGTGAAGAGGAGATACCAATTTATAGCCTTCTCCAATGGCAATGTGGTTATTATTGGGTTTGAGAGGGGTAAATGCTGATATGACAGCTTGGGATTGGTTGAGGGGAGAGGAATGTCGTATGACATGCTCTTATTAGCTCTTGGTGGTTGGTGAGGTTGGTAAAAATGATAAATAGAGTGACATACAGGGGTAAATCCATATGAAAGTTGACTTTGGCTTGGTAGGATGGTAAATAGAGTGAACTACTGGGTAATTTCATATAAAGGTTGACTTTTGGCTTGGTAGTTGTTTCAAACAAGAAATAAAAGTGTTTGATTTGGGAGATTATCTTATTCAAACAAAACAGAAAAAGGGTATCTAAAATAATCATCACAATTTATTAATATTGAGTTCATTTACATCCTTTTAACATCTATTGATTCTAAGATAGATTATTTAAAATAAATTAAATATTATAAGTGCAATTGTCATAGTCAAATATTAAATTTAATAGCATTTCGTCAGTGATTTCAGTCATCTCCTAGGACTTAGGAGGAATATGGAGGAATATGCTCTTCTGCTAATTAGTCTACTTTAAACTTGAACAGAAGGAATTTGAGGACTTCAACCATTCCAGCAGCATAACAGCCCTTTTTCTTCATAGACTGTAGGACAGTCTGGTTGTGCAGACTCACGCAACAGATATCGGTTGCGCAGACCTGCGCAACCCATCGCTGCCTTCTCTCTCACCTCGATCTTCCTCTTTGCTCTGCTTCCTCTAAAAAATCTTTAATTCATCTAAATGAAGAAGGGGAGGGGGTATTTATAGGCCTTCGCATGTGTGGTACCTCGATTCCGATGCCATGGGACCCACTTTGCATCAATCGTAACCGTTCAAGGAAATCTTTTCCTGAAACCCACTGTGCAGACCCGCGCAACTAATCTTTGATTGCACAGTCCCGTGCAACTGATCTTTGGTTGCGAGGTCCTGCGCAACGGACATCGGTTGCGTGGACCCGCGTAACCTACCGAAAGTTATTTCATTCTTCTTGTCTTCCAATTTTCTTTCTCTCTCAATCTTCTCTTGCTTCAATCCTTTCTTCCTCACCATTTTTTATGCCTCAACAGATGCCCCCCTGATCATTTCTTTGTTTCCCCAAAAATTAAAGAAAAGGATAAAAAATAATCACTCTGAGAGGGTTTGCGTGGGTCCGCACAACCGAGACCCGCGTACTGTACTCGAGCCCTTGCCCTATAAATACTCCAATCCTTCAGTTAATCTTCATATTCCCATGTTGTGGCGAACCTCTTTGCTCTCCTGCGATTTTCCCGCATAACGAACTTCACTTGCGTGACCCTGCACAACAGTTTCCCTTTTACACAAAGCTTTTTAGCTTTTGCAGCTTCCCACGTAAAGGACTTTGGTTACGCGATTTCGTGTAACCTGGACTTAGTCAATTTATTAACTTTTTCTTTGAACCTTATCTTCAACTTCTTTCAGGCCCTTAACTTCCCAATTCATCATGGCTCATTCTCCAGCTTCCTCTTCTAGAAAAATGAACCGTTCATTCCCTTTTGGATTGAAGCAACCTCTTCTTTATTCTTGGAATCATGTGGAGATAAATGAAGAAAACTTGGATCTTCACAATCCTTTCACCAGTAATCAAATCATTACCCGGTCAATTTATGGCATCACTGGCCGATTTTACACTGTGAACCATTTGACTGACAAAATATCTTTATCTCTTTAAGTGACTGGATCACCAAAGAACCGAGGATGCTGACAGGCTATCTGGGAGCAAATGGACTTTGTCAAAGAGCAGGTCGAATTCACAAGATGAGATTTTTACGTCCACATTGTGATCCTCATCAACCTTCCCCTTTCCACTACTTTGAAACAACTCAGCAACTCTTTTTTCTTAAGAGATTGCCCTAGAATATCGGAAAATTTGCAGCTACAGGTCTACTGTCTATCCGTGAGTTTTACAATGCTTGGGCTCGCGCTATCGTTTGGAGACATTCTACCGTACTGGAGCAGATCATGCTTTCTAACTCAATCATAGCCACATCAGAACATTTTCGCACAGATGCTACGGTTCTCAGATGCTTTCTTGATCATTGGTCTCCAACCACCAACTCATTTCATCTTCCCTTAGGAAAAATAAGTAACACTTTATGGGATCTGTTTTGCATAGCAGGTCTTCCCATCATGGGTGATATCTTTGACGCGTATATGCCCTCTAATGAAGAGCTTGCTCTTGCATCTGTAGGAGGAGGTATTTCTAAAATTTCTAAAACTACTCTTGAACTCTTCAGTGCACTGACCGCCTTCCCTTATCCTGATCGCATCTCTTCTCTTGAATGGTTGGCTCACTTTTCTCAAAAACTGCGGTATATTCCTTTCCCCTCAACTTCTTTTCTTCATAACCCCCTTCTTTTCATGATCTTTACTAAGGTATTGCATCTACATTTTAACAGCTTTGCAAGTCACAATCATTCAGGACTTAAGAACATTTGTAAGAACACAGAGTATGCTACGGAATATAGTCCTTACAAATTGGCCACCTTCCTTGCTTATTGGTTGAGTCTAGTGATATTCCCTGATCCTAATTAAGTGGATACTATTACGCCTTCATTCTTCGTAGTTACAGGAGCGATGGCGGAAGGCCAAAAATACTCGTTAGCTCCTCTAATTCTGTGTTCTCTCTATCACGCCTACGGAGATGTTATTTCTGGTCCAAAAGATCCTGTTCCTGAAACCTTTTTTGTCTGTGCTCCTTGGCATTTCTTTGTAAGTTGGCTAGGAGTATACTTTCCTTGGACGTTTGCTGACTCTGGAAGGGCATACTCAAACCCCAATCATCTTCCTCTCCAACATTTCCAATTAAGAGATATGATTAAGGAATCAAGTGGATGGATTTCTAGAAGAATAAAAAGCGATGATCCCATCGATTTTCACCAATTTCCCTTATTCAGTTACCCCGAAGATGTAAATGCTATTGATGATGATTCTACCCCATTCAGTGAGCATTCTTTCCTTATTTCTATCAGATCCAGTACTCTTCCATGGAGAGAAGGTAGCATATTCTGGCGAGAACCATACTACCCTAGTAGGTTTGCTCATCAATTTGGCTTTGATCAAGCTGTACCTAAAACTCGCAACATTGTCACAAGAGCGATGAGGAGTTATGGCGTTGGGCCATATAATTGGGCTTTAATATGGAAGCAACTCTTGATCGTTCGGACTGGATCACATTTCATGATTCCTGGCTACAATTATCCAGTTAGCGCTTCCTACTGCTGGATGCGATGGTGGGTTCACCAACATTACTTGGTAGACAATTTTCATCCAGTAGATCATGTCATGTGGATTCCCCCTCCTTACCTTAGGGATTATCAAAAAGATCTGGGCATCGGCTATTTTGAAGAAACAAGTCCTTCCCCCTTTCCAGATCAACTTGGTACAAGGATCTCTTTAAAAGATGCCATTTATGAAGCAAAGCTTGTTAATGTCCTTGAAGGATGGATAGATTTTGGTACTCCTCTGACGAATACTCATGAATTCTCCACAAAGAATGACGATCCCTTACAGTTTCATTCTCCTCCGCCTTTGTAAATGTTGTGCAATAATTCTCCTTCATCAGAAAAGCAGGAACTGTCAGACCATTATCATCCACCTCGGAAGGATAAATGTATTATTATCGAAGACTCGTCTTCTTCGAAAGAATAAATATATTCTAAAATATTTGGCTTTAGATTAAAGGATACTAAACATTAAATACTTCGCTCTAACTTAATACAATTGTTTTTCTATATAGTGGAAATATATTTTGCATATGAAACTTTGGGCTTCTTGTCATTATATCAAATGATTGACATGTCTTATCATACTTTAATAATAAGAATGTATATATGTTCATTTACATGCGACAGTATTCCTAACTCACATTATTGACAACTTTGAAGTATTCATAAATTTCAAATTCATGGCAAATTTCAAGCATATTTATCTGTGTAACAATCTTAACATAAATAAGGAACTAATTGTAACATTTAGCTTTTTATGCTTATTAGTGCAGAACTTCCTATATGATTTTTGTTTTAATTGGCGGTACTAAATTTCAATTTAGTCAGTTACACACACAGTTTAAGCTCTTGAGTAGTGGAGCTGGGTCTCACGTGATGGCCTCTGTAACTCTTAGGAGTTCATTGGACTTCTCATTGCCTAGGGAGTTCACAAACTGCGATCCATCAGAGGGGCCCAGTGAAGCTACTAGGGCCATGAACTTGGTTGGCCATGGTAACTCTCTAGAGTTCACAAAGCTCACAAGGCACCTTTGGGGTACCAAGTCTAAGGCGGCCAGTCCGTCAATGAGTAGGTTTAAGCCCTTCCTCATGAGTTAGTACTGAAATCAAACCGTAAACCTCGGGGGTCTTACGCATGGTTGGCCTAACACTACGGCCCTCATTTTTTTCGTCTGCAAGGTCGAGCCCATTCACGGGAGGGCTTTTTCCTCCATTCCCCATGATGCTGCTGAAAAACTATACAGATGATATGGGGGTTACGCATGACTGGCCGTTGAGGACTTTTGGCCTTTTAGGCTTTTGGTCATTAGCTCTATCAACTGTCCGCATGGGTATGCGTACGATGGCCTTCACAGGCTTTTTAGGGCCACTGACTTCTCATCGCTGCCCGAATGGCGATCTTGATAGGCTTAGCATGATTGGCCATTGGCTTAATTAGGCTGCCTTAAAATGTCTTAGAAGACAATGATAGATATGATCAGTTGTTGTGAAAATGATAGACATCTCTGTTTAAAATTGACACATCACCATTTCTACTGATGTCTTTGATTATACCCGTCTGTCTGTGTCTGTGTTGTTCATAATATACCAGCTTGGTGATGGTATCAATTTTAGATAGAATTTTGTAGAGGCTCGCTTGATGATGACGATGTTCACTTTCCTTTTACAATGTTTGCTATTACATAATCTTGGTATGCTTGCAAACTTCTTCTTTATTCATTCATCAGATGATATATGGCCATGATCTATTCTTGCCCCCTTTTGATTCAAAATCATTATTCTGATGATATTCTAGATCAAAATCAGAAGTAAATTTAGGGATGATATCGCTTAAGGAAGCGAGCATTAACCAATATACTGATTCCTCGCCCATCTTGATCCACAACTCTATATGCTCCGTTAGAGTATACTTCCTTTACTATGTACGGTTCATCCCATTTAGGTTCGAACTTGCCCCCGTTCGACGGGTAACCACGATAGGTCTTTTCAACATCAGTACCATATCCCCCTTTTTGAAAGATCGATATTGACCCGTTTGTCAAAGGCGGCTGCTATTCTTGCCTGATACGTTTACAATCGCTGTTAGGCAGCCAGATGTTTCTTATCAAGCAAATCTAGCTCTTTTAACCTTATTTTTGCATTTTCGTCATTGGTTATAGATTGGTGTACTGCTACTCTCAGTGATGCTACTTATATTTCAATTGGGATCACTGCTTCTACACCATAAATTAGTGAATATGGTGTTGCTCCTGTTGCCGTCTGGTGAGTAGTTCTGTATGCCCATAATGCTTCTTGTAATCTTTCGTCCCATTCACGTTTGTTACCTGTCACTGTCTTCTTCAGTATTTTAACTATTATTTTATTAAACGCCTCTGCTAATCCATTGGCTGGTGGATAATAAGGTGTTGAAAACGAATGATGAATGCTGAATTTTTGACACGATTTTTCCATGCCTTTATTTTTGAAGGGAGTGCCATTGTCTGTAACAATTTTCTTTAGAATACCATGCGGTATATTATCTCGTGTCTGATGAAATTGACCACATCCTTCTCTTTGACACTGCGTAATACGACTGCTTCGGTCCATTTATTGAAATAGTCTGCGCTGCCAAAATATATTTCTTCCCTTTAGACGAAGGTAGATTGATATGACCAATAACGTCAAGCCCCCAAGCAGAGAAAGGCCAAGAAGCGACTGACTGATGTAGGTCTTCTGGAGGAACATGTATAACATCACCGTGAATCTGATATTTGTGACATCGTTTTGCATAATTATCGCATCTTTGAACATGGCGGGCCAATAATACCCCATCCTATGTACTTGATGGAATAAATTTTGACCCGCTTGATGTGCCCCACATTCTCCAGAATGTGCTTCTTGCAATACCTGACCTGCTTCTTGCTCGTCTAAGCAACGTAACAGTGTTCCGTTGTAAGATCTTTTATATAACACTTCACTGCATATGATGAATCTACTCGACCATTGCCTAATCTGTTGTCTCTGTGCAGGTTCTTCCAGCAGGATGTTAAATTTAAGATAATCTATGAAAGGCTGACGCCAATCTTCTGTGGTGATTTCTAGACACGATACTGAAAAAGTTTCAACAATTTCTTCAATAACTTCTGAGGATGGTAAGAATCTTCGTTCTTCTATAGTCACTTAAAGAGGGCTTCGATTTGGACAAGATAGAGCCACTGCCAAGCCGGCCAGAGCATGGGCCTTTGCATTTTCTGACTGAGGGATATGCTTAATTTTAACATGAGAAAACTGTTCTAACAACTGTTGTGCCTTACGACAGTATGGCAAAAGTTCTTACTTTCTTATCTCAAATTCAGTTGTCAATTGATTTATAATCAATTTAGAATCCTCGAAGACATGTAGCATTCTTATCTTCATTTCTTTAGCCATCTCCATTCCAATAATCAGGGCTCTGTATTCAGCCTCATTATTCGTACATGCAGTCCCTAATGTAAAGGAGTAAGGTAATAAGTCACCTTGGGGAGTAATGAATATTACTCCTACCCCTGCTCCTGATGCTCGAGAAGCACCATCAAAATACATCTGCCATGGACTCTGTGATTCAGCTAACATAACTTGCTCATCTGGAAAATCGTCACTAATGGCCTCAGTTTTTGTCACAGGGTGCGCTGCGAGGAAATCTGCCACTGCCTACCCTTTTATTGCCTTTGATGGTTCATACGTAATGGTATATTCTGAAAGTAACAGCATCCATTTGGCTAATCTTCTGGACAATATTGGTCTTTTCATTAAAAACTTTATCGGATCGGCCCTCGAAATCAATGTTATATGATGAGATAGACAATAATGTCTTAGCTTTGTACTGCAAATATTAACACCAGACATTCTTTCTCGATCAGAGAGTAATTGCAGTCTACCCCCATTTGGGTCCAACTTAAATAGTAAAGAGCGGTTTCCTTTCCAAACTCACTCACCTGTGCCAACAAAGCTCCTAAAGAATGTTCAGCTATAGATATATATAAAATAAGCGGTTTTCCTTTTATTGGAGCTGCCAATACCGGTGGTTGTTTCATCAATTCCTTTATAGAGTCGACCGTGCTTTGACAGGCTTGACCCATACAAATTTTGTACCCTTTTTCATTAGATAAGAAAATGGTTAACAATCTCCCAGCCAAATTTGAAATGAAACGGCGAATATATGCCAATTTTCCTTGCAAACTTTTTAATTCTTTCAATGTCTTCGGTGGTGGCATATCTTGAATAGCCTTGACTTTCCCTGGATCAATCTCAATGCCTCTATGCCAAACAATAAAACCAAGAAACTTACCGGAAGACACTCCAAATGCACATTTAGTGGGATTCATCTTCAATTGTCTCTTTCTAAGTCACCAAAAAACCGATGCCAAGTGCTCACAATGTTCCTGATGGCCCGCTGACCTGATTACCAAGTCGTCGACATAACATTCAACGTATTTGTGCATCATATCTTGAAAAATGTTTTGCATTTCTCTCTGAAATGTCACCCTGGCATTTTTGAGTCCGAACGGCATAACCTTATAACAGAAAATTCCCAGTGAGGTCCGGATGCCGTTGCTTCCTCATCTTCAGGGGCCATTCGAATCTGATTATACCTTGCATAACCGTCCATAAAAGACATGACAGTATACTGAGTTGTACTATCAATCAATAATTTAGTTATCGGGAGTAAAAAGTCATCTTTTGGACAAGCTTCATTCAGGTCTCTAAAGTCGACGCACACCCTAACTTGTCCATTCTTCTTCCTCACCGGGACAATATTTGATATCTACTTGGGATATTTGACCTCTCTAATAAATTTGACTTTTATCAGTTTATTGACATCTTCTTCAATTAGGGGAACTAGGTCCGGGTGAAATCGCCTTTGTGCCTGTTTAACCAATCTTTTCTCTTTAGAAATATTTAGTCGGTGTAGTGCTATGGAAGGCTCTAGGCCAGACATCTCTACATATGTCTAAGCGAATACATCTTTATTTTCTCTAAGAAGCTGAACGTATTCTGTTGATTCTTGTTCTGAAAGGCCACCGCTGATGAACGTGTTCCATAGCTCCTCTTTCGTACCCAAGTTTACCTCTTGTAAACTGTCTGTCGTCGGTTGCCCCCCGTCTTCTATCTGCTTCAGAGCCACCTCAGGATGTTCGATGACCTTAGGATTTTCTTCTGTAGACCGCTCAGTTGTAACCATATTTACTGATGATTTTACTCCCATGTCTTGAAATTTTCGTTGCCTCTCTTGGTCGACCCCAATATAAGTTCGAGTTCCTTTCCTGTAATCTAAGCCGGTATATTCCTTACGACCAAAACCCATACTTTTCATGACTCTCTTGCTTGTTGTCTTTTCAATTATTATCTCATCTCTATCTATCATTTGTTGAATTACACTTTTTAATGTATAACAATTCTCTGTTGGATGTCCCACCAATCGATGATAGCGACAAAAGTTTCGTTCTCTGATTCTTGTCACATTCTCAGGGCGTTTAGGTTCTGGCAATTTTATCGCGTCGGCCTTCAATAGTTGATTCATCATTGGAATGACATCTTCTTTATCGAATGCAAACCCTTCATGAAAATCGAGTATCCTGGGTTTCTTATAACTTCTTATCTGATTTGACTCTTCCTTGCGTTTTGGTCTTTCTTTCTTTAAATCTCCTACATTATTACACTGCTTGTCACGATCAGTACTATTTATTGTTATCCTACTGTAAGCCCCTTGAGCTGTATCACAGCGAAATGCTGGCACTATCCGATTTACCAATTCTAAAGCGTAAGCCTTAGTGGCCAAGTCATGAAAAGTTCTAATGTCAGCATTGATAAGTCCAAGTATGAATTCTGTCTTCATAGAGCTAAGACACATCTTGACTTGTTCGCTTTCTCCTGGTAGCTACTTACATGAAGTTCCCAGTACCTTCCATCTGTCTATAAACTTTTCTACCGGTTCCCCATCTCTCTACCGTACGGAAGCCAATTCCGTAATACTTACATCGCACTTTGAACAAAAAAAATTTGACATGAAAATCTCTCGCATTTGTTCCCAAGTACATATCGACCTTAGTGCCAAATTGAAATACCATCGAAATGCTTTGTGTGTTAGTGACGATCTAAACAATCGTAAGCAATACTGTGGTATCGTAGAAAAATTTCTCATGCTAGCGATGAAGTGCATTAAATGTTCCTCTGGAGATCCTTCCCCGTTAAACTTTTAGAAATCTGGATGCTTAAAATTTACTGGAAAGGGGATATCTTCTACCTCCCTTGGATATGGCGTTCGATACCTAAAACGACCAGTATTTTCACGTTATCTTTCTACTCTGATAGTTTCTTCAACCACTTGTCTTATCTCATCTTGTGTCACAGTTCTTGCTGTTGGAATGGACCCCAGTGACCCTCTCCCCTATGGTTGGAGGCCGTCAGGCTGGTTTTCCTGTTCATTCATCGTACTCTGGGGTACCGCCATCCGGGCCATATTATGTGTAAGGGTTGTCAAGGCCTCTCTGAGGTTTTTACATTCTTCCATCAATGCGTTTTGGGCCTCTGCCATTTCATTAATACGATCCTTCGTAGTCACTCTACATTCTGGATTCGTCCCAGCCATATATATTGCAGCTTCTCCACTCTTTGACGAAGTGGTGGTTGGAGTAGAACAGGAATATGCTGACGTAATAGGACTTATCAAGAGGGGAAAGGACGGGGTTTCATTAGGCTTTTCTATGCTCCCAACATCACTAATCGATTGGGGTGACACTGTTACTGGTGAACTTACCGAGGGAGACGTGGACATTGGCGATCTAAATACCAGGGCTTTTCCTTTCTGTTCTCTTGTCCATTTAACTCTCGAGGCACTCAGAACTGGAAAATCACACACTGTCAATAGCGGAGTTATTCGTTCGGGGTATATAGCCAGAGGAGCGAGTTCGGGATTCCTTCTGACTGCATCGCGTGTTATCGGCCCTCTGACTCTTAGCGAAGGCTGATTCATTCTAGAACTTCTTGCATTTCGTGCCCTCATCCTACAAGACGTTACGACAGTCCAGCCTTCATTACCCCCCGATGGTTGGGGTGACGCAGATACAACCCCTAATGTTACCCTAGTTATGTTGTTTCCACTCGTAGAGATTTGAGTCATGTGCTTCAAAATTTGATTCGGTGTGTATTCTATTATGAACCCGGTCGGAGTGAATCGGAAGTTCACCTTTCTTGCAGAAGTTGCCATGAGTAGTAGGTTGGAATCGGATGCAAAAAACCTTCGAACACGAAACATAATTGTAGTTAGTAGTTGAAGAATCAAATAATCTATCTTAGAGATGAAGGTGAGGATTTCCCACTAAGAGTCGCCATTTTGGCGTCTGAAAGATGCCAAACTATGATGAAAGTTTTATAACGTTTTCACTGCTAATGTTAAATAAGATAAATAGGTCCCCAGCAGAGTCATCATTTTGTTTCGAACAAGAAACAAAATTGTTTGATATGAGAGATTATCTTATTAAAAAATAACAGAGAAAGGGTATCTAAAACAATCATCATAATTTATTAATACTAAGTTCATTTACATCCTTTTAACATCCCTTGATTCTAAGATAGATTATTTAAAATAAATTAAATATTATAAGTGCAATTGTCATAGTAAAATATTAAATTCGGCAGTAATTCGTCAATGATTTCAGTCATCTCTTAGGACTTAGGAGGAATATGGAGGAATATGCTCTTCTACTGATTAGTCTACTTTAAACTTAAATAGAAGGAACTTGAGGACTTCAACCATTCCAGTAACATAACAGCCCTTTTTCTTCACAGACTACAGGACAATCTAGTTGTGCGGACTCGCGCAACAGATATGGTTACGCGGACCCGCGCAACCCATCGCTGCCTTCTGTCTCACCTTCGATCTTCCTCTTTGCTCTGCTTCCTCTCGAAAATCTTCAATCCATCCAAATGAAGGAGGGGAGGGGGTATTTATAGGCCTTCACACGTGTGGCACCTCGATTCTGGTGCCATGGGACCCACTTTGCATCAATCTTAACCGTTCAAGGAAATCTTTTCCTAAAATCCACTGCATAGACCCGTGCAACTAATCTTTGATTGTGCAGTCCCACGCAACTGATCTTTAGTTGCGCGTTCTTGTGTAACAGACATCGGTTGCACAGACCCGCGCAACCTACCAAAAGTTATTTCATTCTTCTTATCTTCCAATTTTTTTTCTCTCTCTCAATCTTCTCTTGCTTCAATCCTTTCCTCCTCACCATTTTTTATACCTTAACAGTAGGATAGTAAATAGGGTGAACTACAGGGGTAATTCCATATGAAAGTTGACTTTTGGCTTGGGTGATGGTTTAGGGTTTGAATTAGGGTTTAAGCTGAGGTTAGGCTAGGTTTAGGATTTATGCTGGGTTTAAGCTTAAGGCTAGGGCTTGGGTTTGGGTTAGGCTGGTTTTTGGTTTACGGTTGAGATTAGGGTTTAAGCTGGGATTAGGGTTTAGTTTAGGATATGATTATGATTCCTGGATTGTCTTAGCTTTCTCAAGATACTAGCCTGGGTGGGGTGTTTATAAATGCCCTTCTTTAGCTGAGTTTACGAGCAACCAAGTGCCAAAGCTAGTGGACACCCCACCCTTCTAGTCAGAAAGGGTAGTGATTCGAATCTGTTGCCTATCATTATATTATATTATTATTAGTTGATTGTTTGAAAAAGAGATGACTTGCACATATCATGAGGGTTAAGAAAAATGTTGTGATTGTTCCTATGCGATCGTGTGGCTTTCGAGGATTCCTGTACTCTTTGATCTGTCGTTTCTTTTGCTATATAATCACCCTAGGAGTATTCGTTCTATTTAATCGTCAAAGTGGTTAGTTGCCCTGCTCGTTCGTGCGCCCTTACGGAGAACTCACTACACCGACTTGGACTTGATTAAATTTTTTGAACATCCCGGACTTAGTATGTGTAGGTAATCTTTTGCCATGTAGTCTGCTGATTCTGATACTTTGGTTACAATGGATTGTTGTCACTTCGAGTTTAATTATTCTTTCCAAAGATAGATCCACTCATTTCTGCTAGCACTTGTACGACTGTCCAGATATAGAGATCGGGCCAATCGTATATGTATCATGTACAGATTTGATCATCCCCCGGGGAAACTGGAAGAGATAGAATCTTATTTAGCTATTTACACTGACTGCAACTAGAGAATATGGAAGATTCCTCAGTGTACTGCGTGCCGTGTGCATTTTTTGAAAACTTTGTTTGAAAGTTATTCCCTTTGGAACTAGACTCCTTGAGAATTTTATTTGAATTTATTTTTTTGGATTTTGAAAAATATTCGTTCGATCTCGCGGGTGGGCATCATTGTTTGGTTTTTATTTGTGAAAATTACATTGCCTCCACTGATAATCTGATAGGGCTAATGGTTTTGAAATATTTTTTGAATTTTTGAAAGATCCGTCCGGTCTCACAGGTGATCGTGATCATCCAATTTTTATTTGTACAAGTTAAGTAAATAGTCGTGTTGCCTCCACTGATGAGTTGGTGGAGCTAACGGTTTTTATTTGAGATATTTTTTAGGATTTTTGAAAAATATCCGTTCGATCTCATAGCAGGGCATCGTCGTCTGGTTTTTATTGTACAAGTTAAGTAAACAGTCGCGTTGCCTCCACTGATGAGCTGGCAGGACTAACGGTTTTTATTTGAAGATATTTTTGGTTTTTTTAAAAACATCCGTCCGATCTCGCGGGAGGGCATCGTCATTTGGCTTTTATTTTACGGTCTGGATCAAATAGCCAGATGGCCTCTACTAATGAATTAATGGGGCAATTGGGGAACATAGGCCTGATTTGGACTGTGGACCTAGGACCATGGGCCTTGAAATCGGGCTTGTGAAGTAGGCCTTACTTTGGATATGCGGGCCTAGGACCATGGGCCTTGAAATCGGGCTTTTGAAGTAGGCCTTGCTTTGGATATGTGGGCCTAGAAAATGGGCTTGAAAACATGGGCCTTGAACCATGGGCCTTTGGACAATGGGCTTGGCGGGCTTTTAACATGTGGGCCTTGTGGACTTTGAAATGTGGGCCTTTGGGGCTTTGAACTTGTGGGCCTTGTGAGCTTTGAAATGTGGGCCTCTGGGGCTTTGAACTTGTGGGCTTTGAAATGTCGACCTCATGGGTTTTGAAATGTGGGCCTCTGGGGCATGAACTTGATTTTATGGATCCCCGACTTTATTGGCTGCTTGTCCTATATATGCATGTATGTTTTTATTTTTGTTCTTGTAAAGGAAGGAAAACAATGTACTTGTAAAATAGATGTTTTAAATGAATGAAAATTTTTGTTTATGCCAAATTTGTCAGTGTTTGCTTCTGTTCGAACTTGTGCCTGGATGGTGGAATCAGAATGTTGAACTTAGCCCACATCGAATCCGGTATTCTGAGTTGTTTAGTAGGGATCCCGATTCCCTGAGAGTAGCGCATATTAGGATTATGCCCCTTGGATTTGGATAGAGTTTGACAGAATTCTGATCTGGGACTTATCTTTTCCTTGTGCTTCTTCCCTTTGCTTGTTGCCTTGGGTTATTCTATACATATACTTTTTATTTTTTTCTTTTCTTTTCTAGCCATTTTTTGCCCGTAGCGCCTTTTCAGGTTTTTGAAAGTGCACCTACTTGTGCCTTGGTTTGTCAAGTTACGTGTATGGTAAGTCAGACTGGCTGCAGAACTCGATAGGAAGATTATTTCAAGCGTCTGCCTCAACCGGATGTGTGGAAGCTCGTAATAGGTAAATCATAACCTCACATCCCATGTCCCAAAACACCAGGTGAATTAAACCCTTAAAACAAAATAGACATCTTAGGGTTTTTATGGTGAGAAAACTTTTTCAAAATAGAAAAATCTCTAAGTTTTTCTCGCCTTGTCGATTTTATCGAAGCACCCTCGATATGATCGACCTGTTCTGTTGATGTCCTCGATACCTTAACGATATTATTGAAAAGAAGACCAAAAGTGTCCAACAACTAAATATTCATCTGGACAGATTTATCGATGTATCGATACACCTATCAATATCATCGATAAAAACACTAAACATGTCCAGTAACTTCATAACATTTCTGGACGAATTATCGATGTATCGATACACATATCGATACCATCGATATTTAAATCTCGAGACCATCAGGATTGGTTCGATAGGATCGACAGGCAGATGTCCGGTGCCCCTGTTTTGTAATGAAAATCTAAAAATTCATCGATATATCGATGATCGTCCGATATGATTTGAAATCAAATACCGATAAGATCGGAGGTCCATCGATGATATCGATGGTGGGCGCACATTTCTTTCAACAGTTATTTTAGGATGTTTTTAATTATGATCGGGGGCCCTTCGATTTAATCGATATTCAAATATCGATAATATCGACACCGGATCGATTGCATTGAACTAAGCCATAATCTGTCCAGCAAGTTCAAAGATAAATCTGCTGGAATTATCGATGCCTCGACTCTGATCTCGATATCATCGACATTCAAATTCCGATGACCTCGTGGTTCCCCCGATCATTCATGAAAGCCTGAAATATTTTCAAAGTTAAGTCTCTCTCATTTTTCATGTGTCGAGGGATCGACCCAGTCATCAATGGAATCGGAGTTCGAAATCCGATGACATCGACAACTGTTTTGATTCATCGACCTATTGGCAAGGAGTTTTCAATAGCGTATGACATCGAGTCCGAGTCATCAAGCAGACCATTGATGATATCGAACCTACTCGATGATATCGAACTCTGTCATAAATGTGACCGTTTTATATCCGTTGGAACTTCTTGCCTATATATAGAGGACTTGTTCTTTGTTGCTGTAAGAGAGAAAAGAGAGAGCTTTTGTGTGTTTCAACTAACATCTTATACCTAAAGCCTTTCTCTCAGGGAGTTCATCCTCCAATCCACCCTTACCATTGATATTAAATAGAGTGGATTGGGGAATGAACTTCCGCATTTAAGGATCCTCCAGCTACTACCTTATAAACATATCATTATGCTAGGATACCTTGAATGCATAAGAGAGGAACCACTCTATCTTCCTTATAGGAAAATCTTTAGAGAGTAGGATTCCATCTCACCCTTGACCCAACCCGAAGTTAAACATTGGTATATCATCTTATGTTGCAGATCAAGGGAGCTGAAGACTCTTTGTCAACAAGGAGGAGGAGATCTTTGGCGGTGTGCTTAACGGGACTCATCAACTTATCTGTAAGTATCCAGAGTCCAGAGGACACTTGTGATCATTCCTTCCTAGGTCTTGGTCCTAAGTGGTTCTCACCCTTTGAAGTCCTCAAGGAGGCCTCCGGCGGGAGTGTACGTAGTGGGTGCACAGGGTGGACCCTTGCTCTTGTGTAGGGCATAAACTGTTAGGTCCTTGTGTAGGTCCTTGACCTGTGTGGTCTAAAATTCGGGTGCGTTGTGTGGACCCTTGCTCTATGGAGAGCATAAACATCTAGTTAGGAGTGAACCAATAAAACTCTGGGTTTGAGGTGAACCTCGTAAAACCTCTATAAAGGTTGAAGGTGAACTTGATTTAAAACCTTAGGTTTGAGGTGAACCCTGGGAAGCCTCCTTAATGAAATCCGGTACACTCAAGGGTTGAGTGCGACAGCCGAGAGTGGAGTAGACAAGTAGTCGAACCACTATAAAAATGACTGTGTTTGAGATGATTATTGACTTTCAGTTATGTGATTTCCTAGCATGCCTTTATATCTGATTATCTGAGATCACACCTTATACACACACACAGTCATATCCTTCATAATCTTGTCTGCAACTTGTTTATCTTATAAATAGGTTGTGATTGGACCCTCTACAAGGCTTAGAAGCCAGTAGAGTTAATTTAAGTAATCTTAAGAATTGCATACATAATAGGATTAGAGTGATAGGATTTTTAAATAACTCATAAATCTTTAAAAAGTCCTATTCACCCCCCTCTAGGACATATTGATATATTCCAACTTCTACTCAAGCGGTCTTCACCACTATTTTAGTTTTCACCATGACTGGCTTTCTCGTCATTTTTACACGTGACGCCCTTTCGAATTTTCACCATGACCCGAGTTTTTATTCTTGCCTGCCCATTGGCTGCTATGCTCTTTTTACCCTTGGTGCCTTTTCATGTTTTCACCAAGTCTGCTACGTGCCCGCTGTTTTTACTCGAGGCGCCCTTTCGGGTTTTCACCTTGCCCGTTTTGCTTAGGCACATTACTTTTCTTTTGATTTTTCTTTTCAAGTAACAGAAGCGGGGGCTAGATTCCATTCATTGCTGGCCGACTGGTGAGCTGTCTGACTTCGTCTTCAATCACGATCGTGAAGTTGTTGACAATGGGTTAAACAATCCTGAGGAGAAATGGGTTGGTGACTTGTGTTCTCACTCATTGGGTTCGACTCTTCTTTTCTTTCTTTTTTTTCTTCATTTTTTTTCTTTTTTCTTTTTGGGCTGCACGCTTTATTCATCCATTTTTTTTATCTTTTTTTACCCTTTATTTGTTTGGAACACTTATTGGAAGGAAGAATGATAATGGAATGTACCTCAGGATACTAACCTCTTGTTGTTTGACATCAGCTTTTCAATTGTAGTTGTTGACATAGTCAAGTAGGATTACCCATGTTGTCGGCATTGATGGGCTCTGGAAGATCATTGCCCTTAATGATGATGAGGCTAAGGGCACTTCCCAGAAGAACTTCACGAACAATCAACGGATCATCCTAGGATGGCTTGGACTTGCCCCCTGGATCTAATAGGCACAATGGTAAGATATACACTATCATCATGTTGTTAACCTTTCTTTCAAACTTGCTTATCGTTGGTCCTAGCGATTGTCGTATGCTTTATGTTTGCAGAATGTAGTTGGTTGTATTGAGATTACCACAAATCATTTTCTTTGACTTCTCTTTTGCATTCGTATCGATGATGTAGAATGTTGTCGACGCCCGCTTTTATCTGCCATGAGAATGTACTCATAACCATTGGATGCCTTTGGGTTCATTCTTTCGATGATGTCCACACCCAATAATGAAGAGGGGTTAGGGTGTTGTTAGGTTATAAAGACTCGAAGCATGCACATGGATCCGTTACGTAAGCTTCGAGTACTTGAATCACTTCCTGACATGTTGTAATAGCTTATCTCCATCGTTCATCAGTGATAGCTTCATCACAAGTTCTTCTTGGGAATCTCATGTTCCTTTACGCGCAAGCTGCTTACTCCATCGTGGACTTCAGGCATGATCCTGACAACTTGTTAATGGGTTTGACTTCAGGCTCCATAGTAGATTGTGTATGACTAGTTCTTCATTTGATCTGGGTAAGGCTCCATAGGAGAACCCAAAGTTAAATAGCCCCGGGCCTCAGGAATATGTATGCTTGTATTCAAGAGGCAAGGATCTCTTGATGCGTACTGTTCTAAGGAGCTCAGGGGATCCCAAGTTCACAATTTAAAAATCATCTGTGATGACATTGGCCTTTGCCTTGAACTTTCAGAGGGAATCCTCTAGCTCGAGAGTCGTATCATCATTTTCCACATCTTGGGCTTCATTCAAACCCATGAGTTTGAAGTCTAACTCTATATTGAAATCATATGAGTCAACTTCAAACTTGGGTATTGTAACAGATGCATTTGGCACATTATTGCTTGTGAGTTTTGAAAGATTTTCTATTGTTTTGTGTTTTAAGAATTTTCTAATTTTTTTAGATTTTGGTAAATATATGATTTTTTGGCATTTTGACAAGTATTTGAATTTTTTGGTATTTCGACAATATCTAATGTTTTTAGCTTTTAGGAATTTTCTGATTTTTTTTTTTTGAATTTTTTTAAAAAAAGACGGCAATATGAACCAGGAATTGTCTGATTCTGTTCGAGGAGCCAAACATTGTTTTCTTTTATTGTGTCGTCTTGGGGATTACGAACTAGCTATTGCCCTGTACTCCCTCCCCTTAGGAGGCAGGGCCAGACGGATCAGTAGGTGGGCCCTCATTGTTGTGCCCACATGTCGTGATGAGTTTGGGATTGGGCTCTGACTTGGTGTTGATGTCACTTTCCTCAGCTCATCACCGATGCATTGTGAGTCTTTGGATTCTTCCTGCTCAGGTGAGACCCAGACTATGGTCCAGTCAATCAGAGGCAATTCTTGCCCCTTACCCAAGTCATTTCCAAATAGCCCAGTTGGTCTTATTTTGCTCATTCGATCCTCCACAGTGGATCTCGACCTACCTACCGGGTAGATGATCCCTTCTTTAATGGATTTGATGGATGTGTGGCTGAAGGGATCATCCTCCCCTTGCCGACTTTGCCCTCTTTCGGTCCATTTATTGTAACACCCCAGATTTTTACCAACCTGGAGTTAGATGTCCTTAGGCAAGGGGTTGATCCTAACCCCTTATTAACTTCTCAAACCTCAAATCCTTTAAAAATTAAACGAGAATTACCTAAGTGCTAAACTATAGTACCTGTGAAATTGGCACTAATCACTTTAAATACGATCTGCAAGACCCAAAACTTGTAGAATTATTGACACTAGGTTACCCTAAAATCTAGGATCAATCTCATTACCCAATTGCTCTCGGGAGCACATTGAAACTCCGAATCAGATCTGGAGCGTACGTCGAAAGTCCAATTACTGTGAAATTATATAATTAAGACAGCCTTGTAGGGCTTGACAACCATCTTGAAAATCAATCCAGATAGTGTCCTGGGGCTATTCTCTTGAGCCCGGAATAAAGTGTGTGAGAAACGTGGATATTTTAAAAATAAAAATCTAAATTTAAGTCATCTGAGACTTGTCGCTTGCGAGTTGACTATAAGGATTCAAACCGTCAGAATCTGACCCAAATACACCCTCGGATCAGGAGAAATTTTATACACAGGTCAGTGTACTTGTGGCCCTGATCGGTGATCGTGGATCGTTGAACTGAAACTGGTCCGCCACGGGCGATCTGTAAATCCGATCGGATTGAAAACTTAGCTCAACCTAGATCTATGGTCAGGGAGCTTAAGTCTGACCTTTGGCTCAAAGGGGGCTCTGGAAGTGCTTCGTTGAACTAAAACAGACTCCCTTTGGCTATAACCTAAGTTGTAACGCCCTGAAAATCGGGGGTCGAGCATAAACTCAACTCCCGAGTTCTAACGCATCACTTATGCAACATAAAGAATAATGATTAAATGTTGTTCGTATTAGTGCATTAAAGATGAATGGGATTAAGCCAAAACAATATATCATACTCCAGAGACAGTTAAATTATGCAAGCGGAAGACTGTGATAAATATATAAAATATATATAAACTATTGTAAGTCTCCGGAGTGTGAATATGTTACCAGGTTAAATATATCAGTGTATACTCCAAAAATGGACAAAATAAATATCCAAGGGTGCTCCAAAAGAGCAAACTAAAGTGTAATGGCATCTAATCAGCAACCTTGTAACCTCGTCGATCAGAAGATGGTCTACATAGAGCCACCTGATAGCTGTATAAGGAGAAATCTTCCTCATCATCATAAAAAAAATCTGGCTCCTCTTTGTAAGCATCACCATCATCTGAAATTCAAACAGGGTCTGGTTTGGTGTTTAAACACGTCCCATAACATGGGAGTGAGTGATCAACTCAGTGGAACAATAGAGCATAGGTTAACATGTTATCAATTCAGTCAAGCAGTAATGATAAGGCAATACAATCAAACACTCCTAAATACTCTTATTAATGCAAGTATGGAATGCAGTCATGATGCATGCCCTTGTCAAACCACCCTCGTGCGACACCATCTTACTCCGCGGCATGCGTTCATCCCTCAGTGCTCCACATCTTCCAGGCACATGCAGTGCTATGTTATGAGCATGATTACCGAATTATTATTAGTCCTTTTCATACAGCAATATTGGAAAACTAAGGTACCTTCCCTATATTATTCTCAAATAATGATCCATTCTAGGGTCATCAGTCCTAGATAATCTCATACGATGATATGGTTCTAGGTCACTGTAAAGGGCTATCAGGGCTGTTACACGCACTCGTTGCACCGCTCCCCCATCACATTATCAATACAGGCCTAGTTTATACTCTGTTTACTACAGGAAGGATCGTCACCTCACCGCAGATTCAGAGTATGCACGAGGTCACTACAAAGGGCTGTCAGGGTTGTTACACGCAATCATTACACCACTCCCCCATTACCTTATCAATGTAGGCCGATAGCTCGAATACAGTGTCACATACCACCATATTCGGCTCACTAGTCTGGGTTGCTCACTGGTCACTACGGGGAGGCTCGTGGCCCCAGCGTAGGCCGACAGCTCGACCACGGTGTCCCATACCACCATGTCCGGCTCATGAGTCTTAGCGGATCGAGGTACCAAGGTTAACGGGGTTACACTGGTAAGTTTGGTACCTTAGGTTCAAGCAGTAGCGTCCAAACATGGTGAACATACATTAGACAGATCGGGTTACTTGACGAGCTCGACTAGCACGAGTGCACAACCAGCTGAACGACATGAAGTGCATAAGCACTTCGCATGGCTTAACCACTGTCGCCAACCGAAGTACGACTCGGGTTCGTCAAACACATCTTACGTGGCGAAGGAATCTTAACCACGAACTCAAGTCTGTTACCGATCGCCTAGACTATAACATAGCCCTAATCATATTCAATCCGTAACCAAAAAACATGTATAATAGTCAAAGCAGAATTAACAAAGTAATTCAAACATGTTAACAAGCAGGTTATAAAGCACAATATAAACAGGAAATACAACACATACATTTCATAAGTAAGCAATTAACTTAAACAACTTACATGAAGGAAATCATACACATCACTAAGGTAGTTGAGAATCCTATCTTAACACCTGCCTAAAGCACAATCATTTAAATACTTACTCATATAAGCATTTTCACAAACACTTAGAATACACTTATTAACATACATAACGTATATTAGCCAAAACATGTATTAGGGCGAATTCTTTCGCCGAATAAGTATTACACTTATATATAGCATGTTCATACAATAATTTATCATGGCAAACACACTTTCAAAATTTATATGTATAAAGTACTTTCTACAAATATACAGAATACACTATACGCCATAATTTGCATACTTGACCGAATCGAAAAACAAACATCGCATTTTGCATATACAATAACACCCAGATCACGAATCTATCATTATCTAACATTGAAACCGTTGAAAACCATAACCTATACGTCTAAAGTCCGCATCTTACGCCGTAGAAGCGTAACGAACTTAATAGAAACACTACACTTTCGTCAACGTCGATATGACGACCTATAACACAAGGTAAGTCAGCTACTTCGCTACTTGTACCAATAGAAACCCTAAAACAGGTTAGGGTTAGGGTTTTCTTACCTAGAAATGAAGTCAGAATCGTCGGAATAGCGATTAGATCGGGATGGTTAAGCAGGTATGATAGCAGGGTAGAGTAACAGGAAGATGCTCCCACTTCTCTCACACTTTCCCTCTCTTTTCTCTCTTCTCTCTCCTAGGTTTTCTCAAATTCGTATGGTAAGAATGAGAGAGGGTTTAAGGTCCTTATATAGGCCTAAACTTGCTAGAAATAGGCCCAGGGCCAAGGTATACTTAGGTTTTGTCTAAAGGGCATCTGTTTCAGCTCAACGGAGCATTTTCGGAGCTCCCCTGTAAGTGCTATGATTTGATTCCTCTTTGATTGTCAAATTTTGTGTGTCAAAATGTCTCCGTATGTTGTGTGTTTGTATCTTGATAAATTTGTTCCAGACACATCGTCAACACTTGATGTTTAGCTCAAAGAATTCTTCAAGCTTCATGATAATTCAAGCTACAATATGAAGAGAGAACTCCGGGTCAAGACTCAAGTTCAAGTGCAAGTTCAAGATTCAAATCTAAATGCGGGACTCACATACAACTTAAACTTACATTGAAGCTTCTGAAGTAGTCAAGCTACATCGAGAAGAAATCAAGCTTCGTAAAGATCAAAGTCTAAGCAAATGAAGTGTTCAATGTCCATACTTGATGTTCCAGGTTTGATAGACCATTAGATTGACCTTAGGGTAGGTTACTTTAGATACATAATCCAAATGAATATTATTACATGAGTTTGGTCTACTCTAAGACCAGTCCTAGACTCTGTTTGACCAGTCCTAGTACTGCCTCGACTAGTCTAAGAAATTCCAAGAGCAGTCCTAAAATAGTTACAATTTATCATTTTTTTTTGGTGCGCCTACGACCAGTCCTGGAGTCTGCTCGACCGGTCATGAGATGGTCTTGACTCGACCTTCGACCAGTCGTAAAGCTTCGACTCAAACTCCAGCGACTAAATCAAGGGTCGCACGACCAGTCATAGAGGGGTCTCGACCGGTCGTTGACTGCCTTCGACCAGTCGTGAACTACCTATGACCGGTCGTGAAACGGTCTGATGCGATCGCGCAGAAAAATTCAAAAATCAGTTTATTTTAAGACCAGTCGTGGTGACCCTAGGACCAATCGAAGAAGAATTTCTTCTACTATAAATAACATACGAATTTCAAAGTTTTTCATTGAATATTAAGTGAATTCAAGGCTCCACTCTAAGATAAGTTTGTGTTTAAGTTTTAAGTTATTTAGTGCATAATTTCTTTCTCTTTTTGATAGCTTATTTAATTTAATTTTGTTTCTGTATTCCAATCTAATTTGAAAAGAGGAATTGACATATTCCTTCTTCTTGGAATCAAAATCAAATATAGCTACGCCCAACTGATTTAAATCTAAAATCAATTAGAAATTAGAACCATATTAAAGTGAGTTGTGGACATTAAACTTCTATATTCAACATCTACTCCAATTGGTTCTTTCGGGCAGCTACAAGAGGAGAAATCTAGGTATTTTACAATTCTGTAAATTTCATTCCTTTTTAGTTTTTGTTTGGGATTCGCCAGAAAAATCTCAAATTGTGTGGTTATCTGAGGAGAGCCAGAAAACTCATAAGTGTGGGTTTTTGGATTGTGTAAGCCCAAGTTAAAAAGACACAATTGTGAACGTTTTGGGTGAACCTGTGAAAACCTATTTGATAGTGAATGCTAATATCCCCTGTGTGAGGATATTAGGAGTGGAGTAGCATTCTGTGTGGTCATGAAGAACAACAGTTGGTGTACACACAAAGCGAACCACTATAACTCTTTGTCTTGTGGATTGAATGCTTGCTTAATTCTCATATCTTTTATCATTCAATTGTGTGGAATGTACATGTGGATGTGAATGTTGTAACGATTTACATTTCAAGCAAGTGTGGAGATTGTTGTAATAAATTAGATTTACATTTCTGCATTTAATTTCAATTCTCTGCTATTCATTTATCTTTATTAAAATTGAGTTCTTGATCTAAAAGAAGTTCTAGAAATAAGGTTGTCCTACCATAAGCCCTTGTTTATTATGGTGTAAGGTTGTCCTTAGAACTGAATTTGTATTAACCTCTCAATACTTATGTATTAAGGTGATTTGATTTTAGCATTGATAATTGATTTATAATTGTAAGGCTATTGTTTAAATTTATTCCGCTAATTTTATTTTTAATTTGGCATAGTCCTATTCACCCCCCCTCTAGGACATATAGCTTGGCCTTTTCAAGTGGTATCAGATCCTAATATCTCATTCTTATTTTTTTAGATTTATTTCCTGAGCTAACGGTCTAAGCTATATTATTAAGATGTCAAATTTTGATAGCCTATCAGTCACTAGGCCTCCACCCTTTGATGGTTCCAACTATGCCTATTGGAAAGTCAAAATGAGGATCTTCCTCAAATCAATGGATGAGTGTGTGGCAAGCCACAATGACCGAATAGAACTCTCCTACCATTGAAGTAACTGAATCTGACGGTTCAAAAACTATGTCTGTACCTGCTTATTATTTGTGGACCACCCTTCAGAAAAGTGAGTATAGTGCCAATGCTAAAGCACTAAATGCAATCACTACTTGCACTATCACCGGATGAGTTCAAAAGAATTATATCTTGTAATACTGCAAAGCAAGCCTGGGATATGCTAGAAATGACACACGAGGGTACATCAATTGTCAAAAAGTCTAAAGTCCAACTCCTCAACCAAATTTGAAGAAATTCATATGGAGGAAAATGAAATGTTTATGGACTTTTGCACTAGACTAAATGACATTGTAAACTCTATGTGGGGTCTTGGCGATAACATTCCAGAAAGTAAAGTGTGTGCAAAGATACTACAATCACTTCCTGAACGGTTCAATTCTAAAGTAACCATGATCTAGGAACTTCGTGATACGGATAATATGAGGGTAGAAGAACTAGTTGGTTCTTTACAAACCTATGAATTAAATTTTAAAGCTCCGAAAGGTAAATCTATAGCTTTGAAATCTTCTAAAGGTATTTCCCAAGAAAACTCAGATTTAGAAAATTCTGAAGATGATATGGCTCTTTTGGCGAAAAAGTTTTACAAAATGTTCAAAAGTAAGAAAAGAGTTGACTTTCAAAAGGGAAATGAAAAGAAATGATCTAAACATAAGTCCAAAACTTGGAAGTCTTTAAAAGACAGTTAGTGTTACAACTGCCAAGAGTATGGGCATTTAGCAAACAAATGTCCTAAAAAGGACAGACCCAGAAGGAAGGGTATGTTGGCTACTTGGGATGAATCGTTTGACTCTGAAACATCTTCTGAATCAGATAATTCTGAAACCGAGTCGGGCAGTGAAGTTAAAGCCCTTATGACTCTAGCCAAGTTTACTTTTTCAGATCACGATGATTCAACAAGTGAAGAAATTTTGAATAATGATTATGAAAATGAAGAAGATCTTCAAGATACTTATAATGCCTTATATAAGGAAAGTTGTAAAATTGCTGTCAAACTTAAGCTTCAAAAGAAAAGTTTTTTAAACTCAAAGAATGTTTTGAAACTCTTATTTTAGAAAAATCGCATATTTCAGATTGTATGGAAAAATCAAAATGTGATTTGGAATTCAAAACCTCGTTAATTGATGATTTGAAATCTGAAAATGAGAAACTTAAAAATGAAGTATCTTCTCTTCTGAGTTTGAAGGATACATGGAGATATGCCAGGGTGATCCAAAGTTAGAAAAATTATTATCCGGATCAAGAAAATGTGGCGATAGATCCGGGTTGGGCTATGAGAAAAATACATCTTCTAAATAGAAGTATACTTCTCCCAACTTTGTGAAAGGAGAAACTTCTAACTCAAAAGGAAAAGGTACTAGTAAAGTTTTTTCTAAAAATACAAAAACTTTTCATAAACCTAAAAGCAGCTATACAAATTTTAAAAATAAGAACAGAAATCCTCTTGCTGAAAAAATAATTGATTTACTTAAGGAGCTCTTAAAATCTAACTCAGTAGGTCATTCTTACAACATCAGACAAAAGAAGACCAACTCCTAAACCCAAAACAGTTATGAAATGGGTTCCTAAAGTTGCCTGCTTGGTTGGCCACATTGCATTCAAAGCAACAAGTCATTCAAAATGGTACCTAGACAGTGGATGTTCCAGGCACATGACAGGTGACAAGGCTTTATTCACTGATCTAAAAGATATGACTGATGGATCAGTCACATTTGGTGATGGGAATAACTGCAAGATTATTGGCCAAGGTACGGTTTAACTTTATAATCTTCCCTTATTTAAGAATGTTTTATATGTTGAGGGATTAAAACACAACCTGTTAAGCATATCTCAAATATGTGACAACAACCATAGTGTTAAATTTTCTAATCAAGGTTGTGAGATTATAGATAAAAAGGGTTCTGTAATATTAACTGGTCGCAGAACTTCTGAAAACTGCTATATAGTTAGCAATGGAAGCTCATTTAATCAAACGTGTTACATGGTCCATACTGATGAGACAGAATTATGGCATAAACGACTTGGACATGTACACTACCGAAATTTGTACAAATTGAGCAAAGGAGAACTAATTAGAGGTCTACTTAAAATACAAAAAGTAGACAAAATATGTGGTGAATGCCAGTATGGTAAACAAACGAGGAGCTCTCACAAAAAGGTGAACTCTAATACCATATCTAGACCACTCGAGCTTCTCCATGTGGATCTTAGAGGACCAACCAGAACGGAAAGTCAAGGCGGCAAAAAATACATCTTAGTTATTGTAGATGATTATACAAGATACACTTGGGTTTCATTCTTGAGGGACAAATCAGAAACCCTTGATGAAGTGAAAAAGATTATAAAACGGATCCAAACTGAAAAATGCTCTCAAGTTAGTAAGATCAGTAGTGATCATGGATCTGAGTTTGAAAATAGCGGTTTTGAGAAACTCCGTAGTGATCAGGGAATATCACATGAATTCTCTGCGCCCAAAACTCCACAACAAAATGGTATTGTGGAAAGAAAAAACAGAGTACTTTAAGAAATGAGAAATGTTATGTTAAATAGCATGAAGCTTCCTAGAAATTTATGGGCTGAAGCAGTGAAAACTGCATGTTACATTATCAACCGTGTTTATATCTGCAAATCTAATTATAAAACGGCTTATGAAATGTGGTTTGAGAAAAAGCCTACTGTCAAATATTTTCGAATTTTTGGCAGCAAGTGCTATATTTTGCGTGATCATGAAAATCTGGGAAAGTTTGACACTAAAAGTGATGAAGGGATCTTTTTAGGATACTCTTTAAACAGTCGTGCATATCGTGTTCTGAACAACAGGACCGGTGTGATTCAAGAGTCAATAAATGTTGTAATTGACGATCAATTGATCACACTTGCCCCTAGTTCAGATAATGATGAAGCTCTTATATATGAAAATCCAGATACTTCATCAAGTAAAACTAATTCTGAATTAAGAACTGTTAAAGATCATCCAACTGATCAAATACTTGAAAACCCTCTTACTGGTGTGCGCACTCGTAGACAATTAGAGGACATATGTAACTACTTATGCTTTACATCCCAGATAGAACTGGTTAATGTGAAAGAAGCACTTTCTGATGAAAACTGGACAATTACTATGCAGGAAGAACTTAATCAGTTTGTCAGAAATGATGTCTGGCACCTTGTTCCTAGACCTAAAGATAAATATATTATTGGAACAACATGGATTTTTAAAAATAAGTCTGATGAATTGGGAAATATCATTCGAAACAAGGCAAGACTAGTTGTACAAGGGTACACATAAATTGAAGGGATCGATTATGATGAAACTTTTGCCCCAGTTGCTCGCCTTGAATTTATCAGACTTTTCATATCTATTGCATGTTTTAGAAAGTTTAGAATTTTTCAAATGGATGTAAAGAGCGCTTTTTTGAATGGCAACCTACATAAAGAGGTATATGTTGAACAACCGACTGGGTTTGAAGACCCTAAGCTTACCAATCATGCTCTATGGTCTGAAACAAGCTCCTAGAGCATGGTATGAAAAATTGACTAAGTTCTTACTAAGTCACAAGTTTCAGATGGGTAGTGTCGATAAGACACTTTTTGTTAAGAAACATAATGATGATATCTTAATGGTTCAAATCTATGTTGATGATATAATTTATGGATCAACTTGTACTAACATGACTGTTGAGTTTGCAGATCTAATGAAATCTGAATTCGAAATGAGCATGGTTGGTGAATTAAATTTTTTCATAGGGTTGCAAGTAAAACAACAATCTGATGGAATTTTTATTTCACAAACTAAGTATGCTTTAAACTTGATTAAAAGATTCGGATTTGAAAATGGTAAGAACTTTGATACTCCTATGAGTACAACTCTAAGACTCTCAAAAGACTCTATAGGTAAAGATGTAGATCCTAAATTGTATTGTAATATGATAGGTAGCCTACTTTACCTAACAGCAAGTAGACCTGATATTGCTTTAAGTGTTGGAATTTGTGCTAGATATCAGTCTAATCCTAAAGAATCTCACTTAGCTGCTGTTAAACGAATTATTCGATATGTTGCAAGTTTAATTAATCTGGGTCTTTGGTATCCCTATGATTCTAGTGTTCAATTGGCTGGGTATTCGGATGCTGATTGGGCAGGAAATATAGATGATAGAAAATCAACCAACGGTGGTTTTTACATTAGAAACTGTCTGGTTTCTTGGTTTAGCAAGAAACAAAGTTTCATATCACTCTCAACTGCTGAGGCAGAATATATTACAGCAAGAAATGCTTGTACTCAGTTGGTTTGGATGAAACGTATGCTGAGTGATTATGGAATCGCACAAGATTCTATGGTTTTATACTGTGATAATTCCAGTGCGGTAAACATTTCAAAAAACCCAATCCAGCATTCACGTACTAAGCACATTGACATTCGATTTCATTACATTCGTGAATTAGTAGAAGAAAAAATATCTTTAGAGTATATTCCTACCAAGACTCAGCTTGCTGACATTTTCACTAAACCGCTCGACAAAAGCAGGTTTAACAAATTGAACTTTGAACTTGGTATGTGCAAATTTAAATGATTGATCATGCATTTTTGTATCATATTGTATATGATGTTAATATATTATTAATTTAAATTTCAAAATTTTGTGAAAATTGCATATTTTTTTTTCTCTGGTCTAAGACCGGTGGAGAACGTGCTTGACCAGTCTTGCTACGACCGGTCGAGTATATCCCAAGACTGGTCATGCGCGCAATGACCTTTTTAATTTGGGGAAAACCGGTTTCTTCTTCATTTTAACCCTCCTCACCAACGAGCGGAGCATCGACTAGTCAAACCCTTGTGTTCGATTCCTCCAAGTTAGAGTGATTTTTTTCTTGTTTCATTGGAGAATCTTAATCTTAACTCTTAATTTTCTTGATTATTGGTGTCTATTTCCTATAAATCTTCAACTTGTTGGGTTCTTCTTCTTCTTTTTTTGCTAAATCTAGAGAAACTCATCTCTATTTTCTTGAATTTTCTTTCATTTCTTCAAGAATGTGGAATCTAGAGGTAAAAAGAAAATTCACAGAGGTGCATTTTCTTCTCGTTCAAATGCAATCACTAGACGTCATCTTAGGGATACTGAAGATGATCCTCCGCATGTACGTGACCTGCGTATGCGTAATATTATTGTTGAAAAAGCTATTGATTTAAATCATATTACTCCATATGGTCTCCTTCCTCTCCTTCAATCTGTAGGTTAGGAAAACATTTTACGCTGGGGTGGACCGGCATATCAGTCAATAGCACAGGCCATGGTTGCCTGCATATCTGACTTCTCTGCTGAGCAACTGACCTTTACTATTGATACTAGAGAAGGGCCATTTCATGTTGATCGACATTTAATTTCTGGCCTTATGGATATTTAAGTAAATGATGATGGTGTTCATCCTAGTGCACTTGCTGAGAGAGTGTCAGAATCGAAAAAATGTATTTTTACTAGAGCATTGTGTAACATGAATGCACCATGGACTGCAAATGAAAATGCCCTTAAAACCAGATACTTGTTATCCAAATACAGACTCTTGCATCGAATCTTCACTTCTAATCTGTATCACTGCTCTGGAAACAAGAGTGAGTTAACTCTGTTTATGGTTCGTATTTTGTACTCGATCATTACCGGTGCTAACATCTATTTACCCTCCTTGATTTGTTCCTCTATCATACAAATTCGTAGTAATCCTGGTCATGGTGATATTCCTTTTGGATATCTGTTAAATATATTAGCCACTCACATGTTAATCGCTATGCCCGTCGATGAGGCTCCTATCAGACACCTCATATTTAACAATTCCAACCTGAATAAGATGAAGTTGGAGCTTTTTCCTGGTCAAGTTGATATTGATGCGGGTGATGCTGCTGTTGAAGCTGAGATGGGTGTCGAAGGTGATGAGTTGCCGGCCGATGATATTGACATGGATGATATTTTTAATGAAATTGATTCTAATTCTGGAAATGATCCAGACTTTGAACCATCTGATTTCAATGCACATCTTACCGCATTAGAAGAAAAAGTAGAACAGATGAATGTTGGGCACAATCAACAATTTAAAAATATGCACAAATATTTTAGGCACTTACAGAAGAGCCTTCACCAAAGTGATCCTAACATTCCTGCTCCATCATCTGGTTTCGATTGAGAATGTTTACTCTTTGGTCTGTATCAAGTTTACTAAGTTTCGTTTCTTGATTGTGTGGATTACTGTCTTAAAACATCACTTAATATGTACTCTGACTCACCTTGCAAACTTCTCTTGTTTTGTTATTTACTCTGCACTTTTTATTATTCTATCTTTCTGAGTTGATATCTCTAATTCTGTTTTTCATGTCCTATCCTTGTTTCTTCCTTTGTCATATTTTGACAAAAAGGGGGAGAATGTGTGCATTTTATTTATGAGGTATGATTGAATGTATGATGTATACCTACTCAGAGGGAGTTGAGGTGTATTAACTCAGGGGGAGTTGAGTTAAGTTATCAACTGGTGCATGATTCGTTATTATATAATGTGATGCTTATCTTATTGATGTATGAGATGTGTGTTGTCACAAATTTGACAAAGGGAGAGATTGTAAGTGCTATGATTTGATTCCTCTTTGATTGTCAAATTTTGTGTGTCAAAACGTCTCCGTATGTTGTGTTTGTATTTTGATAAATTTGTTCGAGACACATCATCAACACTTGATGTCTAGCTCAAAGAATTCTTCAAGCTTCATGATAATTCAAGCTACAATATGAAGAGAGAACTCCGGGTCAAGACTCAAGTTCAAGTGCAAATTCAAGATTCAAATCTAAACGCGGGACTCAAGTACAACTTAAAGTTACATTGAAGCTTCTGAAGTAGTCAAGCTACATCGAGAAGAAATCAAGCTTTGTAAAGATCAAAGTCTAAGCAAATGTAGTGTTCAATGTCCATACTTGATGTTCCAGGTTTGATAGACCATTAGGTTGACCTTAGGGTAGGTCACTTTGGATACATAATCCAAATGAATGTTATTACATGAGTTTGGTCTACTCTAAGATCAGTCCTGACTGCTCGACCAGATCCCTAAGATCGCCTCGACCGCCTAAGAAATTCCAAGACCAGTCCTAAAATGGTTACAATTTATCATTTTTTTTGTGCGCCTACGACCAGTCCTGGAGTCTGCTCGACCGGTCGTGAGATGGTCTCAACTTGACCTTTGACCAGTCGTAAAGGTTCGACTCAAACTCCAGCGACTAAATCAAGGGTCGCACGACCAGTCGTAGAGGAGTCTCGACCGGTCGTGGGCGTCGTGAACTACCTACGACCGGTCAAGAAACTGGTCGATGCGATCGCGCTCAAAAATTTAAAAATCAGTTTATTTCAAGACCAGTCATGGTGACCCTAGGACCAGTCGAAGACGAATTTCTTCTGCTATAAATAGCACACGAATTTCAGAGTTTTTCATTGAATATTAAGTGAATTCAAGGCTCCACTCTGAGATAAGTTTGTGTTTAAGTTTTAAGCTATTTAATGCATAATTTCTTTCTCTTTTTGATAGCTTTTTTAATTTGATTTTGTTTCTGTATTCCAATCTAATTTGAAAAGAGAAATTGACATATTCTTTCTTCTTGGAATCAAAATTAAATATAGCTACGCCCTACTGATTTAAATCTAAAATCAATTAGAAATTAGAACCATATTAAAGTGAGTTGTGGACATTAAACTTCTATATTCAACATCTACTCCAATTGGTTCTTCCGGGTAGCTACAAGAGGAGAAACCCGGGTATTTTACAATTCTGTAAATTCCATTCCTTTTTGGGTTTTGTTTGGGATTCGCCAGAAAGATCTCAAATTGTGTGGTTATCTGAGGAGAGCCAGAAAACTCAGAAGTGTGGGTTTTTGAATTGTGTAAGCCTAAGTTAAAAAGACATAATTGTAAAGGTTTTGGGTGAACCTGTGAAAACCTATTTGATAGTGAACGCTAATATCCCCTGTGTGAGGATATTAGGAGTGGAGTAGCATTCTGTGTGGTCATTGAAGAACAGCTTGGTGTACACACAAGCGAACCACTATAACTCTTTGTCTTGTGGATTGAATGCTTGCTTAATTCTCATATCTTTTATCATTCAATTGTGTGGAATGTACATGTGGATGTGAATGTTGTAACGATTTACATTTCAAGCAAGTGTGGAGATTGTTGTAATAAATTAGATTTACATTTCTGCATTTAATTTCAATTCTCTGCTATTCATTTATCTTTATTAAAATTGAGTTCTTGATCCAAAAGAAGTTCTAGAAATAAGGTTGTCCTACCATAAGCCCTTGTTTATTATGGTGTAAGGTTGTCCTTAGAACTGAATTTGTATCAACCTCTCAATACTTATGTATTAAGGTGATTTGATTTCAGCATTGATAATTGATTTATAATTGTAAGGCTATTGTTTAAATTTATTCCGCTAATTTTATTTTTAATTTGGCATAGTCCTATTCAGCCCCCCTCTAGGACATACAGCTTGGCCTTTTCACCCCCTTGAGCCAAAGGTCGGACTTAAGCTCACAGACTATGGATCTAGGTCGAGTTAATTTTTCGTTCCAGTTGGGTTCCCAGATCACACGTGGCGGACCAGTTTCAGTTCAATGGTCACTGAAACTCGATCATGGTTATAAGTACACTGCCATGTGTATAAAATTTCTCCTGATCCGAGGGTGTATTTGGGTCAGATTCTGACAGTTTGATTACTTATATTAGGCCCGTAAGTGACAAGTCTCAGATTACTTAAATTAGATTTAATTTCTAAAGAAATCTACGTTTTCTCACACTCTTCACTCCGGGCTCAAGCGAATAGTCGTGGGATACTATCTGGTTTTGACTTCCGAGATGGTTGTCAAGCCTAGCAAGGCAGTCCTAATTATATAATTTCATGCTAATCGGACTTTCGACGTGCGGTCCAGATCCGATACGGATTTCAATGTGCTCCCGAGAGCAGCCGGGTAATGAGATTGATCCTAGATTTCAGGGTAACCTACCGTCACTGATTCTACAAGTTTAAGGTCTTGCAGATCGGATTTAAAGTGGATCAAGCAGATTTCATAGCTAATCCAGTTTAGCACTTAGTTAACTTTGTCTAATTCCTAAAGGATTTGAGGTTTGAGAGGTTCATAAGGGGTTAGGATCTACCCCTTGCCTAAGGACATCTAACTCCAAGTTGGCAAAAATCTGGGGAGTTACATAAGTATACCTTGGCCCTGGGGCCATTTCCATCAGTTTTAGGCCTATATAAGGACCTTAAACCCTCTCTCATTCACTCCATATGAATTTGGGAAAAACCCTAGGAGAGAAAAGAGAGAAAAGAGAGAGAAAGTGAGGGAGAAGTTGGAGTCACACCTGGGATTCGATCCCAGCTATTCTATGTGCCTATCCATCACTACCAAATCGCTATTCCGGCGATTTTGACTTCGTTCTTAGGTAAGAAAACCTAACCCTAATCTGTTCTAGGGTTTTAATTGTTACAAGTGGCGAGATAGATAACTTAATTCATGCTATAGGTCGCCAATCCGCCGTTGACAATGATTAAGTGTCTAAAATGACTACGTTACGCGTTTACCGGCGTAAGGTGCGGACTATAGACGTATACGTTATGGTTTTCAAGTCTTTAAATGTCGGTTAAGGGTTTATTCTTGATGTAGGTGCTATTTCACATGCATAAAGTGATGTCCGTTTCATTTTTCAATTATACATTAACTAGGTTGAATATATTATATTCCTCGTATTTGTAGAAAATACCGTATACGTATGAAATTCGAATTTGTGCTTGCCATGATTAATTGCTGTCTATATATGCTAGATGCATGTGTATCAACTTCTGGGTAAATGGATTAGCCTATACATGTTATATTAACATACATCGTGTATACTACAATGCGTAGCCTAGTAAAAGACTAAATGAGTATAAACCTTGCGTTAGGCGCAATCCTGGCTATGCGATTGTTGTGCAGGCGGCAATCCTTAGCGAAAGGACTTGCCCTAAATCACGTCACGGCAAATATACGTTATATGTGATACAGTTTGTAGCCTAAGTGTTTGTGGAAATGGATGAATGAATATGGAACTTGGATTCATGCTTGCCATGACTATCCGTCGTGGGTGCACGCATGTTATAAATGGGGTAACTCCCTAGTGAAAGGATTTGGCCTAATACCTATGTGATCAACATATGTCATGTATGTTGATGAAAGTAGTCTAAAGTGTTTGCTGAAATGTCTGAATGAGTAAGTAGTTAGTAAATTGTAATGTATAAGGGTGTTGAGATATGATTCTCAACTCCTTTAACTATGTATATGTTTTCCTCCATGTACCGTATACTATAGTGTCTGTTTATCTATGTAATGCATACGTATAAATCCATGTTTAAGTTGTATTCCATAAAATACAAAAACAAAGTCGTGAAGGGTGATGGGGCAGTGGTGTAACGATTCAGTGCAACAGCCCTGGTAGCCCTAAAGCGGACAATATCGGACCTTTGATTCTATGATTTGAAATATTGATCCATTACTGCTTTAACTATCTTTTAGGATATCTTATTGTAATTGAATGTGATTGGGGCTATTGTATAGTCCAGGCAATCAGTAACAGATTCCGTGTTAATGGTTGAGGTTGTTTTGCCACAAAAGACGTGTCCGACGAATCCGAGCCGTACTTTGTTTGTCGATAGTGGTTAGGCCACACGGAGTGCTTAAGCACTTCATGTCGTTCAACTTATCGTGCGCTTGGGCTAGTCGAGCTCGTCAAGTAACCCGATTGACCCGATGTATGTTTACCATGTTAGGACGGTACTGCTTGAACCTAAGGTACCAAACTCACCAATGAAAACCCCGTTAACCTTGGTACCTCGATCCGCTAAGACTCATGAGCCGGACATGGTGGTATGGGACACCGTGGTTGAGCTGTCGGCATACGCTGGGGCGACGAGCCTCCCCATAGTGACTGGCTGTGGTCTCCAGTCGAGTTGGCGATGAGCCTTCGAAAATAGACTATCAGTTGGTAGAGTGTTAGTGGCAGTGACCTGAACTTGCCTATCGTATGTGATTAACTAGGACTGACGACCCTAGATAGATCATTGTTTGGGAATTGATATAAGGGAGGTACCTTAGTTTCCCAATCCTGCTTTATGAAAAGGACTAATAAAAAAAAACTTGGTAATCATGCTCATAACATCGTACTGCATGTGCCCCAGGTTGAAGAGCACAGAGGGAAGAAAGCATGCCGCGACCATAAGATAGTGTCGCATGAGGGAGTGTAGGCGAGGGCATGCATCATTGTTCATATCATTCTTGCATTAATAAGAGTATCTAGGTATATTTGATTTTACTGCTTTATCACTACTTCTTGACTGAGTTGATAACATGTTAACCTCTATTTTATAGTTCCACTAAGTTGATCACTCACTCTCACGTTACAGGACGGTGTTTTAAACACCAACCAGACTCTATCTTGATTTCAGATGACGACGTGAGCCCAGAGGCGGAGCCTGATTGCTATGATGATCAAGACGAATTCTCGTATATGCAGTTCTCCAGCAGCTTCGCTTAGGCTATCCGGATCGATGAGGCTACAGAGATTATCATTGTAGTTATACTGTTTGACATTTTGATTTTAAGACTATTATATGTACATGGTGACTCAGTGATGTATTCATACTCTGGATACCGATCGTGATCTTTTGACTTATATACATTTATTTATGTCTTTCAGTCTTCCGCTTGCGTTTTACAACTTGATCTGGAGTATGAATTACTGTTTTGGTATAATTCCATTCATGATTAATGCACTAACACACGCAACATTCAATCATAAGCATATATGTTGCATAAGTGATGTTTTAGAACTCGGGAGTTGAGTTGCTACTCGACCCCCAATTTTTAGGGCGTTACAAAATGGTATCAGAGCATGATTTGGATTAAACTGGACCTCGGTTATGGTCATAAGATATATGTTGACGCATTTCAACTTAGGTGGGTACGAGAAAATGTAGAAACAAGCTTAGGTTTCCCAGTTTCGTCAATTGGCGAAATTCACCGAAAACGATCGCTGAGATCGAGTCCGTACACCTCCGCGATCGCATGAGATTACCCCGAATCATCCCTAGACCGTCACTAGAATGGTTTAAATCATAATGTACCCCATCCCAGCCTTCAACAATCGGTAAACGCGAATAAATACCAGAACCTACATGAAAGGACCTGAAATGACTCGAATCGGAGTCAGGGGTCGAAACGACCAATCCGATGGGACCCAAGGTGGGCCCCACATGTTTTTGGACTAAGGGGGCAGGAGGACCTCGCCCAAGGGGCGAGCCCTCTTCAGAACCTCTAGCGACCAGCGAGGCCTCGCCGCCCAGCGGGCCTGGCCGGGCGGGTTGACACCTTTGGGGTGTTGTGGGGCCCACTGATCCAGGGTGGATCGATTAAACCCCCCCCCCCCCCCCCAAACTCGCCCCTCCTTCACAAACCACCCTTCCAAGCTTTCCCTTTTCTTCAAAACTTCTTGTTTCTCTCTCAAATCACCCCACCACGAGTTCTATCTTTCATTTTCGTGCACCCTCTCCACTACTTGATGTAAACTCTTCTCCATTGTTGCCTAACCCCTTCATTCTCTCTCATTTGAGCTCTTAAACCCACCATCCATTTAAGTCTCAAATTCGTGTAAACCCACTCACCCATCTCATCTCTTCATTTTCCTTCTTTATCCCCTTTCATTTGAGCCTTTATACCCTCATTTGAGGCTCAAATCCGTGGAGACCCAAAGATCTCATCCCTTTCCTCCCTTTTCTTCACTTTTTCATGGCTCTATTCGAGCTTATTACGACCACTTTCTCAATTTCTACCATTCTTTCTCTCATGGGAAAGAGAAAGGGTGTCGTGGATGAAGCCAGGCCTAGTCGCCCCACTCGTTTAAGGAGACTGAGAGGCCCCACCGCAAGTACGGGCTTTGAACGTAAAGTGAGGACTAAGGGGGATCTCGATCCCCAGGCTCCTCTCCTAAGGGTTCTACTGGCGGAGTTGTCCCATGGAAGATATGCGGACCGTAGGGTCCTTTTTGAAGCTTAGGTGGATGGGCGGCTCTTTGGGGAGTATCTGTTATTGGAGCACCTGGGTGAAGCCGGTTGGGGCCCTGTGTTTGAGGAAAAATATCGTGCAAATGTGAGTACTGTCCGAGCTTTCTACGCCCACATTCAAGAGCCTACATTGGAGCCCTTGCAGTTCAAGAATCTCACGGGAAGAGGTCAGGAGGCAACAATTGACGCTCGCCTGATAGCTCGATCATGGGAATACCATTTGGCCAAGTCCACGCGAGTGAGAAGAATCTGAAGAGTGCACATGAAAGGGATCACCATACGCGTTTCCTTTATGGTCGACTGGTTCAATGGTAGCCAAACAATAGCCTCCTGGCGTCAAACATGACGGATGATTTTTGCCTACTCCACCATATCTGCACGTTTAACTGGTACCCCAGGTGGGGCAATCACAGTGAGTACACGCGCCTGATGATAGATTTTCTATACCAAGCAGGGCAGGGAGAGAAGTTGTGCGTGCCTACGTATGTTTTGCGACAGATAGTTCTTACCGCACGCTCCAATAGAAGAACTGATTCACTCCCCTTCGGCCGGCTTATATGCAAGATTGTACGTGAGTTCGGCTACAGTCTTGGAGCAGAAATCTCAGTGCTGCAACATTTCATCAACGAAACTACTCTCAATTAGATGAAAATCGAGCCATAACAGCGGCAAGCCCAACATAATGAGGGTGAGGATGAGACGGCTAGTGAGGAGTATGAAAGTGAGGAAGAAGGTAAAGCTGAAATAGAAGAGGAAGATAGTGAGGAAGAAAAGGAGGCCCAGAACATGGAGGAGAGCTCCACTCCTACGGCACCGGAGCAGGACGCTGATCAAGATGCTAGGGATGCTCGTTTAGCTCGACTTGAGGAGGGTCGGGCTGTCCTACGACAGGACCTTATGGATCTTCGGGGCCTCGTGAAACACAAATTTAAGAAAGTGACTTGCACTTTGAAGTTTATCCTGTGCTGCTTGCAGGATAAAGGTGCCCCTCCTCCATCGCCAGACTCAGATGCCTAGTCATCTGTGTCATTGTCTCGTAGTTTGTTTATTGCTATGTTAGGACCTTTGTATTTTCATGTTGAGAGACTTCGTAGTGTGGTAGTTTGGTAGTATGTTTTAGTGTTTGAAGCCTTCTAATACATGCATCTTCTGTCATGGTCCATGTAAAGCTACATCCCATGTATTATGACGATTTTGGGTTAAATGAAATGCATGAAGCTCCTTTTTGTTATCGAATGTGTAGAATGGTTGACAAGTTGGAGTTGTACTTGACAATTGTGAACTCCTTCCACCCCTTCACCATTACTCCTCTAAACCTATCTGTTACTTCTCTTGGCTTAACCATTTCACACCCATATGAGCACAAAACCCAACTTTTGTGTCTCATAACTTTCCAAACCCACAAATCTCATCTCACACTTTCCAACATAAGACTCATTTTCCACAGCCTATGAAATTGATTTTAATCTCATCCCACCCTCCTTCCAAACATGTCCTTCCCAATCCCAAAGTGGGATTAGCAATGCAATCTATTTAATACAACCTAATACCATTGGCCAAACAGGCCCTTAGAGTTTTGGACCTAGAGTTGGTACTCCTAGATTTTGCAAACAAATCTGGCAGTATAGGAAATTCAACAAATTAATAATGTGAACCCTATGACCTTCTTAGCTAGTATGAGCATGTGTGTAGTACTCGAGTGTAGTTAAATTCAAGTTCAGGTAACTCAATTCCAATTAGACAACATTTGACCCTAAGCGATAAATAATTTCTTGTATTAGGAAGGGTATGAAATCATCTAGTGTATAAGCATAGACTTTGGATTACACCTACTGGTTGGTTATACTAAGGAATGTAAAACACTGATTATGCTAAGACAATTGAAAGATAGACTTAGTTAGTTGGCTTAATTAGGTTGGAGTGAGATCTCATTCCTTCGTTGAATCCCCCTAATACTTATAGGCTTATTTAATAACTCTTACAAAAGTTGTTTTGATTAGAAACTATTCACGCATAGGGAAAACTTATATATATCCCTTGGATTGAACGTTAGAGAACTATATATAAGCGAGGTATTCGCGGTTTGAATTAAACTCTCAATCCTAGTAGTTACCAATGAACTCAATGCTCTGATCAAGCAAAAGGTCAGGATCAACTAGGATTAAGAACTGATACGACAATTTTCTGTCCTAGCTAGGCAGAAGGTCTATGTATCTAGCTCAGACCCACTACACAACTTTCCTTCCGTGTTGGCCGAACCACTTACAACCAAAAGTTTGTTACTTCGCCTTTGAGAACATATAGCCAATAGGGATACTTTACTCGGGCCTAAGAAATTTCTCAAATGGGCAACAGAGAGTTAGGGATTAGGTCCTGAATCACAGACCATTCGGGCATACATATTGTGCATATGGCTTTAGAAAGATAGTCTGCCCGTTAACCTATTTTGTCTAAATTCCTTATGTACTAATAATGTATAGATTATCTTACAGTATTCAACTAGACATGATTAAAGAGATAAGTCAGGACCATGGCAAAGGTCCTTCCCTGGCATAGTTAGGCACCTTACCACAAACTCACACTCGTCCCTGAAACCAACCACAACACCCATCATTTTATCTCCTTATATAACCATAGGTACCAATGCCATAGAACATATCACCGATAGAAGGAAGACCGATGTATTGAGAGATTATTTCCCATTTCCTGCCAAGAATAGGTCTAAATTACACCTCGTTCTGACGTACGGAGCGATACATGGATTCTTGAGCCTTAAATAAGTTTTTAAGGGGGGTAGAAAGGTTATGAATGCGGTCGAGTTAGGTAGGTATACTCGTCTACCCACTCATAGGTGCAACGGAAGCTTTGTGGGTCGATAACCCACTGGCCCAGGATCGAATGGAATTGATCCAGACTATACGTAAAGATAGGTCACTAAATAGGATTTGGACCTTTCTTACAGTGTCAATAATAAAGTTACTAGAAAGAAAGTAATTAGGGTTTAAGTATTAAAACAATTTGTATTACAGAAAGGGCCTAACAATGAGTATGAGTTTAATTACTACTATGGACAAGAATTAAGATAAGGACTCTCCCAGACCAAGACCCAATGGGCAACCTTATAACTAGGAAATTTGAACCTTTCATTGATGAACATTTCCTAAGTTTTTAGAGTGATCAGACTACGGAGTTACTGGAATATATAACTGCGAAGCATTCGCGACTTGACCCAATTCTCAATCCTGGGCTACTACCAATGGACTCACTGCTTTGACCGAGCAGAAGATCAGGATCTACCAGGACTAGGAAGGGATACGATGAGCCTTCTACCCTGGTCAGGTAGACGATCGATGTATTGGGATCAAGCCCACTGCAACCATCTCTCCGTATTGGTCGACCATTGAAAAAAATATCTTACTTTAAATAAATGGGATTTGTCGTCAAGATGTCAAATAGGTAAAGGAATAAATTGCAGCAAACCACCAGGGTATAAGCAAGAGATAAAGGATAAGTTAAGGGGATAGACGAACGAGCCAGACTAGCATAGATAGTATACACCGTACCACGCATATAAACTTGAAATCAGTAAAACTTGAGCACGAAGAATAATAAAATCTTTACTAACTATCCTTAGGAAATTTTGGGGATGAAATTATTTTTAAGGGGGGTAGATTGTAACGCCCTAGATTTTTGCTAACCTGGAGTTGATGTCCTTAGGCAAGGGGTTGATCCTAACCCCTTATTAACTTCTCAAACCTCAAATCCTTTAGAAATTAAACGAGAATTACCTAAGTGCTAAACTATAGTACCTGTGAAATTGGCACTAATCACTTTAAATACGATCTGCAAGACCCAAAACTTGTAGAATCATTGACGCTAGGTTACTCTAAAATCTAGGATCAATCTCATTACCCAGTTGCTCTCGGGAGCACATTGAAACTCCGTATCGGATCTGGACTGTATGTCGAAAGTCCGATTACTGCGAAATTATATAATTAAGATTGCCTTACTGGGTTTAACAACCATCTCGGAAATCAAATCCAGATAGTGTCTCGGAGCTATTCGCTTGAGCTCAGAATGAAGTGTGTGAGAAACGTGGATATTTTTAAAATAAAAATCTAAAATTAAGCGATTTGAGACTTGTCGCTTGCGGGCCGACTATGTAACGCCCTGAAAATCGGGGGTCAAGCAAAGCTCAACTCCCGAGTTCCAACGTATCACTTATGCAACATAAATAACGATGATTATGATGAGTGCCTTGAAACATGAATGGGATTAGACCAAAATAGCATATCATACTCCAAAGACAGTTAAATTAAGTAAGCGGAAGACTGTGATAGATATATAAAATTTATAAACTGTTATAAGTCTCCAGAGTATGAACATGTTACCAGGTTAAATATAGACATGTATACACCAAAAATGAACAAAACGAATATAAATGGGTGTTCCAAAAGTGCAAACTAAAGTGTAATGGCGTCTAATCAGTAACCTTGTATTCCCGTCGATCAGAAGATGGTCTACATAGACCCGCCTGATAGCTGCACACAGGAGGAACCCTCCTCATCATCATAAAAGTCTGGCTCCACTTCGCAAGCATCGCCATCATCTAAAACTAAGACAGGGTCTGGTTGGTGTGTACAACACCGTCCTGTAATGTGGGAGTGAGTGATCAACTCAGTGGAACTATAAAGAAGAGGTTAACATGTTATCAACTCAGTCAAGCAGGAATGATAAAGCAGTACAATCAAACATTCCTGATACTCTTATTAATGCAAGGATGAAATGTGTTTATGATGTATGCCCTCACCTACACTCCCTCGTGTGACACCATCTTACGGTTGCGGCATGCTTTCTTCCCTCTGTGCTCTTTAACCCAGGGCACATGCAGTGCGATGTTATGAGCATGATTAACAAGTTTTTATTAGTCCTTTTCATATAGCATAATTGGGGACTAAGGTACCTTTCTTATATCATTTCTCAAACAATGATCCATTCTAGAGTCGTCAGTCCTAGTAAATCACATACGATAAGCAAGTTATAGGTCACTACCACCAACTGGCGTTTATTTTCGAAGGCTCGTCGCCAACCCGACTGGGGTCCACAGCCAGGCTGCACCGGGGTAGGCCTATTTCTTACTCTAGTGTTACGGAAAGGCTCGTCGCCTCTACGCAGGCCCAGAGTATGCTAGAGGTCACTACAAAGGGTTCGTCACCAAATCAGTGTAGGCCTACAGCTCGAATACAGTGTCTCATACCACAGTATTTGGCTCACGAGTCTGGTTGCTCACTGGTCACTACGTAGAGGCTTGTCGCCCTAGCGTAGGCTGACTGCTCGACCACGGTGTCCCATACCACCATGCCCGGCTCATGAGTCTTGGTGGATCGAGGTACCAAGGTTAACGGGGTGTCCTATAACGCCCTGAAAATCGGGGGTCGAGCATAAACTCAACTTCTGAGTTCTAACGCATCACGTATGCAACAAAATGAATGATGATTGAATGTTGTCTGTATTAGTGTAGTGAACATGAGTGAGATTAGCCAAAACAGCATATCATACTCTAGAGACAATTAAATTGTAAGCGGAAGACTGTGATAGATAGAAAAATATATAAATGATAGTTAGTCTCCAGAGTGTGATAAGGTTACCAGGTTAATGAATTACAAGTACAATTCAAATTATACCAGGTGTGTAGTGTGATCTAGTCAATATCCCAAAAAGCCCTGTCGATCAAGACACGGCGCACAGGAACCCGCCTGAAACTGCATAAAGGAGGAATCCTCCTCATCCTCATAAAAGTCCGGCTCCACTTTGCAGCATCGCCATCATCTGAAACTCAAACAAGTCTGGTTGGTGTGTACAACACTATCCCGTAACGTGGGAGTGAGTGATCAACTCAGTGGAACAATAAAGCATAGGTTAACATGTTATCAATTCAGTCAAGCAGTAATGATAAAGCAGTACAATCAAACACTCCTAACTACTCTTATTAATGCAAGTATGAATGCAGTCATGATGGATGCCCTCACCACATACTCCCTCATGCAACACCATCTTATGTTCGCGGCATGCTTGCATTCCTCAGTGTTCCACATCTTCCAGGCACATGCAATGCGATGATGAGCATGATTACCGAGTTGTTATTAGTCCATTTCAAACAGCAGGATTGGGAAACTAAGGTACCTCCCTTGTATCATTCCCAAACATGATCCATTCTAGGATCATTAGTCCTAGTTAATCTCATACGATGGTGTGTTTCTAGGTCGATGCAAGGGCTGCCAGGGCTGTTACACTGAACCGTTACACCACTCTCCCATCACCGTTTTAATGGTTCATCACTGAATTGATACAGGCCTAGTTCATACTCTATTCACCGTGGCAAAACTCGTTGCCTCACCGTAAATTCAGAGTATGCTCGAGGTCACTACAAAGGGCTGTCAGGGCTGTTACATGCATTCGTTGCACCACTCCCCCATCACCTTATCAATGTAGGCCGACAGCACGAATATAGTGTCCTATACCATCATAATCGGCTCACAAGTCTGGTTGCTCAATAGACACTACAGGGAGGCACGTGGCCCCAGCGTAGGCCGACAGCTCAACCATGGTCTCCCATACCACCATGCCCTGCTCATGAGTCTTAGCGGATCGAGGTACCATGGTTAACGGGATTTCACTGGTAAGTTTGGTACCCTAGGTTCAAGCAGAGGCGTCCAAACATGGTGAACATATATTAGACAGATCGGGTTGCTTGACGAGCTCGGCTAGCTCGAGCGCACAACAAGTTGAACGATATGAAGCGCATAAGCACTTCGTGTGGCCAGCAACTATCGCCAACCGAAGTACGACTCGGGTTCGTCAAACACATCTCTCGTGGCGACTGAATCTCAACCACGAATTCAGTTTCATTGCCGATTGCCTGGACTATACAATAGCCCTAAACACAATCAATCCTTTATTCATAAGCATGTAGAGTAAAGCAGAATAAACGAAGTACTTTAAGCATGTTAACAAACATGACATAAAGCATGTTACAAGCACAATATAAACAAGAAATACAAACACATATTTTTCATAGTAAGCGATTAACTGAAAAAACCAACATGGAAGAAATCATATACGTTTCTAAGGTAGTTGAGAATCCTATCTTAACACCACTATTAAATTTAGTTCATCACACAATTTCTCACACAGGCATTTTATCAAACACTTAAACTATACCACTCCAACATACATGACGTATGTTGATTTCAACATAGAATAGGAAAAATCCTTATAACAAGGAGTTGTCGCATACACATCAATCATGTTCTTACATTCAATACATATGGCAGGCATAAATCATAAATCCATATTTACTTAGTCATTACAACAAACACCTAGACTACATACATCAACATACATGACGTATGTTGATCACATAGGTATAAGGCTAAATCCTTTCACTAGGGAGTTGCCCCAATTATAACACGCGTGCACCCATGATGGATAGTCATGGCAAGCAGGAATCTAAGTTCCATGTTCATTCAGTCATTTCCACAAACACTTGGGCTACACGTTTTAGCGTATATAGTGTATATTGGTCGTGGCGTGATTTAGGGCAAATCCTTTCGTCAAAGGGGTGTCGCCTATACAACAATCGCGTATCCATGACAATTAGTCATGGCGAGCACGAATGCGAATTCTATATTCATTCAGTCATTTTCACAAACACTTTGAATACACTATTTTAACATACATAGTGTATATTAGCAAAAACATGTATTAGGGCGAACCCTCTCGCCAAGTAAGTGTTATACACATATATAATATGTTCATATAGTAAATAATCATGGCAAACACATTTTTAAAATTTATACGTATACGGTACTTTCTGCAAATACCTAGAATACACAAAATTCCATATTCTTCGTATTTAATTGAAACAGAAAACAGACAGCACTTTGTACATGTGCAATTGCATGCAGATCATGAATCTATCATTATCTGACATTGAAAGCGTTGAAAACTATAACCTATACACCTAAAGTCCGCACCTTTTGTCATAGAATCGTAACAGATCCGATAGGTTTGTTAAGCTTTCGTATTTGGCAGTTTGGCAACCTATAGAACGAAATAGGTTAACTATTTCATAACCTACAACTATCAACACCCCAAATTAGATTAGGGTTAGGGTTTCTTACCTAGAAATAACACCGAAATCGTCGGGAAAGCGATTAGATAGGAGTGGTTGAGCTTGCATAACGGCAGGGAAGCATGGCCGGGAGATCCTCCCACTTCTCTCACACTTTCTCTCTCTTTTCTCTCATCTCAATCTCAAATTCGTATGGCTGAATGAGAGAGGGTTTTAAGGTCCTTATATAGCCTAAAAACTCACCAAATTAGACTCAAAGTCAAGGTATACTTAAGTTATAGACAAAGCGAGGCTGTTTCAGCTCAACGGAGGACTTCTGGCGGCCCCTTTTCTGTGTGCAGTTGGACTTAAGCTCACTAACACTGGATCTAGGTTTAGTTAAGTTTTCGTTCTGGTCGGATTCCTAGATCAGGCGTGGCGGACCAGTTTCAATTCAACGGTCAGTGGTCTCGATCAGAGATTCCGAGTACATGGATATCTTTGGGGAAATATCCCTAATTCGAGGGTATAATTTGGCCTGATTCTGACAGTCTGGTTGCTTAATACTGACCCGCAAGCGACAAGTTTCAGATTTCATAAATTTGTATTTTATTTTTAATTAATTTCACATTTCTCACACTCCCTGCTCCAAGCTCAAGCGAATTGCACTCGGACACTATCTGGATTTGATTTTCGAGATGGTTGTCAAGCCCAGCAAGGCGGTCCTAATTCCTTAACTTCGTGTTAATCGGACTTCCGACGTGCGGTCCAGATCTGATATGGAGTTTCGAGATGCTCCCGATAGCAACTGGGTAATGAGATTGATCCTAGATTTTAGGGTAACGTATCGTCAATGATTCTACAAGTTTTGGGTCTTGCAGATCGTATTTAAAGTGATTGGTGCTAATTTCACAGGTACTCTAGTTTAACACTAGCTAATTCTCGCCTAGTTTCTAAAGGATTTAGTCCTATATAATTTCTGTCTGAGGTGGTACTTAGTCCTTTGTAGTAATGTTTAGTTTAAGTATTGTTCTTCGTCACCTAAACTTTAAGATAGTGTTTAATGTGAAAGTACTTATAAGGATTTAAAGAACGAGGTAGTGAAAGGTGAGATTTGTGAAGGAAATGGGTTAAGAAGCGATTTTAGACTGTGGGATTGAGTTCTGACAAGTTAATAAGGTGTCAGGAGCTAACCATTGCCTAAGGACGTCTAATTCCAGGTTGGCAAAAATCCAGGATGTTACACGTCCACTGGTGAGTTTGGTACCTAAGGTTTAAGCAGTAGCGTCCAAACATGGTGAACATACATCGGGTCAATCGGGCTACTTGACGAGCTCGACTAGCACGAGCACACATCAAGTAGATCGACATGAAGTGTGTAAGCACTCTGTGTGGCCTAACCACTGTCGACAACCGAAGTACGGCTCGGATTCGTCGGACATGTCTTTTGTAGTAAAAGAACCTCAGCCATTAACACGGAACTGTTACCGATTGCCCAGACTATACAATAGCCCCAATCACATTCAATTATAACAACATATCCTAGAAGATAGTTGAAGCAGTAATGGATCAAGATTTCAAATCATACAATCAAAGGTCCGATATTGTCTGCTTTTGGGCTGTCAGGGCTGTTGCACGGAATCGTTACACCACTCCCCCATCATCCTTCACAGCTTTGTTTTTGTATTTTATGAAATACAACTTAAACATGAATTTATACATATGCATTACATAGATAAACAGACACTATAATATACGGTACATGGAGGAAAGCATACACATAGTTAAAGGAGTTGAGAATCATATCTCAACACCCTTATACATTTCAAGTTACTAACTACTTACTCATTCAGACATTTCAGCAAACACTTTAGACTACTTTCATCAACATACATGATGTATGTTGATCACATAGGTATTAGGCCAAATCCTTTCACTAGGGAGTTGCCCCATTTATAACACTCGTGCACCCACGACGGATAGTCATGGTAAGCATGAATCCAAGTTCCATATTCATTCATTCATTTCCACAAACACGTGGGCTACACACTTTAACATATATTGTGTATATTGGTCGTGGCATGATTTAGGGCAAGTCCTTTCGTCAAAGGATTACAGCCTACACAATAATCGCATCGCCACGATAGTTAGTTATGGCGTACACTAACACAAGGTTTATACTCATTTAGTCTTTTACTCAAACACTTAAGCTACACATTTTAGCATACACGACGTATGTTAATATAACATGTATTAGGCTAATTCGTTCACCTAGAAGTTGATACACATACATTTAGCATACATAGACAGCAATTAATCATGGCAAGCACAAATCTGAATTCCATACGTATACGGTATTTTCTACAAATATGAGGAATACAGTATATTTAACCTAGTTAACGTATAACTGAAAAATGAAACGGTCATCACTTTATGCATGTGAAATAGCATTACATCAAGAATAAATCATTAACCGACATTGAAAGCCTTGAAAACCATAACCTATACGTCTATAGTCTGCACCTTACATCGTAGAAGCATAACGATTTCGTTTTAAACACGTAGTCTTTGTCAACGGCGAATTGGCAACCTATAGCATAAATTAGGTTAGTTATTTTATAACCTACACTACCTGAAACCCTAAAACAGATTAGGGTTAGGTTTTCTTACCTAAGAACGGAACTAGAATCTCTGAACTAGCGATATGGTAGCGGCAATTTGATACGTAGAACGACAGGGAGGAATCCCTGTAGCAAAGCCCTAACTTCCCTCACCTTTTCTCTCTCTTTCCTTCTCTTTCTTTTCTCTCCTCTCTCCTAGGTTTAGGAAATTTGTATGACATGAGAGAGTGAGGGTTTAAGGTCCTTATATAGGCTTAAAACTGATGAAAATGGCCCCAGAGCCAAGGTATACTTAAGTTATAGCCAAAGGGAGTCTGTTTCAGCTCAACGGAGCACTTCCGGAGCCCCCCCTTGACCCAAAGGTCAGACTTAAGCTCCCTAACCATGGATCTAGGTTGAATTAAGTTTTCAGTCTGATCAAATTTACCAATCGCCCGTGGCAGACCAGTTTCCATTCAATGGTCCATGATCACCGATCAGGGCCACAAGTACACTGACCTGTGTATGAAATTTCTCCTGATCCGAGGGTGTATTTGGGTCAGATTCTGACGGTCTGAATCCTTATAGTTGGCCCGCAAGCGACAAGTCTCAGATGACTTAAATTTAGATTTTTATTTTTAAAATATCCACGTTTCTCACACACTTCACTCCGGGCTCAAGCGAATAGCCTCAGGACACTATCTGGATTTAATTTCTGAGATGGTTGTCAAGCCCAGCAAGGCGGTCTTAATTATATAATTTCGCAGTAATCGGACTTTCGACGTGCGGTTCAGATGCGATACGGAGTTTCAATGTGCTCCCGAAAGCAACTGGATAATGAGATTGATCCTAGATTTTATGGTAACCTAGCGTCAATGATTCTACAAGTTTTGGGTCTTGCAGATCGTATTTAAAAGGATTAGTGCCAATTTCACAGGTACTATAGTTTAGCACTTAGGTAATTCTCGTTTAATTTCTAAAGGATTTGAGGTTTGAGAAATTAATAAGGGGTTAGGATCAACCCCTTGCCTAAGGACATCTAACTCCAGGTTGGCAAAAATCTGGGGCATTACAGACTATAAGGATTCAGACCGTCAGAATTTGACCCAAATACACCCTCGGATCAGGAGAAATTTCATACAGAGGTCAGTGTACTTGTGGCCCTAATCGGTGATCGTAGACCATTGAACTGAAACTGGTTCACCACAGGCGATCTGTAAATCCGATTGGATTGAAAACTTATCTCGACCTAGATCCATGGTCAAGGAGCTTAAGTCCGAGCTTTGGCTCAAGGGGGGCTCCGAAAGTGCTCCGTTGAGCTGAAACAAGCTCCCTTTGGCGATAACCTAAGTATACCTTGGCCCTGGGGCCATTTCCATCAGTTTTAGGCCTATATAAGGACCTTAAACCCTCTCTCATTCACTCCATACGAATTTGGGAAAAACCCTAGGAGAGAGAAGAGTGTAAAGAGAGAGAAAGTGAGAGAGAAGTTGGAGTCACTCCTGGGATTCGATCCCTGCTATTCTACTTGCCTATCCGTCACTACCAAATCGCTATTCCGGTGATTCTGACTTCGTTCTTGGGTAAGAAAACCTAAACCTAATCTGTTCTAGGGTTTCAATTGTTACAAGTGACGAGATAGCTGACTTAATTCATGCTATAGGTCGCCAATCCACCGTTGACAAAGACTAAGTGTCTAAAATGACTACGTTACACGTTTACTGGCGTAAGGTGCGGACTATAGACATATAAGTTATGATTTTCAAGGCTTTCAATGTCGGTTAATGGTTTATTCTTGACGTAGGTGCTATTTCATATGCATAAAGTGAAGTCTGTTTCATTTTTCAGTTATACGTTAACTAGGTTGAATATATTGTATTCCTCATATTTGTAGAAAATACTGTATACGTATGAAATTTGGATTTGTGCTTGCCATGATTAATTGTTGTCTATGTATGTTAGATGTATGTGTATCAACTTTTGGGTGAATGGATTAGCCTAAGACATGTTGTATTAACATACATCGCATATGCTACAATGCGTAGCCTAAGTGTTTGAGTAAAAGACTAAATGAGTATAAACCTTACATTAGTATACGCCATGACTAACTATCGTGGCTATGCGATTGTTGTTAGGCTGCAATCCTTAGCGAAAGGACTTGCCCTAAATCACGTCACGGCAAATATACGTTATATGTGATATAGTGTGTAGCCCAAGTGTTTGTGAAAATGAATGAATGAATATGGAACTTTGATTCATGCTTGCCATGACTATCCATCGTGGGTGCACGCGTGTTATAAATGGGGCAACTCCCTAGTGAAAGGATTTGGCCTAATACCTATGTGATCAACATATGTCATATATGTTGATGAAAGTAGTCTAAAGTGTTTGCTGAAATGTCTGAATGAGTAAATAGTTTGTAAATTGTAATGTATAAGGGTGTTGAGATATGATTCTCAACTCCTTTAACTATATGTATGTTTTCCTCCATGTACCGTATACTATAGTGTCTGTTTATCCATGTAATGCATATGTCTAAATCCATGTTTACGTTGTATTCTATAAAATGTAAAAATAAAGCCGTGAAGGGTGATGGGGAGTGGTGTAATGATTCCGTGCAACAACCCTGGCATCCCTAAAGCGGACAATATCGGACCTTTGATTGTATGATTTGAAATCTTGATCCATTACTGTTTTAACTATCTTCTAGGATATTTTGTTGTAATTGAATGTGATTGGGGCTATTGTATAGTCCAGGCAATCGGTAACAGATTCTGTGTTAATGACTGAGATTGTTTTGCCACAAAAGACGTGTCCGACGAATCTGAGCCGTACTTCGGTTGTCGACAGTGGTTAGGCCATGCGAAGTGCTTATGCACTTCATGTCGTTCAACTTGTCGTGCGCTCGGGCTAGTCGAGCTCGTCAAGTAACCCGATTGACCCGATGTATGTTCACCATGTTTGGACGTTACTGCTTGAACCTAAGGTACCAAACTCACTAGTGAAAACCCCGTTAACCTTAGTACCTCGATCCGCTAAGACTCATGAGCCAGACATGGTGGTATGGGACACTGTGGTCAAGCTGTCGGCCTACACTGGGGCGACGAGCCTCCCTGTAGTGACTAGTGAGTAACCCAAACTCGTGAGCTGAATACGATGGTATGGGACACTGTATTTGAGCTGTCGGCCTCCATTGGTGCAGCCTGGCTTTGGTCCCCAGTTGGGTTGGCGATGAGCCTTCGAAAATAGACTGCCAATTGGTAGGGCATTAGTGGAGTGACCTCGATGTTAAAATAAGTCTACCCGTGGTCCCCAGTCGGGTTGACAACGAGCCTTCGAAAATAGACTGTCAGTTGGTAGGGTATTGGTGGTAGTGACCTGAACTTGCCTATCGTATGTGATTAACTAAGATTGAAGACCCTAGATGGATCATTGTTTGGGAATTGATATAAGGGAGGTGTCTTAGTTTCCCAATCCTGCTGTATGAAAAGGACTAATAAAAAAAACTTGGTAATCACGCTCATAACATCGCACTGCATGTGCCCCGGGTTGAAAAGCACAGAGGGAAGAAAACATGCCATGACCATAAGATGGTGTCACACGAGGGAGTGTAGGCGATGGCATGCATCATTGTTCATATCATTCTTGCATTAATAAGAGTATCTAGGTATGTTTGATTTTACTGCTTTATCATTACTGCTTGACTGAGTTGATAACATGTTAACCTCTGCTTTATAGTTCTACTGAGTTGATCCCTTACTCCCACGTTATAGGATGGTGTTTTAAATACCAACCAACTCTGTCTTGATTTCAGATGATGACGTGACCCCAGAGGCGGAGCCTGATTACTATGATGATCAGGACGAGTTCTCGTATATGCAATTTTCTGGCGACTTCACTTAGGCTATCCGGATTGACGGGGCTACAGGGATTATCATTGTAGTTGTACTGTTTGACATTTTGATTTTAAGACTATTATATGTACATGGTGACTTACTGATGTATTCATACACTAGAGACCGATCGTGATCTTTTGACTTATATACGTTTATTTATGTCTTTCAGTCTTCTGCTTGCGTTTTACAACTTGATCTGGAGTATGAATTACTATTTTGGTATAATTCGACTCATGATTAATGCACTAACACGGACAACATTCAATCATAAGCATATATGTTGCATAAGTGATGTTTTAGAACTCGGGAGTTGAGTTGTTACTCGACCCCCGATTTTCAGGGCGTTACATTTGTGCTTTGGTACCTCACCCCTAGGAGGTTGATATCTCAGTCCTATCATGCCTGGATTTTCTTGATATTCGAGCTAATAATAAAAATGTTGGTGCCCAACTGAAGGGAAGGCATAGTTTGATCCGATGGGACATGCAAGAGGCATGTAATTCACAGTCTCGAACTCGAGACTATGGTATGGGATATCCTCGTCGGAGCATTGTATGTCTATGATTGGGATATCTAGCTCTTGTTGGTTGACTGGTTTTATCAGAAATGTTTGTTCGGGATCATCTAGAATGACCAGCGCCTTGTCTCTGAACATGTACTTGGCCTTTTGGTAAAGCGTCGAAGAGAGAGCCTTGACTCTATGGATCCAAGACCAATAGGGAGGTGATGAAATGAAGTTGTGATGTCAAAGGCCTGAAAAGTGATGGTTGATGCTTTGGGGCTAATCAAGATCTCGACGTTAATCTCTTCCTCGATCTTTCTCCTAGAGGTAGGAACCATTCATCCTAAACTCTTCTCTTGAAGGATTAAAGACTGAGTAGAGTTAGGCAAATCTATTTGAGTAGCAGAATGTCCTTCCTGAAAAGTCACCGCATGATTGAAGTTGGGTCCTGATTTTGTTAGGGCATGCGGTATGTTAATCGTGGAAGGAGCTTTTTCTTGGATCATGAGGATTGGAGTAGGGGCCGGATAAGCAGGAGGTGCCCCTTGTGAGACAGAGGATGTATGGTTTGGATTAATTGGGGGTGCTCTGAGGGCACGAAGATTGGATCGGGTGGAGGTGCCCCTTGCATATTTAAGAGCAAAGAGATTGGACTGGCAGGGTGCGCCCTTTGTAAACTTGGGGGTATGGAGACTGGGCTAGTTGGAGATGCCCCTTGCATATTTAAGAGCGAAGAGATTGGACTGATAGGGTGTAACACCCCATACTTTTCAGTACTCGAGTGTTACCCTGAAGACTTAAATTAGTATAAACAGAAATTTAACTTAATTGAGTGTTCACCCACATCTGGCCTAAGTCTAATCATGGTAAGTAATCTCCATCCATTGGTCGAGCTATCCATCCATTACTCCTCAAGATGAATTATCAAACCATTAGATCCGCCGTTCATCGGGTTTACATCGGTCTATCCTTTGAAAACAAACATCAGATTATCTGGCTTCATATTCAACTCATAGATCTCACTTAAACATTCTCAAAATCCCTAGGATTATTGATAACTAAATATGGGTCAATCCAACCGTTGGATCATTTGAATGGTTAAGAAGTCGACATTGGTAACTAAACGATCATGTGTTGTGACCCACTAAACAGTTAAAATACCTTAAGAATTAAGCACACGACTCATGGGTGTTAATCTACTGCAAGACTAACTCTGTTTAAAAGTAGACTCTACAATTTTAAAACTTTAAATAATAATAATAACAATAATGGTAATGATAATGATAATGAGATTGCAATAATGATAACTAATATAATGAATGCTTATTGAGTCATCTAAACCCTAATCCAATAGTTGATTCCTAGTTAAGTGGACCCTTGGACTTTTTAACCATTTATATGAAAATTGAGAATGATCTGACCATCAGAGCAAAAGAAATCCACAATTTGAGTTAAAAGTCAGAAGTATGTTCCACCTTATCTATAGATTTGCCCCATCTGTGAACCGGGACCCTAACAGGACTAGTAAGAGCCGCTGAAAGGCATGGATCTTTCAACACATCATTGTGGACCCCACACTCACAGGGTGAGTGTATACCAACGGGGTGTACCCGTGTAACACCAAACCATAGAGCTCGGTCAAACAGAGCTGACCCGAGCATTACTTGAAAAAGAGAGTTTTCTCTCTCCTTCTTTCTTTTCCCGCCTGGCTCCTGTTTAAACGGAAAGCTTCTGTTTACATTAACTATGGCCCACCATCCGATCACGGATCGATGATCCAAACCGTCCATCATGCACGACTCTCAAATCTGTCTAAAACCATGCTTTCCCCACACGTTGGAAGGCACGTACATGCTTGCAATCACTTGCACAAAATGGTGTACGTACAACATTTTCCAAAAATGAAAAACTCAGTATATCCACAATGGATTCGTCATTCTGTGAATGCTGGAAATTGGTACCCACGTTGATTTATATGTTGTGTTTTGGTGGTGGGGGTGATTAGGCTGATTTGTGGATGTTGGAGTGCCACTAGCTAATTACTCTCAGAATCCCGCAGTCGGATGGAACCCGCAGAATACGTAAGATTGTAGAAATCTGAACTCTCCTACCTTAAATTGACTCCTGGTTTGCGATCCAAGATACCCGGTAAGGGACCTCGATTACAAAGAGAGAAAGTGTTAAGTGAAAGTGCCCTGATTTGTCAAGTTACGTGAGTGTTAAGTCAGACTGTCTACAGAGCCTAATAGGAAGATCAATTCAAGCGTTTGCCTCAACCGGATGTCTGCAAAGCTCACCACAGGTAAATCTAAAGCCTCACTTCCCATGTCCCAAAACACCAGATAAGTAAAACCCTTAAAAATAAGTTAGAAAATCATAAGGTTTTATGGTGAGAAAATTTTTTCAAAATAGGAAAATCTCTAAGTTTTTCTTACCTTGTCAACTTTATTAAAACACCCTCGATATGATCGACCTGCGTTGTCGAGTCCTCAATGCTTCATCGATACCATCGGAAAGAGGACCAAATATGTCCAGCAACCTCATAACATATCTGGACGAATTAACGATATATCGATACACCTATCAATATCATCGATACTCAAATCTCGAGCTCATCGAAAGTGGCTCGATAAGATCGACAGGCAGATTTCTGGCACCCCTGTTTTTGAAAGAAAATTTCAAAATTCTTTGATATATCGATATGTCTTCCGATATGATCTAAAATCAAATATCGATAAGATCGGAAGTCCATCGATGATATCGACCGTGGGCACGCATTTCTTCCAGCAGATATTTCAAGTTGTTTTTAACTTTGATCGGGGGCCATTCGAGAAAATCGATATTCATATGTCGATGATATCGAGGCCAAGTCGATTGCATCGAAACTGGACACAAACTGTCCAGCGAGCTTACTGGTGGTAAATCTATAGGATTTATCGATGCATCAATACTGCCTTCGATATCATCGATATACAAATTCCGATGACATCGGCTAACCCTCGATCATATCCTAAAAACCTGAAATATTTCTTGTCAAGTCTCTCTCATTTTTCAAGTGTTGATGGATCGATCCTACCATCGATGGAATCGGAGTTCGAAGTCCGATGACATCGATAGTGGTTTCGATTCATCGACCAACTGGCAAAAGGTTTCAAAAGCGTATGACTTTGAGTTTAAGTCATCGAGCAAACCATCGATGCTATCGAGAGTATACGCTCGATGATATCGAACCTACTCGATGATATCGAACTCGGTCATAAATGTGACCATTTTATATCCGTTGGAACCTTTTGCCTATATATACAGGACTTGTCTATTGTTGCTGGGAGAGAGTAGAGAGAGCTTTTGAGTGTTTAACCTTAGATCATATACCCAAAGCCCTTTCTCTCAAGGAAGTTCATCCTCCAATCCACCCTCACCATTGATATTCAATAGAGTGGATTGGAGAATGAACTTCCACATTCAAGGAACCTCCAGCTACTACCTTAATGGCAAATCATTAAGCTGAGATGCTTTAAATGCATAAGATTGGAACTACTCTATCTTCCTTATAGGAAAACCTTTAGAGAGTAGGATTCCATCTTGACCTTGACCCAACCCGAAGCCGAGTATTGGTACATTATTTTGTTGCGGATCAAGGAAGCAGAAGACTCTTCATCAACAAGGAGGAGATCTTCGGCATTGTGCTTATCGGGACTCATCAATTTATTTGTAAGCATCAAGAGTCCAAGAGGACACTTGTGATCATTCCTTTTTAGGATTGGGTCTTAAGTGCTTCTCACCCTTTGAAGTCCTCAAGGAGGACTCCGGCGGGAGTGTACGTGGTCGGTGCGTTGTGTGCACCCTTGCTCTGTAGAGAGCATAAACATCTGGTTAGGAGTGAACCAGTAAAACTCTGGGTTTGAGGTAAACCATGTAAAACCTCGGGTTTGAGGTGAACCATGTAGAAACCTCCAGTAGGGTCTTATGGAAGATCCTTGGCTAGTGTGCTTGAAAGTGAGTGCGTTGTGTTGACCCTTGTTCGTGAGAGCATAAACAGTCAGCCTCAGTGTAGGTTGTAAAGGTTAAAGGTGAACCTGATTTAAAACCTTAGGTTTGAGGTGAACCGCTGTGAAACCTCTTTAGTGAAATCCGGTACACTCAAGGGTTGAGTACGGTTACCAGGAGTGGAGTAGACAAGTAGTCGAACCACTATAAAAATGATTGTGTTTGTAATTGCTCTTCTTCTATGTGTGTAATTTATGTCAATGCATTCATATTTATATATCTGATCACACCCCCCACACATACACAGTCACATTCATCATAAACTAAGTTATATATTGCTGTCTCTTGAATAGTTTGTGATTGGATCCTCTATCGGGCTTGAAAGCTAGTAGAGTTACATTTGAGTAATCGTGATATATTGCATATTTATAGGATTAGTGAAATAGGATTTCTAAGTAAAGCTATAAAAACTTTAAAAAGTCCTATTCACCCCCCTCTAGGACATATTGGCATATTCCTTCTTCAACTAAAGCAGTCTTCACCACAATTTTAGTTGGTATCAGAGCGGGTCTCTCTTTAAGGGCTTCATCGCCTAGAGAGTGATCTTAACTGAAGTTGAGAATATGGTCAAAGGAGAGGGCTCATCAGTCACTAGACCTCCAGATTTGATGGCTCAAATTATGCATACTGAAAGGTTAGTATGCACTACTTTCTGAGATCTTTGGACCATGATGTTTGGGATATAGTTGAAAGTGGATATGTGCCACCTATTGAACAAATTGTACTTGACAATGGCACAACCATATCAAAACCCAAACCCAAAGAAAAGTGGACAACATTCGACAAAGAAAGGCAAACATCTAAAGCCAAGACTATGAATGCTATCTACTATGCCATGTCCCAGGATATATTCAATCAGATAAGTATGTGTGGGACATCCAAAGAAGCATGGGATCTATTGAAAATAACCCATGAAGGCACAAGCACTATAAAGAGGTCCAAACTACAACTTCTGACTTCACAGTTTGAAAGTCTCAGAATGGAAGAGCATGAAACGTTTATGGAGTTTTTCACCAAGTTGAATATTATTTGTAACTCCATGGGTGGATTGGGAGAAAAAGTTCTAGTACCAAAAATTTGTAGGAAAATTCTAAGATCCCTACTGAAACAATTTAATCCCAAGGTTACAACAATTGAGGAGTGTGGGAACATTGATGAGATGAAAGTAGAAGAACTGGTAGGTTCCCTATAAACTTTCGAATCAAACAAATCTCTAAATCCAAAACAACTATCCTGAAAATTTCTAAGAAAACACTACATGAGGACAGTGAGGGAAAAAATGAAAATGAAGATGAGGAAGTGGGTTTGCTGGCCCAACGATTCAAGAAATTCTTTTAAAAGAATCGTAGTCGTCCTTCCAAGGGAAGAAAGGTGAACTATAAAACTTCTGCAGGAAAATTTGGTAAAAGAACCAAAGAACCACAATTGTATGCCTATCATGAGTATGGACACCTACCAACCGAATGCCCAAACAGAAAAACTAAGGGCAAGGCAATGGCTGCCACGTGGGATGATACTGAGGAGTCAAATTCAGAATCTAGTGACTCAAAAAGTGATGGAGATCAGAAATCATTAAAAATACTCATGGTCTCCACTACTTCAATCATTCCCACTGAATCTGAGAACGAGAAAGAACAACAAGCCACTGAATCATTTTCATCTGATAATGAAGGAACTGGGGAAGAAGAAGAAGAAATAAAAAAGGATAAACTGCAAGATGCTTATAATCAACTCTATATTCATAGCATAAATATCCTTAAGCGACTCGGAATAGCAGAGAACAAAAGTAAGTTGCTGCAGAAAGATTTGGATAACACTTTGGAAATCAACACACAATTAATAAATGATCTACAGCAATATCATATGGATAATGATAGACTTGAACGAATTAATACCTTTCTTAAAAATGAGTCTGATAAACTGAAAAAACAGGTTGAACTACTAGAAGATAAGAATAGACTTCTTTGCAATGAAAATCATACACTCCTGTTTGATCTAGAAGAATCCAAGAAGATGGCTAAGAAAAACTACAAGTTTTCCCAGAGTGGCGAAAAGCTAGAAAAAATGTTGGGAATGGGAAGACCTGGAAAGGATAAAAGTGGCCTAGGACATGAAAATTTTAAGCCAAAGGCTGGAAATGCGGCACCTAGAACTAAAAAATCTGCTGCTTCTGTAAGCAAAACCAGAACAACTCCAGTATGTCATTTGTGTGGTGATTCAGGTCATTATAAGTTTAAATGCATAACACCTAGGAGGACTAAACCTAATTCTGGTCAGAATCATGTTAACGAATTATCAACCAGAAAAATACAGAACTTCAAAAGTCCTCTTAAGGATATGGATAGAAGCAATGCCCTTGCTCCACCACTCAAATCAGTTAACAAGATGAGATGGATAAGGAAGAATTAGTTTAGATTAAGCATCAAAGATCTGAACATGTGCTAAAATGAGAATTCTTTTTGCTGAGCTTAAAATGATATATCTGAGGTTCTTTGCCTCAATCTTTTGTATAAACATTCAAATGTTTATAATTTTGTTGTGTACAGTGTGTGTGCATAGTTTTTTTTAGTATACTATTGATAGAAATACGAAAAGTATACTTTAAGAGTTGTCTGAATGCTGAAAATTGAAAATCTTCATCTTCGATATGATTGTCGATATGACTTTCTCAATTTATCGATAAAAAGTCGATATCATCGACGCCTCTTGAGAATATGAATAGCCGTGTGACCAAGAATAATATCGAAGACAGACTTGATAGAATTGACCAACAACTTCTTGATGTTATCGAAACAACAATCGATAATATCGACAGATGCCGCCCGATAAAAGTCAACAAAGTGAAAAAGGAGGTTTATTTTCTCAAGGGTTTCGGTCATCTTTTCTGCTCGATTCTCCCGACCAAACTGCTGGAAGCCACGTCGGACTACTCAAATCACTCCACAAATCGGGTAATACCCTTTTTACGTCATCCCTTTTTGGGTTTTTTTTTGGGTTGCCAGGTGTGTTTGTCATTTTTCCCAAATCCTTTAAAACCCACTTGTCCACGTGGGAAAAGACAAAGGAGTAGCATCTGGTCCAGGAGAGTCTTCAAGAACTACCCGACAAAAAGTCCTCGCCTCAAAAGAAAGGGCGAGGGCCCTAAAAAGTGGGATCCCCACTCGGCAAAGATCACGACAAACTTCACGTGGCGGGTCCCAGATCGAATTTTCGGCACCTTCTCAACCGGCACCGTCGCCTCCAGCTAGGCAATGACCTGCAAAATACACCGGCAAGAAACTGATCCATGAAAGAAAAGTAGACAGGGGCTGCTTAGCACCTTACAATCTAGAGCCCCTATTTACTGTGATCGGGTGTGTAACGCCCTGAAAATCGGGGGTCGAGCATAAACTCAACTCCCTAGTTCCAACGCATCACTTATGCAACAAAATGAATGATGATTGAATGTGATCGGTATTAGTGCAATGAACATGAGTGAGATTAAGCCAAAACAGCATATCATACTCCAGAGACAGTTAAATTTGCAAGCGGAAGACTGTGATAGATAGATAAAATATATAAACCGTTGTGGGTCTCGAGTGTGATAAAGTTACCAAAGTTAAATAATTACAAGTATGATTTTAAATTATACCAAGTTGTGTAGTGTGATCTAGTTAACATCCTGTAATGGCCAGACAATCAAGGCACGACTCTCACGAAGCCGCTGAAAAACGAAGATATACGAGGAAGCATTCTCGTCGTCATAGAAGTCCGGCTCCGCCTCAGAAGTAGCGTCGCCATCTGCAATCAGACAAAGTCTGGTGGGTGTTCGGAACACCGTCCCGTATCGTGAGAGTGAGTGATCAACTCAGTGGAACAATAAAGCATAGGTTAACATGTTATCAATTCAGTCAAGCAGTAATGATAAAGCAGTACAATCAAACAATTTTAACTACTCTTATTTAATGCAAGTATGAAATGACATAATGTTGTATGCCCTTGCCAAACCACCCTCATGCGACATCATCTTACGTTCGCGAATGCGTCCATCCCTCAGTGCTCCACATCTACCAGGCACATGCGGTGCAATGATGCGCATGATTTCTGAGTTGTTATTAGTCCGTTTCAAACAGCAATATTGGGAAACTAAGGTACCTCCCTTATATCATTCCCAAACATGATCCATTCTAGGGTCGTCAGTCCTAGTTAATCTCATACGATATTATGGTTTGAGAGGCGTAGCGAAGGCATCACAAAGGGCTCGTCACCCGTCAGCACGGATACAGATCTCACCGTATGCGGCTCAATTGCTGACCGTCAGCTCGAGTACAGGTCTCACCGTACTCGGCTCAATCACTAGCCGTCAGCTCGAATACAGGTCTCACCGTACTCGGCTCAACTCATACTCTAGTTCTTTGTGAAAGACTCGTCGCCAATCACGGACCTTGGGTATACTCAAAGATACTACGAGAGGACTCGTCGCCGTCAGCACGAGTACAGGTTTCACCGTACTCGGCTCTCGCCGTAAGTATCGACAGCTCAAATACAGTGTCCCATACCACCATATTCGGCTCACGAGTTTGGGTTGCTCAATGGTCACTACGGGGAGGCACATGGCCCCAGCATAGGCCGAAACCGGCTCGACCACGGTGTCCCATACCACCATGTCCGGCTCATGAGTCTTAGCAGATCGAGGTACCATGGTTAACGGGATTGCCACTGGTAAGTTTGGTACCCTAGGTTCAAACAGTAATGACCAGACATGGTGAACATACATAAGACAGATCGGATTGCTTCACGAGCTCGGCTAGCTCGAGTGCACAACAAGTTGAACGATATGAAGCGCATAAGCACTTCGTGTGGCCAACCACTATCGTCAACCGCAGTACGACTCGGGTTCGTCGAACACATCTCACGTGGCAAATGGATCATAGCCACAAATCCATTAGTACCGATTATCTGGACTATAATCATAGCCCCAAACACAATCAATTCCTAACCATAGCATGTGAAGTACAGCATGATAACATGGTAATTCAAGAACACTAGCAATCATGTTATAAAGCATGTTAATAAACAAGTTACAAAGCATGTTCAAAAGCATGTTGTAAAGCACTATACAAATAGGGATACAAATACATATATTTCATAAGTGAGTGGTTAGAGTAAACAACCACATGGAGGGTATCATACATGACTCTAAGATAGTTGAGAACCCCATCTCAAAGCACCTACCTAAGGCACTAACACTTAAGCACTTACACTCACAAGCAATTTCACCAACACTTGGAATGCACTAATTCAACATACATGACGTATGTTAGAGGAAAGTGCACTAGGGTTGTCCCTTTACCAAACTAGTATTTTATACGTATATATCATATTCATACGACAAATAATCATGATAATTACATCAAAAAATTTATACGCATGGGGTATTTTCTAGGATACCCAATTTCGACATACATAGCATTTACAAAGGAACTTGTATTACGGCGATTCCTTTCGCCAAGCAATTATTTTATGCGCACATAATATATTTATACAACAATTAATCATGACAAACACCTCGCTAAAATATACATGTATACGGTACTTCTTACAATACCGTATTTCTACATACATAGTGTTTATTAGTAAACATGTATTTAGGCGAATCCTTTCGCCAAATAAGTATTTTATCCATACGTCTTATATCCATACGACAAATAAACATGTCAAACACATTTCCATAAAGAAATATGTATACGGTATTTTATACGAATACCTAGAGTATATGAAATTCCAAATTCTACAATTTTAATCGAAACAGAAAACGGAAAGCACTTTGTACATGTGCAATTGCATGCAGATCATGAATCTACCATTATCTGACATTGAAAGCATTGAAAACCGCAACTTATACACCTAAAGTCCTCACCTTTTGTCGTAGAATCGTAACGGAGTCGATAGTTTCGCTAAGCTTCCGTATACGGGAGTTTGGCAACCTAGAGAACGAAACGGGTTAGCTATTTCATAACCTACAACCTATACAACCCTAAAACAGGTTAGGGTTAGGGTTTCTTACCTAGAAACGACGCCGGAATCGCCAGGAAAGCGATAAGAATCAGGCGGTGGAGCCCGAATAGCGGCAGGGAACAGCAGCAGGGAGTTCCTCCCACATCTCCCACACTTTCTCTCTCTTTTCTCTCTCTCAAATCCAAATTCGTATGGTGAAATGGGAGAGGGTTTAAGGTCTTATATAGTCTAAAACTTCACCAAAATAGACTTCTAGACAAGGTTCACCTAGGTTATAACCAAAGTGAAACTTTTTCAGGTCAATGAAGGACTTCTGGCGGGCCTCCTTGAGCCAAAGGTCGGACTTAAGCTCACCGACACTGGATCTACGTTCTATTAAGTTTTTGTTTCAGTCGGATTTACAGATCACGCGTGGCGGACCAGTTTCAGTTCAATGGTCAGTGGATCTCGATCGGAGATTCCGAGTACATGTAATGTTTATGAAATTTTTCCTGATTCGAGGGTGTAATTTGGTCAGATTCTGACGGTCTGGTTGCTTAAAACTGATCCGCAAGCAACGAGTCTCAGATTACTATTCAAGATATTTATTTTGGAAAGAAAAAAGTGTTTTCACACTCTCTCGCTCCGGACTCAAGCGAACAGCCGTGGGACACTATCTGGATTTGATTTCCGAGATAGTTGTCAAGCCCAGCGAGGTGGTCCTAATTCCTTAACTTCGTATTATCCGGACTCTCGACGTGCGGTCTAGATCTAATACGGAGTTTCAACGTCCTCCTGAGAGCAGTCGGGTAATGAGTTTGATCCTAGGCTTTAAGGTAACCTAGCGTCAATGATTCTACAAGTTTTGGGTCTTGCAGATCGTATTTAAAGTGATTCAAATGGATTTCGTAGCTAATCTAGTTTAGCACTTAGTTACTTTGTCAAATTTCTAAAGGATTTAATCTTAAGTGATTTCTGTCTGAGGTAGTATTTAGTCCTTTACAGTTTATATCTAAAGTGATCCAAGTTATACTACTTAGCTAGTTTAAGAAAGTGTCTAGGGCGAAAGTGCTTTGAAAAATTGAAAGAACAAGGTAGTGAAGGGTGGGATTTGTGAAGGAAATGGGTTAAGGAGCGATTTTAGACTGTGGGATTCAGTTCTGACAAGTTAATAAAGTGTTAGGATCGACCCATTGCCTAAGGACGTCTAATTCCAGGTTGGCAAAAATTCGGGGTGTTACAATCTACCCCCCTTAAAACAAAATTTCGTCCCAAAATTGGCTAAGGGTAATAAGGAAGATTTCTATTATTTTATTTGCTAAGACTTATTGGTTCCAAGTTTCTACACGTGGTAGGGTATGTACTAGCTGGTTCATTTTAGTCTACCCCCCTTAAAACTTATTTCTTTATCCATTTCTCATACCCTGATGGTTTGCTATAATTTATTTCTTTACCTATTTGGAGTCTTGACGATAATTCCCACAAAATTTAGAGTAAGATAGTCTGTTTTCATTATTTGACCAACACGGAGAGACGGTAATAGTGGGCTCGATCTCGATACATCGATCATCTACCGGGCCGGGGTAGAGAAGCTCATCGTATCACTTCCGAATCTGGTGGATCTGGTCTTCTACTCGGCTGAAGCGTGAGTCCATTGGTAGTCGCCTGGATTGAGAATTGGGTCAAGCCGCGAATGTTTCGCAGTTGTATATTTCAGTAACTCCGTAGTCCGATCACTCTAAAACGTAGGGAATGTCCATCATTGAAAGGTTCAAATTGTTTATTCTAAGGTTGCCCTTTAGGTCTTAGTCTAAGAGAGTCCTCGTTATTATCTATGTCAAAGGAAATGGTGAATCAAATCTTTCTAGATCATGCTAAATCGGTTTCTCATATTAGAACTTGCTAGGGCTTCTATAATGTGCGTATGTTAATGAGCACCGTTTCGATCCTGGGCCAGTGGAGTAGGGTCCACCACGCTTCCGCTGCGCCACCCAGATCAAAGAGATGCAATAGGTGACCTAACCAGATTGGGCTCATAATGTTCTACCCCCCTTAAAAATTTATTTTCACCCTCAAGGCTCAAGATTTATATCCTACTCCGTATATCGGAACAAGGTGTAATTTAGGACCTATCATTAAATCCAAGGGATATAAAAATTTCCTCTAGGTATAATCCAAAGTCTATTCTTATACACTAGCTGATTTCAGATCATTTCTAATATAAGAAATTATTTATCGTGTAGGGTCAAACGTTGTCTAAGTGGAATTGAGTTATCTGTACTTGATGCTCGAGCATTTCACACATGCTCACACTAGCTAAGAGAGTCATAGGGTTCACATTATTAACTCGTTGGATTTCCTATATGGTCAGGTCTGTTGAAATCTAGGAGCATCGCTCTAGGTCCAAAACTCTAAGGGTCTATTCGGCCAATGGTCTTAAGTTGTAGTAAATGGGACTACATTGCTAATCCCTCCTCGGGATTGGGAGTGGCATAGTTGGCAGGAGGGTGGGAGGGGATTAATTTTATAGGCCTTGGAAAATGAGTCTGGTGTTGAAAAAGTGTGAGATGGGATTTCCAAATCCCAGGATGAGGAATTTCTAAGTATAATTTGAAAGGTAAACACGTGATTTACGTTTAACTGCCTACATCCCAAACATAGTATGGATGATTAGGCCTCCAAGAAAATGGCCGTACACGCTCGGATAGAGCCATGGAAAATGAGGATAGGGGGAAATGGGGGGGCTGGAGTTTTTGGTTCTCCACGGATTGGAGTCTCAACAGACGTCGTAGAGGCCCAATAGATAGGGTTTGAAGAAGGAAAATGAGTAGATGGGATGGGTTGAGAGCTTACCCGAATTTGAGCTCCAAATGGGGTATGTAAGTGATCAAAAGAAAGAGAATAAAGAGGGTAGGGAGTAGGTTATGTTGTAAACGTTGGAAGAGGATGAGTTGGGCAGGAAATGATGAAATGAGTGATTAGAGGGAAGGTTTGAGAGGTAAAACAGCAAGTCGAAAGAGAAAGGTGGGCTTGGAGGGGCGTTTGAGAGAGAGGGGGCAAAAACGACGTGAAAAAGGGGTCCCCCAGAAAATTTGGTAGGCACCATACGGGCCTAGGGAAATTCTACGCCCTTTCTGGTATTTCTAGTTGGTCTATTATTTTAATTATTTTTTTAATAGTTCATCATCAAGTATACTTCATCTCCACCAAATTTCATTAGATTTTGTCTTGTAGAAAAATTCTAAAAATTCTAGAAGCAGCAGCTGTCCAAACTAATAACTTTCAGATAGTTGACACAACAATCCATATTTAACTATATTAAATATTTTATTATATTTTTCACTTATTTTTATATAAAACTAGACTTATCAATCTTAAATTTGGTTTTTGAATCACCTAAATCAGAGTTATAATAAGGGAGATATGACTTTTTGAAGTTAGACCAAAATTGCAGAAAATAAGTGGCCGAAAACGGGACAGCAACGAACTGCGGCCCGCCCGGGCCCGCTGGACCGCAGTCCACCGCGGTCTGCCTTGTTCGGCACCGCGCCGCCGCAGCTTGGTGGTGTTCTCCACCCTCCCAAGAGGCCAATGGTACCCCGGGTCAGCCTCGGGTCCCCTCGGATTGACGCGTGTGGCCCATGACTCCGTTTAGAGTCGTTTCGGGTCAAATCGAACGTATCTTGCAATCTGGAATGAGTTATCTAACATATAATATATGATTTTGGGGTATAACGAGCTAATCTATCCAAATAACCTATTTAATTGGTTAGATTCCAAAGTTTGAATGGTCAAAAGTCCAATTTATACATATATTTACTATTTATAATAACTTTTTGTTTAAGTATTATTCTTCATCATTTATATGTTAGAATTTATATCTGGTATGAAAGGATTTAGAAAAAATTGAAGAATGAAGTGGTGCAAGGAGAGGTTTTGAAGGAATTGGGTAAAAAGGGGTTTTAGGCTTTGGTGTTGTGGTTGACCCACAACCTACGAACATTCATTTCTAGGGAACAACTCAAACCTATCAACTGACGACCTAGAGGCGATTCGAGATCGTTTCGTGTAATCATTGAGGCCTACGGGTCCAATCTCTACGGTTGGTCTCAACCCATTGTGTTATTTGGCGATATTAGAGAACCTAAGTCCGTTTCTATGTTCCGTTGCTCCCTCCTAAGTCAGAGTGCGTCGTGTGACCATAACCTAGGTCCGGTTTAATCAAAATCATGCTCTGATACCATCTTGTAATGCCCTGAAAATCGGGGGTCGAGCATAAACTCAACTCCCTAGTTCCAACGCATCACTTATGCAACAAAATGAATGATGATTGAATGTGATCGGTATTAGTGCAATGAACATGAGTGAGATTAAGCCAAAACAGCATATCATACTCCAGAGACAGTTAAATTTGCAAGCGGAAAGACTGTGATAGATAGATAAAATATATAAACTGTGGTGGGTCTCCGAGTGTGATAAAGTTACCAAGTTAAATAATTACAAGTATGATTTTAAATTATACCAAGTTGTGTAGTGTGATCTAGTCAACATCCCTGTAGCCCCGACAATCAAGGCACGGCTCTCACGAAGCCGCCAGAAAACAGCATATACGAGGAAGCATTCTCGTCGTCATAGAAGTCCGGCTCCGCCTCAGAAGTAGTGTCGCCATCTGCAATCAGACAAAGTCTGGTGGGTGTTCGAAACACCGTCCCGTATCGTGGGAGTGAGTGATCAACTCAGTGGAACAATAAAGCATAGGTTAACATGTTATCAATTCAGTCAAGCAGTAATGATAAAGCAGTACAATCAAACAATTTTAACTACTCTTATTTAATGCAAGTATGAAATGACATGATGTTGTATGCCCTTGCCAAACCACCCTCATGCGACATCATCTTACGTTCGAGAATGCGTCCATCCCTCAGTGCTCCACATCTACTAGGCACATGCGGTGCAATGATGAGCATGATTTCCGAGTTGTTATTAGTCCGTTTCAAACAGCAATATTGGGAAACTAAGGTACCTCCCTTGTATCATTCCCAAACATGATCCATTCTAGGGTCGTCGGTCTAGTTAATCTCATACGATATTATGGTTTGAGAGGCGTAGTGAAGGCATCACAAAGGGCTCGTCACCCGTCGGCACGGATACTAGATCTCACCGTATGCGGCTCAATTGCTGACCGTCAGCTCGAGTACAGGTCTCACCGTACTCGGCTCAATCACTAGCCGTCAGCTCGAATACAGGTCTCACCGTACTCGGCTCAACTCATACTCTAGTTGCTGTGAAAGACTCGTCGCCAATCACAGACCTTGGAGTATACTCGAAGATACTACAGAGGACTCGTCGCCCGTCAGCACGAGTACAGGTCTCACCGTACTCGGCTCTCGCCGTAAGTATCGACAGCTCGAATACAGTGTCCCATACCACCGTATTCGGCTCACGAGTTTGGGTTGCTCAATGGTCACTACGGGGAGGCACATGGCCCCAGCATAGGCCGACAGCTCGGCCACGGTGTCCCATACCACCATGTCCGGCTCATGAGTCTTAGCGGATCGAGGTACCATGGTTAACGGGATTGCCACTGGTAAGTTTGGTACCCTAGGTTCAAACAGTAATGACTAGACATGGTGAACATACATAAGACAGATCGGGTTGCTTGACGAGCTCGGCTAGCTCGAGTGCACAACAAGTTGAACGATATGAAGCGCATAAGCACTTCGTGTGGCCAACCACTATCGTCAACCGCGGTGCGACTTCGGGTTCGTCGAACACATCTCACGTGGCAAATGGATCATAGCCACAAATCAATTACAGTACCGATTGTGCGGACTATAATCATAGCCCCAAACACAATCAATTCCTAACCATAGCATGTGAAGTACAGCATGATAACATGGTAATTCAAGAACACTAGCAATCATGTTATAAAGCATGTCATAAAGCATGTTAATAAACAAGTTACAAAGCATGTTCAAAAGCATGTTGTAAAGCACTATACAAATAGGGATACAAATACATATATTTCATAAGTGAGTGGTTAGAGTAAACAACCACATGGAGGGTATCATACATGACTCTAAGATAGTTGAGAACCCCATCTCAGCACCTACCTAAGGCACTAACACTTAAGCACTTACACTCACAAGCAATTTCACCAACACTTGGAATGCACTAATTCAACATACATGACGTATGTTAGAGGAAAGTGCACTAGGGTTGTCCCTTTACCAAACTAGTATTTTATACGTATATATCATATTCATACAGCAAATAATCATGATAATTACATCAGCAAAATTTATACGCATGGGGTATTTTCTAGGATACCCAATTTTGACATACATAGCATTTACAAAGGAACTTTATTACGGCGATTCCTTTCGCCAAGCAATTATTTTATGTGCACATAATATATTTATACAACAATTAATCATGACAAACACCTCGCTAAAATATACATGTATACGATACTTCTTACAATACCGTATTTCTACATACATAGTGTTTATTAGTAAACATGTATTTAGGCGAATCCTTTCGCCAAATAAGTATTTTATCCATACGTCTTATATCCATACGACAAATAAACATGTCAAACACATTTTCATAAAAAATACGTATACGGTATTTTATACGAATACCTAGAGTATGTGAAATTCCAAATTCTACAATTTTAATCGAAACAGAAAACGGAAAGCACTTTGTACATGTGCAATTGCATGCAGATCATGAATCTACCATTATCTGACATTAAAAGCATTGAAAACTGCAACTTATACACCTAAAGTCCTCACCTTTTGTCGTAGAATCGTAACAGAGTCGATAGGTTCGCTAAGCTTCCGTATATGAGAGTTTGGCAACCTAGAGAACGAAACGGGTTAGCTATTTCATAACCTACAACCTATACAACCCTAAAACAGGTTAGGGTTAGGGTTTCTTACCTAGAAACGACGCCGGAATCGCCGGGAAAGCGATAAGAATCAGGCGGTGGGCAGCCTAATAGCGGCGGGAACAAGAAGGGAGTTCCTCCCACATCTCCCACACTTTCTCTCTCTTTTCTCTATCTCAAATCCAAATTCATGATGGCTGAAATGGGAGAGGGTTTAAGGTCCTTATATAGTCTAAAACTTCACCAAAATAGACTTCTAGACAAGGTTCACCTAGGTTATAACTAAAGTGGAACTTTTTCAGCTCAACGAAGGACTTCTGGCGGGCCTCCTTGAGCCAAAGGTCGGACTTAAGCTCACCGACATCGAATCTACGTTCTATTAAGTTTTCGTGTCAGTCGGATTTACAGATCACGCATGGCGGACCAATTTCAGTTCAATGGTCAGTGGATCTTGATCGGAGATTCCGAGTACATGTAAATGTTTATGAAATTTTTCCTGATCCGAGGGTGTAATTTGGTCGGTCGATGGTGCAGTTGCTTAAAACGATCCAAGCAACAGTCTCGATTACTATTCAAGATATTTATTTTGGAAAGAAAAAAATGTTTTCACACTCTCTCGCTTCGGACTCAAGCGAACAGCCGTGGGACACTATCTGGATTTGATTTCCGAGATGGTTGTCAAGCCCAGCGAGGCGGTCCTAATTCCTTAACTTCGTATTATTCGGACTCTCGACGTGCGGTCTAGATCTAATACGGAGTTTCAACGTGCTCCCGAGAGCAGTCGGGTAATGAGTTTGATCCTAGGCTTTAGGGTAACCTAGCGTCAATGATTCTACAAGTTTTGGGTCTTGCAGATCGTATTTAAAGCGATTCAAACGGATTTCGTAGCTAATCTAGTTTAGCACTTAGTTACTTTGTCAAATTTCTAAAGGATTTAATCCTAAGTGATTTCCGTCTGAGGTAGTATTTAGTCCTTTGCAGTTTGTATCTAAAGTGATCCAAGTTATACTACTTAGCTAGTTTAAGAAAGTGTCTAGGGCGAAAGTGCTTTGAAAAATTGAAAGAACAAGGTAGTGAAGGGTGGGATTTGTGAAGGAAATGGGTTAAGGAGCGATTTTAGACTGTGGGATTCAGTTCTGACAAGTTAATAAAGTGTTAGGATCGACCCATTGCCTAAGGACGTCTAATTCCAGGTTGGCAAAAATCTGGGGTGTTACAGGGTGGCTGCCTGTTCTAGACTTCGGGGGGTCGGGCCAGCTTGAACAAACACGGAACTTCCTCGCCGCATGCCACTCACCTATATCAGATCCTCCTTCAATTATGGTCTCTCTGAATAGTAAAGATGATGTGTTGATCACTCCGACCACCATAGCTAACATCCTCAATCTAGAAATGGCTCAAGAAGGCTTCCCTCAATTGGACATCGACTATCCTGATGTTCGATCCATGGTAACTAAGTACCTATGTAATGGTCGAGACATCCCTTGGCATCAAGGGAATGTGCTGAAAGCTGGGTACATGGAGCCCCGATTTCGAATTCTGCATGGTATATTCACCACAAATGTATATCCAAGAAGCACCAACAGATCCGATCTCACTGGATTCATGGTCATAATAGTTTATTCTATTGTAAATAGGATACGGATGTGCCTTCCAACTCAGCTCGTCAGTCAGTTGGTAAATGTTGTTCATACTGTAAGTGCTATGATTTGATTCCTCTTTGATTATCAAATTTTATGTGTCAAAACTTCTTCATATGTCTTATGTTTATATCTTGATAAATCTGTTTGAGACACCACGTCAACACTTGAAGCCTAGTTCAAAGAATTCTTCAAGCTTCATGATAATTCAAGCTACAATATAAAAGATATTAAAGAAGAGCTCAGGGTCAAGACTCAAGTTCAAGTGCAAGTGGAAGTTCAAGATTCAAATATAAGTACAGGACTCAAGTGCAACTCAAAGCAACATTGAATTCAAGGCTTGTGAAGTGTACAAGCTACATCAAGAAAATTTTAAGCTTAGTGAAGTTCAAGATCCAAGCAAATGAAGTTTTCAATGTCCATACTTCATGTTCCAGGTATGATAAACCTTAGATTGACCTTAGGGTAGGTCACTTTGTCTACATAATTCATTTTAATATTAATACATGAATATGGTCTATTCTAAGACTAGTCCTAGACATTGTTCAACCAGTCCTAGCACTGGTTTGACTAGTCTAAGAAGTTCTTGGAGCAGTCCTCAAATTGTTGTATTTTATCAGATTTTATGGTTCGGCTTCGACCAGTCCTGGAGTCTGCTCGACCGATCGTGGGATGGTCTCGACCCGACCTTTCGTAAAGCATCGACTCAAACTCTAGCGACTAAATCAAGTGTCGCATGACTACTCGTAGAGGGGTCTCGACCGGTCGTGGACTGCCTTCGACCAGTCGTGGACTGCCTACGACCGGTCGTACAATGGTCTGATCCGATCGCGCTCAAAAATTCAAAAATCAGTTTATTCTTGGACCAGTCGTGGTGACCCTAGGACCAGTCGAAGACGAATTTCTTTAGCTATAAATAGCACACGAATTTCAGAGTTTTTCATTGAAAATTAAGTGAATTCAAGGTTCCACTCTGAGATATGTTTGTGTTTGTTTTTAAGCTATTTCATGCATAATTGCTTTCTCTTTTTGCTAGCTTATTTAATTTGATTTTGTTCATGTATTCCAATCTCATTTGAAAAGAGGAATTGCCTTATTCCTTCTTCTTAGAATCAAAATCAAATATAGGTACGCCGAACTAGTTTAAATCTAAAATTAATTAGAACTTAGAACCATATTAAAGTGAGTAGTGGACATTGAACTTCTATATTCAAACATCTACTCCGATTGGTTCTACTGAATTGCTACGAAAAGGAGAAATCCAGGTATTTTATAATTTTGTAAATTCCATTCTATTTTGGTTTTTGTTTGGGATTCACCAGAAAAATCTCAATTTGTATGGTTATCTGAGGAGAGCCAGAAAACTCAGAAGTGTGGGTTTTTGAATTGTGTAAGCCCAAGTTAAAAAGATACAATTGTAAAGGTTTTGGGTGAACCTGTGAAAACCTATTTGATAGTAAACGCTAATATCCCCTATGTGAGGATATTAGGAGTGGAGTAGCATTATGTGTGGCTGTTGAAAGACAGTTGGTGTACACACAGGCGAACCACTATAACTCTTTGTCTTGCGGATTGAATACTTGCTTAATTTTCATATCATTTATCATTCAATTTTGTGGAATGTACGTGTGGATGTGAATGTTGTAACAATTTACATTTCAAGCAAGTGTGGGGATTGTTGTAATAAGTTAGATCTTTATTTCTGCAATTTATTTCAATTCCTTGCTATTTAGTTATTTCTATTCAGATTGAGTTATCGATTCAAAAGACGTTCTAGAAATAAGGTTATCCTACCATAAGCCCTTGTTTATTATGGTGTGAGGTTGTCCTTAGAACTGAATTTGTATAAACCTCTCAATACTTACATATTAAGGTTGAATTGATTTCAGCATTGTGAATTGATTTATAATTGTAAGGCTATCTGTTTATATTTATTCCGCTGATTTTATTTTAATTTGGCATAGTCCTATTCACCCCCCCTCTAGGACATATAGCTTGGCCATTTCAAGTGGTATCAACGCCTAATAGCTCGTTCTTATTGCTTTTTATTTGGATTTATTTCCTGAGCTAACGATCTAAGCTATATAAAAAGATGTCAAATTTTGATAGCCTTTCAGTCACTAGGCCTCCACCTTTTGATGGCTCCAACTATGCCTATTGGAAAGCCAGAATGAGGATCTTCCTCAAATTAATGGATGAGAGTGTGTGGCAAGCCACAGTGATTGAATGGAACCCACCTACCACTGAAGTGATTGGTGTCGATGGTTCAAAATCAATGAGAGTAACACCTTATTTCCAATGGACCACACTTCAGAAAAGTGAGAGTAGTGCAAATGCTAAAGCACTAAATACAATCACTTGCGCACTATCACCAGATGAGTTCAAAATAATCATATCTTGTGATACTGCAAAGCAAGCCTGGGATATATTAGAAATGACACATGAGGGTACATCAATTGTCAAGAAATCTAAAGTCCAACTCCTCACAACCAAATTTGAAGAAATTCATATGGAAGAAAATGAAATGTTTATGGACTTTTACACTAGATTAAATGACATTGTAAACTCAATGTGGGGTCTTGGCGATAAAATCCTAGAAAGTAAAGTGTGTTCAAAGATATTACGCTCTCTTCCTGAACGGTTCAACTCTAAAGTAACCGCGATCCAGGAACTTCATGATACGGATAATATAAGGGTAGAAGAACTAGTTGGTTCATTACAAACCTATGAATTAAATTTTAAAGCTCCTAAAGGCAAATCTATAGCTTTGAAGTCATCTAAAGGTCTTTCTCAAGAAAACTTAGATTTAGAAAATTCTGAAGATGATATGGCTCTTTTAGCGAAAAAGTTCTATAAGATTTTCAAAAGTAAGAAAAGGGTCAATTTTCAAAAGACAAATGAAAATAAACGATCTAAACTTAAGTCCAAAACTTGGAAGTCTTTGAATGACAGTCAGTGTTACAACTGCCAAGAGTATAGGCATCTAGCAAACAAATGTCCAAAAAAGGACAGACCCAAAAGGAAGGGTATGTTGGCTACTTAGGATGAATCGTCTGATTCTGAAGCCTCTTCTGAATCAGAAAATTCTGAAACCGAGTCGGGCAGTGAAGTTAAGGCCCTCATAACTCTAGCCAAGTTTACTTTTGCAGATCACGATGATTTAACAAGTGAAGAAAATTTGAATAGTGATCATGAAAATGAAGAAGATCTTCAGGATGCTTATAATGCCTTATATAAGGAAAGTTGTAAAATTGTTGTCAAACTTAAACTTCAAAAAGAAAAGTTTTCTAAACTCAAAGAATGTTTTGAAACTCTTGTTTTAGAAAAATCACAAATTTCAGATTGTTTCGAAAAATCAAAATATGATTTGGAATTAAAAACCTCCCTGATTAATGATTTGAAATCTGAAAATGAGAAACTTAAAAATGAAGTATCTTCTCTTCTGAGCTTGAAGGATACATGGAGATATGCCCAAGGTGATCCAAAGTTAGAAAAATTATTATCCAGATCAAGAAAATGTGGCGATCGATCCAGGTTGGGCTATGATAAAAATACATCTCCTAAACAAAAAAATACTCCTCCCAACTTTATGAAAGGAGAGGCTTCTAACTCAAAAGGAAAAGGTACTTGTCAAGGTTTTTCTAAAAATACAAAAACTTTTCAAAAACTAAAAAGCAGCTATTTTAAAAATCAGATCAGAAATCCACTAGCTGAAAAAATAGTTATTTACTTAAGGAGCTCTTAAAATCTAACTCAGTAGGTCATTCTTACAACATCAAACAAAAGAAGACCAACCATTCTCCTAAACCCAAAACAGTTCTGAAATGGGTTCCTAAAGTTGCCTGCTTGGTTGCTCACACTGCTTTCAAAGCAACAAGCCATTCAAAATGGTACCTAGACAGTGGATGTTCCAGGCATATGACAAGTGACAAGGCTTTATTCACCGATCTAAAAGATATGACTGATGGGTCAGTCATATTTAGTGATGGTAGCAATTACAAGATTATTGGCAAAGGTACAGTCCGACTCTATAACATCCCTTTATTTAAAGATGTTTTATATGTTGAGGGTTTAAAACACAACCTGTTGAGCATATCTCAAATATGCGATAACAACCATAGTGTAAAATTTTCCAATCAAGGTTGTGAAATTTTAAACAAAAAGGGTTCTGTAATATTAACTTGTCGCAGAACTTCTGAAAACTGCTATATAGTAAATGATGGTAGCTCATCTAACCAAATGTGTTACATGGTCCATACCGATGAGACAAAATTATGGCATAAATGCCTTGGACATGTACACTACCAAAATTTATACAGATTGAGCAAAGGAGAACTAAATAGAGGTCTACCTAAAGTGCAAAGAGTAGACAAAATATGTGGTGAATGCCAGTATGGTAAACAAACTAGGAGCAATACCACATCTAAACCACTCGAGCTTCTCCACATGGATCTTATAGGACCAACTAGAACGGAAAATTGAGGTGGCAAAAAATACATCTTGGTCATCGTAGATGATTATACAAGATACACTTGGGTTTCATATTTAAGAGACAAATCAGAAACCCTTGATGAAGTGAAAAAGATTATCAAACGGATCCAAACTGAAAAATGTTCTCAAGTCAGTAAGATCCGAAGTGATCATGGATCCGAGTTTGAAAATAACGGTTTTGAGAAACTCTGTAGCGATCAGGGAATATCACATGAATTCTCTGCGCCCAAAACTCCACAACAAAATGTATTGTGGAAAGGAAAAATAGAGTACTCCAAGAAATGGGAAATGTTATGTTGAATAGCATGAAGCTCCCTAGAAATTTATGGGCTGAAGCAGTGAATACCGCCTGCCACATTATTAACTGTGTTTATATTTGTAAATCTAATAATAAAACGGCTTATGAAATGTGGTTTGAGAAAAAGCCTACTGTCAAATACTTTCGAGTTTTTGGCAGCAAGTGTTATATTTTTCGTGACCGTGAAAATTTGAGAAAGTTTGACACTAAAAGTGCTGAAGGGATCTTTTTAGGATGCTCTTTAAACAGTTGTGCATATCGTGTTCTGAACAACAGGACTGGTGTGATTCAAGAGTCAATAAATGTAGTAATTGACAATCACTTGAATACACCTGCCCCTAGTTCAGATAATGATGAAACTCTTATATTTGAAAAACCAGATACTTCATCAAGTGAAACTAATTCTGAATTAAGGACTGTCAAAGATCATCCTACTTCTCAAATACTTGGAAACCCTCTCACTGGTGTGCGCACTCGTAGACAATTAGAAAACATATGTAACTACGTATGCTTTACATCCCAGATAGAACCAGTTGACATAAACGAAGCACTTTCTGATGAAAACTGGATAGTAGCGATGCAGGAAGAACTTAATCAGTTTGTCTGAAATGATGTCTAGTATCTTGTTCCTAGACCTAAAGATAAACACATTATTGGAACAAAATGGATTTTCAAAAATAAGTCTGATGAATTGGGAAATATCATTCGAAACAAGGCAAGACTGGTTGTGCAAGAGTACACGCAAATTGAAGGGATTGATTATAATGAAACTTTTGCCCCAGTTGCTCGCCTTGAATCAATCAGACTTTTCATATCTATTACATGTTTTAGAAAGTTTAGAATTTTTCAAATGGATGTAAAGAGTGCCTTTTTGAATGACGACTTACATGAAGAGGTATATGTTGAACAACTGACTGGGTTTGAAGACCCTAAACTTACTAATCATGTATACCGCCTTAAAAAGGCTCTCTATGGTCTGAAACAAGCTTCCAGAGCATGGTATGAAAAATTGACTAAGTTTTTACTAAGTCACAATTTTCAGATGAGTAGTGTCGATAAGACGCTCTTTGTTAAGAAACATAACGATGATATCTTAATGGTTCAAATCTATGTTGATGATATAATTTATGGATCAACTTATACTAACATGACTGTTGAGTTTGCAGATCTAATGAAATCTGAATTCGAAATGAGCATGGTTGGTGAATTAAATTATTTTCTAGGTTTACAAGTAAAACAGCAATCTAATGAAATTTATATTTCTCAAACTAAGTATGCATTGAACTTGATTAAGAGGTTCGGATTTGAAAATGGTAAGAATTTTTATACTCCTATGAGTACAACTCTAAGACTCTCAAAAGACTCTACGGGTAAAGATGTAGATCCTAAATTATATCGTAGCATGATAGGTAGTTTACTTTACTTAACTGCAAGCAGACCTGATATTACTTTAAGTGTTGGAATTTGTGCTAGATATCAGTCTAATCCTAAAGAATCTCACTTAACTGCTATTAAGCAAATTATTCGATATGTCGCAAGTTCAGTTAATCTGGGTCTTTGGTATCCCTATGATGCTAGTGTTCAATTGGCTGGGTATTGGGATGCTAATTGGGCAGGAAATATAGATGACAGAAAATTAACCAATGGTGGTTGTTTTTACATTGGAAACTGCTTAGTTTCTTGGTTTAGCAAGATGCAAAGTTCCATATCACTCTCAACTGCTGAGGCCGAATACATTGCAGCAGGGAATGCATGTACTCAGCTGGTTTGAATGAAAAGTATGCTGAATGATTATAGAATCCCACAAGACTCGATGGTTTTATACTGTGATAATTCCAGTGCGATAAACATTTCAAAAAACCCAATCCAGCATTTACGTACTAAGCACATTGACATTCGGTTTCATTATATTCATGAATTAGTGAAAGAAAAATAATATCTTTATAATATATTCCTACCGAGACTCAGCTTGCTGACATTTTCACTAAACTGCTCGACAAAAGCAGGTTTAATAAATTGAAATTTAATCTTGGTATGTACAATTTTAAATGATTGATCATGCACCTTTATATCATATTATATATAATGTTAATATGTTATTAATTTAAATTCCAATATTCTGTGAAAATTGTAATTTTTTTCTAGTCTAAGACCGGTCGAGGACATGCTCGACCAATCTTACTACGACCGGTCAAGTATGTCCCAAGACCGGTCGTGCAGCGCGCTGACCTCTTTAATTTGGGAAAAACACTCTTCTTCTTCATTCTAACCCTCCTCACCAATGAGCCAAGCTTTGACTAGTCGAACCCTTGTGTTCGATTCCTTCAGGTTATAGTGATTTTCCTTGCTTTCTTAAAGTATCTTAATCTTTTCTCTTAAATTTCTTGATTATTGTTGTCTATTTTGGGTTTTTCTTCCTCATTTGTTGAATCTAGAGAAACCCATATTTATTTTCTTAAAATTTCTTTCATTTCTTCAAGAATATAGATTCTAGAGGTAAAAAGAAAAATCCTAGAGGTGCTTCTTCTTCATGATCGAATGCTATCACTAGATGTCATCTTAGGGCTCCTGAAGATGATCCACCACATGTACGTGATTTGCGTATGCGCAATGTGATAGTCGAAAATATTGTTGATTTAAACCATATCGCTCCTTTCAGTCTCCTTCCTCTCCTTTAATCTGTAGGATGGGAAAACATTTTACGCTGGGGGTGGGCTAGCATACCAGTCCATAGCACAGGCCATAGTTGCATGCATAACTGATTTCTCTTCTGAGCAACTAACTTTCACTATTACTACTAGAGAAGGGCCTTTTACTGTTGATCGACAATTAATTTCAAGCCTTATGGACATACCAGTAAATGATGATGGTATTCATCCTAGTGCACTTGCTGAGAAAGTGTCAGAATCAGAAAAATGTACTTATACTAAAGCATTGTGTAACAAGAATGCACCATAGACTGCAAATGGGAATGCCCTCAAAACCAGATACTTGTTACCCAGATACAGAGTTTTACATCGTATCTTCACTTCTAATCTGTATCCCCGCTCTGGAAACAAGACTGAGTTGACTCTGTTTATGGTTCGTATTTTGTACTCAATCATTACTGGTGCTAATGTCTGTTTGCCCTCTTTGATTTATTCCTCTATCATTCAAATCTGTAGTCATCTTGGTCATGGTAATATTCCATTTGGATATCTATTGAATGTATTAGCCACTCACATGTTAGTCACTATGCCCGTCAGTGAGGCTCCTATCCAACACCTCATATTTAACAATTCCAACTTGAATAAAATGAAGTTGAGATTAGGCCCTAGTCAAGTTGATGTTGGTGCGGGTGGAGCTGCTGCTGAAGCTGAGGTTGGTGTCAAAGGTGATGAGCTACCACCAGACGATATTGACATGGATGATATTTTTAATGAAATTGATTCTGACTTTGGAAATGATCCAGACTTTGATCCATCTAATTTTAATGCACGTCTGCGTGCATTAGAGGAAAAGGTAGAACAGATGAATGTTGGCCACAATCAACAATTTAAAATTATGCGCAAATATTTTAGGCACTTACAGAAGAGCCTTCATCAAAGTGATCCTAACATACCTGCTCCATCTTCTGGATTAGATTGAGAATGTTAAATCTTTGGTCTATAATAATTTTACTAATTTACCTTCTTTGGTTGTGTAGATGCCTATTTTAAACTTCAATTGATAACTCTTTTGATATGTACTCTGACTCACCTTGATCACTTCTTATGTAATGTTCTTAACTCTGAACTTTTTATCATTCTATCTTTCTGAGTTGCTATTTCTATTTTTGTCTTTCATATCCTATCTTTGTTTCTTCCTTTGTCATATTTTGATAAAAAGGGGGAGAATTTGTGAATTCTATGGATTATGATTGGATTATGATTGATATGAAGGGGGTAGACAACATATGCCTACTCAGGGGGAGTTGAGGTGAAGTATGAGAGGTGTTTTGTCACAAATTTGACAAAGGGGGAGATTGTAAGTGCTATGATTTGATTCGTCTTTGATTGTCAAATTTTGTGTCAAAACTTCTTCGTATGTCTTATGTTTATATCTTGATAAATCTGTTTGAGACACCATGTCAACACTTGAAGTCTAGTTCAAAGAATTCTTCAAGCTTCATGATAGTTCAAGCTACAATGTAAAAGATATTAAAGAAGAGCTCATGGTCAAAACTCAAGTTCAAGTGCAAGTGGAAATTCAAGATTCAAATATAAGTACAGGACTCAAGTGCAACTCAAAGCAGCATTGAATTCAAGGCTTGTGAAGTGTACAAGCTACATTAAGAAAATTTCAAGCTTAGTGAAGTTTAAGATCCAAGCAAATGAAGTTTTCAATGTCCATACTTCATGTTCCTGGTATGATAAACCTTAGATTGACCTTAGGGTAGGTCACTTTGTCTACATAATTCATTTTAATATTAATACATGAATATGGTCTATTCTAAGACTAGTCCTAGACCTTGTTCAACCAGTCTTAGCACTGGTTCGACCAGTCTAAGAAGTTCCTAGACCAGTCCTCAAATTGTTGTATTTTATCGGATTTTCCGGTTCAGCTTCGACCAGTCCTAGAGTCTGCTCGACCAGTCGTGGGATGGTCTCAACTCGACCTTCGATCAGTCATAAAGCTTTGAATCAAACTCCAGCAACTAAATCAAGTGTCGTACGACCAGTCGTAGAGGGGTCTCAACCGGTCGTGGACTGCCTACGACCGGTCGTACAACGGTCTGATCCGATCGCGTTCAAAAATTCAAAAATCAGTTTATTCTTGGACCAGTCGTGGTGACCTTAGGACCAGTCGAAGACAAATTTCTTCAGCTATAAATAGCACACAAATTTCAGAGTTTTTCATTAAAAATTAAGTGAATTCAAGGCTCCACTCTGAGATAAGTTTGTGTTTGTTTTTAAGTTATTTTGTGCATAATTACTTTCTATTTTTGCTAGCTTATTTAATTTGATTTTGTTCCTGTATTCCAATCTCATTTGAAAAGAGGAATTACCTTATTCCTTCTTCTTGGAATCAAAATTAAATATAGGTATGCCCAGCTGGTTTAAATCTAAAATCAATTAGAACTTAGAACCATATTAAAGTGAGTAGTGGACATTGAACTTCTATATTTGAACATCTACTTCGATTGGTTCTACCAAGCTGCTACGAAAAGGAGAAATCTAGGTATTTTACAATTTTGTAAATTTCATTCTATTTTGGTTTTTGTTTAGGATTCATCAGAAAAATCTCAATTTGTGTGGTATCTGAGGAGAGCCAAAAAAACTCAGAAGTGTGGGTTTTTGAATTGTGTAAACCCAAGTTAAAAAGATACAATTGTAAAGGTTTTGGGTGAACCTGTGAAAACTTATTTGATAGTAAACGTTAATATCCCCTGTGTGAGGATATTACGAGTGGAGTAGCATTCTGTGTGGCTGTTGAAAGACAGTTGGTGTACACACAGGCGAACCACTATAACTCTGTCTTGTGGATTGAATGCTTGCTTAATTTTCATATCATTTATCATTCAATTTTGTGGAATGTACGTGTGGATGTGAATGTTGTAACAATTTACATTTCAAGCAAGTGTGGGGATTGTTGTAATAAGTTAGATCTCTATTTCTGCAATTTATTTCAATTCCTTGCTATTTAGTTATTTCTATTCAGATTGAGTTATCGATTCAAAAGACGTTCTAGAAATAAGGTTGTCCTACCATAAGCCCTTGTTTATTATGGTGTAAGGTTATCCTTAGAACTGAATTTGTATTAACATCTCAATACTTATTTATTAAGGTTGAATTGATTTCAACATTGTGAATTGATTTATAATTGTAAGGCTATCTATTTATATTTATTCCACTAATTTTATTTTAATTTGGCATAGTCCTATTCACCCCCCCTCTAGGACATATAGCTTGGCCATTTCACATACCTCCAGGGATCTTCATCTATCATATCCTTGGATCATCAACTGGATATGCAATACCATTGGTTTCCCATCTACCACTGATCCAGTACTCCCACTTCAAGTCTTCAATATAAAGAACATTCGCAAAATGGACTTCATGTTTCACGAGTATGCTGAGGACGAAGAAGAAGGCATCCAAGAAGAGGGAGCAGAAGCTGGTACTTCTCTTGCTGAGGAAACAGAGATGGCGGGAGATGAATCCAGCCCCATCAGCGTCAACGCCTGGACACACCAAATGATATAAGCTGGACAGGATCGGGGCAATCCAGAGGGATATCTACTCTGTACATGAGCGGCTGAAAGTCTTGGAGCAGGTCGTCCTTAAAGTGCAGCAGTCTGTGCAACAGCTGGTAGATTTGATGACTTGTCAACGGGACAACACAGCACCATCACACTCTGCTCCATAGCATTAATCCCTGAATGTTGTCACACACACACACCCTCCTGACTCAGCGTATGAATATTAGTATCTTTTTGAACGTTCTGCGCTCCCTTGAGTGCATGTGACAGCTCCCTAACTTGCATGAGTTTTTTTTATTGTATATGCCCCTTGTGGGATTGATACTGGTATTTACTTATGCGTGCCCTTACATGGGCTTATTTTGTTTTGTTAGGATAAACTGATAAACTACTGTTGTCTGTGGTAGAATATGCTTGGATATTTTGAGTTATGGCTGAATAGAACTCATATTTGTAATGTCATAATTAAAGCTTTAAATTCCCCTAGTTTATCCTATGCTTGATATGGAATGTATGTACTAGTCTTTACTGATTATCCTATGTTCAATACTAATGTTTTTATCTAATCTGCATCCATACTCTCTGAAAATGATGTATGCTTAACAATAGTTTAATCATAATACATCAATTGATCTGCTTCTGCCTAGTTGGTTCTCCCAAGTAATTCACTCTTCAGTCAATATCACTTGATCTATCATCGTCAATGACTGACAAAAAGGGGGAGAACATTTACAAACACCCCAAACGAAAACTGCGTATCTGCTTGAATGGTTGTGCAGGTTTTTAGGGGGAGTTTACAAGTCAGGGGGAGCAGCTACTGGATGTGTACATGGGATAGAAATTGTAAATTTGTGTAAAAGCATGTACACACAATTTAGGGTGTGTTTGTCTAGAGCATTCTAAGGTGTTTTGGGTTTTTGTCACGTAATTGACAAAGGGGGAGATTGAAAGTGCCCTGGTTTGTCAAGTTACGTGAGTGTTGAGTCAGACTGTCTACAGAGCCTGATTGGAAGATCAATTCAAGCGTCTGCCTCAACCGGATGTGTTCAAAGCTCGCCAAAGGTAAATCTAAAGCCTTACATCCTATGTCCCAAAACACCAAGTAAAACCCTTAAAAACAAGTTAGAAAATCATAAGGTTTTATGGTGAGAAAACTTTTTCAAAATAGGAAAATCTTTAAGTTTTTCTCGCCTTACCGATTTTATTGAAACACCCTCGATATGATCGACTTGCGCTGCCAAGTCCTCGATGCTTCATTGATACCATCGGAAAGAGGACCAAATATGTCCAGCAACCTCACAACATATTTGGACGAATTATCGATGTATCGATACACCTATCGATATCATCGATACTCAAATCTCGAGCTCATCGAAAGTGACTCGATAAGATCGACAGGCAGATTTCCAGTGCACCTGTTTTTTAAAGAAAATTTCAAAATCCTTCAATATATCAATGTGTCTTCCGATATAATCTGAAATCAAATATCGATAAGATCGGAAGTCCATCGATGATATCGACCATGGGCGTGCATTTCTTTCAGCAGATATTTCAGGTTATTTTTAACTTTGATCGGGGGCTATTCGAGGAAATTGAAATTCATATGTCGATGATATTGAGGCCGAGTCGATTGCATCGAAACTAGACACAAACTGTCCAGCGAGCTTACTGGTAAATCTATAGGATTTATCGATGCATCGATACTGCCTTCAATATCATCTATATAAAAATTTCGATGACATCGACTGACCCTAGATCATATCCTAAAAACCTAAAATATTTCTTGTCAAGTCTCTCTCATTTTTCAAGTGTCGATGGATCGATCCTACCATCGATGGATTCGGAGTTTGAAATCCGATGACATCAACAGTGGTTTCGATTCATCGACCAACAGGCAAAAGGTTTCAAAAGCGTATGACTTTGAGTTTGAGTCATCGAGTAGACCATCGATGCTATCGAGAGTATACGCTCGATGATATCTAACCTGCTCGATGATATCAAACTCAGTCATAAATGTGACCGTTTTATATCAGTTGGAACCTTTTGCCTATATATGGAGGACTTGTCTATTGTTGCTGGGAGAGAAAGTAGAGAGAGCTTTTGAGTGTTTAACCTTAGATCATATACCCGAAGCCCTTTTCTCTCAAGGAAGTTCATCCTCCAATCCACCCTCACCATTGATATTCAAAAGAGTGGATTGGGGAAGGAACTTCTGCATTTAAGGATCCTCTAACTGCTATCTTAATGGCAAATCATTAAGCTGGGATGCTTTGAATCCATAAGATTGGAACTACTTTATCTTCCTTATAGGAAAACCTTTAGAGAGTAGGATTCCATCTTGACCTTAACCTAACCCGAAGCCGAGTATTGGTACATTATTTTGTTGCGGATCAAGGAAGCAAAAGACTCTTCGTCAACAAGGAGGAGGAGATCTTCGACATTGTGCTTATCGGGACTCATCAACTTATTTGTAAGTATCAAGAGTCCAAGAGGACACTTGTGATCATTCCTTTTTAGGATTGGGTCTTAAGTGGTTCTCACCCTTTGAAGTCCTCAAGGAGGCCTCCGGCGGGAGTGTACGTGGTCGGTGCATTGTGTGGACCCTTGCTCTATGGAGAGCATAAACATCTGGTTATGAGTGAACCAGTAAAACTCTAGGTTTGAGGTAAACCGTATAAAACCTTAGGTTTGAGGTGAACCATGTAGAAACCTCTAGTAAGGTCTTATGGAAGATCCTTGGCCAGTGTGCCTAAAAGTGGGTGCGTTGTGTTGACCCTTACTCGTGAGAGCATAAACAGTCAGCCTTAGTGTAGGTTGTAAATACAAGTGCTATAGTTTATATCACTTTGTGTTGTCAAATTTGTGGTGTCAAAGACACTGGTATGTAACTTGCTATGTGAAGCTCTACTCAAGATCAAACAAAGATCAATTTGTGGTGCCAAAGACTCTGGTATGTAACTTGCTTTGTGAAGCTCTACTCAAGATCAAACAAAGATCCACTCAAGATCAACTTTGATGAACAAGCAATGCTCACAAGTGTAAAGAAGAAAGTTCTACTCAAGTTCAACTGTGATTGACAAGTATTGCTCTCAAGTCAAGACATTGCAAGATATCAAGAAGCTTACAAGTTCGATCGTAAAGAACTCAAGATACTTTCAAGGATTAGCTACATCAAGACTTCATGGTTTACTACTTTTAAAGGTCACTTGTCCTTAAGTTTCAATGTCCTTACTTCACGATTGAGGTTTGACTGGCCTTAGGTTGACCTTTAGAGTAGGCCATTTTGGATACATAAGTCATATGTTTGATTCACGTGAGTTTGGTCAGTTCTAAGACTAGTCCTACACTTTGTTCGACTAGTCCTAGCACTGCTTCGACCTGTCTAAGAAATTCCTGGATCAATCATAAGTTTGTTACAAAATTCGGATATTTTCTGTTAGGCTTCGACTAGTCCTAGGGACTGTTCGACTAATCGAAGGAACAGTGTCGACTGCATCTAAGACTAGTCGTAAATCTACGACTCAAAGTCCAGCACTGAACTTCGGATCCTACGACCAGTCGAAGGAAACCTACGACCAATAGAAGGAGACCTACGACCAGTCATAAAACAGTCAAATCTTATCGCGCCCGAATTTTCAAATATTTGTTGGTTCTACGACCAGTCGAAGAACTCCTTAGACCAGTCGAAGACGTAATTTGCTCACCTATAAATAAAGCACAAATCTCAGATGATTTTAATTAATTCAAACTAATTTAATTCGGCCTTCTGAGAGATAGTTCTGTGCTCCATCAAAGCTAAGTGTGATTATTTAATATTCTCTTTCTTTAGCTTTATTTGATTAATTTTGTTTCTAGCATTCCAATCTTATATGAAAAGAGGAATTGTTGTTTTCCTTCTTTTGGAATCAAAATCAATTAAAGTTAACCCATTGTTTTTAATTTAAAATCTGTTATAACCTAGAACCATTATAAAGTGAGTATTGGACATTGATCTTGGACATTCAAATCTCTACTCCAATTTGGTTCTTCCGGGCTGCTACAACGAAGGATATAATCAGGTATTTTACATTTGTTGTAAATTATGTTTGGTTTTCTTTTGAGATTTGCCAGAAAAATCTCATTATATTGGTTATCTGAGGAGAGCCAGAAAACTCAGAAGTGGGGTTGTTTTAATTATGTAAGCCCACAGATAAAGACATAAGTGAAGGTTTTTAGGTGAACCTGGGAAAACCTATTTTTCTTAGTGAACGCTAATATCCCCTGTGTGAGGATATTAGGAGTGGAGTAGCTGTGTGGCTGTTGTTGAACAGTTGGTGTACACACAGACGAACCACTATAATCCCTTGTGTTTTGTGGTTGTTTGATTTTCATTTCATATCCTTAATTATTCAGTGTGGGATGTATGTGTGAATGTGAATGTTGTAATCATTTCATTTCGAGCTCAGTAGTGAATGGTGTAATAGTTAGATTTAAATTTTTACAATTTATTGCTTACTATTACTTTATTAGTTTGAGCTTCTATTTCTATATTTGTTCTAGAAATAAGGTTGTCCTACCATAAACTTTGGTTTTTGGTGTAAGGTTGTCTTTAGAACAATTTTTTATTGCTTTCCATTCCTATACTGCAATTCAAGTTTAGTGATTTAAATTCTTATTCTTTATTCCGCTGTATCTTTTATTTAAATTTGGCATTAAATTTGGCATAGTCCTATTCACCCCCCCTCTAGGACATATAGCTTGGCCATTTCAAGTGGTATCAGAGCCTAATAGCTCTTTCTTATTGCTTTACATTTGGATTTATTTCCTGAGCTAACGATCTAAGCTACATATAATATGTCAAATTTTGATTGCCTATCAGTCACTAAGCCTCCACCTTTCGATGGCTTCAATTATGCCTACTGGAAAGCCAGGATGAGGATCTTCCTCAAATCCATGGATGAAAGTGTGTGGCTAGCCACAGTGAATGAATGGACCCCTCCTATCATAGAAGTAACTGGTGTTGATGGTTCAAAATCTATGAAAATTACACCGCATTACTCATGGACCACACTTCAGAAAACCGAGAGTAGTGCAAATGCCGAAGCACTAAATGCAATTACTTGTGCACTATCACCAGATGAATTCAAAAGAATTATATCCTGTGATTCTGCAAAACAAGCTTAGGATATATTGGAAATGACACACGAGGGTACATCAATTGTTAAGAAATCTAAGATACAAATCCTCACAACTAAATTTGAGGAAATACATATGGAAGAAAATGAAATATTCATGGACTTCTATACCAGATTGAACGATATTATAAACTCTATGTGGGGTCTAGGCGATAAAATCCCGGAAAGCAAGATATGTGCTAAAATACTACGTTCACTTCCCGAACGGTTCAATTCTAAAGTAACCGCAATCCAGGAACTTCGTGATACGGATAATATGAAGGTTGAGGAATTAGTTGGATCTTTACAGACTTATGAGTTAAACTTTAAAGCTCCTAAAAGTAAATCCATTGCTCTCAAAACTACTAAAGGTATTTCTCAAGAAAACTTGGATTCAGAAAATTCTGAAGATGATATGGCTCTTTTAGCAAAGAAATTTTACAAGATTTTCAAAAGCAAGAAAAGGGTAGATCTTCAAAAATCAAACGATAAGAAAAGATCTAAACCTAGATCCAAAAATTGGAAGTCTTTGAAAGATAGTCAATGTTACAACTGCCAAGAGTATGGTCACTTAGCAAACAAATGTCCTAAAAAGGACAAACCAAAAAGAAAGGGTATGTTGGCTACATGGGATGAATCATCTGATTCTGAAGCTTCTTCTGAATCAGAAGATTTTGAAACTGAGTCAGGCAATGAAGTTAAAGCCCTTATGACTCTAGCTAAATTCACATTCTCAGATAATGATTCAACAAGTGAAGAAAAATTGAATAGTAAATGTGAAAATGAAGAAGATCTTCAAGATGCTTATAACGCCCAATACAAGGAAAGTTGTAAAATTGCTGTCAAACTTAAACTTCAAAAGGAAAAAATTTTTAAACTCAAAGAATGTTTTGAATCACTTATTTTAGAAAAATCCCAAATTTCAGATTGTTTTGAAAAATCAAAATGTGATTTAAAATTCAAAACCTCCCATATTGAAAATCTGAAATCTGAAAATGAGAAACTCAAAAATGAAGTATCTTCTCTTCTAAGTTTAAAGGACACATGGAGATATGCCCAAGGTGATCCAAAGTTAGAAAAATTATTATCCGGATCAAGAAAATGTGGTGATCAATTCGAGTTGGGCTATGATAAGAATATATCTTTTAAACAAAAGTATACTTCTCCCAAGTTTGTGAAAGGAGAGTCCTCAAACTCAAAAGGGAAAAGGCACTTACCAAGGTTTTTCTAAAACTTTTCAAAAACCTAAAAGCGGCCATGTTAATTTTAAAAATCAGAACTGAAACCCTCTTGCTGAAAAGATAGTTGATTTACTCAAGGAGCTCTTAAAATCTAATTCAGTAGGTCATTCTTACAACAATAGACAGAAGAAGACCAACTATACTCCTAAACCCAAAATTGTTCTGAAATGGGTTCCTAAAGTTGCCTGCTTGGTTGCTCACACTGCTTTCAAAGCAACAAGCCATTCAAAGTGGTACCTAGATAGTGGATGCTCCAGGCATATGACTGGTGATAAAGGTTTGTTCATCGATCTCAAAGACATGACTGATGGTTCAGTCACATTTGGTGATGGCAGCAACTGCAAGATTATGGGCCAAGGTACAGTTCATCTCTATAACCTTCCTTTGTTCAAAAATGTTTTATATGTAGAAGGCTTGAAGCATAACTTGCTTAGCATATCTCAAATATGCGATAATAATCATAGTGTACGATTTTCTAATCAAAGCTGTGAGATTCTAAACAACAAGGGTTCAGTAATACTAACTGGACGTAAAACCTCTGAAAACTGCTATATTGTTAGCGAATCCAACTCATCTAATCAATCATGTTACATGGTCCTTACTGATGAGACTGATTTATGGCACAAACGTCTTGGACATGTACACTACCGAAATTTATATAGATTGAGCAAACGGGAACTTATAAGAGGTTTACCCAAATTACAAAAATTAGATAAAATATTGGTGAATGCCAGATTGGCAAACAAACAAGGAACTCACATAAAAAGGTGAATTCCAATATCATATCAAGACCACTCGAGCTCCTCCACATGGATTTAGCAGGACCTACTAGGACAGAAAGTCGAGGTGGCAAAAAATATATCTTGGTAATTGTTGATGACTTTACCAAATATACTTGGGTAATCTTCTTAAGGGATAAATCTGAAACTCTTGAAGAAGTAAGAAAAGTTCTCAAAAGGATTCAAATTGAAAAAGGTTCTCAAATCAGTAAGATTCGTAGTGATCATGGATCTGAATTTGAGAATAGCGGTTTTGAGAAGTTCTGTAACGACCAGGGAATATTACATGAATTCTCAGCACCCAAAACTCCACAACAAAATGGTATAGTGGAAAGGAAAAACAGAGTACTGCAAGAAATGGCTAATGTCATGTTGAATAGCATGAAGCTCTCTAAGAATCTTTGGGCTGAAGCAGTCAATACAGCTTGCTATATTATTAATCGAGTTTACACTAGTAAAAGTAATAATAAAACGGCTTATGAAATGTGATTTGATAGAAAGCCTACTATCAAATATTTTCAAGTTTTTGGCAGCAAGTGCTATATTTTACGAGATCGTGAAAATCTGGGAAAATTTGATACGAAGAGTGATGAAGGGATATTTTTAGGATATTCTTTAAACAGTCGTGCTTGTAGAGTACTGAACAAAAGGACCGGTGTGATTCAAGAATCCATTAATGTGGTCATTGATAACCACTTAAAGACACCAGTCTCAAGTTCAGATAATGATGAAATTCTTATAATAGATAAACCTGATACTTCATCTAACTAGACTGATTCTGAACTAAGGACTGTTAAAGATCATCCAACTACACAGATTCTTAGAAACCCTCTCACTGGTGTTCGTACTCGTAGACAACTTGAGGATATATGTAACTACAAATGTTTTACATCCCAGATAGTACCATCTAACGTAAAAGAAGCTCTTGCTGATGAAAACTAGATTGTTGCAATGCAAGAAGAGCTTAACCAATTTGTGAGAAATGATGTTTGGTATCTCATACCTAGACCTAAAGATAAACACATCATTGGAACCAAATGGATTTTTAAAAATAAGTCTGATGAGCTAGGTAATATAATTAGAAATAAGGCTAGGTTAGTAGTTCAAGGTTACACTCAAATTGAAGGTATTGACTATGATGAAACCTTTGCACCAGTAGCCCGTCTTGAATTAATTAGACTCTTTATATCCATTGCATGTTTTAAAAAGTTCAAGATTTACCAAATGGATGTAAAAAGTGCATTCTTAAATGGAGATTTGCATGAGGAAGTCTATGTTAAACAACTAATGGGTTTTGAAGACCCCAAGAATGCCGATCATGTTTATCGACTTAAAAAGGCACTTTACGATTTCAAACAAGCTCCTACGGCATGGTACGAGAAACTAACAAAGTTTTTATTAAGCCATAATTTTCAAATGGGATGCATTGATAAAACTTTGTTTATTAGAAAACATAATAAGCACATCTTATTAGTACAAATCTATGTTGATGATATCATTTATAGATCTACTTGTACTGACATGACTATTGAGTTTGCAGATTTGATGAAATCTCGGTTTGAAATGAGCATGGTTGGGGAATTGAATTATTTTCTTGGGTTGTAAGTAAAGCAACAACCTGAAGGAATGTTCATATCTCAATCTAAGTATGCTATGAATCTAATTAAGAGATTTGGATTTGAGAATGGTAAGAATTTCGATACTCCTATGAGTACAACTTTGAAACTCTCAAAATATTTGTAGGGAAAAATGTAGATCCAAAATTATATCTAAGTATGATTGGTAGTTTACTATATTTTACTGCTAGCAGACCTGATATTTCTCTAAGTGTTGGTATTTGCGCTAGATATCAAGCTGATCCAAAAGAATCGCACTTGACTATTGTCAAGCGGATTATTAGATATGTCGCAAGTACTGTTAATCTCAGTCTCTGGTATCCTCATGAGACTAATGTTTAATTAGTTAGATACTCGGATGTTGACTGGGCTGGTATCTAGATGATAGAAAATCAACTAGTGGTAGTTGCTTTTATATCAGAAATTGTTTAGTTTTCTGGTTTAGCAAGAAACAAAATTTTATATCACTTTCTACAAGGTAGTATATATTAATGTAGTAATGCATGTACTGTGACTTGTTTGGATGCAACGAATGCTAAGTGATTATGGAATTAAACAGGATTCTATGTTATTACATTGTGATAATTCCAGTGCCATAAATATTTTGAAAAATCTTATTCAGCATTCTCGTACTAAGCATATTGACATTAGATTTCATTATATTAGGGAATTAGTAGAAGAAAAAGTTATATCTCTGGAATATATCCCTACTGAGGATCAACGAGCTGACATTTTCACTAAACCGCTCGACAAAAGTAGGTTTAACAAAATGAAATTTGATCTTGGCATGTGCATTTTAAAATGATTATTTATGCCTACTTGTATCATAGTGTATATATTTGCTAGTTTGAATTTCAATTTTTGGTCATTATGCAAGAAATCTGAATTTTTGGCCCGGTGACATCGTAAATATCCATGACTCGTCAAATATCCACGACTAGTCGTAGTTCGACCGGTCGTAGATCACGGTAAATCACTTAAAAATTGGGGATTTCACTTTCTTCCTCATTCCGTTTTCACTCTCTAAGGAGCCGAGCCTCGACTAGTCGAACCCATTGTTACGGTTCTTCAAGGTTAGTGCTCCATTTACATTTTTCTTGCAGATCTGTGTCTAGATTGTTTCTTTTCTCTCTTGGAGCTTTCTATTTTGGATTTCATTGTGATTTGAGGTTTTTCTTGTGCAAAATCTGATTTGAGCAAACCCTCTTCTCAAACCTTTGCAACTTCTTCTTTTCTTAAAATCTCTGTTGCAAATGGCTTCTAGAGGAAAGAAAACTATTACCCGTGGTCCATCATCTTCTTCCAAATCAGCCCCGATTTCTAAATGGCATCTTCAGCCTCCCGATGATGATCCATCTTATGTTCGGGACATCAGATTACACAATGTTATTGTTGAACTCCCTGTTTTCATTGATCATGTTGCACCTTTTAACATCCTTCCTATACTTAAATCTGTAGGTTGGGATAACTTATTACATTGGGGTGGGCCAGCATACCGGTCCATTGCCCAATCCATGTTTGCAAGTATTAGTGATTTTTCATTGGATGAGTTAACATTTAAAATATCTACTAGAGAAGGGCCTTTTGACATTGATCGTCATTTAATTTCTGCTCTTATGGACATTCCAGTGAATGATGAGGGTATTCCTATCCATAATTTGACTGATAAACCCTCAATTTCTGAAAAACGTATGCTCACTAGAGACTTGTGCAACATAGATGTTCATTGGACTCAAAAAGGGAATGCGCTTCCCGCAAGGTATTTGTTACCTAAATACAGAGTTCTCCACAAAATCTTTGTGTCTAATCTGTATCCTCGTTCGAGTAATAAAACTAATTTAACATCATATATGGTTCGTGTTATTCATGCTATTGTCAGTGGTACTCAGATTTGTTTACCATCCTTAATCTGTCATTTCATTCTTCAGTTTAAACTCCATCCGAGTCACAGTGACATTTATTTTGCCTATTTGATGACTGTGTTGGCTAAACATATGTTAGTCGATATGCCGGTTGGAGAGGCACCGATCCATCATCTGATTTTCAACAATTCTAATATCAATAAGATGAAGCTGGATTTCCATCCTGAGCAAGGTGGTGGTGGTGGTCATGCTGAACATGAAGGAGAAGCTAGTGATCTTCCTTCTGATGACATAAATATGGATGACATCTTTGAAGAACTTGAATCTGATTCTACGAATGATTCAGATTTTGTACCATCTGATGTTAATGCATGTCTGAGTGCATTGGAAGATAAAGTTGATAATATAAATGTTAAGATGGAAAACATGTCTGTTGCTCATGATTTATAATTCAAGTACATGCGCAAATATCTTAGGCGCTTAAACAAGGGGATGCATAAACTTGATCCATCTATCCCTGCTCCTTCTAGTTCAGATTAGTGTTTAAGTTGTTCAAGTTGTAATAACTTTACTACTATGGTGTTAGCAACTCAGTATTTGATTTCCGTGTGTTAACTATGCTTTCATCTCATATCCTATCTATTTGTTCCTTGTTTTCCTTTGTCCTCTTATGACAAAAGGGGGGAGAATGGATATGTTTCACTTGTTTGGATATGTTTTATTCAGGGGGAGTTTTGTATGTCTTATAATGACATGTATGGAGAATGGATATGTTGAATATTTGTATATTTGCAGGTTCATATTAACTATGCCAGTTGATGACAACTGGTGCATTATTCGTTACTCAGATATTCTGTATTCTATGCTTGATTTGTTACTCAAATATTCTGTGCTATGTAAACATATCTTGGTAGTGTGTTGTGTCACTAATTTGATAAAGGGGGAGATTGTAAGTGCTATAGTTTATATCCCTTTGTGTTGTCAAATTTATGGTGCCAAAGACACTGGTATGTAACTTGTTATGTGAAGCTCTACTCAAGATCAAGCAAAGATCAATTTGTGGTGCCAAAGACACTGGTATGTAACTTACTATGTGAAGCTCTACTCAAGATCAAACAAAGATCCACTCAAGATCAACTTTGATGAACAAGTAATGCTCACAAGTGTAAAGAAGAAAGTTCTACTCAAGTTCAACTGTGATTGACAAGTATTGCTCTCAAGTCAAGACATTGCAAGATATCAAGAAGCTTACAAGTTCGATCGTAAAGAACTCAAGATACTTTCAAGGATTAGCTACATCAAGACTTCATGGTTTACTACTTTTAAAGGTCACTTGTCCTTAAGTTTCAATGTCCTTACTTCACGATTGAGGTTTGATTGACCTTAGGTTGACCTTTAGAGTAGGCCATTTTGGATACATAAGTCATATGTTTGATTCACATGAGTTTGGTCAGTTCTAAGACTAGTCCTAAACTTTGTTCGACTAGTCCTATCACTGCTTCGACCTGTCTAAGAAATTCCTGGATCAGTCATAAGTTTGTTACAAAATTCAGATATTTTCTGTTAGGCTTCGACTAGTCGAAGGAACAGTGTCGACTGCATCTAAGACCAGTCGTAAATCTACGACTCAAAGTCCAGCGCTGATCTTCGAATCCTACGACCAGTCGAATGAAACCTATGACCAGTCGAAGGATACCTTCGACCAGTCATGAAAGGGTCAAATCTTATCGTGCCTGAATTTTCAAATATTTGTTGGTTCTACGACCAGTCGAAGAACTCCTTAGACCAGTCGAAGACGTGATTTGCTCACCTATAAATAGAGCACGAATCTCAGAAGAATTCAATTAATTCAAGCTAATTTAATTCGGCCTTCTGAGAGATAGTTCTGTGCTCCATCAAAGCTGTGTTTATTTAATATTCTCTTTCTTTAGCTTTATTTGATTGATTTTGTTTCTAGCATTCCAATCTTATATGAAAAAAGGAATTGTTGTTTGCCTTCTTTTAGAATCAAAATCAATTAAAGTTAGCCCGTTGTTTTTAATTTAAAATTTGTTAAAACCTAGAACCATTATAAAGTGAGTATTGGACATTGATCTTGGACATTCAAATCTCTACTCCAATTTGGATCTTCCGGGCTGCTACAACGAAGGAGATAATCAGGTATTTTACATTTGTTGTAAATTCTGTTTGGTTTTCTATTGAGATACGCCAGAAAATCTCATTGTATTGGTTATCTGAGGAGAGCCAAAAAACTCAAAAGTGGAGTTTTTTTAATTGTGTAAGCCCACAGATAAAGACACAATTGTGAAGGTTTTTAGGTGAACCTGGGAAAACCTATTTTTCTTAGTGAACGCTAATATCCCCTGTGTGAGGATATTAGGAGTGGAGTAACTGTGTGGCTGTTGTTGAACAGTTAGTGTACACACAGACGAACCACTATAATCCCTTGTGTTTTGTGGTTGTTTGATTTTCATTTCATATCCTTAATTATTCAGTGTGGGATGTATGTGTGGATGTGAATGTTGTAATCATTTCATTTCGAGCTCAGTAGTGAATGGTGTAATAGTTAGATTTAAATTTCTGCAATTTATCGCTTACTATTATTTTATTGGTTTGAGCTTCTGTTTCTATATTTGTTCTAAAAATAAGGTTGTCCTACCATAAACTTTAGTTTTTGGTGTAAGGTTGTCCTTAGAACAATTTTTGATTGCTTTCCATTCATATACTGCAATTCAAGTTTAGTGATTTAAATTCTTATTCTTTATTCCGCTGTATCTTTTATTTAAATTTGGCATTAAATTTGGCATAGTCCTATTCACCCCCCCTCTAGGACATATAGCTTGACTATTTCAGTAAAGGTTGAAGGTGAACCTGATTTAAAACCTTAGGTTTGAGGTGAACCGCTATGAAACCTCCTTAGTGAAATCCGATACACTCAAGGGTTGAGTGCGGTTACCGGGAGTGGAGTAGACAAGTAGTCGAACCACTATAAAAATGACTGTGTTTGTGATTGTTCTTCTTCTATGTGTGTGATTTATGTCAATACATTCATATTTATATATCTGATCACACCCCACACACATACACAGTCACATTCATCATAAACTAAGTTATATATTGCTATCTCTTGAATAGTTTGTGATTGGATCCTCTACCAGGCTTGGAAGCCAGTAGAGTTACATTTGAGTAATCATGATATATCGCATATTCATAGGATTAGTGAAATAGGATTTTTAAGTAAAGCTATAAAAACTTTAAAAAGTCCTATTCACCCCCCTCTAGGACATTGTTATATTGTTTCTTCAACTAAAGTGGTTTTCACCATAATTTCATTAGGCACCCTCTCTACCCGTACAAATGTACGGTCTTTACTTAGTGTGGTAAGAAATCTCAAGGGATGAATGATATGGTCAGATTAGGACTAGGCACACACAGATTTCTGATGCAGCAATATCTAAGATTTCGGCAAGCCACAGAGCATACGTCCAATGATGTGTCTAGAGGTTGGATGTAATGAAGCATATGCTAAAAGGTGAAGAAAAGCGGACTAGATTGCTAGGAATTTCTGATGTGACAGGATCTGATGTACGGTAAGTCACAGATCATACATTCACTAGAGATCTAGATAAAAAGGGGGTTGAGAAGGGAATAAATGTCATGATAAATGCTTGTATGTAAATGAGATGATATTTGGCTTGCTCTTGAGTAGGCTAAGACATGGATTGCTCCATGATCAATCCAGGCTAGACTTGGGGTTTGAGATGGTTGGGAGGAGGCTAAGGGGTAGCTGAAAAATCTGAACTTTGAGGCTTGGGAGCTCCTTCTCACCCTCACTCTCTTCCTTTCTCTCCCTCTTACCCTTTGAAATGAGAAGAGTTTTCTCTCTTGGAATTGTTGTGTAAAATGTGAAGAGGAGATGGTTATTATAGTGTAATGCCCTGAAATTCGGGGGTCAAGCATGTAAGTGCTATAGTTTATATCCCTGTCTGTTATCAAATTTGTGATACCAAAATCACTGTTATATAACTTGCATAAGTGAAGCTCTCTTAAAGATCAACATTCATGAACAAGCAAAGCTCACAATAAGCAAAGCTCACAACAAGCAAAGCTCCCAAGTACAAAGATTCACTCAAAGATCAACCTTGACTGCAAGTATTGTTCACAAGACATGACTCAAGAATGCAAGACTTCAAGAAGAGTACAAGGCAGTTCGTAAAGAACTCAAGACACTTTTAAGGTTGAGCTACATCAAGATTTCAAGATTGAACTATATCAAGACTTCAAGGCTTAAACTTCAAGGTCACTTGTTCCTAATGTTTCAATGTCCTTACTTCATGTTGAGGTTTGATTGAACTTAGGTTGACCGTAGGAGTAGGCCATTTTAGATACATAAGTCATATGTTTAAGTTACATGAGTTTGGGCAGTTATAAGACTTGTCCTAGGCTTTCTTCGACTAGTCTTAGCTTTGCTTCGACCAGTCTAAGAAATTCCTCGATCAGTCGTGAGTTTGTTACAAAATTCGGATATTTTCTGTTAGGCTTCGACTAGTCCAGGAATCTGTTCAACCAGTCGAAGGAACAGTGACGACTGCATCTTCAACCAGTCGAAAGTCTTCGACTCAAAGTCCAGCGATGAAATTCAGGTTTTTCGACCAGTCGAAGGAGACCTTCGACCATTCGAAGGTGACCTATGACCAGTCGAAGGAGTCCTTCGACTAGTCGTAGAACGGTCAAAGCTTATCGCGCCCGATTTTTTTCAAATCTATTAATTCTTCGACTAGTCGAAGAGCTCCCTAGACCAGTCGAAGACGCGATCTGCTCACCTATAAATAGAGCACGAATCTCACAAGAATTCAGTGAATTAATTAATCCATTCAAGCCAATCTTAGTCAAACTTCTGAGAGATAATTTTGTGCTCCATCTAAGTTAAGTGTGCTTATTTAATATTCTCTTTCTTTAGCTTTATTTAATTAATTTTGTTTCTGCTATTCCAATCTAATTTGATAAGAGGAATTGTTATTCCCTTTCTTTAGAATCAAAATCAATTAAGGCAAGCCCTATTTGGTTTAATTTAAAATCTATTAGAACTAGAACCATTATAATTAAGTACTGGACATTAAACTTGGACATTCAATCATCTACTCTGATTTGGTTCTACCGGGCTACTACAACGAAGGAGATAATCAGGTATTTTACATTTAATTGTAAGTTCCTTTCTATTTTGGTTTCTTTTAAGATTTGCCAGAAAAATCTTGTTACCTATTTTATCTGAGAGAGCGCTAATTGTATAAGCCCACAGACAAAGACACAATTGTAAAGGTTTTAGGTGAACCTGTGAAAACCTATTTTGTTAGAGAACGCTAATATCCCCTGTGTGAGGATATTAGGAGTGGAGTAGCATTCTGTGTGGCTGTTGTTTAACATTTGGTGAACACACAGGCAAACCACTATAATCCCTTATGTTATGATTGAATGATTTATACTTCTAATCTTTAATTATTTACTTGTGGGATGTATGTATGGTGGTGAATATTGTAATCATTTAATTCAAGCATTGTGGAAATTTTGTAATAGTTTAGAATTTATTTTCTGCTATTCTTTTATCATCTTGATATTCAATTTCCTTTAAAGTTGTTCCAGCAAGGTTGCCCTGCCATTTTTATGGTGTGTGGCTATCCCTGATTACAATTTATTTCTTAAAAAGGCCTAGCTATATGTCCTAGAGGGGGGGTGAATAGGACATATAGCTAGGCCTTTTCAAGTGGTATCAAAGCCTAATAGCTCTGTTTTAATTCTTGGATTTAATTCCTGAGCTAACGATTTAAGCTATTTCAGATGTCAAATTTTGATAGCCTTTCAGTCACTAGGCCTCCACCCTTTGATGGCTCCAACTATGCCTATTGGAAAGCCAGAATGAGGATCTTCCTCAAATTAATAGATGAGAGTGTGTGGCAAGCCACAGTGACTGAATGGAATCCTCCTATCATGAAAGTTACTGGGATTGACGGTTCAAAATCTATGAAAGTCACACCATATCACCAATGGACCACACTTTAGAAAAGTGAGAGTAGTGCAAATGCTAAAGCACTAAATGCAATCACTTGCGCACTATCACCGGATGAGTTCAAAAGAATCATTTCCTGTGATACTGCAAAGCAAGCTTGGGATATATTAGAAATGACACATGAGGGTACTACAATTATAAAAAAAATCTAAAGTCCAACTCCTCACAACTAGATTTGAAGAAATTCATATGAAGGAAAATGAAATGTTTATGGACTTTTACACTAGATTGAATGACATTGTAAACTCAATGTAGGGTCTTGGCGATAAAATCCCAGAATGTAAAGTGTGTGCAAAGATATTATGCTCACTTCCTGTAACATCCAGAAAATCGGGGGGTCGAGCATAAACTCAACTCCCGAGTTCCAGAACATCACTTATGCAACAAAATGAATGATGATTGAATGTTGACTGTATTTGTGCATTGGACATGAGTGAGATTCAACCAAAATAACATATCATACTCCAGAGACAGTTAAATTGCAAGCGGAAGACTGTGATAGACATATAAAATATAAAAACTGTGGTGAGTCTCCGGAGTGTGATAAAGTTACCAGGTTAAATAATTACAAGTACAGTTCTAAAATATACTAAATGTGAGGAAGTGTAATGTCTTCTATCCCAAGTACCATAGCTCCGTCAGTACAATACCAGGTCTTCATAGACCTGTCAGAGAGTTACATGTAGGAGAACTCCTCAACATCATAGTAGAAGTCCGGCTCTGCTTCATAAGCATCGTCATCACCTGAAACTCAACAAATCTGGTTGGTGTGTACAACACCGTCCCGTAACGTGGGAGTGAGTGATCAACTCAGTGGAACAGTAAAGCATAGGTTAACATGTTATCAATTCAGTCAAGCAGTAATGATAAAGCAGTAAAATCAAACACTCCTAACTACTCTTATTAGTGCAAGTATGAATGCAGTCATAATGTATGCCCTTGCCAAACCACCCTCAGCGATACCATCTTACGTTCGCGCATGCATTCATCCCTCAGTGCCCCACATCTACCAGGCATATGCAATACTATGATGAGTATGATTACCGAGTTGTTATTAGTCCATTTCAAACAGCAGTATTGGGAAACTAAGGTACCTTCCTTGTATCATTCCCAAACATGATCCATTCCAGGGTCGTCACTCCTAGATAATCTCATACGATATTATGGTTTGAGAGGCATCGCGAAGGCATTACAAAGGGCTCGTCGCCTATTACCACGGATACATATCTCATCATATGCGGCTCAATTGCTGGCCGTCAGCTCGAATACAGGTCTCATCGTACTCGGCTCAATCGCGGGCCGTCAGCTCAAATACAGGTCCCACCATACTCGGCTCAACTCATGCTCTAGTTGCTGCGAAGGGCTCATCGCCAATCACAGACCTAAGAGTATACTCGAAGACACTACGAAGGACTCGTCCCCCGTCAGCACGAATACAGGTCTCACCGTATTCGGCTCTCGCCGTAGGTGTCGACAGCTCGAATATAGTATCTCATACTACCATAATCGGCTCACGAGTCTGTTTGCTCACTGATTACTACGGGGAGGCACATGGCCCCAGCGTAGGCCGACAGCTCAACCACGGTGTCCCATACCACCATGCCCGGCTCATGAGTCTTAGCGGATCGAGGTACCATGGTTAACGGGATTTCACTGGTAAGTTTGGTACCCTAGGTTTAAGTAGTAGCGTCTAAACATGGTGAACACACATTAGACAGATCAGGTTACTTGATGAGCTCGGCTATGTAACGCCCTGGATTTTTTGCCAACCTGGGACTAGACGTCCTTAGGCAATGGGTCAATCCTAACACAGGTTTAACTTCTTAAACGCTCAATTAAAGTCTCAAATCGTTCCTTAAATCATTTTCTTCACAAATCCCACCCTTCACTACCTTGTGCTTTCAATTTTTCAAAGCACCTTCGCCCTAGACACTATCTTAAACTAGCTAAGTAGTATAACTTGGATCACTTTATATACAAACTACAATGGACTAAGTTCCACCTCAGACGAAAATCACTTAGGATTAAATCCTTTAGAAATTGACAAAGTGAACTAGGTGTTAAACTAGATTAGCCATGAAATCCATTTGAATCGCTTTAAATACGATCTGCAACACCCAAAACTTGTAGAATCATTGACGCTAGGTTACCCTAAAGTTTAGAACCAAACTCATTTCTCGTCTGCTCTCGGGAATGAAACGAAACTTCGTATTAGGTCTAGATCGCACATCGGGAGTCCGATTAACCCGAAGCTAAGGAACTAGGACCGCCCCCTTCCCAGGCTTAACAATCATCTCAAAATCAGCTCCATCCGATGTTCCACGGCCATTCGTTTCGATTCGGAGCGAGGGAGTGTGAAAAACACTATTCCCATGCCAAAATAAATATTTGGAATAGTGATCTGGCATCATTCGTTGACGCGTCAGTATTAAGCAACCTGACCATCAAAATCAGACCAAATTACACCCTCGGATTAAGAAAAATTTCAGGAACATTTACATGTACTTAGAATTTCGATCGTGGCTACACGCCCACCGACCGGCGAATCCGAAAGTGGTCCGCCACGTGCGATCTGGGAATCCGACCGAGTCAAAAACGTAATCCCACATAGATCCATAGATGGTGAGCTTAAGTCTGACGTTTGGTTCAAGGAGGGCCACCAGAACCTCCCTTTTGAGCTGGAAAAGTGACGAATATCCTATATTAGCAGTACCCCTTGAACCTGAGTCTAATTTCGGAATGTTTTTGGCTATAAAAGGGGCTTAGAACAGCCCCTCTCACAGCCATACGAATTTTGGAGAAAAACCCTAGAGGGAGAGAGAGAAAAGAGAGAGAAAGGCTTGGAGTTTGTTGCCGATTTTCCTCCTCCTGCTTTGGCTTGTTACACGGCCTACACCGCCCTGTTCTAGGCGCTTTCCCGGCGGTATCCATCCCATTTGAAGGTAAGAAACCCTAACCCTAGGTCTAAATTTTGGTAGGATCGTTGTAGGCTATGTAACAACTAACCGATTCCGCTCTTTAGGCTAAAAACTCCCGTATATACCAAGTTCTACTTGCCCTTGCTGATTCGTTGAGTTTCAAAAGGCAAAGGTGAGGACTTTAAGTGCATAAGTTACGGTTTTCAACGCTTTCAATGTCAGATAATGGTAGATTCATGATCTGCTTGCAATTGCACATGTACAAAGTGCTTTCCGTTTCCTGTTTCGATTAACGTTGTAGAAATTGGAATTTCACATACTCTAAGTATACGTAGAAATACCGTATACGTATTTTTTTTTTGGAAAAACGTTTGACATGTTTATTTAATGTATTATTATATGATATATGGATAAAATACTAATTTGGTGAAAGGAATTGCTGAAATACATGTTCATGTGTAAATGCTACGTATGTTGAAATTGTATATTCTAGAAATACCGTATATGTATTTTTTTTGGGAAAATGTATGACATGTTTATTTAATGTATGATTATACAATATATGTATAAAATACTAGTTTAAGCGAAAGGAATCGCCAAAATACATGCTCCCTTGTAAATGTCAAGTATGTTGAAATTAAGTGATTCTAGAAATACACATATATGTAAAATTTGGAGATGTATTTATCATGATTAATTGCTGTAGTAATATATTATACATGGATAAAATACTCACTTGGCTAAAGCATAGCCCTAATATATGTTTTGCTAACATACACCATGTATGTTGTAATAGTGTATTCTAAGTGTTTGTGAAAATGACTGAATGAGTATAGAATTCTCATTCGTGCTCGCCATGACTAATTGTCATGGATTCATGATTGTTGTATTGGCGATACCCTTTTGACGAAAGGATTTGCCCTAAATCACGCCACGGCCAATAGACACCATATATGCTAAAATGTGTGGCCCAAGTGTTTGTGGAAATGACTGAATGAATATGGAACTTGGATTCCTGCTTGCCATGACTATCCGTTGTGGGTGTACGCGTGTTATGATTGGGGCAACTCCCTAGGGAAAGGATTTGACCTAATGCCTATGTGATCGACATATGTCATGTATGTTGATGTATGTTTGTTTAAGTGTTTCTTGAAATGTCTGAATGAGTAGTAGTTAGCAAATTGTAATGTATAAGGGTGTTGAGAAATGATTCTCAACCTCTTTTAACTATGTGTATGATCTCCTTGGATTGTTGTGTGATTAGGAATTGAACATGTATAAACTCATGCTTGTGTTGTGATTCATAACATGCTCAACTGCTTATGATTATAACTATGTAATGCATATGTTTAAATTTATATTTACGTTATATGATCCGTCATGGGTGATGGGGGAGCGGAGCAACGAGTGCGTGCAACAGACCACAGCGCCCTAAACGGATAATACCATATCTTGATTGTATGAGTTGAATCTTGATCCATTACTGCTTTATCTATCTGCAATTGATTGTGTTTGGGGCTATGATTATAGTCCAGGCAATCGGTAACGGGATTGAATTCGTGGTTGAGATTCATTTGCCACGTGGGATGTGTTCGACGAACTTGTGTCGTGCGTTGCCTGTCGGCAGTGGCTAGGCCACACGAAGTTGTTTATGCACTTCATGTCGTGCAGTAGTCGAGCTCGTCAAGTAACCCGATCTGTCTTATGTATGTTCACCATGTTTGGTCGCTACTGCTTGAACCTGGGGTACCAAACTTACCAGTGAAACCCCTTTTAACCATGGTACCTTGATCCGCTAAGACGCATGAGCCGGGCATGGTGGTATGGGACACCGTGGTCGAGCTGTCGGCCTACGCTGGGGTCATGTGCCTCCCCGTAGTGACCATTGCGCAACCAACCTCGTGAGCCGATTATGGTGGTATGGGACACTATATTCGAGTCGTCGATACTTCTGGCGAGAGCGAGTACGGTGAGACCAGTGCTCGTCGTGACGGCGACGAGTCCTCCGTAGTATCTTCGAGTATACTCAAGTGTCTGTGATTGGCGACAGAGTCTTTCACATAACTAGAGTATGAGTTGAGCCAGTACCGGTGAGACCAGTACTTGAGTGACGGCTAGTGATTGAGCCAAGTACGGTGAGATATGTACTTGGCCGACGGCCACAATTGAGCCGCATACGGTGAGATCTGTATCCGCGCTGACGGGTGACGAGCCCTTTGCGATGCCTTCACTACACTTCTCAAACCATAATATCGTATGAGATTAACTAGGATTGACGACCCTAGAATGGATCATGTTTGGGAATGATACAAGGGAGGTACCTTAGTTTCCCAATATTGCTGTTTGAAATGGATTAATAAAAACTTGGTAATCATGAGCATCATCGCACCGCATGTGCTTTGTAGATGTGGCGCACTGAGGGAGTAAGCATTCGCGAACGTAAGATGATGTCGCTTGAGGGTGGTTTGGCAAGAGCATACAGCATCATGTCATTTCATTTTCGCACTTAACAAGAGTACTTAGAAATGTTTGATTTGTACTGCTTTATCATTACTGCTTGATTGAATTGATAACATGTTAACCTATGCTTTCTTGTTCCACCGAGTTGATCACTCACTCCCACGTTACGGGACGGTGTTGTACACACCAACCGCATTTGTTGAGTTTCGGTGGTGGCGATGCTTGTGAAGCGAGCCACTACTTCTATGATGATAGGGGAATTCTCCTATCGTATCTCTCTGGCAGTCAATGAAAACCGATATTGTATTGACGGGGCTATGGTACATGGGATAGGAGGCATTACACTTCCTCACATTTGGTACATTTTAGAATCGTACTTGTATTTATTTAACCTGGTAATGTTATCACACTCTGGAGACTCATCATAAGTTATATATTTTATCTATCTATCACAGTCTTCCGCTTGCAAATTTAACTGTCTCTGGAGTATGATATGCTGTTTTGGCTTAATCTCACTCATGTTCAATGCACGAATACAGTCAACATTCAATCATCATTCATTTTGTTGCATAAGTGATGTTCTAGAACTCAGGAGTTGAGTTTATGCTCGACCCCCGATTTTCAAGGCGTTACAGGCTAGCTCGAGCGCACAACAAGTTGAACGACATGAAGCGCATAAGCACTTCGTATGGCCAACCACTATCATCAACCGAAGTACGACTCGAGTTCGTCGAGCACATCTCACGTGGTAAATGAATCACAGCCACGAATTCCATCCCGTTACTGATTGCCTGGACTATAATCATAGCCCTAATCACATTCAATTACCGATAGTTAAAGCAGTAATGGATCAAGATTCAAATCATACAATCAAAGTCTGGTACTATCCGTTTAGGGCTGCCAGGGCTGTTGCACGCACTCGTTGCTCCACTCCCCCATCACCCATGACAGATCATATAATGTAATTATGAATTTTAAATATACGCATTACATAAATAAAATCACACAATCAGTTGAGCATGTTAACAAGCATATCATAAAGCATATTATAAAGCATGTTATAAGCATGTTATGAAGCACTATATAAACAGGAAAAGAAACACATATATTTCATAAGTAAGTGGTTAAAGTGAACAATCTCATGGAGGAAATCATACATGATTCTAAGGTAGTTGAGAATCCCATCTCAACACCCTCCTAAGGCATCAACATCCAAACACTTACTCACACAAGCATTTTCACAAACACTTAACATACACTATTTCAACATACTTAGTGTATGTTAACAAACATGTATTAGGGCGAGTCCTTTCGCCAAGTAAGTATTTTACGCATATATAATATATTTATGCAACAAATAATCATGGCAAACACATCTCTAAAATATGTATGTATACGGTACTTTCTACAATACAATATTTCTACATACATAGTGTATATTAGTAAAACATGTATTTGGGTGACTCCTTTCACCAAATAAGTATTTTATCCATATATCATATATTCATACAACAAATAATCATGTCAAACACATTTCTAAAATTTATACGTATACGGTATTTTCTACGAATACCTAGAATATGTAAAATTCCATAATCTACATCTTTAATCGAAACAGAAATCGGAAGGCACTTTGTACATGTGCAATTGCATACAGATAATGAATCTATCATTATCTGACATTGAAAGCATTGAAAACCATAACCTATACACCTAAAGTCCGCACCTTTTATCGTAGAATCGAAACAGAGTCGATAGAATTGCTAAGTTTCCGTATTCGGCAGTTTGGCAACCTTGAGAATGAAATAGGTTAGCTATTTTATAACCTACAACCTATACAACCCCAAAACAGATTAGGGTTAAGGTTTCTTACCTAGAAACAGAGCTGGAATCGCCAAGAAAGTGATTAGAACGGAGCGGTGGAGCTCGTGGAGCGGCAGGGAGATTCTCCCACATCTCCCACACTTTCTCTCTCTTTTCTCTCTTCTCTCTCTAGAGTTTCTCTCAAATTCGTATGGCTGCAATGAGAGAGGGTTTAAGGTCCTTATATAGCCTAAAAACTCACCGAAATAGACTCCAGGTCAAAGTATACTTAGGTTATAACCAAAGCGGACCTGTTTCAGCTCAACGGAGGACTTCTGGCGGGCCTCCTTGAGCCAAAGGTTGGACTTAAGCTCACTAACACCGGATCTACGTTTCATTAAGTTTTTGTTCCAGTAGGGTTCTCAGATCACGCGTGGCGGACCAGTTTTAGTTCAACGGTCAGTGGATCTCGATCGGAGATTCCGAGTACATGTAAATGTTTATGAAATTTTTCCTGATCCGAGGGTATAATTTGGTCAGATTCTAACGGTCTGGTTACTTAATACTGATCCACAAGCGACGAGTCTCAGATTACTATTCAAGATATTTATTTTGTAAAGAAACAAGTGTTCTCACACTCTCTCGCTCCGGACTCAAGCGAACAGCCGTGGGACACTATCTGGATTTAATTTCCGAGATGGTTGTCAAGCCCAGTGAGGTGGTCCTAAGTCCTTAACATCGAATTATTCGGACTCCCGATGTGCGGTCTAGAACTAATACGGAGTTTCGAGATGCTCCCGAGAGCAGCCGGGTAATGAGATTGATCCTAGATTTTAGGGTAACCTAGCGTCAATGATTCTACAAGTTTTGGGTCTTGTAGATCGTATTTAAAGTGGATCAAACGGATTTCGTAGCTAATCTAGTTTAGCACTTGGTTAACTTTGTCAAATTTCTAAAGGGTTTAATCCTAAGTGATTTCTGATCGAGGTGGTACCTAGGCCTTTGTAGTTTGTATATAAAGTGATCCAAGTTATACTACTTAGCTAGTTTAAGATAGTGTCTAGGGTGAAAGTACTTAGAAAAATTGAAAGAACAATGTGGTGAAGGGTGGGATTTGTGAAAGAAATGGGTTCAAAGGCGGCTTTAGACTTTGGGTTTGAGTTCTGACAAGTTAATAAGGTATTGGGATCGACCCATTGCCTAAGGACGTCTTATTCTAGGTTGGGAAAAATTCGGGCTGTTACACTTCCTGAACGATTCAATTCTAAAGTAACCACGATCCAGGAACTTCGTGATACGGATAATATGAGGGTAGAAGAACTAGTTGGTTCTTTACAAACCTACGAGTTAAACTTTAAAGCTCCTAAAGGTAAATCTATCGCACTAAAATCCTCTAAATGTAATTCAGAAGAAAATTCTGATTCAAAAGATGATATTGCTCTTTTAGCTAAGAAATTTTACAAGATTTTCAAAAGCAAGAAAAGAGTTGATTTTCAAAAATCGAATGACAAAAAGAAATTTAGACCCAAATCTCAAAAATCTTTGAAAGATAGTCAATGTTACAATTGTCAAGAATATGGGCACTTAGCAAATAGATGTCCTAAAAAGGACAAACCCAAGAAGAAGGGTATGTTGGCTACATGGGATGAATCATCTATTTAAAGCTTCTTCAATCGAAGATTACAAAAGCCGAGTCGGCAATGAAGTTAAAGCTCTTATGACTCTAGCCAAATTCACATTTTCAGATAATGACTCAACAAGTGAAGAAAATTTGAGTAGTGAATGTGAAAATGAAGATAATCTTCAAGACGCTTACAATGCCCTATATAAGGAAAGTTGTAAAATTGCTGCCAAACTTAAACTTCAAAAAGAAAAGTTTTCTAAACCCAAAGAATGTTTTGAATCACTTGTCTTAGAAAAATCACAAATTTCAGATTGTTTTGAAGAATCAAAATGCAATTTGGAATTCAAAAACTCCCTAATTGTTGATTTGAAATCTGAAATTGATAAACTCAAAAATGAAGTATCTTCTCTTCTGAGTCTAAAGGACACATGAAAATATGCCCAAGGTGATCCAAAGTTAGAAAAACTTTTATCCGGATCAAGAAAATGTGGCGATCTATCCGGGTTGGGCTATGATAAAAATTTATCTCCTAAACAAAAGTATACTCCTCCTATGTTTGTGAAAGGAGAGTCCTCTAACTCAAAAGGGAAAAGTACTTATCAAGGTTTTTCTAGAAATTCAAAAACCTAGAAGCAGCCATGTCAACATTAATCAGAAACAAAATCCACTAGCTGAAAAGATAGTTGATTTACTCAAGGAGCTCTTAAAATCTAACTTTATAGGTCATTCTTACAACTATAAACAAAAGAAGACCAACTATGTTCCTAAACCCAAAACAGTTATGAAATGGGTTCCTAAAGTTGCCTGCTTGGTTGCTCACACTGCTTTCAAAGCAATAAGTCATTCAAAGTGGTACCTAGACAGTGGATGCTCCAAGCATATGACAGGTGACAAAGCTTTATACACGGATCTAAAAGATATGACTGATGGTTCAGTCAAATTTGGCGATGGTAGCAACTGCAAGATTATAGGCCAAGGTACGGTTCAACTTCTTAATCTTCCTGTGTTTAAAAATGTTTTATATATTGAAGGCTTAAAACATAACTTGCTTAGCATATCTCAAATATGTGATAATAACCATAGTGTTCGAATTTCTAATCAAAGCTGTGAGATACTAAACAATAAGGGTTCTGTAATATTAACTGGACATAGAACGTCTGAAAATTGCTATATTATTAGCGAATCCAGCTCATCTAATCAAACATGTTACATGGTCCATACAGACGAGACTGATTTATGGCACAAACATCTTGGACATGTACATTATCAAAATTTTGTAAGTACTATAGTCTATATCCTTGTTGGTTGTCAAATTTGTTATACCAAAATCACTGTTATATAACTTGCATAAGTGAAGCTCTCTCAACAAGAAGAGTACAAAGATCAACATTGTTGAACAAGCAAAGCTCACAACAAGCAAAGATCAACCTTGACTGCAAGTATTGCTCACAAGACAAGATTCAAGAATACAAGACTTCAAGAAGAGTACAAGGCAGTTCGTAAAGAACTCAAGACACTTTCAAGGTTGAGCTACATCAAGACTTCAAGGCTTAAACTTCAAGGTCACTTGTTCCTAATGTTTTCAATGTCCTTACTTCATAATTGGGGTTTGATAGACTGTAAGTTGAACTTAGAAGTAGGCCATTTTGGATACATAAGTCATATGTATATGTCACATGAGTTAGGGCTGTTTGAGGGCTTGTCCTAGGCTTTCTTCGACTAGTCCTAGCTTTTCTTCGACCAGTCCAAGAAATTCCTCGACCAGTCATGAGTTTGTTACAAAATTCGGATATTTTCTATTAGGCTTCGACCAGTCCAGGAATCTGTTCGACCAGTCGAAGGAACAGTGTCGACTGCATCTTCGACCAGTCGAAAATCTTCGACTCAAAGTCCAGCGATTATTTACAGGGTCTTCGACCAGTCGAAGGAGACCTTCGACCAGTCGAAGGTGACCTACGACCAGTCGAAGATGACCTTCGACCAGTCGTAGAACGGTCAAAGCTTATCGCGCTCAATTTTTTTCAAATCTATTACTTCTTCGACTAGTCGAAGAGCTCCCTAGACCAGTCGAAGACGCGATCTGCTCACCTGTAAATTGAGCACGAAACTCAGAAGAATGAAGTGAATTAATTAATCCATTCAAGCCAATCTTTGTCAAACTTCTGAGAGATAATTCTGTGCTCCATCTAAGCTAAGTGTGCTTATTTAATATTCTCTTTCTTTAGCTTTATTTAATTGATTTTGTTTCTGCTATTCCAATCTAATTTGATAAGAGGAATTGTTATTCCCTTTCTTTGGAATCAAAATCAATTAAGGCAAGCCCTAGTTGGTTTAATTTAAAATCCATTAGAATTAGAACCATTGTAATTGAGTACTGGACATTCAATCATCTACTCTGACTTGGTTCTATCGGGCTGCTACAATGAAGGAGATAATTAGGTATTTTACATTTAATTGTAAATTCCTTTCTGTTTTGGTTTCTTTCAAGATTTGCCAGAAAAATCTTGTTGTATTGGTTATCTAAGGAGAGCCAGGAAAACTCAGAAGTGGGGTTTTTTTTAATTGTGTAAGCCCACGGACAAAGACACAATTGTAAAGGTTTTGGGTGAACCTGTGAAAACCTATTTTGTTGGTGAACACTAATATCCCTTGTGCGAGGATATTAGGAGTGGAGTAGCATTCTGTGTGGCTGTTGTTTAACAGTTGGTGAACACACAGGCGAACCACTATAATCCCTTGTGTTGTGGTTGAATGATTTACATTTCTAATCTTTAATTATTTATTTGTGGGATGTATGTATGGTGGTGAATGTTGTAATCATTTAATTCAAGCTTTGTGGGAATTTTGTAATAGTTTAGAATTTACTTTCTGCTATTCCTTTATCTGCTTGAAATTCAGTTTCCTTTAAAGTTGTTCCAGCAAGGTTGCCCTGCCATTTTTATGGTGTATGGCTGTCCCTAGAACAATACATTTGTGATTACAATTTATTTCAGTTTGTGCTTATTTCTGTATTCCTCTTTGGTTTGAGATTTGATACAAAGATCTTTCTAGAAATAAGGTTGTCCTACCATAAACTCTAGTTTTTGGTGAAAGGTTGTCCTTAGAACAACATTTGTATCAACCTCTCAAGATCAGATTTTTGAGGTTTTTTACTTTCCTACATTGTGTTTTATCTTGGCTATTATATTCTTTTTAATTTCGCTGTTATAAGTTTTATCTGGCATAGTCCTATTCACCCCCCCTCTAGGACATATAGCTAGGCCTTTTCAAATTTATATAGATTTAGCAAACAAGAACTTATAAGAGGTTTACCCAAACTTCAAAAATTAGATAAAATATGTGGTGAGTGCTAGATAGGCAAACAAACAAGGAACTCACACAAAAAGGTGAATTCAAATACCACATCAAGACCACTCGAACTCCTCCACATGGATCTAATAGGACCTACCAGAACGGAAAGTCGTGGTAGGAAAAATTATATCCTAGTAATAGTTGATGACTTTACCAGACTTACATGGGTAGTCTTCTTAAGGGATAAATCTGAAACCCTTGAAGAAGTAAGAAAAGTTCTCAAAAGGATTCAAACTGAAAAATCTTCTCAAATCAGTAAGATTTGTAGTGATCATGGATCTGAATTTGAGAATAGCAATTTTGAGAAGTTCTGTACTGACCAAGAAATATTACATGAATTCTCTGCTCCCAAAACTCCACAACAAAATGAAATGTGGAAAGAAAGAATGGGGTGCTTCAAGAAATTGCTAATGCCATGTTGAATAGCATGAAGCTCTCTAAAAATCTTTGGGCTGAAGTTGTCAACACAACTTGCTATACTATTAACCGAGTCTACACTAGCAAAGATAATAATAAAACAGCTTACGAATTGTGGTTCAATAAAAAGCCTACTGTCAAATACTTTTAAGTTTTTGGTAGCAAGTGCTATATTTTATAAGATCGTGAAAATTTGGGAAAATTCGATACGAAGAGTGATGAATGGATTTTCTAGGATATTCCTTAACAGTCGAGCTTATAGGGTTCTAAACAAAAGAACTGGTGTGATTCAAGAGCCCATCAATGTTGTCATTGATGATCACTTAAACACGCCAATCCCTAATTCAGATAATGATGAAGTTCTAATCATTGATAAACCCGATACTTCATCGAATCAGACTGATTCTGAGTTGAGGACTGTTAAAGATCATCCAACCACACAAATTCTTGGAAACCCTCTCACCGGTGTTCGCACTCGTAGAAAACTTGAGGATATATGTAATTATGTATGTTTTACATCCCAAATAGAACCATCTAACGTAAAAGAAGCTCTTGCTGATGAGAACTGGATTGTTGCATTGCAAGAAGAACTTAACCAATTCGTAATAAATGATGTTTGGTATCTCGTACCAAGACCTAAAGATAAACACATCATTGGAACAAAATGGATTTTCAAAATTAAGTCTGACGAGCGTAGTAATATAATTAGAAACAAGGCTAGACTAGTGGTACAAGGTTATACCCAAATTGAAGGAATTAATTTTGATGAAACTTTTACACCAATAACACGTCTTGAATCTATCAGACTATTTATATCCATTGCATGTTTTAGAAAGATAAAGATCTATCAAATGGATGTGAAAAGTGCTTTTCTAAATGGTGATTTACATGAAGAAGTCTATGTTGAACAGCCAATGGGTTTTGAAGATCCCAAAAATACTGATCATGTGTATCGGCTTAAAAAGGCACTTTATGGATTAAAACAAGCACCTAGGGCATGGTATGAGAAACTAACAAAATTTCTTTTAAGTCATAATTTTCAAATGGGATCTGTTGATAAAACTCTGTTTGTTAAAAAACATAATGATCATATCTTAATGGTACAGATTTATGTTGATGATATCATTTATGGATCAACTTGTACTGACTTGACTACTGAGTTTGCAGATTTGATGAAATCATAGTTCGAAATGAGCATGGTTGGGGAATTGACTTATTTCCTTGGATTGCAAGTAAAGCAACAATCTGAAGGAATATTCATTTCTCAGTCTAAGTATGCTTTGAATCTAATTAAGAGATTTGGATTTGAGAATGGCAAGAATTTTGATACTCCTATGAGTACTACGCTGAAACTCTCAAAAGACTCTAATGGTAAAAATGTTGATATAAAACTTTATCGGAGTATGATTGGTAGTTTGTTATATTTAACTGCTAGTAGACCTGATATTTCTCTAAGTGTTGGTATTTGCGTAAGATATCAATCTGATCCAAAAGAATCTCACTTGATTGCTATCAAGCGAATTATTAGATATGTCGCAAGTATTATAAATCTCGGTCTCTGGTATCCTCATAAGTCTAGTGTCCAATTAGTTAGGTACTCGGATGCTGACTGGGCTGGTAATCTAGATGATAGAAAATCAACCAGTGGTGGTTGCTTTTACATTGGAAATTGTCTAGTTTCCTAGTTTAGTAAAAAACAAAATTCTATATCACTTTCAACAGCTGAAGCTGAGTATATCGCAGCTGGTAATGCATGTACACAGCTTGTTTGGATGCAACGAATGATAAGTGATTATGGCATTAAACAGGATTCTATGTTATTACATTGTGATAATTCCAGTGCAATAAATATTTTAAAAAATCATATTCAGCATTCTCGTACTAAGCACATTGACATTAGATTTCATTATATTCAGGAATTAGTAGAAGAAAAAGTTATATCTCTGGAATATATTCATACCGAAGATCAACGAGCTGACATTTTCACAAAACCTCTAGATAAAAGCAGGTTCAAAAAGATGAAATTTGATCTTAGCATGTGTATTTTAAAATGATTATTTATGCCTACTTGTATCATAGTGTATATATTTGCTAGATTGAATTACAATTTTTGAATAATTTGCAAGAAATATGAATTTTTGGACATTCTTCGACCAGTCATAGATATCCACGACCAGTCGTAGATCTCGAGAATCACTTAAAATTTGGGGATTTTTGCTTTCTTCCTCATTCCGTTTTTTCTCTTTAAGGAGCCGAGCTTCGACTTGTCGAACCCACTGTTCTTGTTCTTCAAGGTTAGTGTTCCATATACGTTTTTCTTGCAGATCTGTGTCTAGATTGTTTCCTTTTCTAGCTTGAAGTTTCTATTTTAGATTTCATTGAGATTTGGGGTTTGGATTTTGAAAAATCCGTTTTGAGTAAACTCACTTCTCAATCCTTTGCAACTTCTTATTTTCTTGTTATCGTTGTTGCAAATGACTTCTAGAGGTAAAAAAACTACTTCCTGTGGTCCTTCTTCTTCCTCTAGATCGATCATTATTACTAAGCGTCATCTTCTTGTTCCCAATGATGATCCATCTTATGTTAGGGACATTAGATTACGTAAAGTTATTGTTGAACATCCTATTGATGTTAATCATATTACACCTTTTGACATCCTTCCTATGCTTGAAGCTGTAGGTTGGGTTAACTTATTACATTGGGGTAGGCAAGCATACCTGTCCATTGCCCAATCTATGTTTGCATGTATTAGTGACTTCTCACAGGATAATTTAACTTTTAAAATATCTACTAGAGAAGGTCCTTTTGACATTGATCGTCATTTAATTTCAACCCTTATGGACATTCCTGTGAATGATGAGGGTATTCCTATCCATAACCTAACTGATAAACCCTCAATTTCTGAAAAACGTATGCTCACTAGAGACTTGTGCAACATGGATGTTCACTGGATACAAAAAGGGAATGCACTTCCCGCAAGGTGTTTGTTACCCAAATACAGAGTTCTCCACAAAATCTTTGTATCTAATCTGTATCCTCGTTCGGGTAATAAAACTGACTTGACCTCGTTTATGGTTCGTGTTATCCATGCTATTGCCAGTGGTACTCAGATTTGTTTACTATCCTTAATCTGTCATTTCATTCTTCAGTTTAGACTCCATCCTGGTCATAGTAACATTCCTTTTGCCTATTTAATGACTGTATTGGCTACACATATGTTAGTCGATATGCCAATTGATGAGGCACCTATCCATCATCTGATTTTCAATAATACTAATATCAATAAGATGAAGCTAGAATTACTTCCTGAACAAGGTGGTGGTGGTGGTGGTCATGAAGAAGCTGGTGATGACATTAATATGGATGACATTTTTGAGGAACTGGATTCTGATTCAACAAATAATCCAGATTTTGAACCATCTGATGTTGATGCACATCTGAGCGCATTGGAGGATAAAGTTGAGAATATAAATGTAAAGATAGAAAACATGTATGTTGCTCATGATTTACAATTCAAGTACATGCGCAAATATCTTAGGCGATTAAACAAAGGCATGCACCAACTTGATCGCTCTATTCCTGCTCCGTCATCTGGTTCTAGTTCTGATTAGTTTATATGGGATTTTCTGGTCTGTAATACTTTATAACTTAGCACTAGGTTGACTGATTTGGAGTTGGATACTATCTTTGTTTTAGCTGGATATTTATTTTATGTGAAACTATGCTGAGTATCTCTATCTCTGGTTTTTGCTATAATCTCATAACTCCTCATGTTTACTCTCATATATCCCTTTAGTTAGTTCTCCTTTATTGTTATTTCCTTTGTCATATTGTGACAAAAAGGGGGAGAATGGTTTGTTCTTAACGATGTGATTGTGAGAGGAGTAGCACTGGTTATGTTACTCAGGGGGAGTATATTTGAACTAGTTGAATGAACTGGTTGAATGTTGAATGTTGAATGTTGAATATTGAATATTGATTTGCAGGTAAGCCAGTTGATATTAACTGGTTCATAATTCTTTAACCAGTTGTTTTACTTTATGTTTATCTTAGTTATATGTTTTGTCACTAATTTGACAAAGGGGGAGATTGTAAGTGCTATAGTTTATATCCCTGTCTGTTGTCAAATTTGTGATACCAAAATCACTGTTATATAACTTGCATAAGTGAAGCTCTCTCAAAGATCAACATTCATGAACAAGCAAAGCTCACAACAAGCAAAGCTCACAAGTACAAAGATTCACTCAAAGATCAACCTTGACTGCAAGTATTGTTCACAAGACATGACTCAAGAATGCAAGACTTCAAGAAGAGTACAAGGCAGTTCGTAAAGAACTCAAGACACTTTCAAGGTTGAGCTATATCAAGATTTCAAGATTGAACTACATCAAGACTTCAAGGCTTAAACTTCAAGGTCACTTGTTCCTAATGTTTCAATGTCCTTACTTCATGTTGAGGTTTGATTGACCTTAGGAGTAGGTCATTTTGGATACATAAGTCATATGTTTAAGTTACATGAGTTTGGGCAGTTCTAAGACTTGTCCTAGGCTTTCTTCGACTAGTCTTAGCTTTGCTTCGACCAGTCTAAGAAATTCATCAATCAGTCATGAGTTTGTTACAAAATTCGGATATTTTCTGTTAGGCTTCGACTAGTCCAGGAATCTGTTCGACCAGTCGAAGGAACAGTGACGACTGCATCTTCGACCAGTCGAAAGTCTTTGACTCAAAGTCCCGCGATGAAATTCAGGTTCTTCAACCAGTCGAATGAGACCTTCGACCAGTCGAAGGAGTCCTTCGACCAGTCGTAGAACGGTCAAAGCTTATCGCGCCCAATTTTTTTCAAATCTGTTAATTCTTCGACTAGTCGAAGAGCTCCCTAGACCAGTCGAAGACGCGATCTGCTCACCTATAAATAGAGCACGAATCTCAGAAGAATTCAGTGAATTAATTAATCCATTCAAGCCAATCTTCGTCAAACTTCTGAGAGATAATTCTGTGCTCCATCTAAGCTAAGTGTGCTTATTTAATATTCTCTTTCTTTAACTTTATTTAATTGATTTTGTTTCTGCTATTCCAATCTAATTTGATAAGAGGAATTGTTATTCCCTTTCTTTGGAATCAAAATCAATTAAGGCAAGCCCTATTTGGTTTAATTTAAAATCTATTAGAACTAGAACCATTGTAATTGAGTACTGGACATTGAACTTGGACATTCAATCATCTACTCTGATTTGGTTCTACCGGGCTGCTACAATGAAGGAGATAATCAGGTATTTTACATTTAATTGTAAGTTCCTTTCTGTTTTGGTTTCTTTTAAGATTTGCTAGAAAAATCTTGTTGTATTGGTTATCTGAGGAGAGCCAGGAAAACTCAGAAGTGGGGTTTTTTAAATTGTGTAAGCCCACAGATAAAGACACAATTGTAAAGGTTTTGGGTGAACCTGTGAAAACCGATTTTGTTAGAGAACGCTAATATCCCCTGTGTGAGGATATTAGGAGTGGAGTAGCATACTGTGTGGTTGTTGTTTAACAGTTGGTGAACACACAGGCGAACCACTATAATCCCTTGTGTTATGGTTGAATGATTTATACTTCTAATCTTTAATTATTTATTTGTGGGATGTATGTATGGTAGTGAATGTTATAATCATTTAATTCAAGCATTGTGGGAATTTTGTAATAGTTTAGAATTTATTTTCTGCTATTCTTTTATCAGCTTGATATTCAATTTCCTTTAAAGTTGTTCCAAAGAAGGTTGCCACTTTTTTTATGGTGTATGGCTGTCCCTAGAACAATACATTTGTGATTACAATTTATTTCAGTTCAGTTTGTGTTTATTTCTGTATGCCTATTAGGTTTGAGATTTGATACAAAGATCTTTCTAGAAATAAGGTTGTCCTACCATAAACTCTGGTTTTTGGTGTAAGCTTGTCCTTAGAACAACATTTGTATCAACCTCTCAAGATCTGAATTTTGAGGTTGTTTTACTTTCCTGCATTGTGATTTATTTTGGCTATCATATTCTTTTTAATTCCACTGTTATAAGTTTTATTTAGCATAGTCCTATTCACCCCCCCTTAGGACATATAGCTAGGCCTTTTCAGAGCATACGCCCAACTCCCGAGTTCCAACACATCACTTAATCAACATAGATAATGATGGTTAAATGTTGTCTGTATTAGTGCATTAAACATGAATGGGATTATACCAAATCAGCATATCACACTCCAGAGACAACTGAATTTCGCAAGCGGAAGACTGTAATAGATGTATAAGATACATGAATGTAGTAAGTCTCTGAAGTGTGATCATGTTACCAGGTTAAATATATACATGTATACTCCCAAAATGTACAAAATGAATAGACATGTGTGCTCCAAAATATAATTATAACTAGTGTAATGATATCTAGTCAGCATCCCAATAAGCCCCGTCGATCAGAACACGGTCTACATAGACCCACTTGATAACTGCATGTAGGAGAATTCCTCCTCATCATCATAAAAGTCCGGCTCCTCTTCGTAAACATCGCCATCATCTGCAACTATAACAGGGTCTGGTTGGTGTTTAAGCACCGTCCCAAAACGTAGGAGTGAGTGATCAACTCAATGGAGCTATAAAGCAAAGGTTAACATGTTATCAATTAGTCAAGCAGTAATGATAAAGTAATACGACAATCAGGTCCTAAGTACTTTTATTAATGCAAGGATGGTATGTAATAATGATGCATGCCCTCGCTAGCACTCCCTCTTGCAACAACATCTTACGATCGCGGCATGCACCCCTTCCTCTGTGCTCAACTCCAACGCCAAAGGCACATGCAAATGCAGTGCTTGTACGTGATTAGCCAAGTTCTTATTTAGTCTTATTCATACAGTAGGTTGGGAAGTTAAGGTACCTCTCTTATATCATTTCTCAAATGATGATCCATCTAAGGTCGTCAATCCAATTAATCACATACGATAGACAAGTTCTAGGTCGTTACGGGGAGACTCGTCACCATCAGTGCAAGCCTAGTTTATACTTGAAGCAACTACGGGAAGGCTCGTCGCCTTAGTGTAGTCCTAGTATATACTCGAAGTCACTATGGGTTCGTCATCTGATCGTAGGCCGACAGCTCGAATACAGTGTCTATACCACCGTATTCGGTTCATGAGTCTGGGTTGCTTACTGGACACTATGGGGAGGCTCGTCGCCCCAGCATAGGCCGACAGCATGACCATAGTGTCCCATACCACCATGCCCGGCTCATGAGTCTTAGTGGATCGAGGTACCAAGGTTAAACAGGTTTTGCACTGATAAGTTGGTACCTTAGATTCAAACAGTAGCGTCCATACATGATAAACATATATCGGGTCAACTGGGTTGCTTGACAAGCTCGATTGGTACGAGCATTCGTCGAGCCGATCACATGGAGTGCGTAAGCACTCTTGGTGGCCTAACCACTGCAAATAAGTAGCGTACGACTCGGGTTCATCGGGCGTGTCTGTCGTGGTTAAGCAGTTCAACCACCGTTCACACACATTTATTGATTGCCTTGACTACATAGTAGCCCCAATCACATTCCAAACAATAGCATTCACATCTAGTAATCCAAAACAGCATGTGACAACTTAAATCAGATATAAATCTTACTTGAGCAATTTAACAAACACATACTACACATATTATCATACATAGACATTTCATCCATACAGCACATAGTAGTAGGATAGGTTATATAAAGGATACTATATCCATAGTTAAAGGAATTGAGAATCATATATCAACACCCTCATTACATGCATTTAAACAAGCATTTTCACATTTAGGCATTTTATCAAACACTTAGGCTACACATATCATATACACGTAGTAAGGTAGTTATAACAAGTATTATAGCAAATCCCTTTATAATGGTTCACCATGCATACAACAATCATGAATTCTTACTCAATAAACACGGCAAGCATAAATCACAATTCCATACTCATTTACACATTTCAACAAACACATGGAATGCATTATAAATCAACGTAGTTTATATATGTACGTAATACACAGAAACCCTCGTATCTAAGCACATGTGATAGCAATCAAGCCAGCCATAAATCATTACTGACATTGAGAGCCTTGAAAACCAAAACCAAAATATTATAGTCTGCACCTTTCACTAGTAAACTCGTATCAAACTCAGTTTATATGTCAAGCCTTGGTCTATGGCACGACGGCCACCTATAGCATGAAATAAGTTAGATATTTCATCACTTACACTATTTGAAACCCTAAAATAGGTTAGGGTTAGGATTTCTTACCTAAAAATGGAACTAGAATCGCTGGAATAGCGATACGGTAGCGGTGATACGATACGTAGAGCGGCAAGGAAGAATCTCTACAATAAACCCTAGCTTTCCCTCACACTTTCTCTCTCTTTACTTCTTTTTCTTTTCTCCTCTCTTCTCTCACCTAGGGTTTCAAATTTGTATGGAATGAGAGAGTAGGGATTTAAGGCCTTTTTATAAGCCCAGGACTGATGGATATGGCCCCAAGGCCAAGGTATACTTAGGTTAGAGCCAAAGGGCGACAGTTTCGGTCCAACGGAACACTTTCGGAGGCTCCTTTTCTGCATGCGGTCGGACTTAAGCTCCCTAACATTAGATGTAGGTCAAGTTAAGTTTTCGGTATGATCGAATTTGTGGATCGACCGTGGCAGACCAGTTTCAGTTCAACAGTCGTTGACGCTCGATCAGGGCCATGAGTACATGGATCTGTGTATGAAATTTTTCCTGATCCGAGGGTGTATTTAGGTCAGATTCTGATGGTCTAAAACCTTAGATTTGGCCTGCAAGTGAATGGCCCAAATCACTTAAATCTGAGTTCATTTTCGAAAGGTATTCACGTTTCTCACACACTTCACTCTAAGTTCAAGTTGTGCATTTCTAGATACTACCTGGAGTTGATTTCTGAGGTGGTTGTCAAGTCCAATAAGGCGGTCCTAACCATATGATTTCGCAGTAATCGGACTTTCGACGCGCGATCTAGGTCTGATACGAAGTTTCAGTGTTCTCCCGAGAGCAACTGGGTTTAGAGATTGATCCTAGATTTCAGGATAATGTAGCACTAATGATACTACAAGTTTTGGGTCTTGCAGTTCGTATTTAAAGTGGTTCAAGCTAATTTCACAGCTAATCTAGTTTAGCACTTAGTTAATTTTGTCTAATTTTTAAAGGATTTGGTCCTGAGTGATTTCTACCTGAGGTGGTACTCGGGTCTTTGTACGGATTTTTCCAAGACGTTACAATCTACCCCCTTAAGAAAAAATTTTGTCCTTAAAATTAGTACATTTTCGTACTCCTCGAGAATCTGAGGATAGTTCTTGCGAACCTTGGCTTCTGTTTTCCAAGTAGCCTCTTCCTCAGTGTAGTGTGTCCACAGAACCTTCACAAGTGGAATCACTTTACTGCGCAACACCTTTTCCTTCCTATCTAGAATACGTGTTGGTCGAATACATAAGTAGCATCTTCACTCAACTGCACTTGCTCCTACTTGATAATGTGAGAAGGATCAGGAATGTATTTCTTTAGCATAGATACATGAAATACGTTGTGCATGCCTACGAGTGGTGTCGGCAAAGCAAGGCGGTACGCTACCACCCCCACTCGATCTAGTATCTGAAATTACGATGAAAACTGCTTTAGTTGAAGTTGAAATATGTCAATATGTCCTAGAGGGGGGTGAATAGGATTTTTAAAAGTTTTTATGGTTTATTTCAAATCCTATTACACTAATCCTAACAGCAGACACACATTAGCATTACTTAAAAATAACTCTATTGACTTCCAAGCCTAGTAGAGGATCCAATCACAAACTGTTTTAAGAAGTAAACAATATGCAACCTAGTTTATGATGGATATGACTGTGTAGGTATGTGAGGTGTGATCAGATAAAAAAATATGAATGCATTGGCATAAATCACACACACATAAGAGCAATCACAAACACAGTCATTTTTATAGTGGTTCGACTACTTGTCTACTCCACTCCCGGTAACCGTACTCAACCCTTGAGTGTACCGGATTTCATTAAGGAGGTTTCACAATGGTTCACCTCAAACCTAAGGTTTTAAATCAGATTCACCTTCAACATTTACAACCTATACTGAGGTTGACTATTTATGCTCTCACGAGCAAGGATCAATACAACGCTCCCACTTTTAGGCACACTGACCAAGGATCTTCCACAAGACCCTACTGGAGGTTTCTACATGGTTGACCTCAAACCCGAGGTTTCACATGGTTCACCTCAAACCCAAGGTTTTACACAGTTTATCTCAAACCCAGAGTTTTACTGGTTCACTCCTAACCAGATGTTTATACTCTCCACAGAGCAAGTGTCTACACAATGCACCCCCACGTACACTCCCGCCGGAGGCCTCCTTGAGGACTTCAAAGGGTGAGAACCACTTAAGACCAATCCTACAAAGGAATGATCACAAGTATCCTCTTGGACTCTAGATACTTACAAATAAGTTGATGGGTCCCGATAAGCACAATGCCAAAGATCTCCTCCTTGTTGACGAAGAGTCTTCTGCTCCCTTAACCCACAACACAAGATAGTATACCAATACTCGACTTCAGGTTGGGTCAAGGTCAAGATGGAATCATACTCTAAAAAATTTTCCTATTAGGAAGATAGAGCGATTCCAATCTTATGCATTCAAGGCATCCCAACTTAATGAAGCTGGAGGATCCTTGAATGCGGAAGTTCATTCCCCAATCCACTCTATTGAATATCAATGATGAGTGTGGATTGGAGGATGAACTCCCTTGAGAGAAAGGGCTTTGGATATAAGATATAAGTTGAAACACACAAAAACTCTCTCTACTTTCTCTCACAACAACAAAAGACAAGTCCTCTATATATAGGCAAAAAGTTCCAACGGATATAAAACGGTCACATTTATGACAGAGTTCAATATCATCGAGTATGTTCGATATCATCAAGCGTATACTCTCGATAGCATCGATGGTCTGCTCGATGACTCGAACTCAATGTCATATGCTTTTGAAACTTTTTCCAGTTGGTTGATGAATCGAAACTATTGTCGATGTCATCGGATTTCGAACTCCGATTCCATCGATGACAGGTTCGATCCATCGACACTTGAAAAAAATGAGAGAGACTTAACTTCGAAATATTTCAGGATTTCATGAACGATCGGAGAACCATTGAGATCATCGGAATTTCAATGTCGATGATATCGATATCAGAGTCGAGGCATCGATAAATCTAGCAAATTTTTCATTAAGCTTGCTGGACAATTTATGACCTTGTTCAATGCAATCAACCTGGTACCGATAACATCGATATTTGAATATCGATTCTATCGAAGGGCCCCTGATCATAGTTAAAAATATCCTGAAATATCTACTGTAATATATGCGCGCCCACGATCGATATCATCGATGGACCTCCAATCTAATCGATATTTAATTTCTGATCATATCGGAAGATCATCGATATATCGAAGGAATTTGAGATTTTCATTAAAAAATAGGGGCGCCGAAAATTTACCTATCGATCTTATCGAGCCACTTTTAATGGGCTCGAGATTTGTATATCGATGATATTGATAGGGAATCGATATATCGATAAATCAGTCCAGATGAGTATTTAGTTGTTGGACACTTTTAGTCCTTATATCGATGATATCGATAGGTGCATCGATAGATCGATAAATCCGTCCAGATGAATATTTAGTTGTTGGACACTTTTGGTCCTCATATCGATAATATCGTTAAGGTATCGAGGACATCGATAGAGCAGGTCAATCATATCGAGGGTGTTTCGATAAAATCGACAAGGCAAGAAAATCTTAGAGATTTTTCTATTTTGAGAAAAAAATTTCTTACCTTAAAACTCTATGATTTCTAACTTGCTTTTAAGGGTTTCCTTTACCTGGTGTTTTAAGTCATGGGATGTGAGGCTTTAGGTTTACCTGTGGTGAGCTTGAACACATCCGGTTGAGGTAGACGCTTGAATTGATCTTCCTATCAGGCTCTATAGACAATCTGACTCAACACTCACGTAACTTGACAAACCAGGGCACTTTCAGTATCTAGAATGGGCCAATGAATCTCAGCTTGAGTTTCCCCTTCTTTCTAAATCAAATGACTCCCTTCATGGGGAAAACTTTCAGAATCACATGGTCCCCAACCTCAAAATCTAGTGGTCGTTGTCTCGTATCGGTGTAGCTCTTCTGCCTGCTCTGTGCTCCAAGAACTCGACGCCTAATAATATCGATCTTCTCCGAGGTCACCTGTACTAACTCTGGACCTATTAAGCTCTTCTCGCCAACCTCTGCCCAGCAATGCAGTGCTTGACCGGGGCGCCCATACAAGGCCTCGTAAGGAGCCATGCCAATACTCGCCTGGAAGCTATTGTTATAGGCGAACTCTGCATAAGGAAAACAGTCATTCCAACTGTCCTTGAAATCTAATACACAAGCTCACAGCATATCTTCCGACACCTGATTCACCTGTTTCGTCTGCCCATCAGTCTGTGGGTAGAACGCGGTACTGAACTTCAACTTCACACCCATTGCTTCCTGGATACCAGTCCAGAAGATAGATGTGAATCGCGTGTCTCGGTCCGACACGATATCCATAGGAACTTCATACAGACGTACTATCTCCTTGATGTACAGCCTAGCCAAATCTTTTGTCGAGTTCGAAACTCTAATAAGGAGAAAATGGGCCGATTTCGTCAACTGATCCACAATCACCCAAATGGAATCATGTCCCTTCCTCATCTTTGGTAGCCTTGAGATGAAGTCTCATTTCCATTCTGCTATGGGCATGGGCTGAAGTAATCTTGGAGGTTGACAATGATCTACCTTGACCTGCTGGCATGTGAGACAATGGGACACATAATCTGCTGTGGACCTTCATGTTGTCCCACCAGTACGACCTCTTCATATCTCGATATATCTTCATACTACCAGGATGCATCACCATCCTTGAATTGTGAGTAGCTTCGAGAACCTCCTTTCTCAAGTCATGAAGATTTGGCATGCATACGCGGCCATGATAACGTAAGCCCCCATCCGTACCAACTCTCCACTCAGAGTTTGCATCATCACTAGCTCGTCGCCTCAACTCTAACAACCCTTCATCTACCCCCTGAGCCACGATGATTCGGTCATCAATCAGTGGTTGTACATGCATATGTACGATGCTCTCGAACGGCTCCTCAACTATAAGTTTCTGCTCAAAGTCTCGCACAAACTCTAGCATGTCCCACTCTGCTATCATCAGCGGAGCCACAAATGTTATCGTCTTCTTGTGGCTCAACGCGTCTGCCACAAGGTTGGCCTTGCCAGGATGGTAGAAGACCTCAAACTTGAAGTTCTTCAGGGTCTCCATCCATCATCGCTGTCTCATATTCAAGTCCCTCTGAGTGAATATGTACCTAAGGCTCTTGTGGTCGCAAAAGAGCTCGAACTTCTCTCCATAGATGTAATGTCTCCAAAGCTTCATTGCAAAGATGACAGCTGCTAACTCTAAGTCATGCGTAGGGTAATTTTCCTCATGCTTCCTTAACTTTCGCGATGCATAGGCAATCACCATGTCCTTCTGCATAAGGACGCAACCTAAAACAACACGAGACGCATCAGTGTATATCGTATACTTGACCTCTTGCTCTGGCAATATAGCATAGGGGCGGACGTCAACTTGTCCTTCAACTCCTGAAAAGCTTCCTCTGCCTTCTCATTCCAGGCGAACTTGAGATCTTTCCATGTCAGCTAAGACAATGGTCTGGCTATCTTGGAAAAATCCCGAATGAATCATCGATAGTAACCTGCCAAGCTAAGAAAATTCCTTACTTTGGTAACTGAACCGAGCTGCTCCCAGTCCTGAACTGCGGTTACCTTATCAAGGTCTACAGTTATCCCTTCTTTAAACACCATATGTCTCAGGAACTTTACTTCTTCTTTCCAGAAGTCGCACTTCTTGTACTGTGCAAACAACTGATTCTTCCTGAGAGTATCAAAGACTGCTCGCAGGTGCTCCCCGTGATCTTTCCGACTCTTAGAGTATATCAGGATGTCATTTATAAACACGATGACGAATCAGAATAGAAACGGCCGAAACACCCTGTTCATCAAATCCATGAACACGGTTAGTGTGTTAGTGAGTTCGAATGACGTCACACGGAACTCGCAGTGCCCAAAACTGGTCCTGAAAGCTGTCTTCTACACGTCCTCATCCCTGACGCGCAACTGGTGGTACCCCAACTATAAGTCAATCTTCGTGAAATACTGCACCCCCTTCAACTGATCGAACAGATCATCTATCGTGGGCAAAGGGTACCTGTTATTCACCGTCACTTGGTTCAACCTACGGTAATCAATATACAACCACAGTGATTCATCCTTCTTCATCACAAATAACATAGGTGCTCCCCAAGGAGACACACTTGGTCGTATGAAGCCTGCATCCAACAGATCGTCGATCTGTTTCCTCAATTCCTCCATCTCACATGGAGGCGTGCGATACGTAAGTAACGAGATGGGTGTCGCACCAGGCGCAAGATCAATGGTAAAATCGATCTCGCACTGAGGAGGCAGTCTAGGAATCGTCCTGAACACGTCTACGAACTCCCGAACTACTGGCATGCCCTCAAGTGTCCGACCATCAACATTCTCTAACAAGGTGGCATAACAGCTAACACGGCAGGGCCAACTGACCTGCACTAAAAAAGTAAAGACCATGCCCTCAGGTCCATGAGAAGTCACCACTTTGACATCACAATCAATTTATGCCCTCATCTCAGTGAGCCAATCCATACCGAGGATAATGTTGTAATGGTATAGTGGGGCAATGATCAGATCTACATGTACTATCCTACTTTCTAAGTCTATCGAGCAACCCTCATAAGTTCTGCTAACGTCTGAAAAAGTCCCTTTAGCTGTAAGGATCCTCACTCCCTTCATGGGAGCAGTACCCAACCCCAGTCACTTAACTGATGTGCATGATATGATCGAGATAGTGGACCCAGTGTCCACCAACAGGAAGATGGGTGTACCTTGAACGTGAGCCGTGACTTCAAAAGCCATCGGGGCTGTAGCTGAGTCTCAAGCGCTTCATCTGCAAGCGCGTGTACTCGAGCCTGTTGCGGACAGTTTGGCGGCAGTACCATAGGCCGTTGAGGTGGCCTGAAGCGAGGTGCAGGCAGCCGAAATGATGGATGTGCTGGTGCTGACCGCAGAGGCAGGGAAGTAATGGCCTGAGAAAGCTGGCAGTTGATCCTATGAGGTGGCGAGAAGTCGTTGTCCCTCGTCTTAGTGAAATAGTAGGTGTCTGCATGGCCCGCCCTCCTGCAGTAAGTGCACGATAAGTTTAATCGCCTCATAAGGGCTGGTGGAGCCGTGAACCTCGAAGGTGAGTCTGCACGAGGCCTCTTACCGAGGAATGGCCTACTCAGCGACTTGGGTCGTGGCCTAGGAACCATAGGCCCAAGAGTGCAGGATAACCTATCCCCGTCCTGCTCCTCTTGCAAAGACATGTTCACTAGCTTAGCATAGCTAGGTATGCTAGCGCAGCACATCTTCGAGTGGATCTTGGGTCACAGACCCTCAGAAAACCACCGCATCTTCATCGGCTCATCAGCTAGGATCAACGAAGCATACCTAGCCAGCTCCGTAAATCTATTCTCATACACTGCCACTGTCATCCCTCTCTGACGGAGGCGAAGGAACTCTCCCTCCTTCTCATGATGGTACATGAGAGGGAAATACTTTCCGTGGAAGCGCGTCTCTAAGGCCTCCCACGTCCACATGTAGCTGACAGCAGTAGTCCGCAGGGCACTATCCCACCACAAACTGGCCTCCTTCTCGAACATAAAGGTGACCAACTCCACTTGCTCTACCTCAGTACAGTGCAGCGGTCTTAACATCTTAGAGATGCGATCAAGCCAATAGTCGGCCTCCTCGGGTCGGTGAGTACCCATGAAAGTAGGAGGCCGCAAGCGTTAGAATCACTCGAATGTGTCTTTAGCACTCGCGTTCCTAGCAGGGTGCATAGGTGGTGCAGGTGGAGCCACACCCATACTCTAGGTAAAGACCCCTATGATGGTAGCCAGATACTGATGTTACTGCTGTTGTTACTGTATCTACTGCTACTGCATCAACAGCATCATTTGCTTCAGCCTATCAAGAGGCGAAGTGGACTGTGGTATGTGAGGCATCGAGGTAGATGCACGGTTCTACTCAGGAACTGATGGTGTAACAGGTGGTACCACAGGTGGTGCCACAGGCGGGGTCATAGGTGTCGACCCAGTGGTGGGGCCAGTGACCGACTGAGAATCCGGCATGGTGTCGTGAATGGGGCCCAAGCTGGGGTCAGTATGGCTATCGCTTAGGGGAGGTGCACCATCAAACGACTCACCTCGTGAGAGACGTGACGAGGTCCGCGTGCTCTTAAGTAGCATTCCCTAAATACAACATAGGGTGCAACCCGTGAGATTTAGAATATAACACAATTCTCCAAGCATTTTACACAGTCCATGACGAAAGGAGTCACATGCATTTCATTTAACAAAATTTGCCACAATACACGAGATATAGTTTTACATGAATCATGATTAGAAATGCATGTGGGCTATTCTAAGCAGGGTTCCATACACTAAAACTACAAACCAACTTGCCTCATTACTAAGCCTATCAAGCTATACATAGAAACAAGCAAACAAGCAACCAAACAAACTAAAAGATGACTACATGTACGACTAGTTGTCAGACTCTGGCGATGGTGGAGGTGCACCCTTGTCCTGCAGACAATATAGGATGGCCCTCAAGGTGCTGGACACCTTCTTAAATTTCTGTTTCACGAAGGCCTCGGTCTCTCTAAGTTCGGATATGATCATGGTTCTTGGATTGTCTTAGTTTTCTCAAAATACTAGCCTGGGCGGGGTGTCTACATAACCGTATACGAAACTCAGGTGGACCATAGCATCTAAAACTATGTGAAGACATCCTAAAAGATATAAAAGCACTTGGTGGGGCCCACATGAGTTTTGGATGCGGCTGAAACTTGGTATGACGCCTCATCCAAGTGGGAAACAAATAATAAATGGTCTGGAACTGTGAATACATCTAGGTGGGCCCAATATATGATTATGAATGTTTTAATGGGAGAGTAACCCCTCTTAACTATAGTATGTGGTGTGGCCCACCCAAGTCATGGATTGACTTTATTTTTAAGCCCGTGGCCCACCATGGAATGGTGCATCTAACTGATGGGGCAGACCCAAAGTTCAAGTGGACCCCATTTTGGATAATAGAGCCAAGGAAATGAAACAAATCTTTTTGACTCTTTTGAACATAAAATTTTAAGTAAAGCCTTGCCTCTATTACTATTCCTTTTACCAATGCATTCTAATACTTGTCTTTATTTTGCTAATTTTTAGGCCTCTAGACTCTAGATCTACCTCCAGACCTCTAAATTTTTACATATATATATAATCTCTTTCTAGTTGTGTGATGTTGTTATAGAAGCTAATGTGGCACATATGTTGTGTACTGGCAACTTGCAATTGACTTCCCAAGGTTTACGGGATATGGCAGTTTCCAAATCTATTCATCCAAAAGTAGATTCTAGAGTAGTTGTAGTTGCAGCCCGGGGTGTCAATGCTCCACTACCTGAGCTCCAGTCTGTTATAAGTAAACACTACACCAAAATCGTCATTTAGGAATGGTTTAAAACCGTTCCTAAATGCTTCAGGAACGGTTTCAAACCGTTCCTAAATGAGGCATCGCAGAAAAACAGGAACAGCTTAGAACTGTTTAGGGTACCGTTTCAGTTTTTAGAAACGGAATTTTTGGAACGATTTTAAACCGTTCTGGTGGGGCCACACAGCTCAACCTCATGGGAAGTTCCCATGAGGTCTACCGCATAGAAGCATATACATATATATATATATATAGATATTATCATTATAATTTTGAGAATTAAAGATATTCATTCATCCACAGGCTCAGTCACATTCATTCATAGAACTACGTGCTTAAGAGAAGTTTCCACAAATATTCAATTTACTCCAAAAGTTCCCAACCATTTAGAAAAATAAGGACGGCTCATCCACCGTACACGTGGCACATATCTATGGAATTCTAGACCAATCATAACATCCTAGAAAATCACAATGGTCAGTAGAGTTTAGCCATCTGATATCTACCTGAATTTGTACTGTTAACCACAATTCATTTACCCATGCATTCACCAATTGGACGGTTAAAATGTGTCCCATTAGTATATGATTTTGAGCTCCACTCCATCAAAGAGGCCCCTCGTTTTCGACAGTCCTGATGTAGGTAGATATACCCCACATGTAAGATGAATGAGTGACCACCGTTCATTAAAAACCATTTAAAAAAAAAAAAATCATTCGGTCGGATTGCGATGCTCAATACGCATGCATAATAAAATGTACACGCAGCACACTCGTACATCAAACTAGACCATCCAAATAGTGGGCAGTGGACATTTCATTTCCAGGCTTCTATAATCCAACAATTCCTTGCTCTTTTGAATAATCACTGCCTTCAGATATTACATCCGCTGCAAATCCTCCTCTTCAATGTCTTCTCGTCCATCCCTCACAACCCGAGCGATCTCTTCCACCAGCTTGGCCTGCACATCCTGATGCTTCACCAGGTTTGCCATGATACACTGCAGTGATGTGGACGTTATGCGCGTATGAGAGGGCTGCTGCTACTGTTGTGGCTGGAAGTATTGGTGCTGCTGCTGGGAGTTGGCCCAACTCCACACTGTTGGTAACGTAAAAAATCTTAACTTGATCCAAAACTTTTGTTGCCCGTTAATGGTTAATCAACAATGTTTCCTATGGTATAGTCCACCTAATAGTTGGCTCTGTTTCATTATCCAAATAATGTCATAAAATGATATGAAAAAAAATATAAATGAATGGAAAGTGTGGATACATAATAAATACATCAAGGTGGGCCCCACCATATTGGGTGAGGTTTGGTCTCACCTAATCAGCTCTCCATGGAAAGGCTAACCTATTGAAAGAGTTTAATGTAAAAATGCAATTAATAGGTTGGAAGTTAACTAGACTTGATAACTCTCCATTTGGAGAGTCCGAATTTGCATTTTAAACTCTCACTTTTCGTGGGTAGGCTATCCTTTTTCCATTTTTATTGAAAGTGGACCCCAGTTTGGTACTATTCCGCCAAAAGTGGAAAATTACGGTTGCGTCATTAAAAAGGTAAGTTGGATTGCATTTTCATTGACGTGATAGATTCGCTATTTACAGTATTACCCCCTCCTTTTGAATTGCACATCCTCACTTTGCTACTTTTGGTACTAAAAAGTTACTTTTTTAGTAACAAAAGTGGAAAAGTGGTGTATGCTACAAAGCATATGGGTGTATATGAACTATGAAGGGTGTTTCCGTTTTTTATCAAATGAGTTGGGTGGAAATATCACTTTTTAACTATTTCTATTGGGCCACTTTCCTTCGTTGATTTCGCCTCTTTTTTTCCTTTTTTCTTTTTTTGATGTTAATGTGGTGCATGTCGTATTTGTAGGTGGTCTCTGATAGTTGGGCATCTACCAGGGAGAACTAATAATGAGATCAAGAACTATTGGAATTCTCATCTGAGTAGGAGACTTGTACAGCTTCAAGGGACATAATGATGAAGTGCCTATGATAATCCACATTGGCAAGATAACTGGTGGGCCTAAGAGAAAGGGTGTTAAATCAAGCAGGTCTGCCATGAAAAAGGGCCGCACCAATGAGGAAATGAAGAAAGATGAAGAACATGACACAGGTGGAGGCTTTTCAACCGTGCCCCTCACAGACAAAGAAGACCCAAAAGACAATTTTGGTGAGAATGAGGAAAGAGAGAGAGAGAGAGAGAGAGAGAGAGAGAGAGCATGTTGTTGGGTGGTTCCTACAATGAGAATGGGGTGGGGATGGCCCATGGTGAGGAGTTAGAAAGTGTCTTTGGCCCACCTCAAGTGCTAGAGGATGTGATCTTTTCTTGTCATGATGATAGCATGGGAAGTGGGGTAATGGGCCCCACTAAGGAGAGAGAAAATCTTACTGTGGGCCTATTTCTAGAGAGTGAAAGTGGGAGCATGGGCCCCATTGAAGGGATTGAAGATGATTTCTTCTTCCTTGATGAAGTGATAGAAAGTGGGATGATGGTTGGTGCAAATGAGGAGAGAGAAACTGGGGTGAGTGGTGCTGATGAGGAGAGAGAAAAATCACATGTTTGGTGTGAGTGAGGAGTTGGGCCAACTTCAAGCTTGGGAGAAGAAGCTGACATCACTCCTTCCATTAACAAAGAGATAGACATGACTTTATTTTTAGAAGCTATTTAAAAGAATCTGAAAGGAAGAGATGGAAGAAGAGAAGCTTACCTTCACCTTGTTGTGATCTTGTAAGAGCTTCCATGATACAGAGGGAGCCATCAAATTTCAGTGGCATTATAGACAACTAGGAGTAAAGAGCCCCACCTTGTGTTTCCATCTGAGGAGCTAGAAAGAAGCTGGTTGGAACTGCAGGAGAAACAGCAGTTGCAGCGTGTGTTTGATGATAATGATGATGATGTTGCTGATGATGGTGGTAATGATGATGATGATAATGCTGATGTGGGTCTGTAGATGCATCCATGTTCATGTGAGGAGAGAGTGAGAAACCCAACCAGTTGTTGTGTTGTGAAGTTACATGTTTGGATACAACCAATAGGTTTATCATATGTTAAATTGAGACAATATGCCATAGTTATAGCTTGTATGCCAATAATTTAAGTGTTGGACATGGTAAAAGACCCATTTGAGGTCTCTAGTAAAAATATGTTTCATTTCGGCAAGTGTAAATGAACGAGGGAATTTTATGAAATTAATAGAATGTTTCAGACAATTAGTAGGCCATGAGCTATTGTATACCCAATAATTCCAGTGTTTTCCTGAGACAGTCCACAGAACTGCCATCCTGTGAGCCACATCATGCAAAGATCAACTTAAGTCAACCCAAAATCTACTTCTGTTTGAATTTCTAGGTGGGTGACATTAATTGGGGCTGAGTGTTTGGGACAGTGCAATAGATGAAAACCGAATGGTTCAATATCTCTTTTCCACCCCAAAACAGTATTTTATTCATTTCAAGTAACAAAAAATTGAAATGAGGAGGGCATTTTTTTGGAAGAAAAGCATTTTGTTCATCCCTGATCTCCAAGGTACTTCCAAACACACTTGAGTGTTTTGGATGAATGCATGGATACAGTTGAGACTAAAAATTGTAGCTACTAATAGGATTCTGTAGAACTTAAGAAACTTACTTCTGCAATAATTTCAACTGACGCTATTCCAATTTCTTCTCTTAATTCTCTAAGGGCTGCAGCTCTTAGTTCTTCACCATCGTTGATACCACCCTACACAAAGAAATGCCAAACTTGTATTGAATTGTGCAGAATTCAAAGTTTAAATTATCTAACTAGATATCAGTATCGTTTAAGATCTGTTTCAAAAAGTGGTCTTATTGGCTGATAGTTGGCCACATTGGTCTTCAGAAACAATATTTTCAACCATGAAATAGTCCATCAATTGTTTTTTATTTTATCCATTGTTAGAGAGAGAGAGAGAGTTAAAAGATAAATCTTTCGGGAATAAATTAAGGTCGAAACTAAATCCATTGCTCAAATGCTCGAAAATTGAATTCAGCTGAATGGTGACTCAAGCAAATTTACTGATGTAATTCAGTATTTGTGAAACCCAAAACTCAATTGCACTCTAAAAATTTGTTGTAAGTTGACTGATTACTTCAAAAAAAAAAAAAAGGTGTTTCATAGAGAAACAAATTTACAAGGAATAAGAAATCTCTCATATAATTCAATGATTTACATTAGTAGCTACAGGCCTGTAAAAATAAAAGTAATAATAAATTATGAACGTAGAATTTATGTAAAAACAGAGAGTGGTAGGAAAATAAAATCACATAATAGAAGGAAATCTCCTTACCCCGAATAAAGATTCAAGCTTGTTCTTCACCAGGTAGTACTCTTGCTTCACTTGTTAAAGGCATCTCATACATCTGCAACAAAGCTTCTTATTCATATTCAAATAAAGATAGACACCCACAGAGGAATCCTACACATCCAGGAGAACTGGATCTGTTTCCTTACTGCTACCATAACATAGAATTCTAATTAATTACAGTACATACTAGAATAATTTCAACATTATTCCTTATGTGAAAGGAGCATCACCTTGGCAATTTTTGCACCAGAGGCAGCAGCTAGAATAAAAGCCCCTGTTAATATGATAATCGTGTTTGTCCCATCACCTCCCGTTCCAACAATATCAACCACATCAGTCATTCCTTCAACCTTCCTACATCATTTGAACATTGTCCTCACCAATCCCACAACCTGCAAATGCAGAGATCTATAAATCTATAAAGGAGTAATATGCTTATCAATTTCAGTCTATGAATCAAACTTATGGAGCTTCTCTCTCAATCATGCTTATCAATTTCAGTCTATGATAGAAGCTTCTGCCTCCTCTTCAAATAAATCCACCCCATTTATCAAAGATTCAATAATCTGCAATTTTATTAAAGATCATAGAAACAAAAGCTATTAATAAAGATAGAAAAACTATAATAATAGCACACCAAAGTCCAAATCCAACTCAGAAGGAATGGCCAACCCTCTAGATAATGATATTATCTAGAAAAGAGTGATGAAGGCAAGACACTGAAACTGATCATAAGATTTTACAACTCACATGATTGTTAGTTGAAAATTTTTCAGAAAAAGCTTAAAAATCAAAACCCATCAAGCAATCTAATGTTCCAGGCCAAACGATCAATAGATAAACAACATGATATTGAACTCTTGAATTGACAAACCTGACAGCATATAATCATTCATGATATTGAACTCTGATGCAAGAAGCAAATCTCTCCTATACAGATACCTGAAAATAGGCAACAACAATGCAGTGTTAGCCAAACTGGTAGTCTACTTTCAGTAAAATGTTTTATCTGTGATATAATTCCTTATAATGCAGTGATGATTGAAGCCATCAACACATTTGTCACAAACCTGCATTACATCTATCATGTCCAGTCTATAGAAACAATTAATCAAGTAAGCTATACAATCAAAACATATATATCCCTTCTCCCTCATGTCAATCAAAACATCTATCATGTCCAGTTTATGGAGCCAAGAACTAACTGAGTATGGCATATCTATTCCTTCTCCCCTAAGAAAATACACCTGATCATCCCATTCTATATAAGCGCCATCATATCCTGTAAGCCACCAAGCAAAACCAAAAAGCATTTTTTATATCCCTTCAAGAATGAAAGCATTTTGACACAACTTGGAACACTTCAAAGGAAACCTGAGTAATAGTAACTATAGAAGCCAGTAGGTGGGTGGTACAAGGCTTGCTTGGTGTTCCATGCTTTGGTGCTAAAAGTAGTGTTCACTGATGAAGATACACGAGATTTAGAATCAGATGGGCCACCACCATTCCCAGAAGCCTAAAACAGAAAAACCAAACATTTAGGCCTTTAAAGTTAACACATCAAACAACATAAGGTGAAAAGGGCCATTACAAAAATAATAGTCCATTTGGATGGAAAGAACATCACCCACGTACAAAGAAATTGATAATATCAGGATTCTAGAACCCACTAGCACAGTATCACAGACCATGGTTTTACATAGGACACATGAGTAAACCTGACATTTTAATACCAGTGACCTGCAATACAGACTTAAGTATCTACAACTGATAGTATTATAGATACTAGGTGTTAAAATGCCTGACTAAACCTGCCCATACTATAGTTTGATTCACCGATAGCCCTTCCAAATAGTTAAGGGGTGAATTTGGATGCCCACAAAAAGGCGAGGCAGACAGAATCCTTCCATGCCCAAATCAATATCTGTTGTTTTCCAGATGATGGATGGTCAGATACTGGCTTGAAACGTAACAAATGTTGATTTGAGGTGGAGAAACCCAATCCCACTAGGTGGTGTTTGGGAGCTTGGAAAATAAAAGGTGAAAGTAACATTTTCTTTCAAAGTGAACTCCCAATAAGGGGAAAAATCTCGTTTCTTGGAAAGTATTTTCCGCACAAATATTTCCCAAGCTCCCAAATAGGCCCTTAGTAAAGTTCTAGTTCCTACGCGAACCAAGCATATAACGGACAGATAGACATCTGGTGTTGACAGTTACGGGTACATCCAAACACAGCAATTTTACACGACTGATCAATTCCATCCGTGGAAAGGGAGATAACAGTCAAGGAGCTTCAATTTTGCTCAAATCCAACAAGTTCTGAATTTTGGCATATTTGGGGTCGATCATTCACCGAATTTGAAGAAATTTGCATCAAATAGAAATTGCAAGCTGCGGTGAAATTAGGGTTCCGTATTTCGCATCCTGATTTCGCTGAATTCGTGACGAATGAAAAACAGAATCGCAGCAAAGTATGAAACGGTTGAGTTCGGCGAATCTGGTGACCGATCAACCCCCAAAAATATCAAAAGCGTGATTTTATTCCTGCAATCGGAGAATAAAATGGAAAATCGATTAGAAGAAGAGCAATCGAACTCATGAATTAGAAGATGGTTTTGTCGTGGATTCATAGCTTCGAAGAGATCGGGAGAGGGAGATCGAGAAAGAGGGTTGAGATCGGGAGAGGGAGATCGAGAGAGGGAGATCGAGGGAGATTGAGAGAGGAGTTGAGATCGTGAGAGGGAGATCGAGAGAGGTTGAGAGAGGGAGAGGGAGATTGAGGGAGATGCAGACGGCGATGGCATAAGGAAATGAAGGATTTACAGTGTTTTGAGGAAATGAAGAAAAGCATTCGGTCATCTGCGGTAATTGACAATAATGTGGCTCTCGGGCCATGTGAGGTCCACTCAGAAGTTACTAATAGAATCTATTCCGTCCATCTGTTTCAATATAAAACACTAAAGCATAATAATAATAAATACTCACATCCAACACTCAATTAGGACACACCAACAAAACGATGGAAACAACAGTGTATAACAGCAACTAGTCAAGTACGGTTTACTACCGTTTCAAATCAGAAACAGCGTAGAGCCGTTTCTGAACCAAACTCCTGACCGTACCAAATAGACGATTTTGGTGTAGTGAAAGTTACTATTAATATTCATCCTTTACATTAAACCGTGATGGCAGAACCCGATTAGTTGGAAAAAAGGCTAATTTCATGATGATGATTACATTTAACTGTGATATGCCAATGTGGGTGATAATGGATAGATCTTTGATAAATGTATGATCTTTATGTTGTGTTATTAGTATATGGCTGTCTATGGATGTTCATATTTTCTACATCTCATCTTATAATATTTGCAGGTGAAGAAGACACTCCCATCAAGTTGTTCATGCATTTGAATCTCCTTGTAAGCATTCTTCTTATGATCTCTTAACCTACCAATGCATAGTCACTTTTTTAATTTCTTTCTCTACTTTTCTTTTTCTTTCCAAAGGTCTATAAGTGTATGTTTGGACCTTTGTTCATGTGGAGATGCATACAAAAAGTTGTATACTACATCTCTCTTGCATCTTACTTATTTTTTGCCTTTTGATCGGTAAGTGAGATTTTCATGGAGAACGTTACATTGAACATCCATCTTAAGTATCTTTCTATTTTCATTACAACCAGGCATTAATTTCATATATTATAATTAAATATTCGAATATCATTTTATGCGAATTTTACAATTTATTTTTGTACCGCATCTCCATTTTAGGCCAAAACACCAAAAAGCTTGGCATCTAGGGTTAATGAAGATCTTATTCCAGCTTGACAAAAAGTTACTAGACACGGATATCTATCAAAGACTAGTCCTCAAATTGGAAGATATGTGACTAATTTTAAAACAGTTCCATGACATGCTTACCTCAGTAGGAATTCACTAGTTGGTCTCCATATGCAATTATCTCATATTTAGATAACATCAAAATATGTGCAAGTTAAAACATCATACTCAAATGATTGCAATATGATTACTCGCAGTTTTGCCATTAGTTGGCGTTGGAAGTCTTTTTGCTGGAAAAGCTGAAGGAAGAACGAATGTGTCTGCTGGTGAGAAGGTATAGGTCTCATCTTTTTAAATTTCTTGTGCTTTTGTTGTGCTCATGTCAGTCATGTGGTTGGCACACTATTCTCTTTCTGGACCGAATTGAATAAGTTGGTTAGTGATGTGCTTGCTTTGTATGAGTTGATTTCATCTTCTATCAATTGGAAATACTTTTTTTTTATCTTCTTTACTTGGGCTCTTGGTGTGAGACTATAAGAATATATTAGCTATTGTCATGGACTCAGCTATTTCAGAAATATGGTATGATTCAGGGAGTAATTCCTGACTTGTGAGTACAAGTAGGCTGTTTCAATGTAGCTCGCTCTGTATTAGATCCTTAATCTCCTACTTTTGTATTTTTCTAGCTTGTTAGTCATCAAGCCATTATCTAATAAAAATGATTCATAGCTCGTCAAAAAAAAGGCCTAGCGATCTTCCCCTGCCATCCAACTTAAAAATGTCCAGCTACATGTGCACATGTAATTTTGGTACTAGAAGGGGGCAAAGATTGGGCTGGAATATGGACAGATTTGGGAAGTTTGGTCGATTGTTCTTAGGTTGTAAATTCAAAAAGTCACTACGTGAAAAATGGAAAAAAATGACGGATTTAGAGACGGTTCTGGACCGTCTCTAAAATTGCTTGGTTTAAAGACACTTTAGAGACGGCCGTAGACTGTCTTTAAAATTAGGGACGGCTTCTGACCGTCCCTAATATTGTCTTTAAATGTTCTGCGTCCGCAAATAATTTAAGACGGTCTTTAACCGTCTTATATAGGTCATCTGAGACGGTCAAAGACTGTCCGTATTAGAGACGGTCTTCGACCGTCTTATATGTGGTCATCTGAGACGGCCACTGGCCGTCCGTATTAGAGACGGTCATTGACCGTCTTTTACTTGTAATCTGAGACTGTCAAAGACCGTCTCTATTAGAGACGGTCCTTAGCCGTCTTATTGCCTTGTCAAAAACCGTCTCTATTAGAGACTGTCACTGGTCGTCTCTATTAGAGACGGTCCTTAGCCGTCTTCTAGGACCTTGGAAAACCGTCTGTATTAGAGACGGTCCTTATTAACCATCTCTAATGCTCAAGTACGAGTTGAACTATTTGGTTTAGAAAAAATAATTAACAATGTTTTTTAAAAAAAAAACTGTAATTTTATAAAATTCTACATTTTGAAAAAAAAAATTAAGAACTTTGAATAATGTTGATAACTTTGAAAAAAAAAATATTTCAATAAAAAAATGATATTTTGAAAAAGAAAATATAAAAAATTAAACAAAATTGTGAAAAAATTGACAAATTGTAAAAAATATATATTTTTTAAAAAAGAAAACTAGATTTTGTATTTTGACCAAAAAAAATTAAAAAGTCATATAACAAGATTTCGATAAAAAAATGATATTTTGAAAAAGAAAATTTAAAAAATTAAACAAAATTGTGAAAATTTTGACAAATTGAAAAAAAAAATAATTTTTAAAAAAGAAAACTAGATTTTGCATTTTGACAAGAAAAATTGATAAGTTATATAACAAAAGCGATATTAAAAAATGATATTTTGAAAAAGAAAATTTAAGAAATTAAACAAAATTGTGAAAAAATTAACAAATTGTAAAAAAATATATATTTTAAAAAAGAAAACAAGATTTTTTATTTTGACAAGAAAAATTGAAAAGTTAGATAACAAAAGTGAGATTTTGATGATGTGTTGTATATCCTTGCCGCCCCTATGTTTTTCCAACCCATTTTTGGGCCGGGTATAAAAAATTGTGTAGATTTAAATCTTGAGTGGACCAGACCACTAGAAAGAATGATAATATAGTACCTCGCCATTAAAAATTATAAAGAGCCCATCGTAAGGTTTTATTAATGTTTATTTGCAATCCAACTTGTTGATAATGTAAAGAATATCTAGATGAAGGTAAACTGCAAAGATCAAATTGATCCAAAACTTTTGTGGCCTTCAAAAGGTTTTTAATAGTTATTCATCATTGTTTTGATCGATATGGCCCACCTGAGATTATTGAGTTCTTGTGATTTGAAATTACATCCTAAAATATGATGGAAAAATATATGGATGGTGTCGATATACATAAAATATATCAAGGTGGGCCCTACACGGTTAGAGTAACACTCATGAAGGAGTTACCTAAATATTGAAATGGTACTATAAGGTCACCTCATGGGAACTTCCCATGAGGTTAATCTGTGTGCGCCCCACCATGATGTGTGTAGAACATCAGCACCATGCATTTGATGTATCCCCTTTAAGTCCAAAAATCAGTCATATAAGAAACTCAGGTGGGCCATAGCATCTAAAACTATGCGAAGACATCCATAAAACATATAAAAGCATTTGGTGGGGCCCACATGAGTTTTGGATGTGTATGAAACTTGGTCTGACTCCTCATCCAAGTGAGACACACATAATGAATGGGCTGGATCTATGAACCACATCTAGGTGGGCCCAATAAATGATTATGAATGTTTTAATGGGAGGGTAACCCTCTCAACTATAGTATGTGGTGTGGCCCACCCAAATCATGGATTGACTTTATTTTTAAGCTCGTGGCCCACCATGGAATGGTGCATCTGATTATGGGGCAAATCCAAAGTTCAAGTGGACCCACCATAGAAAAGAGTGGGAAAGTGACACCCACTATTGAAACCTTCTTAGGGCTCATCGCGATGTTTATTTGAGATCCAATCTGTTTATAAGTTAATACAGACATGGATGCAGTTGAAACTTGGTCTAATTCCTCATCCAAGTGGGACACACATAATGAGTGGGTTGGATATGTGAATCACATTTACGTAGGCCCAATATATGATTATGAATGTTTTAAGGAAACCCTTCTCCATTACATTTAAGTGAGTTACTCGTTACCCTTACCAGAGTAAACTCTATGGGGTCCACCATTATTTATTTATTTTATCCACTCCATTCATCCATGTTAACAGATAATTTGAGGTCTAAAGAACAAAAAGGAAGCATATCCAAAGCTCAAGTGGACCACACCATAGGAAATAGTGTGATTGAACCTCTACCATTTAAAATTTCTTGGAGGCAATAGAAGTTTTGGATCAAGCTGATGTTTGTGTTTTCTATTCATTCATATATTTTTGATATTATGAACAACCTTTAACCGTTTTTGGACAATCTGATCAGTCCAGATTGAAGAGTAATAACTTCAGATGTTTAAATCAAAATTCACTCAAATTGTTGATCAATCTTGTTTGCCCATATCTTTCTCATATGTAGCATGATTGGGGCGAGTAACCGTTTTTAGACGTTGGTCGGTGCTCTATGGGTCCCACCATGATGTATATGTTTTATCCATGCCGTCCATCCATTTTTACAAATCATATTAGGCCCTGATACCAAAAATGAGAGGGATATAAATCTCAGGTGGACCACACCACATGAAAACAATAGTGATTGGATATCCACCATTAAAACCCTCCTAAGGCCCACTGTACTTTTTATTTGACATCCTATCTGTTGATTAGGTTAAACAAGCCCAGATGAAGGGGAAAAAACTATGCGAAGACATCCATAAAACATATAAAAGCATTTGGTGGGGCCCACATGAGTTTTGGATGTGTATGAAACTTGGTCTGACTCCTCATCCAAGTGGGACACACATAATGAATGGGCTGGATCTATGAACCACATCTAGGTGGGCCCAATAAATGATTATGAATGTTTTAATGGGAGGGTAACCCTCTCAACTATAGTATGTGGTGTGGCCCACCCAAGTCATGGATTGACTTTATTTTTAAGCTTGTGGCCCACCATGGAATGGTGCATCTGACTGACGGGGTAGATCCAAAGTTCAAGTGGACCCACCATAGAAAAGAGTGGGATAGTGACACCCACTATTGAAACCTTCTTAGGGCCCGCCGCGATGTTTATTTGAGATCCAACCTATTTATAAGTTAATACAGACATGGATGCAGTTGAAAATTGGTCTGACCCCTCATCCAAGTGGGACACACATAATGAGTGAGTTGGATATGTGAATCACATTTAGGCAGACCCAATATATGATTATGAATGTTTTACCGAAAATTTGGGATTAACACACACCGTTCATCCATTTTTCGAGATCATTTTATAGAAATATATAAAAAATGAATCATATTCAAAGATTAAATGGACCACACCACAAATAAGGGGAACAGATTGGCTACTCCCCCTACACCATCAAATGGCTGGTGGTTGGTGCTGTGTGGGCCCCACCATGATTTATGGCCCCACGACCATTTTTTTTTTTTTTAACTTTTAAACTAGTTGGATTTCAAATAAACATTACGATGGGCCTTAGGATAGTTTCAACGGTGGGAATCACCCTCCCGTTGTTTTCTGTGGTGGGGTCCACTACAGATTTTTATCCGTCTCATTCTTTGGCCCGTGATATCTCAAAATGGATGGACGGTGTGGATATAACGAATACATCATAAGTTTTTATATTTTTAAAATAATTTATATATATGGAAAAGGTTCTATATGTCGAGCTCATGAGAACTCCCCATGAGGTCTAGCTGTGTGGGCCCCGCCATGACTTAGTGTCGTAAATCAACACCGTGCATTTGATGGGTCCCCTTTAAATTATGGGATATCCCAAAAATCAGCCGTATACAGAACTCTGGTGGGCCATACCATGTAAAATCATGTGAAGACATGCCTAAAACATATAAAAGCACTTGGTGGGGCCCCACCTGAAATTTGGATGCGTCTAAAACTTGGTATGACCCCTCATCCAAGTGGCACACACATAATAGATGGGCTAGATTTGTGAACCACATCTCTGTCTCAAGTGGATGATAAAAAAAATGAATTATATCTCAATCTCAAGTGGACCACCTTAAAGGAAATAGTGTCGAATGAATTTTGACCATTAAAAATGTTTTGGGGGCCATAAAAGTTTTGGATCACGCTGATATTTATTTTTTCCCTTCATTTGGGTCTTTATGACCAAATCAACAGATTGGATGTCAAATAAACAGTACAGTGGGCCTTAGGAGGATTTTAATTGTGAATATCCATTCATTATTTTTATCCTGTGGTGTGGCCCACCTAGGATTTATATCCCTATCATTTTTTGTATCAAGCACTAAAATTATTTGTAAAAATGGATGAACGGAATGGATGAAACATGTACATCATGGTGGGGCCCACAGAACACCGACCACCAGCCACCATCCGGCCCAAATTTGGGCGCGGCTCTGTTTGAGCGCGCCCAAAATTGGTGGACGTGGGTCAGTGCTCTATGAGTCCCACCATGATGTATGTGTTTTATCCATGCCGTCCATCCATTTTAAAAAATCATATTAGGGATTGACGCCAAAAATGAGAGGGATATAAATCTCAGGTGGACAACACCACATGAAAACAATAGTGATTGGATATCCACCATTAAAACCCTCCTAAGACCCACTGTACTTTTTATTTGACATCCAATCCGTTGATTAGATCATACAGGCCCAGATGAAGGGAAAAAAGTTATCCGATTGATCCAAAACTTTATGTGGCCCCCAAAAGGTTTTTAATGGTCGACGCTCATTCAACACTGTTTCCTATAATGTGGTCTAGTTGAGATTGGGATATACCTCGTTTTTTGTCTCATATCATAAAATGAAATGGAAAAATAGATGGACGGCAGGGATGAAACACATACATTATGGTGGGGCCCACAGAGCACCGACCACGTGACACCGCGAGAGAGACTTAAGTCTCACTCTCTCGCTGTCCTCTCTCTCTCGGTCCTCTCTCTGTCTCTCTCGCTCTGTCCTCTCTCTCTCAGCTCTCTCCACCGCGCCCTCTCTCTCTCGGCTCTCTCCACTGCGCCCTCTCTCTGTCTCTCTGTCTCTCTGTCTCTCTCGGATTTAGCTCTCTCTCTCCACCGCCCTCTCTCCACTGCCCTCTCTCCACCGCGCCCTCTCTCCACCGCACCCTCTCTCCAACTCAAACAGGTATCTCTCTCTCTCTCTCTCAATCTCTCTCAATCTCAAAATCGATTGAAACGATTTGGGGATTTAGGGATTTAAGGATTTGGGGATTTGGGGATTTAGGGATTTGGGGATTTAGGGATTTAAGGATTTGGGGATTTGGGGATTTAGGGATTTAGGGATTTGGAGATTTAGGGATTTGGGGATTTAGGGATTTAGGGTTTAAGGTGGGCCCTACTGAGTTTACTCAACCTGTAGTTAATAGATTAGATGAGGAGAGCGATACAAAATGATTGTAAATGGGTTATGCATACATTTAATCAACTGTTTCTAGTTCAGGTGTTATTTGTACATTTTATTGTTTTTTATGTCTAATTTCAACTATCTATGGATAGTTTACTTGTTGTTCAAGCCCTTTTAACATCAGTCCTTTGTAAAAACCTTAGTTTGCATGAAATTTCAATGCCTTATAACTAGGTTTTGTGACTTCAACTGAGAACAGAATATCTGACCATTGGATTAATACATGGATACACATTATTTGTTTGTTCTAGGGATTAAGTAATCACACCTTTTATTTCATGACATACTCTCATTCTCCTTTTATTTTGAGGTTACCTATAAAAAATAAAAGAAATTCCTGCATTTTAATTAGCACCCCATGGGAATTGACACAATTCAACTTGATTCCATTTAGTTTACGTGAATCATACGATTTGGTTGGTTGTACCAAATTTCATGAATTTTGCACCAAAATAGACTGATTAATCATGAAATTTCATGATATTCGGTGCAACTAAATGCAACCTTAATCAATATATAATAATTCATGATTGTTAATGACTTTTCATTTCATGATTTTCTTTTAGGTTGTGGTTGATTTAAGGATATCAAATATTAATATTGATTGAGGTTTGTAATACTAATCTTCAATCTTTTACATTGGCAAAGGGTGTTTTTGAAAAATTTTAATTATTTATATTTTTTTCTAAAAAATCTGTTTAATAAGAATAAGATAGGTTGGGTTTTTAATCTGTTTAATAAGAATAAGATAGGTTGTCATGCATGCTTATGACCAATACTTTGCGAAGGAGCACATTGACTACCGGGCAGTTAAATTGTTCGTCATCTGTCTCACGACACTAGTGGTCATCATATTGCTGAGATTCACCAGGTGATGATGTGGTTATTTCAAACATACGGCTTTGTGTAATGTCAGCTATTTCATTTACTTTGGGTTGGCATTTGTAGAGTCTATATAGGGATTTGGGTGCACAATGAATTTTTGAGGTTATTTTTTCACTGTATCCATATTCTCCTGGCATTCTTCACTATTGTATTTAGAAAAGATAAATTTCGATGGTTGATGCTCCCAAGGAAGTTGTTGGTGCAGTTTTGAAGTATATGGGTGCCTCATACAACACAAAGGACGTTGAGTCACAAGTTGGTGGTGGAAGGAATGCTACCATGCAGAACTTGGCAATGCTTCAAAGATAGGTACTGAGATGAAAATGTTTTTCAGCTTGTTGCTTGTCATGCTCACCTGACTGACTCTTTTATCTCTTATAAAGTTTTCATTTTTACTAAAAATTCATCTTGCATGCTGTTACTAAGATTGAGTTTGGTTTGAGAGTTGTACATGCACTCCCCTATTCATGATTCTTGTTGATTCTAATTCCATAGTATGGGGTACATGGGGATTAGAAATTGGATTTGACTCATCTTTTGGCTCATGCTATGAACTGAGCTGGAAAAATGGATGGACATTGTGGATATAAATTAGATACATCATGATGGGATTGGGGTCTTTTGGCTCATGCTATAGACTTAGCTGGAAAATTGGATGGACATTGTGAATATAAATTAGATACATCATGATGGAATTGGGGTCTTTTGGCCCATGCTATAAACTTAGCTGGAAAAATGGATGGACGTGTGCAATATGCAAGTAACTAATTCCTCAACCAAGCCATGGATGGAAATGAGTGAGTTATGACTGATTTACAAAATGGTTGTTACTTGTTAGGGATGTTTCACTATCAATTATTTTATTAAAATAGATGGCTATAATTAGAATTAATAAATGAGTAGGATTAGTTCTTTTTCATTGGAAAAGGTGTGAGGGATTTTCCTAGGAGCGCAACAATCCTTTGCTCAAAGTGATCCTTCTAGATTGAGGAGAGATTCCAAATCCATCCTTTTTTTCTTCTTTTCTCTTTCCATCCCCAATTCTTCAACCAACAAATCACTCTTCATTTTACAGCTTTTAGACATCTATCCTACATCCTTCTTGACCTGTCTAATGTGCATGTGGCATACATGTAGATCAATCCAACAATCCTAACAAATAAATGGTTAGAAAGAAAAAAGGACAATGGTGCAAATTCAAAATGCAAAAGAAATGTTTCAGATTGTCTAATCAGTACAATTTCTGAGATATATGCTCCATCCACAAACAATTTGGAGTCTCTGACAATCTGGATTGACATGCATGTATACCACATGTATGCTGGATGTGTCACCACCACTCACTTAATACAGTTGTGGAAATGCAAAGGAAAGTCTTAACCATTTCTTTAGCACAATGAAGTGCCTTCACCAAATTGGCTACGCCTCAAGGATATAACATTGAGGTCAGGGGTTTAGACTTCAGGCTAATCTATAAAAAACATTTTCTAGCACATTAATCCAAATCTTTAGAAAGGGGTTAATAATTCAATGCTGATAAAGAAGAATGCAGATGCGAAGAAGTAGAAAGATCTGTGAAGGTACGCTTTTCAATGGTTTGTGACTATAGACATGGCCCTCATTTTCCACCATTTCCTGAATGGTGGTAATTTATCCACCATACATATGGCATAAATGTATGTCAACCCAGACTGTCGAAATCATTGACCTGGTTGTGGATGGAGTACAGTCAAGCCACACTGAAAACAGGCAACATGAAGAATCCAATTTGCAATCATCAAACAGACCACTATGAAGAAAATGGTCAGTGGTCTAAATCAATGGCCAATGTCAGATGGTAAAGGGTTTCTAATCAATTTATTCTTGGGACATGCTCCATTGACAATGAGGCCATGTTGATGGCCGATGAGTCACCACCTTTATAGCCTGTGAATGCAAATAGGGGAATGCAACCAGTTTGTATCGACAAGTCATTTGTAAAGCTTGTTTGGGAAGCGAGGGGATCTTTATGACAAAGTGTTTGCATTTTCATTTCCCTTATCGACAAGGGAGTACACCTTTTTTTTTTCAAAAAGACAAATAGAGGGAAAGAGGTTGCCTCTGATGTGATGTTTCAAATGGCAATTTTGGAGGGAAAAAGATTTCCCTTTGTGGGATTGCAATCCAAACAGTTGCAAATGCATATAATAAATTTTTTTTTAAAGCATTTTTTGAGACTTCTTCTTAGCAAAACAAACAGGTGCAAAGGATTTACTTACCCTAGCACTGGTGTCAGTTTACCTCCCACTTATGTTTATGTTTTTTCTTTCACTTGCATTCCCCTAGTTTACCTTCAATTGAAACAGGCCCTAAAGAGATGGTGAAAAATGGGTGTAGTAGTCTAAACTTTCTCCTTTTCTTTTCATTTTTTTCTTCTTTTTTTCTTTTTACCTTTTTATTAGCAAGAAGGAGACTAGTTAAGTACAAAACAAAACCAGCTACAAAGGATCAAATGACATACAAAAATGAAAATAAACAAATCCTACCCCATTTTGAGCTCCTTCATATCCATACGATATTCACCAGCACTTTTTTTCTATTACCCCCTTTTCTTCTTTTGCTGCTCATACCTATATTTGCTGTAAAAATAGGAATTGAGTGTTTAGATACTCCACTTCTATCGACATAACCAAATGGCAAACTAGGCTGAGAAAGAACTATATTAAACTTCTAAGACAGCCAATCATAATTCATGAACAGTATTTGATAGTCCGGTAAAGTGTGACTGAAGATGTTCTCCTCACACATTGTTGATGCATGACTGATGACCTGCTTTACGTATTACCAAACAAGTATTTTGCAATATCAGTATTCACATCAAAATTCCAGAAACTTTCTGTGTATTAAAATACAGAAAGTGCTTGTGCAACAAATCCTTGAACAACTATGTAGCATGTAGCTTACGCTATGTAGTGTAGCTTAGCCTTTTCGCTACGTAGCTCATGAAAATAGCTTGAGTTGTGTAGCCTACGCAACATGATAATTTGCATATGTTATTCGCTACAAAGACTAGGCTACATGCTATGTAGCTTACATTACAAATTATTTTTCACTACATTAAAATCAATAAATGTTTTCAATGATTTATTACAATTTTCTATTTTCAATCAAAATTAGTTAATCTTTTCAATGCTTTTAGTAAAATAATACAAGTAACTAATTCATGGCTTGGTTTTATTTTCAATTCTCCTTGGCAATATGCAACTAATTCCTCAACCATCTCATGGCCAACATCAATTTGAGTCAGCATAAACCTTTGGATCCTCTTTTTGAAAGGTATATTCACTATAATCCAACTCCCAAGCCCACAAATAAATTCAGCCCACAAATGTATTTCTTGCAATATTTCAAAATCTGAATGATATTTGTTACATTGCTGACAGTAACATTGTTTTCTAATATGTGCCACCAAAAAAATTGTTTATATATAAAAAAAAATTCCATTTGATTTTTTTTTTTGTATGGATGCATCATGCATGGTTTTATGATAAAACACATATATGTATAAAACAAATTATTTGTTCCAAACAGGACATTTATGATAAAACAAATTATTTGTTCCAAACAGGACATTTATCAAAGGAGCACTATCAGGTGATATTTAAGATTTTCATTATAAATAGATTAAGAGCCAATGATAATTATAAGTAGACTTGCAGCAAAAAATAAAGAATTTAATTTTTTTCAAAACATGGAAAGACTAATCAGTCCTACTTCTTGTAACTTCAGCCACTGCTTCAAATGGAGGGACTGCACAAAGATTTGGTTAGGGAGACTACTGATGGTGAACTAGCAGCTGCAACAAATATGAGAGCTACAAAGGTGAAAAGAAACATAAGGCGGTCGGTAAGATAAGATAGATTGACAGTACTTGTTTCAATTTTCTTGGATGGATGATGAATGTATTTGGGAATGTAAATGAAAATAAAAAACTTATAATATATATATATATATATATGTTATCAATGGAGGATACCTTGTTTAGGGGGACATGAAATTCTTGTAGCTTATGGTATGGTGCCACAATATTGTTGTATGTTACTAGTATGTAGTAGATAATACTAGGTTCAATAGTAGATAATACTAGAGAATCCCTAAACCTAAACCTAATCCTAATCTACTCCTTAACCTAAACCTAAACTTGAAAACCCAAACCTAAATCCATACACAAACCCAAACCCGAACCCGATTTCCTAAACCTAAACCTTTACCTATTCTCAATTCCCTAAACCGTAACCTATAACCTATACTTATAACCTAAACCTAAACCTATAACCTCAACACCAATGAGCTTAACCTAAACATAAAACCTAAACCTAAACCCAAACCCGATCCCAAACCCAAATCTAAATACCTAAACCCTTAGCCTAAACCTAAAACCCAAACGTAAACCCGATCTCATAACCCGAACCTAATTTCCTATACCTAAACCTTAACGTATTCTCAAATCCCTAAACTTAAACCTACACGTAATCCTAATCTCAACTCCCTAACCTAAACCTAGACATAAACTTGAAAACCCAAACCTAAACCCGATCCAGAACCCGAATTTTTTAATCCATTTCAACCGAATTGGGAAACTAAGTGGCAGCGCTTAATCTCATACGAGCCTAAACTTAAAACCCAAACTAAACCCGATCTCGAACCCGAACCCAATTTCTATACCTAAACCTTAACGTATTCTCAAATCCCTAAACCTAAACCTACACCTAATCCTAATCTCAACTCCCTAAGCTAAACCTAAACCTAAACTTGAAAACCCAAAACTAAACCCGAACCCGAACCCGATCCCGATTTCCTAAACCTAAACTTATGACCTTAACCTAAACCTATTCTCAAATCCCAAAACACCATAGGTGAGTAAACCTAAACCTAAACCTATAACCTATAACCTAAACCAAAACCTATAACCAAAACCAAAACCTATTACCTAAACCCGAACCCATTCTCAAATCCCATAACCTATAACCTAAACCTAAACCTTAACCTAAACCAAAAAAACCAAAACCAAAACCTATAAAACCTAAACCCAAACCCAAACCCAAACCCGAACCCGAATTCCTAAACCTTAACCTAAACATATAACCTATAACTTATAACTTAAGCCTATACCTAAACCTAAAACCTTACTAATCCTAATCAACTGCCCTAAACCTATTCTCATATCCCTAAACCTAAACCTACACCTAATCCTAATCTAAACTCCCTAACCTAAACCTAAATCTAAACATGAAAACCAAAACCTAAACCCAATCCCGAACCCGAACCCAAATTCCTAAACCTAAACCTTAATCTATTTTCAAATTCCTAAACTAAACCTACACCTAAACCCGAACCCGATTCCCTAAACCTAAACCTTAACCTATGAAAGGGCCTAGCTATATGCCCTAGAGGGGGGTGAATAGGGCAATGCCAAATAAAACTTAAAACAGCAGAATAATAATAGATATAAATAACAATGCTGAAATAATAACACTCTCAAAACATATGAAATATGAGAATGATACTAAATCAGTTCTAGGGACAACCTTACACCAAAAACCAATGGCTTATGGTAGGACAACCTTATTTCTAGAACGATTTAGAAAACACAAATGATATGAAAAATAAATCAAGAATAACTTAAAGAAATAAATCCTAAGTTATTACACCATTCAACCACACTTGCTTGAAATGAAAATTACAACAGTCATCCACATAAGCAATTCACAATACTGAAGGAATAAATGAATAAAGAAATCAAGCACATCCACAACACAATGATATATAGTGGTTCACCTGTGTGTTCACTGGCTAGCCAACAGCCACACGAAATGCTACTCCACTCCTAATATCCTCACACAGGGGATATTAGCATGCACTATCAAATAGGTTTTCACAGGTTCACCCAAAACCTTCACAATTGTGTCTTTTTATCTCGGGCTTACACAATCCAAAAACCCCCACAATCTGAGTTTTCTAGCTCTCCTCAGATAACCAAAACAATGAGATTTTTCTGGCAAATCTCAAACAAAACCAGAGAAAGTAAATTACAAAGTAAAATACCTGGATCTCCTTTTGAAGTAGCCCAGTAGAACCAATCGGAGTAGATGAATGATACGTCGTTCAATGTCCAATACTCACATAAAGAATGGTTCTATGTCTAATTGATTTTAAATTAAATCAAGAAGAGCAAGGTCTATTTGATTTTGATCCCAGAAGAAGGAATATCACAAATTCCTCTTTTCTAAATAAGATTGGAATATGGATCAAAATCACAATAGAAAAATGCTAACAAAAGGAATATTAAATATGCACAATAGCTTAAAAATAATCATAACTTATCTCGAGTATAGCCTTAAATCGCTTGAATTGAATGGAATGGAATGAATAAACTCTGAAATTTATGCATTATTTATAGCCTGAAAAATCCCGTCTTCGACTGGTCTTAGGATCCTAAGACTGGTCGAGCATCAAAGATTTTGAAAGATTTCCGCGGGATTAGATTAGCTGTTCTCACGACTGGTCTTAGGTAGCCTATGACTGGTCGTGGACCACCTATGACTGGTCGTGGGACACCTACGACTGGTCGTGGGACTCGAGATAGGTTGCTGGAGTTTGAGTCGTAGGACTACAACCGGTCGAAGGATGAGTCGTAGGACTTCCCAGGACTGGTCGAAACAAGTCCAGGACTGGTCGAAGGACAATCAGGAAAATCCGAAAATCTATAACAACCTAGGACTGGTCCTGAGAAACCTAAGACTGGTCGAAGCAAAGCTAGGACTGGTCTTAAGATTTCTAGGACTGGTCTTAGAACAGTCACACCAAGTAAATTAAAATATTCGGATTATGTATCCAGAATGACCTATCATACAGACCAACCTAAGGTCAATCTAAGGTCAAACAAACCTTGAAGTGAGATGGACATTGAAGTCTTGAAGGTCTATATTCTCAGATGATCTTGAAGTAGAAGCTTGAGTCGAGTTGATGGTCTTTCTCGAGCTTGGTACATTCTTGACTTGTCTTGATGAAGTCTTCTAATCTTGAACTTGTTAGAAGCAAACTTGAAGTCTTCTATTCTTGTAGACTTCATTCATGACATGTTTTGCAAACATTCTTCATTTATGATCTTGTCTTGAAAACATTCTTCATTCATGATCTTGTCTTGAAGCAGTGTGTAGTCACAAACAAGAAACACAAGAAGTACAAGACATATAGGTTTTGGCACTACAAAATTTAACAACCAAAGGGATATGAAATTATAGCACTAACAATCTCCCCCTTTGTCAAATTTGTGACAAAACACATTTATAAATATAAGAGTAAAATGAAGAAAGAATCATGAGCCATCAGAGTGAAAAAAAAATACTCTACTCCCCCTAAGTGAGTAGAAACAATCTCAAGTACTCACTCTCTCCCTTTCTCCCATTCTCCACCATACTACTCCCCCTTTTTGTCACAAAATGACAAGGGAAGGCCAAGGAGAGAAGAAATCACCATATGAAGAGTCAAGATTTAATTATCAAATTAGTTCAACACTTCAATGTCATCAATCCAAACCATATAACCAAAGTCATCAATTGTAATAATAATACAGAATCCATCACATTCAAACCAAAAAAGATAATCCACCTAATCAGATCCAGATGAAGGAGCAGGGATGGTTGGATCAATCTGATGTAAACCCCTATTAATGCGACGAAGATATTTTTGCATATATTTAAATTGCATATCATGGGCTACACTCAGGTTATCAACCTTCTCCTCCAATGCACTTAGACGTGCATCATAACCAGAAGATGGATCGTAATCAGAATCATTTTGGGAGTCAGTTTCAATGTCTTCAAATATATCATCCATATTTATATCAGCCTGTGGAGGAAGATCAATGACTTCCCCTTCATTTCCTGCTTCAGCACCTTCACCACCACCTTTATAGAATTGACCAGGAAGCAAATCCAACTTCATCTTATTTAAATTAGTATTATTGAATAAAAGATTATGAATTGGTACCTCATTCTCAGGTAAAGCAATGAGCATATTTGTGGCTAAACAAGTCATAAGATAACCAAATGGAATATCACTATGACCCGGATGAAGACGAAACTGAATGATAAAATGACATATCAAAGAAGGTAAACAGACAACAATGCCGGACACAACAGAGTGCAATACCCGAACCATGAAGGCAGTTAACTCGGTTTTATTGCCTGACCGAGGATACACGTTTGAGGTGAAGATCTGGTGCAAAACTCTATATCTGGGTAATAAAAATTTTGAGGGGAGAACATTTCCTTTGTGCGTCCAATGCACTTCCATATTGCATAAATCTCTTGTCAACATTTGTTTTTCCAATTCTGATGGTTTGTCATATAATGTATGAATCAGAATGCCTTCATCTTTGACAGGTATATCCATAATACCTGATATCAAATGTCGATCTATTAAAAATTTCCCTTCTCTAGTAGCAATTGAGAACGTTAAATTATCAAGGAAAAAATCAGAGATACATGCAACCATAGATTGTGCAATGGACTGGTATGCAGGCCCACCCCAAAATAAAATGTTAGTCCAGCCAACAGATTCAAGGAGAGGGGTAATCTCAAATTGTTCAATGTGACTGAGACTTACAGGACGCTCAACGATAACTTTACGGTTACGTAAATCCTGTACATCATTGGGATCATCTTCGGGTGACCGAAGGTGCCGTTGTGTTATAGATGTAGATCTAGATGAAGATGGACCACGGGATGTTTTCTTTTTCCCTCTAACATCCATTTTCAACAAGATTTACCAAGGAGCAAGCACAAAGAACACTAGAAGTGGTGGGTTTCTCTAGATCAGATTTTTAAAGAGGAAACCCTAAACAATCAACAAACGACGAGATCTAGCTTATGAAATTTACAAATCAAAGCATAGAAAGCATAAATCTTCAATAAAAATGAAGAAAAACGACTTATCTTGAAGAAAATCACGAACTCTCAAGACTGGTCGAGCCACGACTCGTCGAAGGAAGAAGAGGAAATGAAGAACAAAGTGATTTTCCCCAAATTATATGATGCTCACTATCTCTACGACCGGTCAAGTGCAGTCCACGACCGGTCAAGTCAGGACCGATCGTGTATGGCAAGGGCCGGTCGAGCATCAACAAAAATAAATATTTTTTATGCAGAAATTGAATTTTATACACATAAAAATTTAAAATATAGTACACTATGATACATGCAGACAATATATTCAATTTAAAATGCACATACCAAGATCAAATTTCATTTTAGTAAACCTGCTTTTGTCGAGCGGTTTAGTAAATATATCAGCAAGTTGGACATTGGTTGGAATATATTTCAAAGAGATAGCTTTTTCTTCAAATAATTCACGAATGTAATGATACCTAATGTCAATATGCTTAGAACACGAATGTTGAATTGGATTTTTGGAAATATTGATAGCACTGAATTATCACAATGTAAGATCATTGAATCTTGATTAATTCCATAATCGCTTAACATGCGTTTCATCCATACAAGTTGTGTACATGCATATCCTGCTGCGATATACTCAGCCTCAGCAGTGGAAAGCGATATTGAACTTTGCTTCTTGCTAAACCAAGAAACTAAACAATTTCCAATGTAAAAACAACCACCACTGGTTGATTTTCTATCATCAATATTACCAGCCCAATCAGCATCAGAATACCCAGCTAATTTAACATTAGTATCAAAAGGATACCAAAGACCCAAATTAGTTGTACTTACGACATATCTAATAATCCGTTTGACAGCAGTAAGATGTGAATCTTTAGAATTAGACTGATATCTCGCACAAATACCAACGCTAAAAGCAATATCAGGTCTACTAGCAGTTAGATATAATAAACTGCCAATCATACTACGATATAGCTTAGGATCTACATCTTTACATGTAGTCTTTTGAGAGTCTCAAGGTTGTACTCATAGGAGTATCAAATTTTTTACCATTTTCGAATCCAAACCTTTTAACCAAGTTTGTAGCATACTTGGTTTGAGAAATGAAGATTCCATCAGGTTGTTGTTTTACTTGTAACCCTAGGAAGAAATTTAGTTCACCAACCATGCTCATTTCGAATCTTGATTTCATCAACTCTGCAAACTCAATAGACATGTTAGAACAAGTTGATTCATAAATAATATCGTCTACATAGATCTGAACCATTAAAATCTCATTATTATGTTTCTTAACAAATAGCGTCTTATCGACACTTCCCACTTGAAAACTATGACTAAGTAAGAATTTAGTCAAATTTTCATACCATGCCCTGGGTGCTTGTTTCAGACCATAGAGAGCCTTTTTGAGACAAAATACATGATCAGAAAGCTTGGGGTCTTCAAACCCTGAGGGTTGTTCTACATAAACTTCTTCATGTAAATCACCATTTAAGAAGGCACTCTTTACATCCATCTGATAAATTTTAAACTTTTTAAAGCAAGCAATGGAAATAAAAAGTCTGATAGATTCAAGGCGAGTGACTGGAGCAAAGGTTTCATTGTAATCGATGCCTTCAATCTGAGTGTACCCTTGTACAACCAGTCTAGCCTTGTTTCGTATAACATTTCCAAGTTTATCAGACTTATTTTTAAAGATCCATTTTGTTCCAATAATGTGTTTATCTTTAGGTCTAAAAACAAGATACCAGACATCATTACGAACAAATTGATTAAGTTCATCCAGCATAGCTACTATCCAATTTTCATCAGAAAGAGCTTCTTTTACATTGACCGGTTCTATTTAGGATGTAAAACAAACATAATTGCATATGTTTTCAAGTTGTTTGCGTGTACGAACTCCAGTGAGAGGGTTTTCAAGGATTTGATTAGTTGGATGATCTTTGACAGTCCTAGGTTCAGATTGAGATGAAGAGGTATCTTGATTATCGATTATAAGAATTTCATCATCATCTGAACTTGAAGCAAGTGTATTCAAATGATCATCAATGACCACATTGATGGACTCTTGAATCACACCTGTTCTTTTATTTAGAACCCTATAGGCTCGACTGTTTAAGGAATATCCAAGGAAAATACCTTCATCACTCTTCGTATCAGATTTTTCCAAATTTTCATGATCTTGTAAAATGTAACACTTACTGCCAAAAATTTGAAAGTATTTGTGATGAGGGTTTCTTTTCAAACCATAACTCATAATAGCAGCCTCTTATTTTCAGATTTACTAGTATAAACACGATTAATAATGTAGCAGGCGGTATTAATTGCTTTCAAATTAAAAGATTTTTGGAGAGCTTCATACTATTTAACATGACATTAGCCATATCCTGAAGCACTCTATTTTTTCTCTCAACTATACCATTTTGTTGAGGAGTTTTGGGCGCAGAGAATTCATGTGATATTCCCTAATCGCTGCAAAATTTTTCAAAACTGCTATTTTCAAATTCAGAACCATGATCACTACGGATCTTATAAACTTGAGAACCTTTTTCATTTTGTATTCGTTTGATGATCTTCCTTACTTCATCTATGGTTTCAGATTTGTCTTTTAAGAACGATACTCAAGTGAATCTAGTAAAGTCATCTATGATAACCAAGATGTATTTTTTCCCACCTCGACTCTCCGTTCTGATTGGTCCAATGAGATCCATGTGGAGAAGCTCGAGAGGTCTAGATGTGGTATTGAGAGCTCCTAATCTGTTTGCCCAACTGGCATTCACCACATATTTTGTCTACTTTTTGTAATTTGGGTAGACCTCTTATAAGTTTTCTTTTGCTCAATCTAAACAAGTTCTGGTAGTGTACATGTTCAAGGCGTTTATGCCATAATTCAGTCTCATCAGTATGGACCATGTAACACGATTGAGTAGATGAGCTTGTATTACTAACGATGTAGCAGTTTTCAGAAGTTCTGCGACCAGTTAATATAACAGAACCCTCTTTATTAATAATCTCACAACCTTGATTAGAAAACTTTACATTATGATTGTTGTCGCATATCTGAGATATACTCAGTAGGTTGTGTTTCAAGCCCTCAACATATAATATATTTTTAAATAAGGGAAGGTTATAAAGCTGAACCGTACCTTGGCCAATGATTTTGCAATTGCTGCCATCTCCAAAAGTGACTCACCCATCAGATCCTGTCTTCAAGATCGGTGAATAAAGCTTTGTCGCCTGTCATATGTCTGGAGCAACCACTGTCGAGGTACCACTTTGAATGGCTTGTAGCTTTGAAAGCGGTGTGGGCAACCAAGCAGTCAACTTTAGGAACCCATTTCAGTACTATTTTGGGTTTAGGAGTGTAGTTGGACTTTTTCTGTCTATTGTTATATGAATGACCTATAGAGTTAAATTTTAATAGCTCCTCGAGAAGATCAATAATCTTTTCAACCAAAGGATTTTGGTTTTGAAGATTGAAGTTGGCATGGCTATTTTTAGATTTTTGAAAGGTCCTTGAATTTTTTGAAAAACCTTGATAAGTATACTTTACTTTTGAGTTTGAAGACCCTCCTTTCACAAACTTAGGAGCAGTATTCTTTTGTTTAGGAGAAGTATTCTTATCATAGCCTAACCCGGATCTATCGCCACATTTTCTCGATCCGGATAACAATTTTTCTAATTTAGGATCACCTTGGGCATATCTCCAAGTGTCTTTTAAACTCAAAAGAGAAGCTACTTCATTTTTGAGTTTCTCGTTCTCGGATTTCAAATCATCAACTTGGGAGGTTTTGATTTTTAAATCACATTTGGTCTTTTCAAAAGTATCAGAAATATGAGATTTTTCTAAAACAAGAGACTCATAATCTTCTTTAATTTTAGAAAAATTTTCTTTTTGTAATTTAAGCTTGACGGCAATTTTACAACTCTCCTTATAAAGGGCATTGTATGCATCCTGAAGATCATCTTCATTGTCGCAATCACTATTCAGATTCTCTTCGCTAGTTACTTCATCATAATCTGAAAAAGTGACTTTTGCTAGAGTCATAAGGGCTTTAATATCATCTCCCGACTCATTTTCAGAATCTTCTGATTTCGAAGAGGATTCCGAATCAGATGATTCATCCCAAGTAGCCAACATACTCTTCCTTTTTTATTTGTCCTTTTTAGGACATTTGTTAGCCACGTGCCCATACTCTTGACAGTTGTAACATTGACTAGCTTTCAAAGATTTTCGAGCTCTAGGTTTAGATTGTCTCTTATCGTTTGATTTTTGAAAATCTCCTTTTTTCTTATTTTTCAAAATTTTATAAAACCTTTTTACAAAAAGTGCCATATCAACTTCGAAATTTTCAAAGTCTGAAGTGATCTCTTGTGGAATATTTTTAGATGACTTGAGAGCAATTGATTTTCCTTTTGGAGCTTTAAAGTTCAATTCATAGGTCTGTAACGAACCAACTAGTTCCTCAACCCTCATGTTATCCGTATCACGAAGTTTCTGAATCGCAGTTACTTTTGAATTGAACCGTTCAGGAAGTGAGCGTAGTATCTTTGCACATACTTTACTTTCTGGGATTCTATCACCAAGACCCCACATTGAGTTTACAATGTCATTCAATCTAGTGTAGAAGTCCATAAACATTTCATTCTCCTCCATATGAATTTCTTCAAATTTAGTTGTGAGGAGTTGGACTTTAGATTTCTTGACAATTGATGTACCCTCATGTGTCATTTCTAAAAGATCCCATGCTTGTTTATCATTTTCACATGAGATGATTCTTTTGAATTCATCTGGTGACAATGCACAAGTAATTGCATTTAGTGCTTTTGCATTGGCACTACTCTCACTTTTCTGAAGTGTGGTCCAAAGGGCATAAGATATAACTTTCATTGATTTTGAACCATCTTCATCGGTTACTTCAGTGATGGTTAGTTTCCATCCATTCACTGTGGCCAACCACACACTTTCATCCATGGATTTGAGAAAGATTCTCATCCTTGCTTTCCAATAGGCATAATTTGTGCCATTAAAGGGTGGTGGCCTAGTGACAGATAGGCTTTCAAAATTTGACATCTTAATATAGCTTAGATCGTTAGCTCAGGAAATAAATCCAATAAATAAGCAATAAGCACGAGCTATTTGGCTCTGATACCACTTGAAAGGGCCTAGCTATATGCCCTGAGAGGGGGTGAATAGGGCAATGCCAAATAAAACTTAAAAATGAAATAATAAAAGATATAAATAACAATGCTTGAAATAATAACACTCTCAAAACATATAAAATATGAGAATGATACTAAATCAGTTCTAAGGACAACCTTACACCAAAAACCAATGGCTTATGGTAGGACAACCTTATTTCTAGAACGATCTAGAAAACACAAATGATATGGAAAATAAATCAAGAATAACTTAAAGAAATAAATCCTAAGTTATTACACCATTCAACCACACTTGCTTGAAATGAAAATTACAACATTCATCCACATAAACAATTCACAATACTGAAGGAATAAATGAATAAAGAAATCAAGCACATCCACAACACAATGATATATAGTGGTTCACTTTGTGTGTTCACCAAGCTTGTTAGCCAATGACCACACAGAATGCTACTCCACTCCTAATATCCTCACACAGGGATATTAGCATGCACTATCAAATAGGTTTTCACGGGTTCACCCAAAACCTTCACAATTGTGTCTTTTATCTCGGGCTTACACAATCCAAAAACCCCCACAATCCCAGTTTTATGGCTCTCCTCGGATAACTAAAACAATGAGATTTTTCTGGCAAATCTCAAACAAAACCAGAGAAAGTAAATTACAAAGTAAAATACTTGGATCTCCTTTTGAAGTAGCCCAGTGAACCAATCGGAGTAGATAAATGATATGTCGTTCAATGTCCAATACTCACATAAAGAATGGTTCTATGTCTAATTGATTTTAGATTAAATCAAGAAGAGCAAGGTTTATTTGATTTTGATCCCAGACGAAGGAATATCACAAATTCCTCTTTTCTAAATAAGATTGGAATATGGATCAAAATCACAATAGAAAAATGCTAACAAAAGGAATATTAAATATGCACAATAGCTTAAAAAATAATCACAACTTATCTCAGAGTATAGCCTTAAATCGCTTGAATTAAATGGGATGGAATGAATAAACTCTGAAATTCGTGCATTATTTATAGCCTGAAAAATCCCGTCTTCGACTGATCTTAGGATCCTAGGACTGGTCGAGCATCAAAGATTTTGAAAGATTTCCACGGGATTATATTAGCTGTTCTCACGACTGGTCTTAGGTAGCCTACGACTGGTCGTGGACCACCTACAACTGGTCGTGGGACACCTACGACTGGTCGTGGGACTCGAGATAGGTTGCTGGAGTTCGAGTCGTAGGACTACGACCGGTCGAAGGATGAGTCGTAGGACTTCCCAGGACTGGTCGAAGCAAGTCCAGGACTAGTCAAGGACAACCAGGAAAATCCAAAATCTGTAACAACTAGGGTGGTCTGAGAAACCTAAGACTGGTCGAAGCAAAGCTAAAGGAATCGGTCTTAAGATTTCTAGGACTGGTCTTATAACAGTCACACCAAGTAAATTAAAATATTTGAATTATGTATCCAGAATGACCTATCATACAAACCAACCTAAGGTCAATCTAAGGTCAAACAAACCTTGAAGTGAGATGGACATTGAAGTCTTGAAGGTCTGTATTCTCAGATGATCTTGAAGTAGAAGCTTGAGTCGAGTTGATGGTCTTTCTCGAGCTTGGTACATTCTTGACTTGTCTTGATGAAGTCTTCTAATCTTGAACTTGTTAGAAGCAAACTTGAAGTCTTCTATTCTTGTAGACTTCATTCATGACATGTCTTGCAAACATTCTTCATTTATGATCTTGTCTTGAAAACATTCTTCATTCATGATCTTGTCTTGAAGCAGTGTGTAGTCACAAACAAGAAACACAAGAAGTACAAGACATATAGGTTTTGGCACTACCAAATTTGACAACCAAAGGGATATGAAATTATAGCACTAACAACCTATTCTCAATTCCCTAAACCTATAGCTTATAACCTAAACCTAAACCAAAACCTAAACCTAAACCTTAACCTAAACCTATAACCTTAACCTAAACCAAAACCTATGACCTAAAACCTAAATGTATTCTCAAATCTCTAAACCTAAACCTACACCTAATCCTAATCTCAACTCCCTAACCTAAACCTAAACCTAAAGTTGAAAACCCAAACCTAAACCCGATCCTAGAACCCGAACCCGATTTCCTAAACTTAAACCTTAACCTATTCTCAAATCCCTAAAGTTAAACCTACACCTAATCCTAATCTAAACTCCCTAACCTAAACCTAAACCTAAACTTGAAAACCCAAACCTAAACCCAATCCAGAACCCGAACCCGAATTCTTAAACCTAAACCTTAACCTATTTTTCAAATCCCTAAACCTAAACCTACACCTAATCCTAATCGCAACTCCCTAACCTAAATCTAAACCTAAACTTGAAAACCCAAACCTAAACCCGATCTCGAACCCGAACCCGATTTCTAAACCTAAACCTTAACCTATTCTCAATTGTCTAAACCTATAGCTTATAACCTAAACCTAACCTAAACCTTAACTTAAACCTAAAACTAAACCTAAACTAACCTATAACCTAAAACCTAAACCTAAAACCTAAATATATTCTCAAATCCTTAAACCTACACCTACACCTAATCCTAATCTCAACTCCCTAACCTAAACCTAAACTTAAACTCGAAAACGAAAACCCAAACCTAAACCCAATCCAGAACCCGAACCCGATTTCCTAAACCTAAACCTTAACCTATTCTCAATTCCCTAAACCTATAATCTTATAACCTAAACCTAAACCTAAACCTAAACCTAAACCTAACCTATTCTCAAATTATAAACCTAAACCAACACCTAATCCTAATCTCAAATCTCCCTAGCTAAACCTAAACCTAACTTGAAAACCCAAACCTAAACCCGATCCCCCGAACCCAGAACCCTAACCTTAACGATTTCCTAAACCTAAACCTTAACCTATTCTCAATTCCCAAACCTTAACCTATAACCTAAACCTAAACCTATAACCTACACTTATAACCTAAACCTAAACCTATAACCTAAACCTAAACTAAGACCTAAAACCTAAATGTATTCTCAAATCCCTAAACCTAAACCTACACCTACACCTAATCCTAATCTCAACTCCCTAATCTAAACCTAAACTTTAAAACCCAAACCTAAACTTTAAACATCCAACCCGAACCCGAACCTAAACCTTAACCTATTCTCAATTCCTATTCCCTAAACTAAACCTAAACTCCTAACCTAAACCTCAAACTTCCTTAAACCTATAACTTATAACCTAAACCTAAACCTTAAAAACCTATGACCTAAAACCTAAATGTATTCTCAAATCTCTAAACCTAAACCTACACCTAATCCTAATCTCAACTCCCTAACCTAAACCTAAACCTAAACTTGAAAACCCAAACCTAAAACTTGATCCCGAACCCGAACACGATTTCCTAAACCTAAACTTTAACCTATTCTCAAATCCTAAACCTAACACCTATACCTAATCCTAATCTAAACTCCCTAACCTAAACCTAAACCTAAACCTAAACTTAAACCTCAAACTAAACTTCTGGCCCAAACCCAAACCTAAACCTAAACTCTTTCCTCAAACCTAAACCTTAACCTTAATCTATTTTCAAATCCCCTAAACCTAAACCTACCTACCTAATCCTAATCTCAACTCCCTAACTTTCTCAAAACCTAAACAAACCTAAAACCCTATCCCCTCAGAACAACCCGAATCCGATTTCCTAAACCTAAACCTTAACCTATTCTCAAAACCTTCCTAAACCTAAACCTACACCTAATCCTAATCTAAACTCCTTAACCTAAACCTAAACCTAAACTTGAACCTAAACCCAAACCTAAACTAAACCCAATCCCGAACCCGAACCCCTAAACCTAAACCTTAACCTAAACTCAATTCTTAAACTTAAACCTTAACCTATTCCTAATTCAAATCCCTAATCTAAACCTAAACCTAAACCCAAACCTAAACCTAAACCTAACCTACCTAATCCTAATCTCTCAACTCCCTAACCTAAACCTAAACCTAAACCTAAACTTGAACCTCCAAAACCTATGACCTAAACCCAAACCTAAACCTACCTAACCCGATTTCCTAAACCTAAACCTTAAAACCTAAACTTCTCCCAGAACACGATTTTCCTAAACCTAAACCTTAACCTATTCTAAACCTAAACCTTCTAACCTAAACCTAACCTAAACCTAAACCTAAACTTAAAACCTAAACTAACCTAAAACCTAAATATATTCTCAAATCCCTAAACCTACACCTACACCTAATCCTAATCTCAACTCCCAAACCTAAAAACCTAAACCTAAACTTGAAAACCCAAACCTAAACCCGATCCCGAACCCGAACCCGATTTCCTAAACCTAAACCTTAACCTATTCTCAATTCCTAAACCTAAACCTAAACTATGCTTATAAACCTGGCCTTAACCTAAACCTTAACCTATTCTCAAATTCCTAAACCTACAACCTAAATATATTCTCAATTAATCCTCATCTAAACTCCTCTAACCTAAACCTAAACCTAAACTTGAAAACCCAAACCTAAACCCGATTCCGAACCCGAACCCGATTTCTTAAACTAAAATTCCCATAAACCTTAACCTATTCTCAAATCCTAAACCTTAACCTACACCTAATCCTAATCTAAACTCCTAACCTAAACCTAAACCTAAACTTGAAAAACCAAACCTAAACCTAATCCCGAACCCGAACCTACAATTCTTAAACCTTAACCTTAACCTATTCCGTTTTCAAATCCTTAACCTAAACCTAAACCTACACACTAATCCTAATCTCAACTCCCTATCCTAAACTTAAACCTAAACCCGATCCCGAACCCGAACCTGATTTTCTAAACCTAAACCTTAACCTATTCTCAATTCCCTAAACCTATAAATAAATCCTAAACCTATAACCTAAACCTAAACCCTTAAACCTTAAGCTAAACCTAAACCTTAAACTTAAACCTAAACGAACCTATAACTTATAACCTAAATATATTCTCAAATCCCTAAACCTACACCTACACCTAATCCTAATCTCAACTCCCTAACCTAAACCTAAACCTAAACTTGAAAACCCAAACCTAAACCCGAACCCGATTTCTTAAAAACCTTAACATATTCTCAATTCCCTAAACCTATAGCTTATAACCTAAACCTTAACCTAAACCTAAACCTTAACCTTAACCTATTCTCAAATTCCTAAACCTACACCTACAACTAATCCTAATCTAAACTCCCTAACCTAAACCTAAACCTAAACTTGAAAACCCAAACCTAAACCCGAACCCGAACCAGAACCCGATTTCCTAAACCTAAACCTTAACCTATTCTCAAATCCCTAAACCTTAACCTACACCTAATCCTAATCTAAACTCCCTAACCTAAAACTAAACCTAAACTTGAAAACCCAAACCTAAACCCAATCCCAAACCTCCGAACCCGACTTCTTAAACCTTAACCTTGACTGTTTTCAAATCCCTAAACCTAAACCTACACCTAATCCTAATCTCAACTCCCTAACCTAAACCTAAACCTAAACTTGAAAACCCAAACCTAAACCCGATCCCGAACCCGAACCCGATTTCCTAAACCTAAACCTTAACCTATTCTCAATTCCCTAAACCTATAGCTTATAACCTAAACCTAAACCCTTAACCTTAACTTAAACCTAAACCTGAACCTATAACTTATAACCTAAATATATTCTCAAATCCCTAAACCTACACCTACACCTAATCCTAATCTCAACTCCCTAACCTAAACCCAAACCTAAACTTGAAAACCCAAACCTAAACCCGATCCCGAACTCGAACCCGATTTCCTAAACCTAAACCTTAAACTTATTCTTAATTCCCCAAACCTATAGCTTATAACCTAAACCTTAACCTAAACCTAAACCTAAACCTAAACCTTAACCTATTCTCAAATTCCTAAACCTACACCTACACCTAATCCTAATTTAAACTCCCTAACCTAAACCTAAACCTAAACTTGAAAACCCAAACCTAAACCCGATCCCGAACCCAAACCCGATTTCCCTAAACCTAAACCTAATCTAATCTAAACTCCCTAACCTAAACCTAAACCTAAACCTAAACCTAAACTTGAAAACCCAAAACTAAACCCAATCCCGAACCCGAACCCGAATTCTTAAACCTAAACCTTAACCTATTCTCAAATCCCTAAACCTACACCTACACCTAATCCTAATCTCAACTCCCTAACCTAAACCTAAACCTAAACTTAAAAACCCAAACCTAAACCCGATCCCAAACCCGAACCCGATTTCCTAAACCTAAACCTAAACCTTAACCTATTCTCAATTCCCTAAACCTATAGCTTATAACCTAACCTAAACCTAAACTTATTTATCTGTATTATGCGTGGATGAATGTAATGTGAATAAGATTGTTTGTGTTTGGATGGTTGTAGTTTATGTTTGGATGGATTTATGTAGTTCGGGTTTAGATGGATGTGAATGTGATGAAATGTGGATAAATTTGTTTTTTTACTTATGAAGTTAAACTTATATGTATTATGCGTGGATGAATGTAATGTGGTTAAGATTGTGTGTTTGGATGGATTTACGTAGTTTGGGTTTAGATGGATGTGAATGTGAATGTGATAAAATATATTGTATAACAGGTGTATATCAGGAAGATTGTGTGTTTGGATGGATTTACATAGTTTGGGTTTAGATGGATGTGAATGCGATGAAATATATTTAACAGGTGTATATCAGGAAGATTGTGTGAGTTTGGGTTTAGATGGATGTGAATGAGAATGTGATGAAATATATTGTATAACAGGTGTATATCAGGATGTGAATGTGAATGTGATGAAATATATTGTATAACAGGTGTATATCAGGATGTGAATGTGATGAAATATATTGTATAACAGGTGTATATCAGGATGTGAATGTGAATGTGAATGTGACGAAATATATTGTATGACAGGTGTATATCAGGATGTGAATGTGAATGTGATGAAATATATTGTATAACAGGTGTATATCAGGATGTGAATGTGATGAAATATATTGTATAACAGGTGTATATCAGGATGTGAATGTGATGAAATTTATTGTATAACAGGTGTATATCAAGATGTGAATGTGATGAAACTTATTGTATAACAGGTGTATATCAGGATGTGAATATGAATGTGAATGTGATGAAATATATTGTATAACAGGTGTATATCAGGATGTGAATGTGATAAAATATATTGTAAACAGGTGTATATTAGGAAGAAGATTGTAACAGGTCAAATTTGAAATGTCCTTTAAGGATGATAAGAGACGGCTATAGCAGTCCTTTTAAAGGACGGTCTATGACCGTCCTTTTAAAGGACAGTCTATAACTGTCCTTTGAAGGCTCATATGAGACGGTCCATGACAGTCCTTTTTAAGGACGGTCCATGACCGTCCGTTTAAAGGACGATCTATCGCCGTCCTTTGAAGGCCCATAAGAGACGGTTCATGAGTCTTTTTTAAGGACGGTCCATGATAGTCCTTTTAAAGGACGGTCCATAGCCGTCCTTGTTGGGCTCATAAGAGACGGTTTATGACAGTCCATTTTAAGGATGGTTTATGACCGTCCTTTTTTAGGATGGTCCATGACTATCTTTTTTTCATCATTAAGAATGACGGTTTTCAACCGTCCTTTAAGTAATAGGACACGTCAAAATTTGACTGCCTATGCGACGGTCCATGACCGTCCTTTTTGGTCATTTAAGACAGTTTTGGACCGTCCTTTTTTCGCTGTTTTGGCATAGTGAGTGATGGATCAAGCTGCAGGTTATAGGTTGGATGCTCACTAATTAAGGACTGATTGAGGGTGTGATTTGGGACAGATTTTGAGGTTATGTGTGTAATTGTTGAAGTTGGGGAAGTAATGGGGCTGCAGTTTGTACTGTGGACAAAGATGGGCGTTGAAGGTTGTTTTGGAGTACGCAGATTCCAAAGGCTGTTCATCAGAGGTAGTTGAATCAGATGGTTGGCAGGTCTGATTAGATGGTTGTCTTGAGTGGACCAGCCTTGTTTTTTGACCAGGAGATCTTCATGATGCGTCTCGTCTCTTGCACGGCTAGGATGGCCTACATAGGAACAGGTTGGCATGTGAAATGGCTTGTATATTAAGCTAACCTACAAACGAACTTGTAAGTGATTGTTAGTCTTTTAACAGTTATTCAAATTCCCAATGAGAAAATTGTAGCATTCTTCTTTAGCATTCATTGAAAGTTCGCGCGCACCTCACATGCATGGCATTCATGTGGCCTTAGCAAACCTCTATTTTGAAAACATGATACAATTTCTATTTATCATTTTCACGCACTCTTTTGTTTTTGTTTTTATTTTTTTGAAGATGTCATGGATGACATGAAGAATTCTCATTCTTTATTTTCTTTAAGTCTTCTTTGTTTCATTAGTTTTTGCAAACTGCGCTTGCCTTTTTTTAGTTAAACAAAGATTATATTAAATCGGATAATGCATCCAAGTGCACACAAAAGAATGTACACATGCATTGTGGTGGAATCTTTTGTTTCTTTCACATCTATAGATTGCATGACATGGGATAGTTCTTTTATGAAGCTCCATTTAATTATATGTTTGGTCCATAAGGTTCATGCCAAATTGTGGTTATTTTAGTTACAGAGGATAAATTTATGTGGGCCGTTAGGCTTTAAGATTCTTTTTTTTTTTTCATGTTTTGCAGTAGACTCCTGCAATCGATATTTGGAGCATAGGATGCATATTTGCAAAAATGCTTACAAGGAAACCATTGTTCCCTGAAAAGAATGTGGTGCATCAATTGGATCTCATGATCAATTTGCTTGGAACTCCACCGGAACAATGGTTTCGGTGACTTGCAATCCGGTTCAACCAACCGCCCAAAGCTCTCTACCATTGCTAGGGTCAGTCTTCCCTTTTTTCTGATTGCAAATTGCAGTTGGCAAACATCAACTGCAAAATTCGTTGGGAATTTTGGGCAGTAGTTCTACCAGCCCTAGTTAATAACATGTTAGAGAGCTTTGGGCAGTTGGTTGAACCAGATTGCAAGTCTACTATATTGTAATGAAATATGTAGATATTTGACCATAGTGGAGGTGGGACATAGCGACAACCAAACTCTTTGCAATTCCATGTTTCACGTCCAACTTGAAACTATGGGAATTGTTGTTTGGGTTAGCCCCACTTAGGCCATTTCCTCTTTACTGAATTGAGTTGTTAGCAATTTTATGAATAGGATTCTTATAAAACAATCGTGTGAATTAATTTTTGAATGACTATCAGGTGTAAGATTCAAATTCAAAAAAAAAAAAAAAGATGATTTTTTTTAATTCACAGATATTTTAATCCGTTGCTAATTTCTGAACAAGTTGAAAATCAACGACAGATTTGAGGTCCGTCGCTCTCCTCATATTAGCGATGCAGTATACAGCCATGGACCAAGCGACGGACAAAATCTATCGTTTATCTGGTTTTGCAACGGATTGGTCCGTCACAAATTCGCGATTTTGGTGGTGTTACAAAGTGCAGAAATCTCGAAGTTCTGAAATAAGATTATCGATTCCATCGAGCACTCTTCGATCCCATCGAAGTAAGTGTTCGATGCCGTCGAAAGGAGATTGATTGTATCGAGATTAAATGGAAAATCAAGTTTCTTGCTGGACAAAAGGGAAAATTTTTTTATCCCATTGACAACCCTCAGGTTTGGTTCGATTGCATCAACAAAGGTTCGATGCCATGTAGAATTTGTGGATTTTAGACTCAACTCGCTGGACAATTTTTGGTCATTTTCGATTGCATCGAAAGTCCATCGATTCCATCGAAGATTTACACAGTGCGAAAGGGCATGACTTCCAAATTCAATTCAAACTGGGATTTCATGTTCGATGGCATCAAAAGCTGTTTTATGACATCGAAGGCGTTACGCAAAGTGCGTAAATTTGAGGCATTTTCCAAAGTCGGCCGAACAAAGCCTATATATTTAGTTTTTTCAAGGAGTTTTAAACACGAATTAGATTTCAAGGAGTATAGTAAACGGGTAGAGCAGCCTCCCAAGAGTTTTTCTTATTTCTTAGTTTATTTTTAATGTTTTGTTTAAGAGTTTTAGTTTTAATTATGTCTATGGTTAACTAAACCTCTTAACTATAGCTAAGAGGTGAAGCTTGTAGTTTGTTTAAATATTTATCTTACTTTAATTCGAGTTTATGTTGAACTTCATTGATTTTTAGTTTGATTAAAGTAATATTTTCATTTTTCTATGATTTATTGTGACTCCAATTACAGTAGATGATATGAGAGCTTTAAATATCTTCTTATTTGTTTTGAGTTGTGAGATCTGTAAAATTTGTGATTCACCATTGTCTCATGGGCATGGTGGATTGTTAAATTTCCTTCCGGTCATCACAATGGTTCTTCATGTGGGAACTAATTCAATGAAAAGCTTAAGATTGTTTTAACTATTCCATCTTCCAACTGGATAGGATAGGACTTCGATTCTAGTTATGATTATTGAATCAAGTAAGGTAGTATCTTAACAACTACAAGTGGATCCTTGGTGCTCTAGTTTTATTTTTATTATTGATAATTATTTCACAATTATTCTCAATTATTCCAGATTTTAGTTTAGATCTCATCCTCGTTCTAGTTCTAGTTATTTTCAGAATACATACAAGTCCCTGTGAATTCAACCTCGGTCTCACCGAGTTATTACTACATCGCGCACTTGGGGTTGTGAACATGAAGTACTGCTTACAGCGTGTCACATTTTAAATAGAATTCCTTCTAAGAAAAGTAAAACTTCATCATATGAAATATGAAAATGTAGAAAACCTAACATAGGGTATCTTAAAGTGTGGGAGTGTCTTACTTATTACAAGACTCCTGATCCCAAAAGAATCAAGTTAGGACCTAGAGCTATTAAATGCGATGTCGTAGGGTATGAACAAATATAAAAGCATGTAGACTTCTAAACTTACAGCTTAACACTATTATAGAATCTAAAGACATTGAGTTCTTTGATAAGTTACTATCCTTGGAGTCAATAGATAATGAAGTCTAAACTCCAAGTAGAGAATCAGTGAGTAAAGCTCCACAAGGGGTGGAAGCTCTAAACGAACCTCATAGGAGCCAGAGGGTAAGAATAGAAAAGAATCTTAACTTTAAATAGATAGACTCTCAGTGTATCTTTTTCCATCTCGAAGAATGTGATAAAGAAAATGTTATCAGGAAAATACCTATAGTAATAAATATAGAGATGACCCTAAAACGTTTAGTGAAGTTATGTCTTCTAGAGACTCAACTTTTTGGAATGAAGCTATCAACGATAAAATGAAATCTATAGTGTCAAATTAAACATGAGAACTAGTGAACTTACCTCCAGGTTCTAAACCCACAGGATATAAGTGGGTATTTAGAAAGAAATACCACACCGATGGGATTATCCAAACTTTTAAAGCTAGATTAGTAGCTAAGGGGTTTAAATAAAAAGAATGGATATATTATTTTGACAAATATTCTTCAGTGACTAGAATAACATTCATTCTGATTTTATTTGCACTAGCATTCATACATCATCTTCACATCCATCAAATGGATGTAAAGACTGCTTTCCTGAATAGTGACCTCAATGAGGAGGTATACATGGAACAACGCAAAGGGTTTGTTCTACCAAGAAATGAAAAAAAAATGTAAACTGAATAAATCTTTGTTTGGACTAAAACAAGAACCTAAATAATGGCATGAGAAGTTTGATTTAAAAATATTATCTTATGGTTTCATTCATAATGTAGCTGACAAATGCATATATTCTAAAGTTAATGGTAACTGTGTAATTATTATTTGTCTATATGTTGATAATATGTTAATAATAAGTGATAAAATGGAAGGTGTAACTAAAACATAGAAGTTTATGTCTTCCGTATTCAAAATGAAGGATCTTGGACATGTGGATACCATCCTAGGTATCAAAGTTAAAAAACATAATGGGGGTTATGCACTATATCAATCTCATTACGTTAAGAAGATACTAAATAGGTTTAATCATCTAAAAAAAAAAAGAAGCAAAAACCTCAATTGATCTAAGTATCAAGTTGAATGAGAATAATGAAAGAGCAGTTGCACAACTTGAGTATGCAAGTGTTATAGGTAGTCTAATGTATGTTATGCAATGTATTAGACCTAACATTACATATGATGTGAGTAAACTCAATAGGTTTACTAGCAACTCCAGTGTGGAATGCTAGAATATTATTAATAGAGTTCTTGCTTACTTAACAGCAACCAAAGACTTAGGGTTATTTTACTTAGAGTTTCTTGCCGTATTGGAATGATATACCGATGCGAGTTAGATATCGAGCGCATGGGACAACAAATCTACTACAGGATGGGTATTCACCCTAAGAGGTGCAGTTGTGTCTTAGAAATCGAAGAAACAAATATGCATAAGTCACTCTCGACTATGAAGTCTAAGTTTATAACCTTGGTTGCAATAGGCAATGAGGATGAGTGTGTAACACCCCGAACTTTTCAATACTTGAGTATTGAAAGTTCTCGAGTGTTACCATGAAATTTAATCTAGTATATACATGTGCATGTCACCAATTCAGCCTATCTTAATCTTACATCTATTGTTTAACCTAAATATGTCCTTTGGGAATAATCTTCATCTATAAATTAAGTCATCCGACCGTTGATTTTTAAGATTGAATCACATATATCTAAGTATTCTCACTTATCCATTATAACCAACTGTTCAATCAACTATTCACCACTAAGTAAAGATATCCGACCATCCACTTTGAGTTTAGACCACCCGATCATAATAAACAAATTACTTAATCTTTGTATCAGCTTGTACACATCAAATTGAAGTTTTGATCCATTCATTTTATTCACCACTTATGAATATGCTTAACCCACCATCAGAACTACAATCTGAGGAATTTATACATGTGAACAAATCACTTGAATCTAATGGTATCCATGTCCTACCCCTTGATTACTCTAAAAACCTACTTGTGTTCATACATTTACAAAACTGATCGTACACAAACCTACATACATGATAGAAGTACTAACTATCAAGTTTTTTTTAACATGTCATCTGACCGTCCATCATATTTAGATCCACCAAACGGGCCAACCAAATATTGGAATAAGCTGCTCAGTTTGAAGATCATAAGGTATATATCACAACTATCGGCTAACTTCTCTATTAGATGTATGAAAGCATTAATTTAGACCTTAGGGTGGTATAACTCATTAAAAAGGCATCTAGGTCATTTGTAAGCGATCAATGCCCAAACTAGGCAATGGAAAGAGCATGAAAAATAAACAATGTCTGTCAAATTTTAATGCATGCAGATGTTGTAGTCTGACGTTACAGATGGTGGAAGTTAGAGAAATAAAAGAGGGTAAAATCGTTAATACTTAATGTGATTAACCTATACCCGTGAATTCTAGTTCACATAGTTTTCATGATCCGTTTAATGTGAAATTTTATACCACGCTTATATAACAAAAATTAAGCTTACACATCAAATTTCAGCTATTAGATCAGTGTGAAAGTAGCCCAATTGACAAATCAACCCCTTAATTATTGATTTTAGTGTCCATCAAATGAGGAAAGATCATGGGTAGTCATAGTAAGATATTTCTCTTCATATGAATAACTTGGATTGCCCATTATATGGACCCAATATGAAATGTGACAGCCCCACCTTGGTAGGCTTTTTCTGTAGTTTTAAGCTTACCATCTCTTTTTGAATATGTAGCTTCTGATTGACCCACTTTACACTGTTCATCGCAACTCAAATTTAGACCACACTTTGGCCTTATGTGGCTACAAGATCTTACAAAAATTACACCCTAATCTATGATCCTACACCGTTGAATGTTGACTGCTTTAAAGCCAATTCCTTCATTTTGTCACAAAAGATGAAATTTCATATTTAGGCCTTTCCCACTATCGATCAACCACCAAATTTTGTCCAATCATTTGCCTATCTTGACTACACATTTCTTCCAAACTTGGGCCCTGATCATTAAGCATGGACTGCTAATTAAGATTAAGTCTGTTTCAATACCCGTTAAGAGAACTTTTAAGATAGGCCTCCGATCAACTCCATATTCGCAATCACAGCCTAACATGACATGTCGAAGCTAATGGAGTAGATTTTCTGAAAACTCATCATAGTGGACCCACCTATTGCGTACAACCGAGCCAAAGTCAAACACATCCTGCATGCTCTAGCAGTGTCCGAGTAGCTCGCGTTAACAAGAAAATCTTCCACCAAAACTTCCTATATTTACTCGTCTAGTAGATCTGAACCGTCCAAACCCCATCAGGGGGGATTCTGACTTAAACTGGCAGTTCTAGGAAAGCTAGGAAAAACCCATGTCGATGAGATAGCCGAGTTTTGTGGACTCAGATTTACAACAATGTGTAGACAACGCCCGACACCACGATTCGTGGAACCCATCGAAATAATCAATCTAATCCTTTAATTTAATGGCCCAATAAGCATCAATAGGTTAATCTGGATTGTCCAGAAGAATTAGTTCAAAGAATGAAGGGCAAGGAAGAAATCTGCCATTAACGGAGGACGTCTTCCTCGCTAAAGAAGCATCAACTAAAGAGGACTGTTCGACCATCAATCGCAAGTCCTACCCGATCATCATGGGGCCCTCATAAACAACGGATGATCGGTGAAAGGTAGGAAGAAAGGTCTAGTGCAATGAACCGATTGGATGGCAAAACGTTGAAAACGGCTGTTCGAAAAAGAGAGGGAGAGAAGCCGACTACCAGGGAGTGCTATGAAGGATCATGCACAGGTTCGAGACCTATAATTGGTAAGTAAGATCGTCTAAATCCCTAGTTTATCATGAAGATCAAAGCATTAATTTTAAATTTTATATTACTAGGTTTAAAGTCTGAACCAATTCGAGTTGACTCAACGAAGAACTGTTAAACATGAGCTTGGTCGGACTGAGGATAGTTGCGGATCAAAAGGTATCCATGCCTATTCTGATTAAATCAGAAGTTCACTCCAATCCTAGCCTGAATCATAACCTAAGAATGATCCTAACCATATTAATCTGGATAAAACAATGGCCTAACTAGATGAATTGTATTAATTATGTTAAGGAGGAGCGTGACGACACAAATCTAGTAATGTTAGGGTGAGATCAAGATTAAAAAGTGAGGGATTCCTTTAAGCTTACACAAATTTGGGTTAATTTACATATGATTTGTCTTATTTTTGTATACTTTCTGTCACGCCCCAAATCCAGAAATCAAATTCACTAGAATCCTAATCGCCTAATCTAGTGCCGACAGCCTCCGTAGTACCCCATTCTCTGCTCCTAGCGTCCATATGCCAAATTCCGATCTTAGGATCCTATGAGGAGGATTTTCTAATGTACATTTAGCTCATAATAGGCATAACCACAAGATTACCCAATTCACGAAGGCAACATCACCATCACATATCCACTAATATAATTGTTTGAGTACAATGTTGAAATGGAAATACACAAATCGAAAATCAAGCTCCAGAAGACCGTTGCACACTCCAAGCTCAACACTGCTACAACCTAACATCACCTGCACGCATCTATTATGCATAAGCTTATAGAAAGCTTAGAGGGTGGTGTAAGTGTGTGTACAAGGTAAGTGTAACATCCCAAAAATCGAGGGTCGAGTAGTAACTCAACTCTCGAGTTCCAGAACATCACTTATGCAACAAAATGAATGATGATTGAATGTTGACTGTATTAGAGGAGTAGTGAACATGAGTGAGATTAAGCCAAAACAGCATATCATACTCTAGAGACAGTTAAATTTGTAAGCGGAAGACTGTGATAGATAGATAAAATATATAAACTATGATGAGTCTCCAGAGTGTGATAACATTACCAGGTTAAATAATTACAAGTACAATCCTAAAATATACCAAATGTGTAAGGTCCTCTAGTCAATATCCCAGAAAGCCCCGTCGATCAGGACACGGCTCACAGGAAGCCGTCAGAAGACAACCAATACAAGCGGGCATCGTAGTCATTGCAAAGGTCTGGCTCCGCCTCAGAAGCAGCGTCACCATCTAAAATCAGACAATGTCTGGTGGGTGTTCAAAACACCGTCCCGTGAACAATAAAGCATAGGTTAACATGTTATCGACTCAGTCAAGCAGTAATGATAAAGCAGTACAATCAAACACTCCTAACTACTCTTATTAATGCAAGTATGAATGATATGATGTATGCCATCACCGACATACTCCCTCATGCGACACCATCTCACGCTCGTGGCATGCTTTCATCCCACAGTGCTCCACATCTTCCAGGCACATGCAATGCATGATGAGCATGATTACTGAGTTTTTAATTAGTCCATTTCAAACAGCATGATTGGGAAACTAAGGTACCTCCCTTGTATTATTCCCAAATATGATCCATTCTAGGGTCGTCAGTCCTAGTTAATATCAGACGATGGTGTGTTTTCTAGGTCACTGTAGAGGCTGACAGGGCTGTTACGCACAAAGGTTACACCACTCCCCCATCACCCCTTAAACGATTCATTACAATACAGAAACAGGCCTAGTTCATACTCTATATATCGCGGCGAACCCTAAGGCACACTGCGATTTCAGAGTATGCTCGAGGTCACTACAAAGGGCTGTCAGGGCTGTTACGCATAAAGGTTACACCACTACCCCATCACCTTATCAATGTAGGCCGACAGCATGAATATAGTGTCCCATACCACCATAATCGGCTCACGAGTCTGGTTGCTCACTGGTCACTACGGGGAGGCACGTGGCCCCAACGTAAGCCGACAGCTCAACCACGGTGTCCCATACCACCACGCCCGGCTCATGAGTCTTAGCGGATCGAGGTACCATGGTTAACGGGATTCTCACTGGTAAGTTCGGTACCCTAGGTTCAGGCAGTAGCAACCAAACATGGTGAACATACATTAGACACATCGGGTTACTTGACGGGCCTGACTAGCTCGAGCGCACAATCAATTAGACGACATGAAGTAAATAAGCACTTCGTGTGGCCTAATCACTGTCGCCAACTGACATACGACTCGGGTTCGTCAAAAGCATCTCACGTGGCGACATGAACCTCAGCCACGATCTCAAATCTGGTACCGATTGTTTGGACTATAAACATAGTCCCAAACTCAGTCAATTCCCATCTATAGCATGTAGAGTAAAGCACGATAAACAAAGTAGTTCAAGCATGCTAGTAGGCATATTATAATGCATGTTATAAAGCATGATATAAAGCATGTTGTAAAGCACTACATCAATAGGAATACAAACACGTGTATTGCAAGTAAGCGGTTTAAGTGATTAACCTCATGGAGGTAATCATACATGTTGCTAGGGTAGTTGAGAATCCAATCTCAACACCCTCCTAAGGCATCAACATTTAAATACTTACTCACCCTAGCATTTCCACAAACACTTCACATACACTAATTCAACATACATAGCGTATGTTAACAAACATGTGTTAGGGCGAGTCCTTTCGCCAAGCAAATATTTTATGCGCACATAATATATTTATACAACAATTAATCATAGCAAACACATCGCTAAAATATACATGTATACGGTACTTCTTACAATACAGTATTTCTACATACATAGTGTATATTAGTAAAACATGTATTTAGGCGAATCCTTTCGCCAAATAAGTATTTTATCCATATATCGTATATCCATACAACAAATAATCATGTCAAACACATTTCAAAAAAATATATGTATACGGTATTTTCTACGAATACCTAGAATATGTAAAATTCCATATTCTACAACTTTAATCGAAACAGAAAACGGAAAGCACTTTGTACATGGTGCAATTGCATGCAGATCATGAATCTATCATTATCTGACATTGAAAGCGTTGAAAACCGTAACCTATACACCTAAAGTCCTCACCTTTTGTCGTAGAATCGTAACGGAGTCGATAGGTTCGCTAAGCTTCCGTATACGAGAGTTTGGCAACCTAGAGAACGAAATAAGTTAGCTATTTTATAACCTATAACCTATACAACCCTAAAACAGATTAGGGTTAGGGTTTCTTACCTAGAAACGGAGCTGGAATCGCCGGAAAAGTGATTAGAACGGAGCGGTGGAGCCCGTGGAGCGGCAGGGAAGTACGGCAGGGAGATCCTCCCATAACTCCCATACTTTCTCTCTTTTCTCTCTCTCAAATCCAAATTCGTATGGCTGCAATGAGAGAGGGTATAAGGTCCTTATATAGCCTAAAATGTGCCCAAAATAGGCTTAAGGTCAAGGTATACTTGGGTTATAACCAACGCGGGACAATTTCAGCTCAACAGGGGACTTCGGCGGGCCTCCTTGAGCCAAAGGTCAGACTTAAGCTCACCGACACCGGATCTTTGTTCTATTAAGTTTTCGTTTCAGTTGGATTTCCAGATCACGCGTGGCGGACCAGTTTCAGTTCAACGGTCAGTGGATCTCGATCGGAGATTCCGAGTACATGTAAATGTGTATAAAATTTTTCCTAATCTGAGGGTGTAATTTGGTCAGATTCTGACGGTCTGGTTGCTTAAAACTGATCCGCAAGCGACGAGTCTCAGATTACTATTCAAGATATTTATTTTTAAAGAAAACAAGTGTTTTCACACTCTCTCGCTCCGGACTCAAGAGAACAGCCGTGGGACACTGGCTGGATTTGATTTTCGAGATGGTTGTCAAGCCCAGCGAGGCGGTCCCAAGTCCTTAACCTCGTATTGTTCAGACTCCCGATGTGCGGTCCAGATCAGATACGGAGTTTCAACGTGCACCCGAGAGCAGTCGGGTAATGAGTTTGATCCTAGATTTTAGGGTAACCTAGCGTCAATGATTCTACAAGTTTTGGGTCTTGCAGATCGTATTTAAAGCAATTCAAACGGATTTCGTAGCTAATCTAGTTTAGCACTTAGTTACTTTGTCTCATTTCTAAAGGATTTAATCCTAAGTAATTTTCGTCTGAGGTGGTACTTAGTCCTTTGTAATTTGTATATAAAGTGATCCAAGTTATACTACTTAGCTAGTTTAAGATAGTGTCTAGGGTGAAAGTTCTTAGAAAAATTGGAAGATCAAGGTGGTGAAGGGTAAGATTTGTGAAGGAAATGGGTTCAAAGGCAGCTTTAGACATTGGGATTCAGTTCTGACAAGTTAATGAGGTATTAGGATCGACCCATTGCCTATGGACGTCTAATTCCAAGTTGGCAAAAATCCGGGGTGTTACAGTAAGTGTCAAGTATTCAATGCAATGTCATAATCATACAATGTCTAGGCGCAAGGTCATGAATCATATGTTATCAGAGTATGCGAAAATACTGGCAAGTCCATAAGTTACGCAATGTCAGAATACACAATACAGATCAACTATACAAATGAGGAGTCATAAAGAGTCAAATATTAGATGTCGTATCTAAACCATATAAATGCAGAAACACCGGTAACCCAAAATGCCATATGCCATGAATGTAATGCAATATGCGGTGCAAATGGAATGACCATGCTGGAGTGTGAAGTCGGGATGATAGTACGTAGTATCGCAAGCTATGGGGTCCATCACAAGGGACTTCTATCCAAACCAATCTCATACCTAAATTTGGATAGTTAGACTCAATGTGGTAAACTCCTTATCTCAGGTTAGTCGCGCGCCCCGGCCGAAATCCTGGCCATTGCGAAAGTTCACATATCAAATAGTTGCGCACCACCAGCCCGAGTGGATAGTGAATGAATGAGTATGCAAATCCTTCTCAATAAGTCCACATATCAGTACAGTTCATCTTTGGGATCATCAACGGGGTTTAGTACACTCCAAATGGCATTGCCTCTCTCCCAGCCTCACAGTCCAAGTGAGCGTAAGAAACCTCACTATCCACCTGGCCAATAGTCTGCCAATACCTATTCGGCACGTCGATAGCGAACTCATTCCTCGAGCTGGTCAGACTCAGCCTAGCAATGCCCCCTACGCTCGGGGGGGTAAGGCCACACCCCCTCCCAACCGACCACGACACAGTGGGAGACGCGACCTCCTGGTATTTGGCATTCGGGCGCTCATGTATCCATTATCTGGTACCAAGAGGGTTTAGGGATTTTCACCTAGGGCCATCTATGGCAGCCTGATGCTAGAACAAATTTTCGGTGTCCCTTCCACGATATGCCTGTGGAGGCTATGGCCTGATGTCGCTAGGGCGTACAGTAATCATAATGCAAGATGCATGAGTCATATAATTCAGTCATGCGTCAGTCTTGCGCATACCGTGCGTTCATATGAGATAACCTCCGCCTATCAGGGAGTCTCATAACAACATGCTCAATGACATATGCAATGATCAACCACATCTCATAACAAACATACAGGTAAAGCGTATGGGCATGTATCATGATGTTATGCTGTCACATACTCATAATCGGTACCAATAATCGGCATCAAAAATCGACCATGACAATGTGGAATTTAACCAACATTACCCCTGAGGAATGAGCCTCGTAAATCTTAACATATAGTGGACCCATAACCTCACACAAGGGCCAAATATACAATATCATGGGCCTCACTCAAGAGTTTAATACACATCACGATGTGCCTTTCACATGGGCCTAACATACATCACAATGGGCTCCATCGCCTGACCCTCAAATGCATCACAATGGACCTCATCACATAAACTTCATATTCATCACATTAGGCTTAAAACACGGGTTGAATATACATCACAATGGGCCTCAACTACGAGTTGCATATACACCATATAGGTCTCGACAATCGGCCTCGACAATTGAGATCGGCCTCGACAATTGAAATCGGCCTCGAAAATCAAAATCGACACTCGAACTCGGCCTCGACAATCGAGATCGATCGATAATCAAAGTCGGTAAATCAGTCACGTCAATCGGAATCAGCAATCGGCCACAACAATCGGGATCGATCGATAATCAGAGTAAGCAAATCGGTCACGTCAATCAGAATCGGCAATCAGCCATGACAATCAGGATCGATCAATAATCAGAGTCGGCAAATCGGTCACGTCAATCAAAATTGGCAATCCGCCACGACAATCGAGATCGATAGATAATCAGAGTCGGCAAATCAGTCACGTCAATCGGAATCGGCAATCGGCCACGACAATCGGGATCGATCGATAATCAGAGTCGGCAAATTGGTCACGTCAATCGGAATCGACAATCGGCCACGACAATCGGGATCGATCGATAATCAGAGTATCGATCACGTCAATCAGAATCGGCAATTGGCCATGACAATTGAGATGATTGATAATCAGAGTCGGCAAATCAGTCACATCAATCAGAATCGGCAATTGGACATGACAATCGAAATCAATCGATAATCGAAATCGGCAAATCAGTCACATCAATCGGAATCGGGATCGACCTCGACAATTAGAATAGGAATCAGCCTCGACAATCTAACTCGGCCTCAACAATCGGCTAGAATGAGAATAACAAAGCCTAAGGGAAGGTCACAATATGGACATCCAACCATCATTGCTCCTAAGGAGGGGCCCACATAGGGCTAAACATAAAGTGGGCCCATGGCCTTACACAAAGGCCTAATATACATCACAATGGGCCTCATAGAAGGGCTACACACACATCATTATAGACCGCATCACATGGGCTTCATATACAACTCATCGGGCCTCAACCTATGGGCCTCATATACATAACAGGTGGGCCTCAGCACGTGGGCCACATATATATCACAATGAGCTGCTCACACAGGCCGCATATATGTCGAATGGACCGCAATATATGGGTCGGAAAAATACATCTCATTAGGCCTTACTAAATGGGCCGGAAATACATCATAATGGGCCTCATCATATGGGACGAAAATATATCACAATGGGCCAATCATACGGGCCTAATATACATCACCATGGGCCACAACCCATGGGCCCTAAATACATCACAATGGGCTACGACCCATGGGCCTCGCTATACATCATAATGGGCCACAATATACATTAAGTGGGCCGTATCAATGGGCCGCACCAACGGGCCTCATATACATCAAGTCAGCCACATCAATGGGCTTTGAATACACAAGAGGTGGGCCACATAATATGGGCCACAAATGCATTACAGGTGGGCCTCAAATATTCATCACAGGTGGGCCTAGTACACATCACAATGGGCTGTATGACATGGGCCGTAAATACATCACATCGGGCCTCACTCATGAGCCACATATGCATCACAATGGGCCGCATCGAATGGGCAGCAGATACAACATACATCACGGTATTCCTCATAGGGATGAAACACATATATCATGTGGGCCCGCCATTGTCCCACGCTGACAGTGCAGATTGCACACACATCACAGCAGGCTTCACCATCAAGCCTATCTGGATGGTGTGAATATAATACATGCATTAATGGGGGCAACACAGCACATACATCGTGGGGTCCACGGAGTTGGGAGAACACATACATTGTGGGGTCCATAGAGCTTGCTGACATCAAATAGCAGTTGTGGCTGCGTGGTACCCATAAATGGACGGCATAGATACAACAAATACATCACTGTGGGGTTTGCATCACAGACAAACGGTGTGGAGTACAATACATACATTATCAGGACCACCGTCCACGTCCAGGGACAGGATGGTGTGAATGAAACACATACATTATGTGGGTCCCACGTGTGGAGCCACGTGCCACTAGGACGGCCCCATGGATTGAAACGCATACAACAGACGTGGGTCCACACGGGTGGGACCCACCAGCCTTTAGAAAAAGTTGACGTTTATTTTTTCCATCTCGTCCAGGCCATGAGCCCACACCAGGAAGGTCCCACTTGAAATGGCGGTAAAGACCGCATTAGTTAAAGAAGGAATATGCCCATATGTCCTAGAGGGGGGTGAATAGGACTTTTTAAAGTTTTTATATATTATCTAAAAATCCTACTTCACTAATCCTGTGATCATGCAAGTATCAGGATTATTCAAAAGTAACTCTACTGGCTTCCAAGCCTGGTAGAGGATCCAATCACAAACTTTTTGAAAGATAAATAAATTGCAGGATATGACTGTGTGTGTGTATGAGGTGTGATCTCAGGCAATCAGATATAAAAACATATAAGGAAATCACATAATTGAAAGACAATAACAATCTCAAACACAGTCATTTTTATAGTGGTTTGACTACTTATCTACTCCACTCCCGGCTGCCGCACTCAAACCTTGAGTGTACTGGATTTCACTAAGGAGGTTTCACATGGCTCACCTCTAACCTAAGGTTTTAAATCAGGTTCACCTTCAACCTTTACAACCTACACTGAGGCTGACTGTTTATGCTCTCACGAGCAAGGGTCAACACAACGCACCCACTTTTAGGCACACTAGCCAAGGATCTTCCATAAGACCATACTGGAGGTTTCTCCACTATTGACCTCAAACCCTAAGGTTTTACCAGGTTCACCTAAAACCTAGAGTTTTACTGGTTCACTACTAACCAGATGTTTATACTCTGCACAGAGCAAGGGTCCACACAACGCACCCACCACGTACACTCCCGCTGGAGGCATCCTTAAGGACTTCAAAGGGTGAGAACCACTTAAGACCCAATCTTAGAAAGGAATGATCACAAGTGTCCTCTTGGACTCTGGATACTTACAAATAAGTTGATGAGCCCCATTCAGCACATTGCTGAAGATCTCCTCCTCCTTGTTGACGAAGAGTCTTCTGCTCCCTTGATCCGCAACACAAAATGATGTACCAATACTCGGTTTCGGGTTGGGTCAAGGTGAAGATGGAATCCTACTCTCAGAATATTTTCCTATCAGGAATATAGAGCGATTCCAATCTTATACATTCAAGGCATCCCAGCTTAATGATTTATCATTAAGGTAGTAGCTGGAGGATCCTTGAATGCGGAAGTTCATTCTCCAATCCACTCTATTGAATGTCAATGGTGAGGGTGGATATGAGGATGAACTCCCTTGAGAGAAAGGGCTTTAGATATAAGATATAAGTTGAAACACTCAAAAGCTCTCTCTACTTTCTCTCACAGCAACAAAAGACAAGTCTTCTATATATAGGCAAAAAGTTCCAACGGATATAAAACGGTCACATCTATGACAGAGTTCGATATCATCGAGTAGGTTCGATATCATCGAGCGTATAATCTCGATAGCATCGATGGTCTGCTCGATGACTCAGACTCAATGTCATATGCTTTTGGAACTCTTTGCCAATTGGTCGATGAATCGAAACAGTCGTCGATGTTATCGGATTTCGAACTCCGATTCCATCGATGACATGATCGATCAATCGACACATAAAAAATGAGAGAGACTTGACTTTGAAATATTTCAGGTTTTCATGAATGATCAGGGGAACCGTCGAGATCATCGGAATTTGAATGTCGATGATATCGAGATTAGGGTTGATGCATCGATAAATCCAGTGGATTTGTCTTTAAGCTTGCTGGATGATTTGTGTCCTTATTCGATGCAATCGACCTGGTGTCGATATCATCAATATTTAAATATCGATTCTATCGAAGGGCCCCCGATCAAAATTTAAAATAACCTGAAATATCTGCTGTAAGAAATACGCGCCCTCGATCGATATCATCGATGGACTTCCGATGTTATCGATATTTGATTTCAGATCATATCGGAAGAGCATCGATATATCGAAGGAATTTGAGATTTTCTTTAAAAAACAGGGGCGCCGAAAATCTGCCTGTCGATCTTATCGAGCCATTCTTCGATGGACTCGAGATTTGAATATCGATGATATCGATAGGTGTATCGATACATCTATAATTCGTCCAGATATATTGTGAAGTTTGCTAAACATATTTAGTACTTTTATCGATTATATCGATACATCGATAAATCCGTCCAGATGAATATTTAATTGCTGGACACTTTTGGTCCTCTCATCGATAATATCGTTAAGGTATTGAGGACATCGACAGAGCAGGTCGATTATATCGAGGGTGCATCGATAAAATCGACAATGTGAGAAAAACTTATAGATTTTCCTATTTTGTAAAAAGTTTTCTCACCCTAAAACCCTATGATTTTTAACTTGTTTTTAAGGGTTTTTCTTTACCTGGTATTATGGGTCATGGGATGTGAGGCTTTGATTTACCTATGGCGAGCTTTCACACATCCGGTTGAGGCAGACGCTTGAATTGTTCTTCCTATCGAGCTCTGTAGGCAGTCTGACCCAACACTCACGTAACTTGACAAACCAAGGCACTTTCAATCTCCCCCTTTGTTAATTACGTGATAAAATCCCCAAAACACCCTAGAACGCTTCTTAGACAAACACACATTAAATTGTGTGTACATATTTTTACACAATTTTACAAAATCTAATGAACCATGTACACAACATATTATCCACTTCCCCTTACTTCAAAACTCCCCCTTTCTTGGTGCAGCTACTCCCCCTAACACCTGCAACAACATTTAAGTAGATACACAATTTCCAATTTAGGGTGTTTGAACTTTCTCTCCCTTTTTGTCAGTCATTGACAAGGTATAGCAAGTGATATTGACTGAAGAGTGAAGTGCTTGGGCGAACCATCTAGGCAGAAACAGATGAATTGAAGTATAAGAGTTAATTTAAGCAAGCATCAATTTTCAGAACATATGGATGCATGTTAGAGCAATTATATAGCAGTTTTCAATCACATGCAATCCATAACTTGATAAACTAGGGGAGCAACAACAGATATCGATGTATAAAAATGAAATCATTTTGAAACATACATCATTTTTAGAAGATATGAATGCAGATTAAATAAAACTTGACACAAGCAGAGTAAAGAATCAAGAAATATCATATGCATTCCATAAGTTTGTAAAGAAAACAGTTTATCCAAAAAGAAATTCTTCTCATCAGCAACCCGCATTGAAAAGATATGCAAGCCAAAACAGACAACCTTGCCAAGTCTATAATTCATCATACCCATAAATATGATCACAGGCATTCAAAAGATATTTGGGCCCGGAGCATTTCAGGAGAACTTCAGGGATGTAATGGATGTTTATCCTGAGTAAGCTTATGGAGTAGGTAGCCGTTTCAGAGCTTGTTTTATTACGCGTTACAGGGCCACCAATCGTTGTCGAACTTCGGAAAGATAGGCTTCGCAGTCATCTAATCCCTTCATAATGTGAGTTTGTCCGTCCAGAAGAGCTTATATACTGTCTCATACAGGGATGTTTAAAATAACTTCGATAGAGTCAGAACTGTGCACCAGACTGTTACTATCAGGAATTGAACCGGTTCTTCCACCACAAAATACATTTTCAAAGATGTTTATTTTATGTATGTCCTCATAATTGAACCACGCACATGGATGGGGGAGATCATGAGATGATGGCAGTCCGAATTGACATGAAAGCTTAGATAGAAGACATGAAAATGGTAGTGTAGTGACGGATGCTTCTGTAGACACACGGATCAGCTGCTGTACGATCAGAGTGGGTAGGCATATTGGAATTCCCAGATGAATATCGTACAAAATGTTAAGGATGTATGGCGAGAGCTTGTTGCCAAAGACTTCACAGGGATAGACTTTAGGGCTAAAAATGTTGTGAAGAATCCTATAGGTAGGATCAAGATGCTTGACATGAAGAACATTTTTGGCATTCCTGGGAATTGTGCCACCATTACACAATGCTCGAGTAACTTCCCCCCACACACCTAGACCATTCATATTTTGATTAGATACAGTTATTCCAATCATTTTCATGTTAATCATCCTACTTACCTGGTTTGGTGTGATGTGTTCAACCCGATTCATGACCACGACTGAGATAACTGGGGGATCGTTTTTAACATTGTAAACCAAACTTAGAAACTGATGTACCAGATTATGTTGAAAAGTTCCTCCAATGTTCACAACATTTTCCCATCCAATTTGTTTCAAGAGATCAATGATCCTAAAGGGCTCAATACTCTTTCTGTGAACCATTCATTCCGCCACAAGGTTTAAGTTGAATGAAGGAGAAGAGGCGGTTGCGTCATGCTTACCTTTCTTCTTTTCAGTTGATGTAGGCTGTGGACGGAATAATCCTTTGTCTTTTCCCATCTTGAAAAGATGAAATATCCAAGTCTAAGAGCATCCGATGAGGCTCTTCTTCTCGATCTACTGATTCTTACCAAGCAGCGACTACCTATCCCTTTGATCATGTTCTCAGTTTTCGAATTTTGATTTTTTTTAATTTCAAGTCCTAGAGAAGAACAACCGTCCCGACGTTTCAGCTGCCCGGAGAGCCGTCGATGATATCGATTCTCAGTTGATGTGATCAACATTCACAAGCGACCAATCGACGCTCACATCGAAGATGAGAATTTTTAGTTTTAAACATTCAGACAGATCTTCAAATGTACTTTTCATATCTTTATCAACAGTATACTTAACAAAAATTATGTACAAACACTGTACACATCAAAATTATAAACATTTGATTGTTTATACAAAAAGAGGAGGTGAAACACCTCAGATATACCATTTGAAATTCAACAAAAATGTTTCCTCATTTTAGCATAGGTCCAGATTCTGATACATGATCTGAACTAATTCTTTCTTACCCATTTCACTTTGTTGACCGATTTGAGTGGTGGTGTACGGGCATTGCTTCTATCCATATCCTTAAGAGAACTCTTGAAGTTCTGTGTTTCTCTGGTTGATAATTTGTTAACATGATTCTGACCAGAGTTAGGTTGAGTCCTCCTAGGAGTTATGCATTCAAAATTATAATGGCCTAAATCACCACACAAATAACATGCTGGAGTTGTTCTGGTTTTACTTCCAGAAGCAGGAGATTTTTCAGTTCTGGGAGCTGCATTTTCAGTCTTTGATTTGTGTTTTTCATATCTAAGGCCGCTCTTATCCTTTCCAGGTCTTCCCATTCCTAACAGTTTTTCTAGCTTTTCGCCACTCTGGGAAAACTTATAATTTATCTTGGCTATCTTCTTGGATTCTTCCAGATCAAACAGGAGTGTATGATTTTCATTTTGAAGAAGCATATTTTCGTCTTCTAATTGCTCAACTTGTTTGTTCAGTTTTTCAGACTTGTTTTTAGGAAGAGTATTAGCTTGTTCAAGTCTATCATTATCCATATGATATTGTTGCAGATCATTTACCAAATGTGTGTTGATTTCCAATGCTTTATCTAAGTCTTTCTGCAGCAACTTACTTTTGTTCTCCGCCATTCCGAGTCTTTTGAGGATATTGATGCTATGAATATAAACTTGATTATAGGCATCTTGCAGTTTATCCTCTTCGATTTCTTCTTCTTCTTTTTCTTCAGTTTCCTCATTGTTAGATGAAAATGATTCGGTGGCTAGCTGTTCTTTCTTATTCTCAGGTTCAGTGGGGATGATTGAAGTAGTGGAGACCATGAGTATTTTCAATGATTTTTGATCTCCGTCGCTTTCTGAGTCATTAGATTCTAAATTTGACTCCTCAGTATCATCCCACGTGGCAGCCATAGCCTTACCCTTAGTTTTTCTGTTTGGGCATTCGGTTGATAGGTGTCCATACTCATGACAAGCATAGCATTGTGGTTCTTTGGTTCTTCTACCAAATTTGCTTGCAAAAGGTTTGTTGTTCACTTTTCTACCTTTGGAAGGCCGACCATGATTCTTTTGAAAGAATCTCTTGAACTTTTGTGCCAGCAAAGCCACTTCTTCATCTTCATCTTCTTTTTCACTCTCACTGTCCTCATGTCTTGTTTTCTTAGAAGTTTTCAGGACAGTGTTTTTAGATTTTTGGGATTGTGTGAAGTGTAGTTCAAAAGTTTGTAGGGAACCTACCAATTTTTCTACTTTCATTTCATCTATGTTCCTACACTCCTCAATTGTTGTAACCTTGGGATTAAACCGTTCTGGTAGGGATCTTAGAATTTTCCTACAAATTTTTGGTACCGGAACTTTCTCTCCCAATCCACCCATGGAGTTGTAAATTATATTTAACTTTGTTAAAAACTCCATAAATGTCTTATGCTCTTCCATTCTGAGACTTTCAAACTGTGAAGTCAGGAGTTGAAGTTTGGATCGCTTCACAGTGCTTGCACTTTCATGGGTTGTTTTCAATAAATCTCATGCTTCCTTGGATGTCCTACACATACTTATCTGATTAAAAATATCCTAGGACATGGCACAGTAGATAGTATTCATAGCCTTGACTTTAGATGTCTGCCTTTCTTTGTCGAATGCTGTCCACTTTTCTTTGGATTTGGGCTTTGTGATTGTTGTGCTACTATCAAGTACAATTTGTTCCGTAGGTGGCACATATCCACTTTCAAATATCCCAAACGTCATGATCCAAAGATCTCAGAAAGTAGTGCATCCTAGCCTTCTAGTATGCATAGTTTGAGCCGTCAAATACTGGAGGTCTAGTGACTGATGAGCCCTCTCCTTTGGCTACATTCCCAACTTCAGTCAAGATCACTCTCTAAGCGGTAAAGCCCTTAAAGAGAGACCGGTTTTGATACCAATTGAAATGGAGGTAAAGACCGCACTAGTTGAAGAAGGAATATGCCAATATGTCCTAGAGGGGAGTGAATAGGACTTTTTAAAATTTTTATGTTTTATCTAAAAATCTTACTTCACTAATCCTGTGATCATGCAAGTATCAGAATTACTAAAAAGTAACTCTACTGGCTTCCAAGCCTGGTAGAGGATCCAATCACAAACTTCTTGAAAGATAAATAAATTACAGATGAGATCGTGATGGATATGACTGTGTGTATGAGGTGTGATCTCAAGCAATCAAAGATAAAAACATATAAGGAAATCATATAATTGAAAGACAATAACAATCTCAAATACAGTCATTTTTATAGTGGTTCGACTACTTATCTACTCCACTCCCGGCTACCGCACTCAACCCTTGAGTGTACCAGATTTCACTAAGGAGGTTTCACATGGTTCACCTCTAACCTCAGATTTTAAATCAGGTTCACCTTCAACCTTTACAACCTATACTGAGGCTGACTATTTATGCTCTCATGAGCAAGGGTCAACACAACGAACTCACTTTTAGGCACACTGGCCAAGGATCTTCCATAAGACCATACTGGAGGTTTCTATACGGTTGACCTCAAACCCTAAGGTTTTACCAGGTTCACCTAAAACTTAGAGTTTTACTGGTTCACTCCTAACCAGATGTTTATGCTCTGCACAGATCAAGGGTCCACACAACGTACCCACCACGTACACTCCCACCGGAGGCCTCCTTGAAGACTTCAAAGGGTAAGAACCACTTAAGTCTCAATCCTAGAAAGGAATGATCATAAGTGTCCTCTTGGACTCTGGATACTTACGAATAAGTTGATGAGTCTCATTCAGCGCATTGCCGAAGATCTCCTCCTCCTTGTTGACGAAGAGTCTTCTGCTCCCTTGATCCGTAACACAAAATGATGTACCAATACTCGACTTTGGGTTGGGTCAAGGTGAAGATGGAATCCTACTCTCAGAATATTTTTCTATCAGGAATATAGAGTGATTCCAATCTTATGCATTCAAGGCATCCCAGCTTAATGATTTGCCATTAAGGTAGTAGCTGGAGGATCCTTGAATGTTAAAGTTCATTCCCCAATCTACTCTATTGAATGTCAATGGTGACGGTGGATTGGAGGATGAACTCCCTTGAGAGAAAGGGCTTTAGATATAAGATATAAGTTGAAACACTCAAAAGCTCTCTCTACTTTCTCTCACAACAACAAAAGACAAGTCCTTTATATATAGGCAAAAAGTTCCAATGGATATAAAACGGTCACATTTATGACAGAGTTCGATATCATCGAGCAGGTTCGATATCATCGAACGTATACTCTCGATAGGATCGATGGTCTGCTCGATGACTCGAACTCAATGTCATACGCTTTTAAAATTCTTTGCCAATTGGTCGATGAATTGAAACAGTCATTGATGTCATCGGATTTCAAACTCCGATTCCATCGATGACATGATCGATCAATCGACACATGAAAAATGAGAGAAACTTGACTTTGAAATATTTTAGGTTTTCATGAATGATCGGGGGAACCGTCGAGATCAACGGAATTTGAATGTCGATGATATCGAGATTAGAGTCGATGCATCGATAAATCCAGCGGATTTATCTTTAAGCTTGCTGGAAGATTTGTGTCCTTGTTTGATGCAATCAACCTGGTGCTGATATCATCGATATTTGAATATCGATTCTATCGAATGGCCCCCGATTAAAGTTAATAACAACCTGAAATATCTGCTGTAAGAAATGCGAGCCCTTGATCGATATCATTGATGGACTTCCGATGTTATCGATATTTGATTTCAGATCATATCGGAAGAGCATCGATATATCAAAGGAATTTGAGATTTTCTTTAAAAAACAGGGCCGCTGGAAATCTGTCTGTCGATCTTATCGAGCCATTCTTCGATGGACTCGAGATTTGAATATCGATGATATCGATAGGTGTATCGATACATCGATAATTCGTCCAGATATGTTGTGAAGTTTGCTAGACATATTTAGTGCTTTTATCGATTATATCGATAGGTGTATCAATACATCGATAAATCTGTCCAGATGAATATTTAGTTGCTGGACACTTTTAGTCATCTCATCAATAATATTGTTAAGGTATCGAGGACATCGACAGAGCAGGTCGATCATATCGAGGGTGCATCGATAAAATCGACAAGGCAATAAAAACTTACAGATTTTCCTATTTTGCAAAATATTTTCTCACCTTAAAACTCTATGATTTCTAACTTATTTTTAAGGGTTTTTCTTTACCTGGTGTTTTGGGTCATGGGATGTGAGGCTTTGATTTACCTATGGCGAGCTTTCACACATCCGGTTGAGGTAGACGCTTGAATTGTTCTTCCTATCGAGCTCTGTAGACAGTCTGACCCAACACTCACGTAACTTAACAAACCAGGGCACTTTCACCACCATGGATGAACGGCGTGGCTACAAGGCATACATCAAGGTTGCCCCACCTCCACACGTGCAACACATGTGGGATGGGCCCACACACTGCAAAATGAATGGATGACTTAGAGGAAAAATAGATGGACGACGGGAAACGAAACACATATCCCACGGTGGGGTCCCAACAGATGGACGGACGGTGTGGATCTTAAACGTGGGTCCACGTCCCAACCCTGGACGATCAGATGGGGATGGATAAAATAAATAAATCATGTGGGGTGCACAGACCCTATTGATGTCAATACATCAGTTGGGTCCCACGTAGGGTCACATATATATAATATTTATTTAATGTAACCTGCCAACGTCCAGGCCGTCCGCCCAGGACATTGTACATGTGCAACAAGTGGGGCCCATGGGACTGTTAACAACAGCAGGTGTTGCTGGCCATCCAGCAGATGGACGGCCCAGCTGCAACACGGCCATGAGGTGGGTCCACACGTGTGGGACCCACCAACAGAGTTAGATCATGCAAATATTTATGTTTTTCCTTCATCTAGGAGTACTGGAGGCTGGATGTGCCAGCCCCAGTAGCTGGGCCCCAATCAGATTAGGCCCACTGATGGACGGTCTAGCCTGGTAAGACACAAACATCAAGGTGGGGTCCACATGTCCCACCAGATGGACAGTTGTCCACCTGAGATTTGAATCTACTTCATTGGATGGACGGTGTGGATACACATGTCGATACCCACACAAATCGTGGTGGGTCATCATGGTTGTGAAGCATGGATCAAGTGGGCCGCACACCAACACACACACAGAGAGAGAGAGAGAGAGAGAGAGAGAAATCGGATGGTGGAAGGACCCCGCCACTATGGGCCCCTCTTTACAATGCATACATTAAGATGGGTCCCACCATATGTGGGTCCTCAAATCATCAAAATCAAGCAAAAATCACCCACCGATCGGTCTTCTTCTTTAGCTCCTTGAACTCCTTAGCTCCTAAGCTCCTTCTTTAAGGGTGAATGATGAAATTTGAAAGTGGAGATGGAAGATAAGAGGGGTAGAAGGTGGGCCACACATGGCTCTCTAATCTCTTTGGAAGCCATGGACGCTGGCTCTCTTGGGAGTTGCTTGAATGGGGTGAGGAGAAAAATGAAAAAGTGATGGGAGTTGTAAGGATGGATGACATGGAGTGTATAGGTGAGGGATGAGGCTAATTGACTTTTTGGGCATGAGATGAGATGGAGTATGGGTAGCATTGCCTTGTTGGTATAAAAGGCATGAGAGAGGTAAGGTCTTGGTTGACTTGGTGGAAAGAGGAGGGTATGGGTAGAGATTCCATTCTCTCAACCAGGAATCTTCCTGGAAACGTCGCACACGTTGCCCACAGTGTTTTCTCGATTTATTCTCAAGCCTACAACTCCTGGCGTGGGTATCGCATCGGTATGCGAGACAGGATATCGGAACCACGACGACGGTGCGGTCGCTAAGGTGCAAGTCTCGGGTTGAGCCGACTCTGGAATACGGGATACGACTCAGGGATGCGCACAAATGTTATTTACGCGTCGTGGGTCACCGGAATTCGACCGGGAGGACCGCGGAAACTTACAGAACGGTACGGTCTAGGATACGTGCTTCACACTTTTATATTACTATGATTTCCATGCAATTGATTGATAGACCGTTATGAACTACTTTGGGTTGATTTACATATGATTTATCTTATTTTTGAATACTTTCATATTACTATGATTTCCATGCAATTGATTGGCGGACCGTTATGAATTAATTATCCTTGTGACAATTATGGTTAAGATATGATTTTATCATACTTGATTTTTATGAATTCATGTGAAGTGATGAATACAATTCTTGCCCTTCACCGATTTTGAAAGCGACGCGTGTTTCCACTCTTTATTGAGTTGGCTTTTGCTCATCTCCCTTGATTTTATTGAGTTAGCCTATTTACTACTCTTCTCTTTTATTGAATTAGTTTATTGCTACTTCTCTCCTTTATTAAATTAGTCTTGTTCTACCTCCCTTTATAACTTTGGTATGTATCTTGGAATTCCAAAATTCCGATGGTTTGATTTATTTCTTTATTGATGTAAGTGATGTATTAGAGGCCCCGCATTTAGTGATTCATATATTATCGTGGACGTAATGTGCTCTAGGTAGTGACCCTCTTGGTCGACGTGTAATTCCATAGATTTTGGGTAATGGTACACAAATCTATGTAAGTAATCCGCAATGCATGTTACATCACTTCTGGGATTGAATGTAGTAAATAGTCGCTCCATGAACAAATCGTGTCACATAATTCATCCGATTCATGAGTTGTGTCGTCTTAAGGTGTTCACGTAAATACACAGTAGCGTTGAACATGCCGATAAATTTCCATAGTATGGGATGCAGAGCGAGCCGGGTTTGCTATTAAATCATATTCCACATTATGATGATAACTACGTATGATGGAACACACTCACTTTGCTAAGTATGCATTAATGTAGAATGTTTGCGCATACTAATACCACTCGTAGTAGTGGAGTATGAGATGTATTGGAACCCTTACATTATTCTTATGTATCTCTTCAATTATTGTTAATCTTAAAGGATAATCATCACTATGAGTAGGGCATTGACCCTCTCCAACCATACAGACGTTGCATGTGAAGCATAGACTAAGGATGTGGGTGATGATCGCTCTATGAAAGATTATTTTGAGTAAATGGGAAGGATAGCATTTCGTTTAAATTTATTTTCCACTGCAAACTTTGATATTGTAATAAGCTCCCATTTGAGAGGGCATTAGACAATTAGCTAAATTTTATGTCTTGATGAAATAAGAAGTACAATTGATTTTATTCTTGTTAATGGGTACCTTTGTGAATGTAACTGGATGTAAAAAAAAAAAGGTGCAATTTTGAAGCATCCAATTATTACTTTATTAACACTAGGAATTCTCTAGCATGAGTATGTATTCGGACTACAAAAATTTAGGGTGTTATAGTGGCTTAGGGATCTGTTATTAGAAATCATTTTTTGTGTGAAAGCCAATACTGACTGTGTCACTACATTGTGATAGTGAAGCCACATTGTTTAAAGTCTACAATGACACTTATAATGGAAAGTCTAGACATATAAGTTTACGACATGATTATGTGAGATAATTGATTCAAGACGTAATCATTACAATTTCCTATGTGAAATCTAGTAATAAATTGGTTGATTCTTTTACTAATCCTCTAACGAGGGAGGTAATAAAGACAACATATAGAGGGATAGGGTTGAAACTCTTATACGAAAGTTTTACTAGTGATGGAAACCCAATTTAAAATTAGAAAATCTCCAAGTCCAGGTTCAATGGGTAAAAATAAGTTATTGATATGTGGAAAGTTTTAGCATTAAAGTTATATAAAACCTCATACATAATAAATAGTGTTGTGCGTTATAGATAGAGGGTTGAGTCTTAAAACTCTTAATGAAATCTAATCTAAAAGAACAAGTGTCTTAATAATAACGAAAACACTAGAATGATTTCACTTATATGAATGTAGAGATGATGCCGTATGTCATAGAAGTTGGAGTTTCTCTCAAGATCTTTCACGAAATGGGATAAGCATATGCCTATTAATTATACCGAGTAAGATTTATGGGAACTTTAATAACACAAAGTAAATATGTGTGTGGTTTCTCTTGCTTTGTTATTTAGGAATAATTAGTTCAAATTTGTGGCTACCAGGAATTTTGATAAAGCTTTATGAATTATGATACTAACACTAAGGAGACGTTTAAATAGAAAGATACTGTAACGCCCTGAAAATCAGGGGTCGAGTGTAACTCAACTCCCGAGTTCCAACGCATCACTTATGCAACATGTTTAATGATGTTTGAATGTTGTCTGTGTTAGAGCAGTAAACATGAATGAGATTATACCAAAGCAAGAATTCATACTCCAGATCAATTGTATAAAAGCAAGCTTTAAGACCGAATCAGTATATATGTGTATGTAAATAAACAAAATAAACGTTTCATTATCCAGTAGTATGAATCCTTCGAGTCACAATATACATGTCTTTATAAACAAAATGTCAAAATAAACTAGGTACAATCCCCGTAAGTCCCATCGGTCCCAGCTCTTTCGGCCGCCAAATCCATATACGAGAACTCCTCCCGATCCTCGTCATATAATCAGTTCGCCTCCAGAGAAGCTCTGATTGCCTAAACTCGAGACAGTAGTCCGTTGGTGTGCGCAACACCGTCCCGTAACGTGGGAGTGAGTAGCTAACTTAGTGGAACGATAAGGCATAAGTTATCATGTTATCAATACAACAAGCAAGAATGATAAAGCAAGAATCAAACACTCCTAGTTACTCGATTAATGCAAGTATGAATGCAGGTATGATGGATGCCTCACCGACATACTCCCTCAAAGCGACACCATCTCATGTTCGCGATGCTTACATCCCACAAGTTGCTCCACATCTTCCAGTGCACATGCGATGCATGATGAGCATGATTACCGAGTTTTTAATTAGTTCGTTTCAAACAAACAGGATTGGGAAACTAAGGTACCTCCCTTATATCATTTCCAAACATGATCCAATCTAGGGTCGTCACCCTAATTAATATCGACGATGGTGTGTTTTCTAGGTCACCGCAGGTCCGCTGTGGTCAAGTTACGCACAAAGGTCGCACCACTCCCCCATCACCCCCAAACGATTCATCACTATACACCATATACGTAAACAGCCTAGTTCATACTCTATATATCGCGGCGAATCCTAAGGCACGCCGCAACTTCGAATATGCTCGCGGTCACTACAAAGGGTCGCTGTGGTCGTTACGCACAAAGGTCACACCACTCCCCCATCACCTTATCAATGTAGGCCGACAAATGCGAATATAGTGTCCCATACCACCATAATCGGCTCACGAGTTGAGTTGCTCACCGGTCACTACGGGGAGGCACGTAGCTCAGCAGAGGCCGACAACACCACCACTTGTCCCATACCACCATGCCCGGCTCATGAGTCTTAATGGATCGAGGTACCATGGTTAACGGGATTTTCACCGGTAAGTTTGGTACCCTAGGTTCAAGCATTAGCGACCAAACATGGTGAACATACATAAGACACACCTGGTTTACTTGACGTGTTCGGCTTAGCTCGAGCGCACAACAAGTTGGGCGATATGAGGCGCAGAGCACCTCGTGTGGCCAACCACTATCGCCAACCGAAGTACGACACGGCCGCCAACACATCATGCATGGCGGAACGAATCCCAACCACATCTTCAAGTCTCGATATCGGATGCCTGGACTATGAACATAGTCCCAAGCTCACAAATCCTAACCATAGCATGTGAAATACGGCATGATTACATGGTAATTCAAGAACACTAGAATCATATTATAAAGCATAACATGAAGCATGTTAATAAACAAGTCACAAAGCATGTTCAAAAGCATGTTATAAAGCATTATGTAAATAGGGATACAAATACTTATATTTCGTAGGCGAGTGGTTAGAGTGAACAACCACAGGGAGAGTGTCATATGTGACTCTAAGGTAGTCGAGAATCCCATCTCAAAGACCTACCTAAGATTCTAACACTTAAGCACTTACACTCACAAGTGATTTCACCAACACTTGAATGCACATTTCAACATACATGACGTATGCTAGAGAAATGTGTACTAGGATTGTCCCTTTACCAAACTAGTACTTTATACATATACATCATATTCATACAAAGAATTAAACATGGCAATCACGTCAACAAATCTTATACGTATAGGGTACTTCCTCGTATACCCAATTTCGACATACATAGTGTTTACAAAGGAACATAGATTATGGCGATTCCTTTCGCCAAACTAGTATTTTAATCATGTATTGTATAATCATACATTAAATAAATATGTCAAACATTATTCCAAAAGAAATACGTATACGGTATTTCTAAAATACGTAATTTCAACATACTACGCATTTACAAGTGAACATATATTTTGGCGATTCCTTTCGCCAAACTAGTAATTTATTCATGTATTATATAATCATACATTAAATAAACATGTCAAACATTTATCCGAAAAAAATACGTATACGGTATTTCTACGTATACCTAGAATATGTGAAATTCCATATTTCACAACGTTAATCAAACAGAAAACGCAAAGCACTTTGTACATGTGCAATTGCAAGCAGATCATGAATCTACCATTATCTGACATTGAAAGCATTGAAAACCGTAACTTATACACTTAAAGTCCTCACCTTTGCCTTTGGAAACGAAACGAATCAGCAAGGGTAGCAGAACTTCCGCTACTACGGCGATTTCTAGCCTAAAGAGCTGAATCGGTTAGTCATACACATCCTACATCGATCCTACCTCAAATCGACCTAGGTTAGGTTTCTTACTTCAAATGAGACGGAATACGCCGGAAAACGCCTAGAATAAGGCGGTGTAGGCCGTGTAACAAGCCAAAGCAGAGGAGGGAAATCTCCAAGAACAATCTCCAAGTCTTTCTCTCTTTTTCTCTCTCTCCTCTACGGTTTCCTCCAAAATTGTATGGTCGTGAGAGGGGCTGTTCTAAGCCCCTTTATAGCCACAAACATTACGAAATTAGACTCAGTTCAAGGGGTACCGCTAATATAGGATTTTTTGCCGCTTTTTCCACTTTCAAAAGGAAGTTCTGTGGCCCTCCTTGAACCAAACGTCGACTTAAGCTCACCATCGATGGATCTACGTGGGATTACGTTTTTGACTCGACGGATACCCAGATCGCACGTGGCGGACCACTTTCGCCGACGGTCATGGGCCACGATCGTAAATTCCAAGTACATGTAAATGTTCTCCGAAATTTTTCTTAATCCGAGGGTGTAATTTGGTCCGATTCGACGGTCAGTTGCTTAATACCGACGTCAACGAATGATGCGATCACTATTCCGATATTTATTTTTGATGGGAATAGTGTTTTTCACACTCCTCGCTCCGAATTGAAACGAATGACCGTGGGACATCGATGGAGCTGATTTTTGAGATGATTGTTAAGCCCATGGGGCGGTCCTAGTTCCTTAGCTTCGGGTTAATTGACTCCCGATGTGCGATCTAGACCTAATATGAAGTTTCGTTTTATTCCCGAGAGCAGACGGGAAATGAGTTTGATTCTAAACTTTAGGGTAACCTAGCGTCAATGATTCTGCAACTTTTGGGTCTTGCAGATCGTATTTAAAGCGATCCTAACGGATTTCACGACAAATCGAGTTTAGTACTTAGTTAACTTTGTTAAATTTCTAAGGAATTTAATCCTACGTGATTTCTGGTCGAGGTGGTACTCGACCCAATGTACGGAAAATTTCAGGTCGTTACAGATACCTTTCTTATACATATAAGCTATTTATAGTTTGATAGATGTTTTTCTTTGAAAATACTTTTTCAATCAAGTGGGGGATTGTTGCGAAAATATTTGATAAAAAAAATATTATATATATATGAGTGTTTGTTAAAACTTTTTTTTTTTTTTTTGATATTTTGGGAATAGTCCCATATCGGAAAGAAGAGAATAAAATCTTGTGTTTATATATAGGGTGTGGAGTACCTTATTAGTTGCTTGATGGATCCATGGAGTACCAAGACCTGCGTGTTCTAGTGCCATTTTGCGCGCACACGTGCACATGCACGGGCTCGGACTCGAGCACGGGCACGAGTACAGTCACAATCAGGATCATGGTCACGGTTTAGGGCTCGGGCTCGGGCTCAGTGAGAGGTGTGGGCATGTGAGGTAGTGTAGCTGTAGATGTGCTAGTGACACATTTTGCACTTCGCACATGTGCGTATCGTGTCATAGATGAGTCGCTCCCTTGTGACTTTATGCGAACTGGTGTGAAGCAAGTGCGAGTCACGATATGACAGACAATATGGGTCAGGTTGCTGGAGTGTTGTGGGTAAGAGGTCTGAGAGAGACTAGTCTGTCTTTTATAGAGGTTAGAACTAGCCGTTTAAGAGTGGTGTAACTACTCATGCAATATTAAATCAGACCATGCAAAAACTACTGATGTGGCTAGCCTAACAGTCATAAAACGACTAGCTAATAAGTTTAAACGGCTAGCATGTTGTTAGCTGTCCTACATGCATAATAGTCAGTAACAACTAATTAACGACTAGTTTCTCTCCAAAAGTCATAAATGATTATATAGAGTTATGACCCTGCACCAAAACGTCTAGCAATCCTGGCCTATATAAATAGTGCCTAGGTGATTCATTGGACCATCACCGACCACTTGAATCACTCTCACATACGACCCAACAAGAAAAACTCAATTGATTTCTGATCAAGTCAGTAAGGTTCAATACGAACCTTAGCCAACAAGTCCTTAAGAAATATACCAGAGTAATGGTTTAAACCAGCTACATCTTTTCTACTCTTCCATCTTGTATGTGATTTTCTTTTAGTTTTTTCTACAAAAAATTGTGTATACAGAGTTTCATTAATGATTCTTTGTGCTTGTTGAACACAGAACCACATACAAACTCGTTGTATCCTAAAAGCTATTTGCCTACAACCCATCAACCATCTCAATTACTTTGAGAATGGGCAAATAATGCTTTAAGGATGGCATGATGACTCTTGCTTCCGCCTGTTTTTAATATTTTCGATTTATTATATTATTTTACATAAATTATAAAATTATAATTTGCGATAACATTTGGATTTGCCAGATTTTTATCATCCTGCTTACTGTGGTCTTTTAAAACAGATGGACCGATTGGATTTATGAACCCCACAAAGCCCGGGGAACAGTTCCATGCGGTTCCCAATCAATATCATACGCAACGACGACCTTTTGCTGGGTTTACTAAGAAGAAAAATGCGGAGAGAGTTCATTTATTGGTACACAGTCACGTAGAACTGTACAAATGGAATGCATGTGCTCGATCCAGCCTGTTGAAATACTGACTCTTGGGCCATAACCGAAGCTCGTATTGAATCAATACCAATTAACGGATGGATTATTAAAATTGTAAATTGAAAAGATAATATTTCAACAAAAAATTCTCATATTTTTTAGCCTATAAAAAGAAAGAAAATTTAAAGATATTCTATCTAAAGTAATTAAAACAATTTAGATGGTTTGGATTGTTGTACATATATTTCATGTGTACATAATAGGTGTGCATTGGTATGAGTGGTCCTACTGTGGTAACTTATCAAATGACTGTCTGAAAATAGCGAACACGTTTACACGCGATAGTGGATTCGGTGAGGCCGGGAAACACCGACTTTGTGAGGCCGTGACCATGGGCCCACTTTGCTGTATGTGTTGTATATTCACTGTCTATTTTTCCATCTCCTTTTAGGGTATGAATCCAAAAATGAAGGAGATCCAAATCCAAGGAGAACATTGATTGAACACTTATGGTTAAAAACTTTCTAGTGCCAACCGTCCAACCTTTTGATAAGGTAACATAGGCCTAGATTACGGGAAAACACAAAAACTAAGGTGAGCATTGTTTACTATAGTGTGGTATCTGTTTTTTTTTTTCTTTTCTTTTCTGTCTAATACTCTAAAATCAGATGTAAAAACGGATGGACAGTGTGGATATATAACACATACATCAAGGTGGGCCCATTGTAACGGCCTCACCGAAGTGGGTGTTGCTCCGGCGTCAGCGAATCCGCTCTTGTTGCACGCCATACGCTCCCTCGCCCGTTAATTTCCCCCTCTTGGGAAAGGCTTACGTACTCCAGCAGAGCGTGCACTAGTTAGTACACACGCGCAAAGTAATTGTACACGTTGATAGCTGCATTCAAACCGTACAAACGGTGGGGTCCAATTTAGATAAATCAGAAACCAAACTTTTTACTGTTTTGATATTTTAACTGAACGCTTGGTAGCCGTTCAATGGACGCCTGTGGTGAAAATTATAAACGGTCTACACTCGTCAAAGAAATGGGCGTTAATCGGAGTTTAAGTTGGCATAATTCATTTGATCTTAAAGGATATGAGCTATGTCCAATAGCTTTCATAGTTTTGAGGGTTTAACTTCAGAGAATATACATTGAAGATAGAATTTGGGTGTACCTGCATATCAACTAAGGTACTCCGCCGGAGCAAGAAATAACTTCCCTTTCCTCTTTCCCTTCGCTCACTCAGATCTATCTCGATTCACTTTTCTCGTTCAAAGCCTTTGGGCTACTCTAATCAGGAAGCAAATCATCCCTCATTTCTCGTGTATTTACAATCATTGGAATCTCTCTCTCTCTCTCTCTCTCTCTCTCTCTCTCCTCTTTCTTCATATTTCTCGTTTTATTAAAAAAAAGATATTAAAAAAAAGAAAAGAAAAAGGGCGGAGAGAGAGAACCGTCGCTTTTTCACGCTTTATCAGAAGTCGAGAGAAGAAAGAATCTGATGATTCTTGTGCCTGCGCTGTTGACCGCCGTTCTCGTTGAAGGCCGTGACCAAAAGAGAGAAAGATAGAGGATTTTGGATTCAGATCCTTTTGAGAGAGAGAGAGAGAGAGAGAGAGAGAGAGAGAGAGAGAGAGAGAGAGAGAGAGAGAGAGAGAGAGATGACGTTGATTGGTGGGGGTGGTGAGGAGATGGAGAAGGATTTCGATTCCAAGCTGCAGTTGCAAGAGAGCGAGAACAACAGCAGCATCCAACGGTCGAAGAGCATCAACTTCAGAGCTCCTCAGGAGCAATTCTCCATCCAAGACTTTGATTTGGGGAAAATCTACGGTGTCGGATCCTATTCCAAGGTCAGCCTCCTCTTCCTTTTAGGCTCCTTCCTTTCATAAAGAGAAATGATTAGGCATTCATGGTATGTATGCTGGTGTGGAACACGTGCATCAGATCTGGGCCTATCATTAGGTGGGGGCTACGTCATTGCCTTGCCATGGCCCAGAATTCGGGCTCATCTGCTCATCTGGTGGGCCACAGGTAATGCCCTGGCTCAAAATTTCTCATACCTTTTGTGGCTCACCTGATGAGTCGGTTAAATCCTGGTTTTTGGGCCAGATGTGTTCATGTCAGCCCCACCTAGTGAATGGCCTGATGTGTGTGTGTGTGTGTGCGAGCGCGCGCGCGCGCGTAGGGGGTTGCGAACGTCCCCAGCTTCATGGGGATGTTAGTAATGTCCCCAAAGCTTTTAAATGACACACGGGTTGGCTTATTGTTGACATGCACCGTTCATTCATTCAAACTAGGAGCAAGCTATAGTGCAAAATCACACCGATGGGATGATCCTAAACGTTCTATCAATAGCATGGAAAATGGACAGTCAATATTGAGCAGAGAAAACTAGGTCCAATCATCATCTTGAAACATCTATTTGATAGACCCCACTTTGTATTGCTTATGATTCCAAAGTAGCATTTTGATTTGATGATTCTAACTATATGATCTATGGCTTGTAAACAATGGATGGTTGCAACAAATTGGCTACCATTCAAAGGGATAGGATCATCCAATTGGCATGATTCTTGCACCATGGCTTCCTCCTAGTGGAACTATTGAATGTACCATCATGATTGAGGATTGGGCATCTCACATGTCATTCAAAAGGTTTGGGGACGTTGCTAACATCCCCATAAAGGTGGGGATGTTAGCAAAACCCATTTATATAACACCCTTGTGCACACACAAAGAGGATCACCAAAGGTGGGGATGTTAGCAAAACCCATTTATATAACACCCTTGTGCACACACAAAGAGGATCACCAACCACCAATCCAGACCGACCATCCATTCGTACCACTAGGAGATAGTCACGGTGCTAAAATTACGTCGATTGGATGATCCTTACCCTTTGAATGTGGGAATTTTGTTACAACCATCCATTTTTTATGACATAGATCAGATGGTTAGCATCATCAATCTAAGTCCTTGGAAATCGTAAGTAGCGTATGATTCGACCTATTAAATAGATGTTTCAAGATGATGATTGGGCATGGTTTGTTTCTATGCTCAATCGTGAATGTTCATTTTTCATGTTATTATTTAGATGGTTTGGATAATCCGTTCATCATGATTTTTGCACCATGGCTTGCCCTCATTGGTATGATTGATCAATGATTGGACGTGCCGTGTGTCACTTAAAAGCTTTGAGCACGTTGCTAACATCCCACAAAGGCAAGTAGTGTCTAGATACACATACACATACATGCATACGTGTGCGCATACATGTGTTTACACACCCACACACCCACATGGCCACACACCCACATATACATATATTATACATGGCATCATCATCATCTAAGCCACATCCCAACTAAATCGATTGGCTACATGAATCCCGTTTCTCCATTCCACTTTGTTAGGGACCATATCCTCAGTTAAACCATTGGTCTTCAAATTTTTTCTTACTACCTTCAACCACGTTGTTAACGCTTTCCCTTGTCCTTTTGGAGCCTTCAACTTGAACCAATTCGTCCATAACAGTAACAATGGCCATAACAATTGCCCCCATTACCATATACGATATGGGTTGTAATGGCTGTTATGCCTTTTTTTTTTTTGAAAAAAAAAACTATTTCGAGACTGCTACAAGTAAATTTTTTTTTTCTGTAATGGCAGTGATGATCATTTTGGCTCTGTAACGTGTAACAATTACCACTACTGCCATCATTACGTCTGTTATGTAACCGTTTTGGCATGCCGTGCTAATAGGTGTAGTTCTTGGTTTTCATTGAACATGACTAAACCATCCGACTCTACTTTCCCTCATCTCATTACCCATTGGTGTTATTCATAAATTCACTCAAATGAATTCGTTTCTAACTATATCAATATCCTCATTTCAGCTACACTCATCTTATGAACATGTTGTTCCTTGACTGCCTAACATTCTATCCCACAAAGCATGGCTGGTCTTATAGCCGCCCTATAAAATCTCCCTATTAATCAGTGTTGTCAAGTCGCATAAGCCATCAGCTCGGGCTGATCGCTTATGCCATTGCATGATTGCATAAGTGATTGCTCAGGATGATGGCTTTTTTTTTTTTTTTTTTTTTTTTTTTTTTTTTTTTTTTTTTTTTTTTTGAAAATTTAAAAAATATAAAAAATGGTAAAAAAATAGATTAAAAAAAAAAACTATGTATAATTAGTAGAAGTGATTGGATTGGGATTTTTTACCTATTTCATTCTAGTTTGACTATTAGGCCATCTATATGTTGAATTATATTATATTATATATAACAAAACAAATTTAAATAATTAACAAGTTACACTAAGAACGAATTAATTATTGAAAACCGCAAATATAGAAATTGTATTAATAACTTGAATCTTGATGAGTTAATGCATACAATACAAGTTACAAGTTACAACTTATTACAATCTACAAGAAATTTTACTGTTGACCATTATGCCATGACATGCTAAAGTATGCCATGGATTATGTGATTATTCCATCGCATAATCATGGCATACTTCTTGCATGGCATATGCGATCATGGCATAAGCGATTTGAGCCATGGTTTGAGATTGTGAGATTGCACATGACAACACTACTGTCGATTTGATTGGTATGCGGGACCAGTGGCGCATCTTCATTTCATCCACCCAGCTGTAATTATATGAGTAACATCCTTCTCAATCTCTTTGCTCTTGCGAACTGTCAATCCAAAATATCAAGTGTTCATTTCAAAGTACTTTTTGGTGAACAATCTTAATTAATTCCTCGTTTTTGTTGCTTTTATTTTTAAAATTGCATTCAATATCAAGATGTGCTGTAATGGCCATTACGTAATGGTGATGGTGGCAACCATGTCGTAACGGCTATTACAGGAAGAAAGATCCATAATGGCCCCATAATGGTCTGTTAGCCAATACAATTTTTGTTTCTTCAAAAAAAAGAAGTGCGGTAATGGCTATTACAACCACCATTACTATTATGGAACACCTTGTTCATATATTTTGTTTTAGTTCATTTGATTTAAAACCTTTAGATTTGAAACCTTACTTCCATAGTTCTAGCCATGCATTTACCTCCCTCATCTTATTAATCAAAGCTGTGCAATCTGCAAACAACATGCACCATATGGAGGGCCGGACTCTCTTTTGCTGATGTTTGGTGGTCCTACACACACCTCAAAGGCATGGTCCATGCCAGTTTAGCTTATGATTGGGATAGCCGAATGGTTCATGAGGTGGGCCTCAACATCCAGATGACTCGGCCCAACAATCAGGTTGGTATACTCATTGGGCAGGTCACATATATGCTTTTTTTTTTTTTTTTGACAACATAGGGTGTCCCCACCCCTTTTTGAGGCGAGACTATTCCCCGCGGATGCGTGCAATCACCCGTAACCACGTGCATCGGGTAATGCCGGGGAGGGGAGTCGAACCCACACCTGTAGGTCACATGTATGTTGATGTGGACTATTGGAAAGTTTTATTTATTTATTTATTTGTCCCTAGTCTTCATACAACCATGGCTTGTCTAACCAATGGACTGGCTGGATTTTTGTTCTAGGTCATCTGTTTGGTGTCTATAGATTAGGGGTGCACCCCCACCTTATGCATGTTTGGTGTCTATAGGTGTGTGCATGGGGCCATCACTCTCATGGTTATAATGCTTATGTATGTTTAAACTGAATTAGAACACTGGGAGGTGGTTGCTCTATGCAAGGGGTGTGGTTTCTATTGATGCGCAAGCATTAACCAATTTTTTTTCAACCAATGAATGATCTTTATTATTCATGGTGGTAAGGTCTAACCTCTTAGTTACTTTGTACCAGTGTTCGTAATATCAATACTATCGGCCGATATTATCGTTATCGCTGGCCAATGATACGAAATACCACAAAAGTCCCTCGGAAATGCAAAAAAAAAAGAAAAAGGAATCCTATGTATCGTGCGATATATGACAAGATATCGCACAATATTGTGCGATATCAATAAAATAGGCATCGTTTTCGGTGAGAGTGACCAAATCCCCTCTACTGGTTCCGCAAATTTCAATATATATATATCTTACCTCAAGATCTGCCTGTGGGAGTAGCCTTCAATTGGATTTGGTGGGCCAATCTCTAAATGTGCTGGATTAGGTAAGAAAACTTTGAAACTCCATTTTTTTTTTCCTTCTGGAGAGAATCGCTTAAAAAAAAAAAAAAAAATCAGATTTACACCGAGGTTTAGGGGATTTGGGAAGGGATTTAAAAAAAAGGTAAAATCTGGGCGAAATTTTTGGCCTGTTGAATGGATTCGCAAGGGCTTGCGGCTTTAATGGAGAAGAAGAGCGGTTTCATCTTTCGAATAGAGTCAGGAGTCCTCCTTAAAAAGGAGTGGATTCAGTGCAACTTTGGTTGCATTTAAGACCGTACGTCCCTTACGATGGGCCCCACCTTCATGTATATGTTTTATATCCATTACTTCCATTAGCTTGGAGAGATCAATTTAGGTCATGAGATAGAATGAGGCATGTCCAAAGCTTAAATGGACCCATCAAAAAACAATGGGGATTGAACGCTTACCATTAAAAACATCTTGAGGGCCATATGTGTTTTCGATCACATTGATATTTATGTTTTCCCTTTGTCCACATCTTCCTGAACTTATGAATAGGTTGGATCTCAAATAAACATCATGGTGGGGCCTAGGAAGGTTTCAACGGTAGTCGTCACTGTCCCCACTATTTTATGTGGTGGGATCCACTTGAGCTTTGGATTGGTATCATTCTTTGGCTCATAACATAGAATGATCTCTCTAGATGGATGGATGGTGTGGATACAACACATACATCATGGTGGGGACCCACAATCAGGGTCCCACCCGCATTGTTGTTCGGCATGGATTGGGCACGGGATGCGGATTTCCCGTGAAAAGCCTTTCGCAGGAAGTCCCTGCGCTGGGATACTAGGTGGGGCCCATTGTAATTTTTTGTGATAAATCCACACGGTTCATCCGTTTTGGGAGTTCATTTTAGACATGCGACCAAAAATGAAGTGGATGCAAAACTCAAGTGGGGATTCAGTGACCACCGTTTGAAACATTCGTATGGCCACAAAGTTTCATATCAGGCTAAGTTTTTGGTGTTTTCACTTCATCTGAATAGGAATGACCTTATAAACGGTTTGGATGGCATATAAACATCAAGGTAGATCCTAGGAAGGTTTCAACGGTAGGAAACTCTTTCCTTGATTTTTCCTCTTGTCCAGCTCACTTAGTTTTGGATCCACCTCATTTTTAGTCACATGTCCTAAAATGAGCTCACAAATTGGATGGACAGTTTGGATTTCTCACAAATATCACAGTGGATCCCACCTAAGCTCACTTAGTTTTGGATCCACCTCATTTTTAGTCACATGTCCTAAAATGAGCTCACAAATTGGATGGACAGTTTGGATTTCTCACAAATATCACAGTGGATCCCACCTAGCATCCTAGCGTAGGAACTTCCTGCTTTTGCAGGAAATCCACGTCCACTAGGACAACCCCGGAACCAGTGATGTGGGTGAGGACCTGACCGTAGGGCCCACCTTGATAGATGTATTATACATCCACACTATCCATCTGTTTTTCCATATTATTCTAGGATATGATTCCAAAAATGAAGCTGATACAAGTTTCAGGTAGACCACACCACTAGAAAAAGTGATCATTGAACTTCCACCATAAAAAGCTTCCTAGTGTCCATAATAATGTTTATTGAACATCCAACAAATCTGGATGATAAGAAAAAGTAATATCAGCTTGATCTAAAACTTTTGTGGCCCACAAAAAGTTTTCAATAATCATCAACCACTGTTTCCTGTGGTGTGGTCCGCCACTAAAAACTTCCTGAGGCTCTCTGTTTCTTGTGGTGTGGTCCACTTGAGAATTGGATCTGCTTCATTTTTGGTCCCATGCCTTAAAATGAGTTGGCAAGAAGGATGGACAGTGTAGATATACCACGCACACATTGAGGTGGGGCCCACATAATAATAATTGTGTTTAATGGTCTTATTTTAACAATTAAGTGGCCACTGATCAGAGGTCAGAATTTTTTTGCCTTAATAATAATTACGTTTTCATATATGTGTTGATACATTTATAAATATTATGCATTTTATTTGAATATAGTTGCCTTAGTTCAATTAGACAACGCATGGCTTAGGACCCTATACAAAGCAAATCTATTGTGTGCACTTTTTTTTTTTTTTTTGAGATGTTATCATTTAAAAGTGTGTATTAAGGTCTTTTTTAACAATCCCTGAAGATTCATTGAAAAATTCAACCATCTTCCCAATATTTCCTTATGTTTCCCAAAAAAGTGCGATAAATTATGCAATACAAACGATATATCCAGTGCGATAACCGACATGTATCTGTATCCCAAGGGTGCGATACATTGCGCGATACAGATATTTCGAACATTGCTTTGCACTTGTTTAGATTCAACCTGTATTTTATTCTTAGTTGGTGACAAAGTATGATGCAATAGTTTAATATCAATGCTCATGCCATATGGAGTAAAGGATGATAAGAAAAGTAATTTATTGTAAATAGGATCAAAGAAGTATATGCAAAATTTCTTGAAGGATTTCCTCGTATATATCTGGTCTAGGAAGATGCACATGATTCACGGTCTGTAGGACTAGAATGGTGTGCCTCTATAGAATCTAGCACTAGCCTTTTCCTAATCAAACTCTAATTTCTACTCTTATCCAAAGTCTATTTCATATCATAAATAGTTCGCTTGGTACATAAGAGAACAAACTGATCAGGAGTCTCAAGTCTTTAAATTAAAATTCTTTTAAAAACACTCCTATTCATAATTTCTTTAACTTCATGATGATGATGATCATTGCCTTCTCCTAGCTATTTGGGATCTCTTGTAATGACTGCTTGGCAAATTCTCAGTCGGGGTCTTAGAGTGACTATGGGTGAGAGTGTGCTTGTGGGATTGGCCTTAATATCAGGGAGGAAAGAAGGTTGATGAATGTGTTGGCCTGACTTTGGTGCTAGTTCAATATCACTGAGATTTGGGATCCAAGGATTAAGAAAATCGAATAAAGCTTGGTGTCTTGGAAGATAAACTATCTATCCTTGGGGGAATACATAAGCCTCACAGGGATCCTATCAACCTCCTGGTACATTGTTTGTTATTGTTTGAGATCCCGGCAGTGTTTCTAAACTACTTCAAAAGCTCCAGCAAAACCTCCTGTGGCAAGGAAGTGGGATAGACAACTGTCATCAAATTGATTGGAAAATGGTTCCAAAGTCTAAGTACAGGGTTGCTTCAGAATTCAAAACATTAGGAGAAAAACTGGTTCTTTTAGGTATGTGGTGGTGGAGATTTGGTGGCAAGGAAAATATGCTATAGAGTATAGAGACAAGTAACATGTAAAAAATACGGAGAAAAGGGTAGGTGATATATTCCATGGGATGGTGGGAGTAGGTAGAGAATTTTGGTTTGGAGTATTTGCAAAGATAGGAAAATGTTACATGGAAGAGTGACTCTCTCTCTCTCTCTCTCTCTCAGTTTTTTTTTTTTTTCCACTGTTTGTGACCACATTAGGGAATGGCTCTAAAAGAAGGGTTTTGGAAAGATTGTTGGGTGAGGAAGAGCTGAAGAGATAGTTGGTGGTCGAGTTCCATCTCTTGTTTAAGGTGGTATTGAAAAGGATTTGTTGTTGAAGGAATGTTATGTGAATCTTGGGGGAAAGATCATTTGGAACATAATCTTTTAAAGAAATTTGAAAGACATGGAGATTGTAGCGTTGGAGAGGTTTTTGAGTTTCCTAGAGAAGATTCCCAGTAACAGTAGTAGAAGATGAAAGATATGGAAATTGTCACCTAATGGGTCATTCATGCTTAGCTCTTTTTCTCTGCCACAGTAAACTCTGGGGAAGATTCTCCCCATCAAGGTCTTGTTTGGGGGTGGTTGATTCCCACTAGGGCAGCAGCATTTTGTTGGATGGAAGTGTCAGATAAAATTTTCGGTTTGGATCATCTTTGTCATCGTCGTCATTGACTTCCTAGCATATCTTTCATGTGCAAATAGGTGAGAAACTGTGAACTGCCTATTTGTGAACTGTAGTGTGGTGCATGTGGCTTGGGGTGTTTTCTCTTTTTTTTTTGGTTAACATATGTTGTTTCTTGGGTCTTGCAAGCGATTGTAATGGATGTTATTAGTAGATGGAAAGTGGATCCATTCAAGGATAAGGTAAGGTCCTACCAACATTGCTTCTCCTTGCAATACTTTTGAGGGATTTGAAAGTAGAGGAATCAAAACACTAAGGTGAGGATTTTGACTGGTGTGGTTGAGGCTAGAGGAATATGGGTTTATATTGTGTCTCGGGCATAATCTTGTAAGGAGTTCGCTGGTATCCGTATTCCGGAATTTTAGCAAATCGGGATCATTGGATTCCCTGATTAATGTAGGGGCATTTTCACATTGGGCTTGAGTGGGGTAGCACGTGGGATGCGAGGACACACTTGGGGTGGGTGACTCATGTGATTTAGGGTTCACGGGGGAGTTCTCGTGTTCGAGACTCCTCACTGGGGGTGCTTAATGCACATTTCACACCGGGCTCGAATGGGGTAGCCTTTGAGATGCGGGGACACACTCGGGTGGGCGGCCCATGTGATTTGGAGCCCATGAGCGGGGTTCGGCCGAGGTCCTAACCCATGAGATGTGGGGCCTGGGCTATGAGATAAAGGGAGTAATTCGTCATACTTTAACAGTTCGAGCTTTTAGAGCAAGTGGTTAATTGTCCCGCATCACTGATGAATATCATGCTCACATGACCCATTTGGATGAGGTGTCCTGTGCCGTCTGTTTGAGACTTTACACTTCGTTACCCTAGAGTGAGTTTGATGCTTTTCCTTTGTTGCACTTTGTCCCCTTGCTGCAACTTAATTTTTGTATTACAAAATTTTTGTTGCCCTTTAAAGATTCAATGAGCTGTTGCCTACCAGACACTAACCCTCCTTTACCCTGTCTGGAGTCTGGCTGGCGCATCACGACTAGATGGAGTTCCTTAAATTCCTTAACCTCTTCAAGTTAAATCCCACAAGGAGTCTTCAAAAAGTGTGAGAGAGGGATCCCTTGCTCTTAAAAGGGATCTGTTGGGCTTACTGCTGATGCTAGTATGACATTACCTTGATGTCAAGAGGGCAAGTACTGAAGGCCATATTTAACTAGGGTTCATTCTGCCATTACCAGCACCCCTTCTTGGCTGCTAGACAGGTTTTCCAGTCACTGATTTTGGACATATCATTTCATGCTGGTTTGAGAGAACTTGACACTGGCAAGTTTGTAGCAGCATACAAATCGTACAGTTCAACATTAATCTTCATCAATGAGTCACTCCAAAATTCAAGTGTTTTCCATGGGGAGTTTGTTTCTTCACTTTACCAAATATTGGTTCCAAGAGCCTGGGTAAAAGACAAAGGTATGTTTGGTCGACAGCTCGTTGTAAAATTTTTGCCAAGCTACCATTTAAAAACCAACTTCAAATTGCCAGTACGATGACAACATCATCTCATCTCTTTTCTGATTTGGGAGCTGTTTGCTCATTGACAACAACTTTGACCTGAGTCTCATGTGGATCTCTGAGATATAGAGTTCTTCCTGTAACACCCTTTTCTACATTGTTGACACGCTTCTAATCCAATCTTCTTGTGCATTGAGTTGTTATGAGTTTTGCTGGAAGTCTCTATTCTGAGAAGTACTTGTGACCAAATCACCTTCTTTGAAATCTTTTCCCGGTGGTGCTCATTAGCGACTTCTTCGCATCTTGCATGACTTTCTTAGATCTTCTTCTTAAGCTTTGTTGGCAAATCTCTTATACGCTTGGAGAAGGAATCATCATTTCTCCAACCTCGTATCGGCATCAACACCAAATCAAGTACATCGTTCAGTAGTCAGGAACCTAGTTGTTATCCCGACCAGCGACTTCCCATTAAACTATTCACCGAATTAGTGTTAGCAAACTAATCTTGGTGAAAAAATATATAATCTCCTAATACTAAGAAGATTTCACCACCTCAGTGTATTCGTCTGTTTGTGTACGGTAAGCGCTAGAAATTGGAGCAAAGTTCCCGAGTGCTTGCATAGGGTGTATTATAAATTGAACAGCTCTTTTTTTTTTATTTTTTTTTTATTTTTTTGAAGAAGAAGACAAGGGATGTGATTTAGAGTGGATTAATAAGATTTTCAAGGATCTCACCTGCATTTTGTGGATGACACATTTGTTGGGATGCCTTGCACAAACCTTAGGATCTAGCCTCCCGAAACAAACCAGAATTATGGATAAAGCAATGAAATAAATCAAAGCATCAATCACACACCACACAAGAGATTTTTACGTGGAAAACCCTCAAAGAGGTAAAAACCACGGGACCTCGTCCAGATCAACAATCCACTATGAAGTAGAACGTTACAATCTTCTTCACTCACGCAGAGTGGATAAACAATAAGAATAGAGAAAACGGAGAGATCTAACCGATTACGAGGACATGAAGCGGCGAGATGTAAATTGCAAAGTAGAGAACCTCCACGAGCAGAACCTCCCTTCTATAAGCTTCCTCTCTCTCTTCTCCCTCTCTCTCACCTTGATAGTCCTAAACCCTCTAGCAAATCCTCATGAAAGCTTTAGGAAACCCTCTTGCTATTTTGTGATACCTAGAAAAACCCTAGGCAACCCCTTTTATAGTTTTGGGAAACTCCTTTCCGCATCCCAGTTGCGAAAGGACTCAAATCCGCAGTTTCACGCAAAATCGCGGAACAAATTAACCTACGACTAGTCCTGGCTCTCCTACGACTGGTCGTAGACCACCTACGACTGGTCGTAGCTCTCCTACGACCGATCCCAGCTACGACAAAAAACAAGACGAACTCGGCTGGACTTCGAGTCGTGCCGTGGCTCGAACCTACGACCGGCCGAGCACCTCCCACGACCGGTCGAGCACCTCCCACGACCGGTCGAAGACGGGAAAAAACCCCATCAAATCTCCCCTTTTTGACCGGGAGGATCCACCTTCTTCGAGCCGGCCTGGTTTCTATAAACCTCAAACTTGCCCTTGAGCAAAGCCTTGGTCATCATGTCGACCCATTATCGTCCGTGTGGACCTTCTCAAGCCAGTAACACTTTTTGTTCCAAAGTATCCTCGATCCAGGTGATCCGAATCTCTATGTGCTTCGACTTGGAATGCCGACTTGGATTCTTGCTCAAGTGTATAGCACTCGACTATCGCAGACCACGTGCTGCTCCTGCTTCAGGCTAAGTTCCTGTTTTTCATCCAAAGCATCTCTTTACATGCTTCGTGATCGCAATGTATTCGGCCTCTGTTCGACAATGCTACGACCTTCGTAGCTTGCTCGCCAAGAAACCGCTCCCCGCAAACGTGAACATGAACCCCGATGTAGACTTCCTGGAATCTATGTCACACCGCCATATCTGCATCTGTGTAGCCCTCTAACACAGGTTACTAATCACCATAGCATAGCTCAACTGGATGAGCCTCTTAGATACCTTAGTATCCATTTCACCATCGCTAATGTTCTTTGCCAGGATTGGCAAGATACCGGCCCACCAACCGCATATGCTTATGTGGGCGTGTACACACCATAAAGATACATCAAACTTCCTACGGTGACGCGTAGGTATCTTCTCTCCGCATCTCTTCCACCTCTGTCTTCGTCTTGGGACACCGCACCGTCGCTCATCTGAAGTGACCATCTAGTGGAGTCTTGGCCAAGAAACCCATTGCATTCATATTGAACCGCTCTAGGACTTTCTCGATATACAGCCCTTGTGACGGCAAAGCAACATCACGGGTTATCTCCATTCCAGGATGCTGTGCTAGCCAGGACCCAAGTCTTTCATCGCAAAAGACTTGCCCAACTCTGTTTCACTGTCAATCTTCTTGATATCTTTTCCCATGATGAGCATGTCATCAACGTATAATAGCAGAACTAAGAAATCACCATCCGAGAACTTGCGCGTGAACACACATGGTCCGACTCCGTTCTGTCATACCCATCTTTGTAACATGAACGAATCGAACTTCTTGTACCATTCTTGCCGTGGAGCTTGTTTCACCCATACAAGCTCTTCCTCGGCCTACACACCATATGCTCCTTGCCCTTGACTTCGAACCCCTCTTTGGTGCATGTGATCTCTTCTTCCAGTCACCATGGAGAAAGGCGGTTTAACATCTAACACTCTCATCTTCGATCCATGCTAGCCGCCAACCCAAGCAACACCGTATGGATGTCATCTTCACCACCGGTGAGAATATCTCCTCGAAGTCTATACCTTTCCTCCGACCAAACCCTTTTTGGCCTTGAACCTCATCAGAATTCTTCGCTCAATCTTCTTTCTCGAACACTCACTTGTTGCTCGTCAGCTTTCTTGCCCTTAGCAATTTCACCATGTCATGGTGTGGTTCTTATGCAAGGATTCCATCTCCTCTTGCATAGCTTTCAACCACTCCTCCTTATGCTCGTCGCTAGGGCCTCGAAATAACCTTCCAGCTCTCCCCATCGGTTAGCATAATGTACTCAAGTACCTCTTGGGCGGTACATGTCATCCTGATGACCTCCTCACCCGTGGCTCAACAGTGGATCAAATGGGCCGCTCTCTGGTCCATCTTCTGAAGGAACTCCCTCGTCCTCTGCACCTTGCTGTACTCCCCCGTCATCAGGCACCACGGGAGGAGTAATCGGATCCATGTCCTCTAGCTCACCTGAACTAGGCTGGTTCTTCTCTGGCTTACCAATGTCTTCGATACACTGATCTTCAAAGAAAACCACATCTCTACGAGCTTCTTCTCGGTCGGATCCCATAACACGTAACCGAATTTTTCATCACCGTACCCTAAGAACACACACTGCCTGATCTTCATATCGAGCTTGGACCTCTCGTCCTTTGGTACGTGAACGGATGCCCCGCATCCAAATACCTCCCCGAGATGAGTACGATGGATCTGTGCGGTCCACACCTTCTCGTACTTCTCCATTCAACGGGCGATGGAGACACTGTTTATCAAATAAACCGTGCGCATTATTGCTTCTCCCGAACGTCTTGGGCAACTTCGCATGGGATAACATGCATCCGATTCTCTCAACAATGGTGCGATTCATTCGCTCACCTACACCATTATCTTTGGGGGTCTTGGGAACCGTCTGTTCATCATGCCGTATACCACAGGACTTACGGTACTCGTGAAAGTCGCCAATGTATTCACCACCATTATCGGTGCGGATGCACTTCAATGATCTACTGTCTCTCTCGACCATAGCATGAAACAACTTAAACACACCAAAGACCTGAACCTTGGATTTCAAAGCATAAACCCAAACCCTCCTAGATGCATCATCTATAAAAGTAACAAAATACAATGCCCCACCCAAGGTTTTTGTCCTCATAGACCACAAACATCGAATAAACCAAATCTAATGCATGCACTTTATTAACATGAGAAGCAGGTTTAATGAATGAAACTCTATCTTTTTCACGATAAACAATCAAGACAGGTTTTGAGAGCATACACATCACGTCTCGGAAGGAGCTGCTTCCTCGCTAGTAGGCCCCGAAGCCCTTTTCACTCATGTGGCCTGACGCCCGTGCCACATGTCAATAGGAATCTTCCGCAAGCGTTCAATCCACCCTTGCACATACCGACACTTGCCTTGTACGGTGCAACACTTCTTTCCTCTAGCCACGATCAATGAACCCTTGATGAGCTTCCATCGCCCACCAAAGAAACCGGCTTTCATAGCCATCATCATCCAGGCCTTCCCGTCGACATCAAGTTGAGGCGAAGGTGCCGGATATGCCTCACATCCCCGAGAACCAATGTGCGGCCCACATCGGTCTTCACACAAATATCACCGACTCCCACGATCTTTGATACGCCGAGAATTTCCCATCTTCACGGTTCCCATAGTCACCGACTTGTAGCTTGTGAAGGAGTCCCCGTGGAGGAGTCGCATGAAAAGAAGCTCCCGAGTCTATCACCCAGGTCGGTGCCCCGACTCGTGGCCGTGAGACATACGTGCGTGATCGTGAAAGAATAACTACCATGTCGCCATCCGAAGCGACCGGTGGAATCGATTCTTCTTCCTTCCCTTTTCCTTTCTTGTCGTTTTCTTACCACGACATTCATGCTTGTAGTGGCCCTTCTTGCCACAATTCCAAAGATTCAACCTCTTTTACATTTACTCGACTTGCCTCTTGATTTATCTCGGGCCTTCCCGCCCTTCCCGTTCTTTCCTCTCCCCGTTCTGCGTCACAAGAGCCTCTTCTTTGTGTAGACCCTCGAGACTTCCTCCTTGTCTCCTCATTGAAGAGACAACTGGTTACTGTTCCATGGATATCTTTCCATCCGGCGCGGAGTTACTTAGAGACACCACCAATGTCTCCCAACTGTCGAGCAATGAACTAAGCAATAGTAAAGCTGCAATTCATCATCCAGACCATCTTCATAGAGGTGAGTTGGTTCACATATTCTTGACCTCATTCATATGCTCGGCCCCTTGTCGCCTTATCGAAATATCTTATTACAGTCTGTTGTCTTCCTCTCATACAGCCCTTGTAATTTCAGCCATAAAGCTTGCTACTCATCCAACCATTGTCTGATAAACCCCACCGCCTTTCGGTCCATCTTCTTCCAATCATCATCGGTCATATCCTTGGATTTTGTTGATATGCTCCGAGATTGGAGAATATAGGTCCTTGCATAAAGCAAGTCCTCCATCTTAGCCTTCCATATGGTCCAGTTAGAACCATTGAGGCCGATCATCCTTGAGCCACCTTCCATAATTCAAACCGATCCTACCCGATTCAATGAACTTAGCTCGATACCACTTTGTTGGGATGCCTTGCACAAACCTTAGGATCTAGCCTCCCGAAACAAACCGTAATTATGGATAAAGCAATGAAATAAATCAAAGCATCAATCACACACCACACAAGAGATTTTTACGTGGAAAACCCTCAAAGAGGTAAAAACCACGGGACCTCGTCCCGGATCAACAATCCACTATGAAGTAGAACGTTACAATCTTCTTCACTCACGCAGGTGGATAAACAATAAGAGAAATAGAGAAAACGGAGAGATCTAACCGATTACGAGGACATAGAAGCGCTGAGATGTAAATTGCAAAGTAGAGAACCTCCACGAGCAGAACCTCCCTTCTATAAGCTTCCTCTCTCTCTTTCTCCCTCTCTCTCACCTTTGATAGTCCTAAACCCTCTAGCAAATCCCTTGCAAAGCTTTAGGAAACCCTCTTGCTATTTTGTGATACCTAGAAAAACCCTAGGCAACCCCTTTTATAGTTTTGGGAAACTCCTTTCCGCATCCCGGTGCGAAAAGGACTCAAATCCATGATTTCGCGCAAAATCGCGGAACAAATCTGCGTAACCTACGACTAGTCTGGCTCTCCTACGATCGGTCGTAGACCACCTACGACCCATCGTAGCTCTCCTACGACCAGTCCCTAGCTACGATAAAAAAACAAAGACACGAACTCGCTGGACTTCGAGTCGTGCCAGGGCTCGAACCTACGACCGGTCGAGCACCTCCCACGACCGGTCGAGCACCTCCCACGACCAGTCGAAGACGGGGAAAAAACCCCATCAACATTGATCATGTGTGATGTGGTTAGATAGCAGGTGGCAAATATAATGTGCATTCTGATGGTGTTTGATCAGAGACAATTGCTGATGGTGGACTCGTATGTCAAACAAGAGACTGTTGAGACAAGGGTGTTCAATCAGAGAGTTGCTTAAGTATTAGAATGTAATTGCTCTAGTGTGTGGATCTTATTGTGTATAGTCTGGCCTAGGATTTGCTCCAGATTGGGCCAGCTTGCTGTTGTACCTTTAGTTTTTTTTTTTTTTTTTTTTCCTTCATAAAGCAATATTATCCTTCAAAAAAAGAAAAAGAAAAATCTAAAGTGCATTCTGAGATGCTACGAAGCAACCCTAGTTCTGAAAATTAATCCCTCAAAAAGTGAGCCTTTTGGGCACTAAGATGGGCGATGGAGATTTGTCTGATTTGGAAGATATTTCGGATGTGAGGCCAATTCTCTCACTTCTTCCTATCTTGGGTTGCTCCTATGTATTGGGAAGCGAGATAACAGTCTGTGGGAACTGGTGGTTGAAAGAGTTCAGCAAATTGGCCTGTGAAGGAGTGTGTGTGTGTGTGTGTGTGTGTGTGTGTGTGTGTGTGTATATTTGGGTGGTCATATTACTCGTTAAATATGCTTTGTGTGCCATGGCCATGCCTATTCACTACATATCGTTATTCCAATGCCCTGGGAGTGTTGTTCATTAGTTAGAGATATTTGAGAAGGATTTCCTATGGCATGGAGTGGATAAGTGTGGTAAATATCACTTGCTGGATTTGCATGAAATATGCACTTGCATCCTCGATATATAGATTTTCAAGGTTCAGAGAGCTATTTTAAATGTAGAAATTTCATCTGGTAGGGTATATGATTTGATCTAGGGGATGGGAGCAACATCAGATTTTGGCAGGATGAGTAACAGATTTGGCTCTCTTTACAACTTTGCTAACCTCAGGGAGTTCAAGGTCAATGAAGCCTGTGAAAGCACTGCTGAGCAAATGTTATGGTTGCTCCTTCCAAAATGTAAGTTTTATGAGAGGGGTGGAGCAAGAGCTTATTGGGCTTCTTGCTATTCTCAAAGAGGTGAGGTTTAATGATGGTAGGGGTAGGAGGGTCTACAGATGGGCAATGAATGGAAGATATCTGTCCAATCTTTCTACATGGTGAGTGAAGGGACTCCTAGTAACGTATTCAATAACAGTCACGGTGGCCATAATGGCCAGCCTTATGGCCGCATGGATGGTCGTTATGGTACTGCCGTTGTGACCCCATTAACAGTCATTACAGCCCAATAACAGTTATTTTTTTAAAGGAAGAAATGTTTCGTCCTGTGTTTGCTCGTTATGGGCCATTGTTTTCCAGAATGGGCGTTACAGCCACGTATCGCGTAACAAGTCACACCATTATCATTATGTAAGAGTTTTTGAATACCACGCCTCCTAGAGTTATCATTATTGAGTGGCTTGTGGGCGAAAACAGAATTTTAACAATTGGCAATTTTCATAGGATAAAGAAAATTGTCTTTAACTATTGTTGCACATTTGCATTCCTGCTATTTGGGATTTTTTTTTTTTCCAAATGCTTGGAATATCATGGGCAATGCTTGTATCGATGGTTAGAGGTTTGGAAAGGTAGTATGGTCTGGGGGAAGGGTAGAAAGTTATGGCGTCTCAGCTTTTTGTGATATTATGGCCAATACAGATGGAGAGGAATGATAGAACTCTTAATAGCTGCGAGTCGATTGCCTTGGTGAATGATGGGATTCAATCTCAAGTGTTTCTCTGAGCTAGTTCCTTAAAAGAGTTTCTGGATTGCGGCCCCAATTATATAGTTTGTGGTAGGAATGGTTTCATTGCGAAGTGTATCATCTTTAACAATTGTTCCAGCACTATAAATAAGGAATCTATTCCCCTTCGAGCCATGGTAATCCTAAATTCCTAATACGAAATATGTAGAAGTATCTAACCATGGTGCATTTGGAACAGAAGTAGTGTGTGGTGGCCTGTATCTTGAATATGCTCCTTGGCCTTAGAACTCAGTGGGTATAATCTTCCTACAAATTATGAAACATAAAATTGACAATGGAACTCTGGAATCTCACCTTAATGTTGAAAGATGCTCTTGTTCAATTCTTTGGGAATCAGGGCCCCTTGTTGAACTGGAATGTTGCAGAGATGACTTCTATCACCAATGTTCCCTTTTCTGACTCGTCTTTGGTTTCCTTCCACGCTGGATTTCTCTGACTTATTCTGAGATTTCGCCCACTGTATGTGTGAGTCCGTATGCTCATTAGAGCCAAATATCATTTCACCTCAAAATATAACTGGGTGGGAATTCCTTGGTCTTCTCCCTTCTGCAAAACAGGGCCCTTCAGTTTCTTAGTTTGAACAATTTCTTGAATTAAATCCGAAATGAAGGAGTCCTAATACTATCTGAACTTTGCAGGCATGTTTTCAAAAATGATCTGCTGGGCCCCATTGCTGTTGCCAGCATGTTGGCATGCTGATCTCATCAGTGCCCATCACAAAGCCTGCTTTTTCTAGAGTTCTCTTCCCATTTTTGTGGTACACTGCCACTTTTGGGCCTTTTTTTAAAAATAAAAAATAAATCAGCTGTCGCTAATCGGACAAGGTTTTCCTCTACCTGTTTCTAATACTGAATTGAAGAGCTTACTTTTGATGACTTTCTCATGTTCAGAAGACCCGTCTTTTAGATAAATTCCAAGAGCTCTTGATCTTTCCCTTTTTAGGCATTCCATGTAAAAAGCTGCCTCTTTTTCCAAAAATGGCCTGATTGTAACTGACCAGTAGATTTAAGATGTAAATGTTAAAATCATCTTATAATGCTTTCTAGTTAAAATTTAAGTTAATTTAGGAGGTTGCATTTGGCTCATGGCTATAGGATATTATGTGCATTGTACATCCTTCGAGAGAATAACATCATCATTCTTGTTGAAGCTTTACTAGAGTAGGTCTATCGGATTAGACTTCTCCTTTCTGTTATTAAGTAACATACCATATTATTAAGTAACAGACCATATTATTAATCACAAGAAAAGTTTCATCAATGGTGTGTGTGTGTGCGCGCGCCCGTGTGTGCGTGCATGCATGTGTGTGAAGATGGTATTAATGTTGAGGGTGAGCTTCAACAAATTGCCTTTGTTATTAGTCGTGGGCTATATAACTTGTACACTAGTACAAGTTTTGCTCTGGATGATGGATATGGTTTTTGAACATGATGTATTTAGAAGCCCAATGCATTGACTCATCTGTACATTAAGAGGAATAATACCATACTTGGGCAAGAACACTGTGGATCTAACGCATGCACTTAAATTCTGGTTTTGCAGTGCACACTGTATCAATATAGATTATCTAAATTGTGGGATGACAGGTGCCATTTTGGGAACAAAGCTGGTAGACGTGGTTCATACATGTGTCAGTGTCAATATGCTAAAAGCTAAACAAAATGGTGTATCCTTGTTCCATTGGTTGTGGGCAAAGTTTTCTGTTATCATTGGCTCACCATTCTCAAACATTTTAAGTTGCACTACAGAATTTGAAGGTTGTTGTTTGTCTCCTTTAGATTTGATCAGTCTGATAAAGTCCCCACCGACAAACTTTACAATTTACTATATGCCTATGTGGATTAGCTGTAAGCTAGTCTTTGGTAACTTCAATGGCGCTTATATTCATAATTTGATACGGGCATACGTTTACAACTCCAATTCCTTTTTTATTATCAGTTAAGAAATCTTATGATTAACAAGCTAATTTCTTAGTCAACTTGGTTATCTGAGATTGGTTGCATGTGAGAACTTATTGTGGGGCTGGCTGATTATATTTTATGCTATTGAGTTTCAAGTCATCTCAGAAGTCCAAGATTGGAGAGTTATTAGTCTGTTATGAGCTAGGAGGCCTAGGATAGTACGGGATCAACATGAGCAACGTGGATGCATGAATTTAAAGTGAGCAGTGTGGATGCATGAATTTAAAGCACTAGATTCTTGATCGACTTATATACCAAAAATTGAAGAACGGAAGACCTTGTCATCTTTCTTGTACATGTTATCATTGATTTCCTCATACAGGTTAAAATATTTCTCCACAGGTTGTGAGGGCAAAGAAGAAAGACACAGGAAATGTATATGCTTTGAAGATCATGGATAAAAAGTTCATCACCAAAGAAAATAAAATATCGTATGTGAAGCTGGAACGTATTGTACTTGATCAGCTGGATCATCCTGGCATTATCAGGCTATTTTTCACATTTCAAGACACCTATTCTCTCTGTAGGTATTTCTGGTTTTGGCATACCATTAAAATTTCCATGTATCCATGCTTGTATATTTCATGGTTTTGCTTCCAGATCTGTTTCATAGTCTGTGATAGAAATTTAGCAAGTTTGTTTTGTTTTAGCTGCCTATTGCCCAACTGGAATGATTATCTGACATGGTTTTGTTGATTATGCATGAAGACATGGCCCTTGAGTCTTGTGAAGGTGGAGAACTCTTTGACCAAATAACCAGGGTAAATTTTGAATACCTGGATCGGGTAGTTTTCCAATAATGCAGTACAAATCAATTACAAATCTGCGTGGATGCAGAAAGGTCGTCTATCAGAGGCTGAGGCTCGTTTCTATGCCGCAGAAGTTGTCGATGCGCTGGAATACATTCATGGAGTTGGATTAATTCATCGGGACATTAAGGTACTTGAGACATGTGCATCTTGTTTCATCATCATGACATATACTAACAATTTTGCTAATTCCAGCCAGAGAACTTGCTACTTACTGCAGAAGGTCATATTAAAATTGCTGATTTTGGTAGTGTAAAACCAACGAAGGATAGCCAAATTACCATCCTTCCAACTGCCACAAGTAAGGTTATAATTTTATTCTAAGCGAAACCTTTTCCTGAAATGATCGGGTGATAGGTTACATTGTTCTTTTCTATGTACTTAACCAGATGAGAAGGCTTGCACCTTTGTGGGAACTGCCGCATATGTCCCTCCAGAAGTCCTTAATTCTTCTCCTGCAACTTTCGGGTAAGGGAAGAGATGCCTTGATATATATATATATATATATATATATATATATATATATTTTTTTTTTTTTTTTTTGAAAGATGATAAATTTATTCACGAAAGGCCGAAGCCAAAAATACGAAAACAAAAACATGAAAAAAGAAAATTACAACTCAAACCAACTGATCGGAATTGGGAAATAACTTTTGATGAAATCGGCCAATCCATTACATTTGATTTTGCTCTTAAAAAGATCTCCAAAAATACGAAAACGAAAACATGAAAAAAGAAAATTACAACTCAAACCAACTGATCGGAAATTGGGAAATAACTTTTGATGAAATCGGCCAATCCATTACATTTGATTTTGCCCTTAAAAAGATCTCCAAAACCTTCCCTTGCCGATTTCTAAAACAGAGATCATTCCTTTCAAGCCATATGAACCATAAACCCGTGACTAAACACAAATGCCATACTTTTTACGCAATTTCCCCTTTACCTCCCCCATACCATGCCAGCATAAATTGATCAATAGAACTTGGTGACACACATGCGACTTCGAACAAGGAAAAGAAGCAATCCCAAAATTTTCTTGCAAACAAGCAATGAATGAAAAGATGATCCACTGACTACTCATCTTGATAACACATTAGGCAAACATTTGGAATGATCATCGATCTTTTGCACTGGTTGTCCACTGTTAGCACCTTCTTACTACCCACTAGCCAAGCATGCACCGCTACCTTTGGAGGATCTCCATAATGCCAAACAAACATGTCGGGCTGAACTCTTCACTAGTATTGGCCCCACTAATAAGCCTGTAAAAAGATTTGACAGAGAATTTGCCCAACTTATACTAGAGCCATAACATAGAATCCGCTTCCTTAGGCATTGGAGATACCTTAGACAACAAATCCAATAATTGAATAAACTTTTCTATTTCCACCTCATTCAAATTCCTACGACACGACGGAGCCCAAGTAATCGTATCTCCCTGAATTGAAAAACATCTATCCACCCTCAAGTGTGACTCTAAAGCAATCCTTGCCAAATGGGGAAACAATTCACACAACTTTTGCTCCCCCATCCAAATGTCCTCCCAAAACCTAATAGTTTTCCCATCCCTCAAATGAAAATATACCCTACTTTTTACCGACGCCACCGCTTTCCATAACTAAGAATCCCTGTATAAAGATGATGCCCTAATCCATCTCTACCCCTATCCTCTGGCATGTATTTCCTCGCTATCACCTCTCTCCATATGGAACCTTCCTCCACTCCAAACCTCTGAACCCATTTGCCTAACAATGCTAAATTCATAAACTCTATGTTTCGTAATCCGTCCCCCCTTGATCTGAAGGTTTGCACCCTTCCTCTCATTTCATGAGATGAAAATTTTTCTTGTCTTCTACTCCATTCCATAAAAAATCTCTCCTTATTTTCTCCAATCTAAGCACCACCGATTTAGGGCATTAAAATAAGGACAAAGTAAATTGGAAGCACTGTTCGAGTTGTCGGTATCGCTACAAGTTTCGCTTGCCAGAGATAAAGATATAATATCGTTATCACCGATAATATCGCCGATAACCAGAAATGCGGGGAAAGAGAGGGAAACATGGGGAAAACGATGGAATTTTTCAATGAAACTTTAAGACATGCCTAAATACACATATTTACATATTTAGGAATAAAAAATTGCGAAAAGAATACATTACATAATAAGTTTTCATTTAATGGGACCCAAAAAGCACGTGATGCCATAAAAAATCACTTTAATAGCAACCAAAATGAGTTTATATATTACAAATGTAGCTAGCATACAGTAATTAAGACATGTAAAAGTAAATGAACTCAAAGATGCCAAATCAAGGATGGATTGGATTATCCAATCAGTGTGGTTTTTGCATGATAGAGATGTACGTCACAAATCCACTCATACCATCTGTTTTGAAAGGCCATAATAGGACAATGTTTTAAAAGTCAGGCAGATCCAAAACTTTGGTGGTGGGCCATACCAAGAAAACAGTGGGAACAACAACGCGTTGAAATCTTCCTGTAGGCCGTAGCTAACTATATGATGTTTATATGCCATCCAAACTGTTAGTACAATTATTATCGGTCACACAAATTGTAGGAACAAATACCATCCCGATACAAAACTTTTGTCACTGCCAGACGTTCAATCCCCATGTTCGTGTGGTATGCCCCCCGCCCCCCCCCCGGGCTTTGGATCTGCCTAATTTTTAGAATTTTGTCTTAATTTGATCTTTCAAAACAGATGGACGGAGTGGATTTGTGACGTACATCTCTATGGCCCCACACAGGGGTCACACGCAATCCGCACCCAGTTTCATAAGGGCGTGGATTAGGTGTTACCCAGGCAACAGCTTAGTGGGTGTTACCCATACTGTAGGGCCCCCTTGATTATATATTGTATATCCGCTCCGTCCATCTGTTTATACAGCCCATTTTAGGACATGGATCTAAAAATCAAGTGTATACAAATATCATGTGAACCACACCACAAGAAAGAGTGATGATTGAAGGGTAACCATTAAAAACTTCCCAAGGCCCAATGTAAAGCAGATCTGTAATGCTTTTTTGCCATCTAACCCGTCGATAAGCTCAACTAGAACTGGATGATAGGAATATACAAATATTAGCTTGATCCAAAACTTTTGTGGTCTACAAAAAGCTTTTAATAGTCATTCGCTACTTTTTCCAATGGTGTGGTCCACCATAGATTTGGATCCGCTCAAGTTTTTGGATAAGGTCCTTGAATTAGCTGAAAAAACGGATGGGCAACATGGATGTGGAAAACATTCATCAAGGTGGGCCCCACACGGTAAGTGTAACACCTAGTAAGTTGTTACTTGGTAACAGCTAATCGGCTTCTGTTTCATTAAAGGAAGGTATTTGATACTCTGGCTGCGTATGACACTCGATACCTAGCATTTGAAAATGGTACATGTGGCAAATTCTAACATAATCTAAACCGTGTTTCATCAAGATCTGTGCGACCTAATCAAGAGGTTGGATGGCAAACAAAAAAAAAACCATTACAATGGCCCTATGAAGTTTTTAATGGTGGGCATTTAATCACCACTGTTTCCCTTAGTGTGGTCCACTTGAGATGCAGAACTATCTCATTCTGGACTCATGCCTTAAAATTATTTATCAAAATAAATGGACGACATTGATAAAATATTTATCATTATGATGGCCCCACAGAACATCGACCCATCAATTCACGGATACAAACAAGTGATACGTGCGCCCCGTATAAATCAGTATGTTTATCGTACTGAGTCAACTGTGTGGGGCCTAGGCCTATTGTGATTTATGTATTTTATCCACCCCATCCATCCATTTTACAAGATAATTTTAAGGCTTGATCCCAAAGATGAAGCATATCCAATGCTCAAATGGACCACACAACAGGAAACAATGTGAATTGAACATGCCTACCATTGAAAAATCATTAGGGGCCACAAAAGTTTTGGATCCATGTCATTTTTGTATTTTACCTTCATCCATCTTCGTGTGATCTTATGAACAAACTTGGATGACAAATAAACTCCACTGTGGGCCATAGCGCCTAGGAAGGTTTCAATGGTAGGAATCATTGTCCCCACTGCCTTGGCGGTGTGGTCCACCCGAGCTTTAGATCTACCTCATTTGTGGGTTCACGACTTAAAATGTTCTTGCTAATTGGATGGATCATGTGGATATAACACACACATCATGGTGGGGTCCACAGACTTGGTGACGTCCACACACTATTGATGTTCGCACCCGCACACCACGCAAATCTACACTCGTAAAAACCCATCGAGTGGCCATTTTCGAAACGGAAGAGAGTTTCGGAAGGGAACCCTCAAAACCCTAAATTCCCGAAAGAAAATCTCTCCAAAACCCTTATCTTCATCAGATTCTTCGCCGAAATCATCTTTAGGTTTGAAATTTTTGACGTATTCGAAGAAAAAAACGTAGAAAGTAGAGATTGGATGACACTTACGGCACATCGATCAATCGATTGGCCCACCGCAATTTCTGTTCACCGATCCTCTTCTACGATTGGTCCTCGTCTTCTACAGGTACGGAAATCCGCAAGTTTCCCCATTTTTTTCCTTTTTTTTTTTGGGATATTTTGCGTATTTACGCAACGCCCTGATGTTATCGGTCCTTTTATCATTGAAAATGGGTTGTTTGCTATAGTTATCCCATGACAGGGTAAGTAGATGCGACGATTTCTCGTTGACAACTGGACTTTTAGCAAAAAATCGATAAAATCGCCGAAAATCGGCAATATTAGGAAGAGAAACAAAAAAAGGGAGTTTCGGTGTTGCAACTCGTGATTCCGAAATTATCGGCGATAATTCGATAATATCGCCGATAATTTAAATACTGATTGGAAGATTTGACATTGACGCCTTTATCAATGTTAGCCCTTGAGATAAGGAAATAACCTTTCCCATGACTGCTTGGAATCTTGAAGCTAGTATTTTTTGTCAAAATCTTGTACGAACTTTCCAATAAGCTGATTGGTCTGAAATCTCTTAGGCTCTCGGTCCCCTCTTTATTCGGAATCAGGGCTATAAACATGGCTCCTAATTATGAAGCTACATGATCTGATTCATAAAATTCGTTAATAAAAGCAACCGCATCATGCTTAACTACCCAAAACTTTTGGTAAAATGCTATTGGAAAACCATCGGGCCTTAACACTATCTCCTCCCAATTCTGATACTGCTTTCTCTATCTCTTCCTCTAAAAATGTTTTTTCTAGGGATTCCGCCACATGTGAAGACATGGACTACAAAAAGAGATTATCAAGAGAAGGCCGCATCCAATCATCTTTTGACAAAAGATCTCTATAGAAATTAACTATAGAATCACACGTCCTTGCTTTTCCTTCTACTCTTAACCCTTCCAACATTAAAGATTTGATTTTATTAACTCTTTCTTGAGCGCTTTCCATTGCATGAAAATACTTCGTATTTTGATCTCTGTTTCGACAAGGAAACAAATGTATTTGATTTGGGAGAATTATCTTATTCATACATAACAATGGAACAGTTATAGAGATAATCATCATGCTTTATTAATTCTGAATTCATTTACATCGTCTGATATCCCTTGATTCTAAGATAACTTACAAAGAATTCATTGTAAGTTACAATTATCATAATTAAATATAAATTTCGGCAGCATAACGGTGCTGATCCCAATCATCTCCTATGACTTAGGAGGAATAGACAAATCGACCAACAGTCTTCAAGAGAACAGAGATTTCGGCAGTATTTCGGCACTATTCCAGTTATCTCCTGTGATTTAGGAGGAATACGCCTTTTCGTCGATGATTCTTCCTTTTCTCCTGAACAAGAAGAACTTGAAGATTTGAAGACTCTGGCCATTCCAATGAAGATGACACCCATTCTTTGTCATATAGAGCGCATGCAGTCGGTTTGCGTGGTCCGCGCAAACGACATGCTTTGCGCGGGTCCGCGCAAACTACAGGAGCCCAATGCTCCTTTGCGCGGGTCCGGTCATTTTGCTAGAGCCCAATGCTCCGCACCTTCTGTCTTCTTCTTCGTCTTTCTTTTACTCTGAAATCTTCGAACCCCTTTTGAGAGAAAGAACGGGGTATTTATAGACATTTTTTACAGGTGTAAAACTCTGTTCTGGTCGATGTGGGACAAAATAACATCCAACCATTTTTATATCATCGCCATACACTTTGCGCGGATACGCGCAAACGACATGCTTTGCGCGATCCAGCGCAAATGATATATTTTGCGCTAACCAGCGCAATCTCTTTATACACTGAGATCCCGCACAACCTCTTTCTCTTTCCGCGATCCCGCGCAACCTGTTTACTTTGCGCGGTCCGGCGCAAAGTCTCCTCAGAACTGATTGTTTGCTCCTTTCTTCCAACCTTTTTCCTAACCTTTTCCTCCTTCGCTTATTTTATGCCTCAACAGATGCCCCCTTGATCCGTTCTTTGTTTTTTTTTTCAGAAATTCAAAGAAAAGGATCAAATCACCCCTTTTCTTCAAGGTTTGCGCGACCCCGCACAAAGGCAGGTCGAGTACTGTACTCGGCCAAAGAAAATCCTATAAATAGTCCAACAACTTGGTCATTTGTACAAACCCTTTCTGCTCTGGCGATTTTTACTTCTGCGATTCTTTTCCGCGCAAACCATATTGTTTGCGCGGTCCCGCGCAAAGCTTTTCAGTTTGCGCGATTTCCTTCAAAATTCAAAGTGTTCCGCGCAACCCATATACTTTCCGCGAACCCGCGCAAAGTGTCTTGTACTTAGCCGATTTTCTCTCTTCTTGAACCTTCCAATCACTTAGCCATTTTCTCCTTTTCTTCTATTCTCAGTCTGATACATATTTATCTTCTTTCTTTGACTCATTTTTCATGGCTCGTATAAAACAAACAGCCCGTCCTGTGACTCCTTCTGATCAACCTTCTTCTGATCAACCTCCTGCTAAGAGAACAAGGACCACTTCCAGAAATCCTGCTTATTTTAAAGAGCCTGTTCTTCCTACCTTTGACTTTTCTGACCGCATCAGATCTTTGCCATCCCCCATTCATAAATCAATATCATTGGGAGATATCAAATGTCCTCCTAAGCATGGCAGAGAGTATGACTGGGATGAATGGTTAAAGACTACAGCTCATATTCGTACCGATAGTGAAAGACCATCTCCTCGTGAAGACACTCCCCCGGCTTCTCGTTCGAAGAAAACTCGCCGCAATAAGACGAAAGATTTTGCAGAGAAAATTAAGGAACATAAGAAGAAGAGGCTTCAAAATTCATGGGATTCAGTACGAGTCATTGAAGGTGTCATGAAGTTTGACAACCCTCATGCAGAAGGTATGACGATAATTCCGATTCACGTATATCGCCATCAGTCCATGCTTGACTGTGAATCTAAAGATTACGTCCATGGCGAAAGGTTAATGTATACTGAATCGTGGGCCTCAAGAGAACCCCGGATCCTTGAGGGAGTTATTCAAACACAGAAGCCGCGACAAAGGATAGGGGATGCTTATCCCATGATCTTCTTAGTTCCTTTCCATAGTCCTCATGACCTCTTTCCTTCTCATTTTTATGAGACAGTTCGACAATGCTTTCGGGATCGAGAACAACTCTGGGGCCAGGCAGAATTTCGCATCAGAGGCATGTTAACTGCTCGCTGCTATTATTCTGATTGGGCGGAGGCTATTTTATTGAAGCATACGAGCACTCTTGCAAAGATTGGCCTTTATGATGCCATAGAAGTGACTTCCAAATACTTCTATAGGGAACCCAATATACTGAAAGGCTTCCTTGAATACTGGTCGCCTACAACCAACTCCTTCCATTTACCTTATGGTGAAATGAGCATATCACTTTGGGATCTTCATCGTATAGCCGGTCTCACAATAACAGGTAAATTCTATGATGAATTCATTCCAACAAATAGAGAATTGGCCTTTGTATCTTCTCCAGATCGCAAGCCTTCTATCTCTGAAACTACCATAGAACTGTTTAAGGAGATGGGCAAATTTCCCGCTTCCACAAGATTCCCCTCTACAATGGTTGGCACATTTCTCTAGAGGTCTCGGTATTTATCAATCCGACAGTTGACTTTCCTCTTTGTATTCTTGCTATTTAGCCATTCCTGCATATTAATTTCCTCTCTTTATTTTTCTTTGAAGATTTCGTGATTGTCATTCTAAAGAATTAACGAAGCTTCGAGATGCAATGAGGGGAAGACCAGAATATAGCTCTTTTGGAGAACTTGCAGCGTTCTTGGCCTATTGGCTAAGTTTGGTCATATTGCCCAGCTCTAAATGGGTAGATGCTGTTCGTCCAAGCGTCTTTGTTGTGGCTGGTGCTTTAGCGGAAGGCCATAAATACTCTCTCGCTCCTTCAGTATTATGTTCTATTTATAGAGCCCTTGGAGAGGTAGCTACCCATGTAAAAGACCCTATTCTTGGAGCTTCGTCTGCACATACTTCTTGGCATTATATTACGGGGTGGCTAGGGGTTTATTTTCCTTGGACTTTTGAAGCTCCAGAGCAAGCATATATTCATCCTTCTCACCTTCCACTCTGGTTCTTTCAGCAAAGAGCAATGGCTAAAAGAGCGTATGAATGGGTTGCCAATAAAATTCGAGATGATGATCAAATAAACTTCTTTCAGTTCCGCCTTTATCGCTATACTGAAGATACAGATATGGTGGACCAAGAAACTCTTACCGCAGCAGAAAGAGCTTTCTTCTTTTCTATTCGCTCATGCAGTTTACCCCTTCGGGAAGGGACAAAATTTTGGAGAGAACCCTACTACCCCAGTCGTTTTGCTCGTCAATTTGGTTATGATCAAACTGTACCACAAGACTGCGGGCTAGTTACTAGAAAAATGCGCTGTTATGGAACAGGTCCTCTTAACTGGGCCATGATATGGAAACAACTACTGAATGGCTGCGTTGGATCCCTTTTCATAATTCCAGGTTGTGATCGCATAGTCTGTACATCATATAGCTGGATGCGATGGTGGGATCACCAATCATACTTGGTCACTAAATGCTTGCCAGTGGATTCTTCTATCTTTCTTCATCCGCCTAGGCTGAAGGGCAGAAATTTAGAGGGGGGAATCGGCTATATTTCAGAAAAGAGCCATGCATCACATCCTGGAGAAATTTGTAGGAAGATATCATTGGAAGATCCTATCCGTGAAGCAAAGCCTATCAACACTTTGGATGGCTGGTTTGCTCACGGAGTTTTGAGAGAATTTGAGAAATCTCGTCGGGACTTTTCAAACCAAGCTGTAGACGATGCTGAAGGTACATCTTCTCCAATTCCTGTAGAGACTGCAACGGTTCAAGAAGGACCAGCTATTGATACTTCCATATCTCCTCCGCAACCCCTTGGTCCTAGTCCATCTTCCCCGATGACTAGATCAAAAACGCGTTTACAAACATCATCTCCTATTCTTCCAGAAAGGACCAGACAAACATCCACCTCTCCTTCGGTCAAAGAGCCTGCACCGGAAAGCAGCCAGGCCGTTTCTTGCAAAGGGAAGCAAGTTGTCGTTGAAGAAGTTGACGAAGAAATTTTGGAAGATGAGAGTTCAGCTTCATCGTCGGAGACTACTGACTCTTCGCAATATGAAGATAGTGAGGATAGCGACAGCTGTGAAGATAAAGATGATGACTTTGAAGAAGGCGAAGTTGACATTGACGGAGATGAAGAAATAATTGCGAAAGGAGTCGAAATGGAATCTTTTCCTGCAACTGCTAAGGCTCTTCCTAGTATGAATGTTCCTGCTAAATCTCCTGCAGCTGTGGAAGATGAAGAGGAACTTTTAGATTATGGCGAATATGGATATTCACCAGGTAAAGGAGATTTAATTTTCATATGCATATATTTATCTATATTTTAACAACTATTATTTATTTAGAATTATTATGTCTCCCTTTTTTAGGTGCTCAGGTTGCAGAAATAGGTGCCATCTCTTCAGTGAATCCTCTCGTGGTAACTTCACCAAGAGCACCCATAGTTCCATTGGTAGTACAGAGAGTAGTGGCTCGTGAAATCATATTTCCAACAGAAACCACGGACTTGCCAACTCCGGCTACCAGAGATTCAAGCACGGAAGCTAGAGCACCATCTTTTGCTGATATGGTGGAACTTGGTCCTTCCGCGACCCAGGGAGCTTCTCCTTCTGTTAGTCGTATTCCGGTGACAGGTACATATATATACACTGATTATTTTACTCAAGACTACATATTTCATAATAATATTTTGAATATCCTTCTTCTTTTGCTATAGGAACTCCTTCTTGCGGTGTCTTTGCCCGATTCAGGTCTGTAGCCACTACTTCTGAACTGTCGTCCTTTGCGAAGATCCCTGTTCACAAAATGCTTATGCTGAAACATTCCTTGTTAACAATAGCCCATATCTTCAGAAATCCTGATCAGTGGTTGGATTTGGACATTGCTATAGAGATTTTGGAGAGCTCTGCCAAGATGGCTAAAATCAACATATCTCCTATGCGTGATTCACTCCTCAAATTTCGTGATTCAGTAATTTCTTTGGCATCAGTAGAAAATGTTACAATTGCTCCTGAGATTTTAGAATACAGGAAGCAGCTAGCTGCATCTCAAGAACAAGCCTTTCTGACAGCTTCATCAATTTCTAAACTTGAACAAGAGCATATGATTCTTCAAGATCAATTAAAGATTCATATTGATGAAAGAATGACTATCCAAGATCGTATTGCAGCTCTGAAGGAAGAAATCTCTCAACTGGAGAGGAGGAATCATGAGCAAGCCTTAGTCATTCAAGATGTTGAAGAAAAGATACGGGTAAATGTTCAATCCATTGATATAGAAAAATCCGCACAACTTCAAGGTAAAGAAATGATCGCTTCTTTGGAGAATAAGCTAGCTGGCGTTCCTGATCAGGCAAGACTTATTCTTGAAGAAAAATCCAAACATGATGCGGCTCAATCACAATTGAAAGAAGATTTGCGCAAATACATTGAAGCAGTGGGGATTACAGAAGATCTTTAAACATGTATTTTTTGAACATGTAATCTTTGCTTTCATGTTTCTTGGACATATAATTTATTTGGCTTCACATATGTTTTTTATGATAACATTTTGAGATGTTTATAATGGCATTTTCTATATTGCATGTTGATAACATTTATGCTAATATTATCAGATTATATTTATATTTTATATAGTAATTTCATTACATCCTTTATAATTTCCAAACCTTTTATGCTTTGTTAGTGCGGGATTCTCTATGTGAGTATTTAAATTGGCGGTACTAAGTTTCAATTTAATTAGCCACACACAGTTTAAGCTCATGAGTAGTGGAGCGTGCGCACACACACAGTTTAAGCTCATGAGTAGTGGAGCATTTATGGGTCTTATGTGATGGCCGCTGTAACTCTCTAGAGTTCGCTTTTGGGCTTTTCACTGCCTTGAGCTCACGGCCAAGGTCCATCAGAGGGGCCCATTGACGCTACTGGGGCGGTGAACTGTTGGTTTTACGCACGGGGTTGGCCACGGTAACTCTCTGAGTTCGCAGGCTCGCATGAGGCTACCTTTGGGCACCAAATCTAGGGTTGCCACCCATCAATGAGTAGGTTTAAGCCCTTCCTCATGAGTTACTACCGAAATCAAACCCTAGATCCGGAAGGTCTTACGCACGGTTGGCATAAAGCTCACACCGCGGCCCCGTTTTCTTCGTGCAAGGTCGAGCCCATTCACGGAGGGCATTTTCATCCATTCCCCGTGGCGCTGCCGGAAGCTGTACAGACGGCATGGGAGTTACGGTGACTAGTCTTCGCGGATTTATGGCCTTTTAGGCTTTAAATCCTTGATTTTGTCAGCTGCCCGCATGGGTGCGCACGATGGTCTTCGCGGGCTTTTTAGGGCCACTGACTCGTCGCTGCCCGAATGGCGATCTTCATAGGTCTTACGTATAGTTGGTCGGCTCTTTTAGAGCTTGATCCTTTGAGAGCTTTTTTTTTTTGGCTCAATTTGGCTCTTTTAGGATTTGGCTTGGCTATACTACCTCTTTGACTGATATTGATATATCCTTGCTTTTGATAGTATTTTTAAGAAAACTCGTGCCTTGTAAGGCAATAATATTTATCTTGTCAATATCTTCAAGAGAATCTTCAAGATGATATTGACTTTGTCAAACTTTTTTTGGTGATAATGACGATCATATATATTTTTAAAATGCTTGCTAACATAATTGACATGCTCGTGAACTTCTTCTTCATAGCCTCTTTTGTTGACATATAGACATGATCTTATTCATCCTTGCCCCCTTTTGATACAGAGTCATTATGTCAATAATATTTTGGGTCAAAATCAGCCTGTCTATATTCAGGGGTAGTATCTTTTGATGAAGCGGGCGTTGACAGGTATACTGACACCCAGTCACTCTTGATTTGCAATTCTATATGCCCCATTGGAGTATACTTCTTTTACTACATATGGACCGTCCCATTTAGGTTCGAACTTGCCCCCTGTCTGGCGAGTGATCACTATAGGTCTTTTCAACATTAGCACCACATCCCCTTTTTTGAAAGAGCGGTATTTAACTTGTTTATCAAAGCGCAGCCGATATCCCGGCTCGATATGATCGCAATCCGTTCTTTGGTCAAAGACGTTTCTCATCGAGCAGATCTAATTCTTTCAGCCTTATTTTTGCATTTTCATCATCTGTTATAGACTGATGTACCGCTATCCTGAGCGATGTCAGCTGTATTTCAATTGGGATAACTGCCTCCATACCATAGATTAATGAATACGGTGTTGCCCCTGTTGCTGTACGGTGGGTGGTTCTGTAGGCCCCTAATGCTTCCTGTAACTTTTCATTCCAATCGCGCTTATTGCCCGTCACCGTTTTTTTCATTATTTTGACAATGTTTTGTTAAACGCCTCTGCTAATCCATTTGCCGGAGGATAGTAAGGTGTTGAAAACGAATGTTGGATGCCGAACTTCTGACACAATTTTTCCATGCCTCTATTTTTAAAAGGGGTGCCATTATCAGTGATGATCTTTTTTGGAATATCATGACGATATATTATAGCATGCCGGATGAAATTGACCACGTCTTTCTCTTTAACACTACGCAAGGCGACTGCTTCGGTCCATTTGGAGAAATAGTCATGTATTTGCCAAAATATACTGTTTCCCTTAGATGAAGGTGGATTTATAGGACCAATCACGTCGAGTCCCCAAGCTGAGAAAGGCCAAGAAGCAACTGACTGATGTAAGTCTTCTGGGGGAACATGTATTACATCTCCGTGTATTTGACATTCATGACACCGCTTTGCGTATTCTATCGCATCTTTGAATATGGTAGGCCAGTAATAACCCATTCGATGCACTCTATGACATAAATTTCGGCCGGCTTGATGCGCTCCACATTCTCCTGAATGTGCTTCTTGCAGCATTTGGTTTGCTTCTTGTTTGTCTAGGCACCGTAACAGCATTCCATTATAAGATTTTCTATACAATACTTCGCTGCTCATGACAAATTTGCCCAATCGCTGCTTAATCTGCTGTCTTTGTGCATTATCTTCTGGCAAGATATTATATTTGAGATAATCGACGAAAGGCTGACGCCAATCATCTGTCATTACTTCCAGACAGGATATAGGAAACATTTCAACGGTTTCTTCGATAGCCTCTGCAGATGGCAGGAATCTTCTTTCTTCTATAGTTACCTGAAGAGGACTTCGGTTTGTACAGGATAGAGCCGCTGCCAGACTGGCTAATGCATCCGCTTTTGCATTCTCAGACCGTGGTATGTGTTTAATTTCCACATAACAAAACTGTTCAAGCAACTGTTGTGCCTTTCGATAATAAGGCAGGAGTTCTTCTTTCCTTACTTCAAATTCTGTTGTCAATTGATTTACAATCAATTTAGAATCTCCGAAGATATGCAATAATTTTATTTCCATTTGCTGGGCTATTTCCATTCCGATGATAAGAGCTCTGTATTCAGCTTCATTATTTGTGCATGTGGTGCCCAATGTGAAGGAGTATGGTAACAAATCGCCTTGAGGAGTAATGAATATCACTCCCGCCCCCGCTCCCGTTATTCGAGCAACACCATCAAAATACATTTGCCAAAGATTCTGAGATTTAGCCAACATAACCTGCTCATCTGGGAATTCGTCATTGATTTCCTTACTTTTTGCTACAGGATGTGCTGCGAGGAAGTCTGCCATAGCTTGTCCTTTTACTGCTTTCGCCGGCTTATACGAAATAGTATATTCTGATAACAATAACATCCACTTAGCTAGTCTTCCCGACAACATTGGCCTGGTCATAAAAAATTTTATCGGATCTGCTCTTGAGATCAGAGTTACATCGTGGGAGAGACAATAATGCCTCAACTTTTGTACAGCGAATATCAACGCCGAACATTCTTTCTCGATCGAGGAATAATTGCATTCTGCCCCCATCAATGTTCGGCTTAGATAATAAAGAGCAGTCTCTTTTCCGGCTTCATTTACCTGTGCCAACAAAGCACCCAAAGAATTTGTAGCTGCAGATGTATATAAGATAAGCGGCTTACCTTTCACTGGAGCTGTTAACACCGGCAGCTGTTTCAACAATTCCTTAATTGAGTCAAATGCATTTTGACAGGCGTGATCCCATGCAAATTTTGTATCTTTCTTCATTAGCCGAGAAAATGGCTGACACCTTCCTGCGAGGTTTGAAATGAAACGGCGAATGTATGCCAGTTTTCCTTGTAAACTTTTCAATTCTTTCAACGTCGTTGGTGGCGGCATATTTTGAATAGCCTTAATTTTTTCTGGATCGATCTCGATTCCTCTATGCCGTACAACGAAGCCGAGGAATTTGCCAGAGGATACTCTGAATGCACACTTAGCAGGGTTCATTTTTAACTGCTTCTTTCTGAGTCGACGGAAGACTGCTGCCAAATGTTCACGGTGTTCTTGATGATCTCCTGACCTGACAACCAAGTCATCAACGTAGCATTCAACATGTTTATGCATCATATCTTGAAAGATATTTTTCATTGCCCTCTGATATGTTGCCCCAGCATTTTTGAGACCGAAAGGCATAACTTTATAACAATAAATTCCAAGCGGCGTTCTGAAAGCTGTCGCCTCTTCATCTTCGGGTGCCATCCTGATTTGATTATAGCCAGCATATCCGTCCATAAAAGACATAATAACATACCGAGTAGTGCTATCAATTAATAATTCTGTTATCGGGAGAGGGAAGTCATCCTTTGGACATGCTTCGTTCAGATCTCTGAAGTCAACACATACTCTAATCTGCCCATTCTTCTTCACAGGAACAATGTTTGATATCCACTTGGGATATTTAACTTCCCTGATGAACCCAACCTTTATTAGTTTATTTACTTTCGATTAATGGAATTAGGTCTGGGTGAAATCGCCTTTGTGCTTGCTTCACTGGTTTCTTTTCTTTGGAGATATTTAATCGATGCATTGCTACGGAGGGTTCCAGTCCCGGCATTTCTTCATATGTCCAGGCAAAGACGTCTTTATTTTCTTTGAGAAGTTGGCCATATTTCTCAAATTCCTGTTCTGAAAGGCTGACGCTGATGAATGTGTTCCTTGGCTCTTCTGCTGTTCCCAAATTTATTTCTCGCAAGCCATCTATTGTCGGCTGCCCCCCGTCTTCTATTTGTCTTGGAGCGGTTTCAGGATACTCGACTATCTTAGTATCTTGTTCTGGTATTTGTTCGGCTGAAGTCATATTTACTAATACCATATTTACTGATGATTCTGCTCCTAATCCTTGGAATTTTCTCCGCTTTTCCTGATTAACCCTGAGAGGGATTTGAATTCCTTTCCCATGATTCAGTCCAGTGGGCTTATCACAATCAAAACCCATATTTCTCATGATTTTCTTGCTTACTGCACTGTATTTTTTCAAGTTCTGCGGTGCTAACTCTCCATGATATACATTGCTTATGTTTTCATCCTTCACTTCTGCTGCAGCATGAAATTCTATTGGTTCAGGATATTTAGCACTGGCTCTGACTTGAAATGTTCCTGGAGCGGCTGCAAATGGCTTACATCTTTCGATATTGGGTAAGGGCATTGTGTAATTGGACTGTAAGACTTTCAGTTGTTCTGTCGACAATAATGTCAACGGCGGTTGTCTCGGTTGTCTCAGACGCTTGGGTACAAAATAGAACTTCTTTCTTGCTTCTGTAATCCCAGAAGATTCCGCCCTTTCTTCTCTAACTTTGTTTATTCGGACGTCTTTTAAAACTTTCTTTCCATTATTATTTTCCACTTCTTCGGAGAAACATTTATAATAGCCGGCATCCGCAAAGAAAGATTCAGCTTCTGTATAGGGTTTTGCATCAGCCATCACTTTATATTGCATTCCATCCTTATAGTATTTAAAACATTGGTGTAGAGTAGAAGGTACAATATTGTACTGATGTATCCACGGCCTTCCCAAGAGAAAGTTATATGTCGTCACAGCATTTATAACGTGACATACAACAGTAGTGATTAATTCTCCTACTTCCAATGTCACCGCAATTTTACCGAGCGCGCGTTGTCCATCTTGATTAAACCCCTGTATCATCATTCCGCTAAGGCGCAAATCTGAACGGCGATAACCTAATTTAGTAATCATGGAGAGTGGCAAAAGATTCACTGCTGACCCATTGTCTATCATAGTCCGTTTTATCTTTTTTTTCGCAAATGTATCCTTCTATCATCAATGGCCTATTGTGTTCCGTTTCACCAATTAAATCATCATCAGAGAAGGATATTATTGGTAGACAATTCACCTTTTCATTGCTCCTTTCATTCTTCATTTCTATCAATAAAGCTTTTCTCACATCGTGATCAGACAGTGCTTGAATCAAACTTTGTCGAAACTCTTTTGATAACTTGAGCACATCATAAATACTTAAACGTGCCGATATACCCTTCAAGTGGCTAACTACGTCGTAAACCACTTCTGTCGCTGCGTCTCCATTTCTACTTCTATCCTCGGTGTTCTGTCTTTCAGTCACTTCTTTCCTTATAATTCCTGCTTTTTGCTTCACCGGATTCGTTATCTGCTTCCCTGATCGCAACGTAATCATTGTCGCATTTCTTATCGACCTTCGATCTCCCTTCTCTTTTATTTCTCGAATCTTTTCTTAGATTGACAATACATTTACTGTCGCCCTTGTATTCTTTCCTTTGCTTTCGCTGGTTATTATATCACCTCTATTTATCATTCGCTGTATGATGCACTTTAACGTGTAACAATTTTCCGTCGGATGTCCCACTAGGCGATGATAACGGCAAACGTTTCTTTCTCGAGTCCTTGTCACATCTTCGGGCGTTTGGGCTCTGGTAATTCTAGGGTACCTGCTTTTAACAATTGCTGCATCATAGGCACCACGTCCTCTTTATCGAATTCAAATCCTTCATGAGAATCGAGCATTTTGAGCTTTTTCCCGCCGTATCTGTCCCTTGATTGATTCCAGCCTTCTTTTCCTTCCGGCCTTTTGTCTCTTGAGCCCCTCACATCTTGATTTTTCTTGTCACGATCGATGGTGTTGACGGTCGTTCTGCCAGGTATTCTCCTGACGGTTTCATGATGAAATGCTGGCATCTTACGAGTCATTAATTCCAATGCATGGGCTTTGGTAGCCAAATCACGAAAGGTTCCGATATCAGCGCTAGTGAGTTCGAACGCAATTCCTGTCTCCATGGAGTTCAGACACATTTTGACTCGTTTCTTTTCTTCCGGCAACTGTTTACCCGATGCCCCCAGTGTCTTCCTTCTGTCTATGAACTTTTCAACTGGTTCTCCTTCTCGCTGTCGTACTGAAGCTAATTCTGTAATGCTAACATCGCGCTCTGACGAGAAGAAGTTTGACATGAAAGCATCTTGCATTTCTTCCCATGTGCATATAGATCCTGGTGCCAAATTTGAATACCACCTGAAAGCTTTACTTGTCAATGATGACCCAAATAATCGTAAGCAGTATTGAGGTATCGTGGAGAAATTTCCCATGCTGGTAATGAAGTGCATCAGGTGTTCTTCTGGTGATCCTTCCCCATTAAACTTTTGGAAGTCTGGATGCTTAAAATTGGCCGGAAACGGAACATCCTCTACCTCTCTCGGATAGGGTGTCCGATATCTGAAACGACCGGTATTCGCGCGCTCTCTTTCTATTCTGACTGCTTCTTCGACGACTTGTCTTACATCATCCTGTGTTATAGCCCTTGTCGCTGGAACTGACCCTCGCGATCCTGTCCCCTGCGGACGGGAACCTTCAGGTTGGTTCTCCTGTCCATTTGTCGCTCCCATCATAGGTGGGGCCACTATCTGGGCTACATTATGTGCCAAAGTTGCCAGAGCTTCTCTGAGGTTCCGACATTCGTCCATTAGTGCTCTTTGTGTCTCTGCCATTTGGTCAACACGTTCTTCAGTGGTCGGCCTGTTTTCTTGACCCGTCTCTGCCATATACACTGCGGCTCCTTGGCTGTTTGTCGAGGCTATTTTTGGAGTAAAACGAGAGTATGTTGACGTAACAGGGCTTATAAAGAGGGGAGAAATTGGAGTCTCATTTGACTTTTGTGTACTTCCTGTGCTTTTAACCGATCGAGGTGATACAGTTATAGGCGAACTTGTTTGGGGTGATACAGGAATCGGTGATCCTATCATCAGTGCTTTACCTTTCTGCGCTTCTGTCCATTTGGTCCTTGGGGCGACCAAAGCCGGAAAATCGTGCGACGAGAACTGCGGAGCGGCTTGTTCAGGGTAGATTGCCGGAGGAGCGAGCTCGGGTTTTCTTCTTGCTATACTACGCGTGATTGGTCTCTCAGTTCTTGGTACAGGTAATTTCGCCTTGCGGTTCTTTAAGCTCTTTGCTTTTGTCTTTCTAGACAAGACCAAAGTCCAGTTCTCATCACTTTCCTGTGGTTGGGGTGAGACGGAAATGACTCCCGCTGTTACTTGAGTCATTTTGCGCCTGCTTGTAGTGCTTGCTTTCGTATGCTTAGGAGTTTGGCTTGGCGCATATTCAATTACAAACCCAGTATCGGTGAATCGGAAGTTCACTTTTCTCGCAACGTTAGCCATTAGTAATATTATGTGATTGAATTTGGGTACCTTCAAAAAACATACATGAAATTAGTATGTGAAAGATTAAGTAAACTATCTTAGAGATGAAGGGGAGGATGTTCCCACTGAGAGTCGCCATTTTGGTGTCTAATAGACGCCAAAAACAGTGATGAGAGTCTCACAACTTTCCCCAATGTTAGTGTTAAATAAGATAAAAGTCCCCAGTGGAGTCGCCATTTTGTTTCGACAAGGAAACAAATGTATTTGATTTGGGAGAATTATCTTATTCATACATAACAATGGAACAGTTATAGAGATAATCATCATGCTTTATTAATTCTGAATTCATTTACATCCTCTGATATCCCTTGATTCTAAGATAGCTTACAAAGAATTCATTGTAAGTTACAATTATCATAATTAAATATAAATTTCGACAGCATAACGGCGCTGATCCCAATCATCTCCTATGACTTAGGAGGAATAGACAAATCGACCAACAGTCTTCAAGAGAACAGAGATTTCGGCAGTATTTCGGCACTATTCCAGTCATCTCCTGTGATTTAGGAGGAATACGCCTTTTCGTCGATGATTCTTTCTTTTCTCCTGAACATGAAGAACTTGAAGATTTGAAGACTCTGGCCATTCCAAGAAGATGACCTATTCTTTGTTATAGATTGCCATAGCGATCGGTTTGCTTGCGGTCCGCGCAAAACGACATGCTTTCTTGCTGGTCCGCGCAAACTATAGGAGCCCAATGCTCCTTTGCGCGAGTCCGCTCATTTTGCTAGAGCCCAATGCTCCGCACCTTCTGTCTTCTTCTTCGTCTTTCTTTTACTCTGAAATCTTCGAACCTCTTTTGAGAGAAAGAACGGGGTATTTATAGACATTTTTTACAGGTGTAAAACTCTGTTCTGGTCGATGTGGGACAAAATAACATCCAACCATTTTTATATCACCGCCATACACTTTGCGCGGATACGCGCAAACGACATGTTTTGCGCGATCCAGCGCAAATGATATATCTTGCGCTAACCAGCGCAATTTCTTTATACACTGAGATCCCGCACAACCTCTTTCTCTTTCCACGATCCCGTGCAACCTGTTTACTTTGCGCGGTCCAGCGCAAAGTCTCCTCAGAACTGATTGTTTGCTCCTTTCTTCCAACCTTTTTCCTAACCTTTTCCTCCTTCGCTTATTTTATGCCTCAACAATCTCCTTGTTTTAACCATATGGCCCTTGAACGTTGTCTTCATTTAATTTTATCTTCTCGCAATCTAGCATTGTACTTTGCTTTGTAAACTTCCCTCCAAGTTCTTTCATCTTTCGACAAGTCTTCAGCCTCTTCTTTGATATCCAACAACTGAATATCTTGTAATAATCTCACCAACTCCTCTTCTCTCCTCCCCAAAGTCTTCTTTTTCCAACTATTTATTTTCCCTTAAAACAATTTTAATTTCTGAAATAAAACAAAACCTGCCCTCCCTTGTACTGAGAAAAAAGACAGCCCATGGGCCACCTGCTCTGCAAAACCTTCTATTTCTAGCTAAGCGAGTTCGAACCTGAATGGACGTGGACCCCAATTTTCCTCTTCCACCTCTAGCATGATTGGACAATGATTGGATATTGATTTTGGCAAACCTCGTTGGTGCACTAACGAAAAATTTTTCTACCCATTCTAGTGATAAAAGAAAATGATCTTGTTTTGATTTAATCGCCTCTGCTTGCCTGTTGGACCATGTGTATTTAACTTCTCCCATTGGCAAATCAACCATGTAATGTTTGATTATCCATTCAGGGAAATTTCTTATGCTATGAGAAATCTTACCTCTGCCCGATTTTTCATAAATCTGATTACATTAAAGTCTCCTCCCACATACCGTGGTAATTGCCATTGGCTCAGACTTGAATCAAGCTTATATCAAAATTCTTGACATAAACTTGGCCTAACTGGTCCGCAAAATTCCATAAAGAAGGCCCATCGAAAGCCCAATGAAATTTCTTTAGAAAGTATAGACAAAATATTTTCCTTTCCAGCAATCCTCCTTACACCATACAGCTGAGTTCCATATGACCATTATGCCTCCCGCAGCCCCATTCGCATCTTTTGCCTCCCATTCCTTTGACTGACCCAACCATACCGAATTCACCAAGTTCTGATCTATGCTTTTCAATTTGGTTTTGCTGAAATGCTGCCAATTGGACCTTGTTCCTCTTGCACGTCCTTAATTTGTGTTCTTTTTTGCAGACTCCCTAATCCCCTCACATTCCAACTGATTATCTTCATTGGGAACCGGCTGATCCCTCATCCACCCTGTTGAAGTTGTGCACAGCCTTCCCTGCTGCTTGTGCGTTTTCATACCCAATCTGCAGCATTTCTCTGTCGTTGCCGGAATTCTGTTCAAAGATGCCTTGATTTTCAAAAGGAGTCGGTCACACAGATATTCGACACTTATGCTTGGCAAGCAGGATAGAAATCATCTAAGAAATGTTTCTAATTACAATGACTTCTGCTGGATCAGCATATTCCAATAACTTTATATTACTGTGTCTCTGTTAAATTTACATACTTTTATTTGTTGTTGTTTATTCAAGCTCTTTAAGTGTCTCATTCCACTCATGTGGTTATTGCAACAGAAATGACCTTTGGGCACTTGGCTGCACCTTATATCAGATGCTTTCAGGAACTTCTCCCTTCAAAGATGCAAGTGAATGGCTCATTTTCCAACGAATTATAGCCAGGGACCTTAGATTTCCAGATTACTTCTCAGATGAAGCAAGAGACCTTATTGATAAGTTATTGGTAAGCAATGGGGGTACTTGGAGGTCATCTGTACCTCTTTCTTGCAGTGTTTTTTTTTTTTTTTTTTTTTTTTGTGATGTTCATATGGAGATTTTCTCAGCAACACTTACTCTTGATTATATGGAAGCCCTAATCTATCTATATCAGCTATAAATACTATCAACTCCTCTAGCTTTTAATATTTTAAAGATCACCACTGGCTTTTAATCCTATTCCTAACCACTATTTTTTGCAAAAATTCCCAAAATACCCCTGAAGACCTATATCGGTGACTATCTTCAATAATTTTTAGGCTTCAAACAGTACAATCTCAAAAAACACAGACTGCCATCATGGATATCAAGAGATCATTGAAAACAAGATACAAGATAACCTAACCGGATGTCTGAGCAGAAATTGCCCCCTTGGAGTTGATTGATTTGCAGCTCTACTGATTGATTTGCCCCCCCCCCCTCCCCTCACACAAAACCACAAAACAAGAGAGACCTCTACCATTAAGGGAATAATAACACTTGAAAGTAATATGCACCTTATTGTATGTAAGGCCAATGGCCTGATTTTACGGAGAATATACATATTCAGTGCCCCATATTTGATTCAATTTCTTGTAGCATATGACTTTCTAATTTAAACATGTGTGTGACTAGATGGGATCCAATCTGGACCTGTTCTTGTACACGTGTGGATGGGGCGTGATTGCATCGGGACCTCTTTTCTCCAGTGTCAAAATCATTGCGGATACAGTTGGCTCTTTAGCTTTTACCTCTTGGTTATCCAATTTCCAACAGAAATCCATGTATTCTTGATTTGAAAGACCTATGACATAAGGTTGTAGTTTCCCCTGGTTGGCGAACTGACAAGTTTGAATTATGGTGCCTTTGGAAAAGATCTTTTTATTCAGTAATTGAGGGTGCTCTATAACAACATGTCAAGATTCACTCATCTCAGGCCTCTGAGGTCCTTCTAAAGGATCCACATATACTACTTTGTCAGGCACAACAATTAGAAATCAGTTTCAGTCTTTCAAAAATAAATAAATAAATAAAAATAAAAATAAAAATAAAAATCAGTTTCAGTGTACCGTATAGGTCACCACCGAAACCAATATGTGTATCTGCCGATGAGCCCCCCTTTAAGTTGAAAATATTTGAAGTAGTGCTGAAAAAATCCCAAATGTTTAAAATCCCTTAAAGCATAAGTTGCATTCAAATTAAATTAAGATTTGATCCTATATTGCATTAATCATCAACATGTGGTGTTGACCAGTGATGAAATTAATATTAATTACACTCTAGATGAAATGAATAATGTGTACAGTACACACCAATATCAAGTATCAACTACCATGCACGCACCAAGGATGAGTATCAACTGTCAAGTATGCAGTCGACTGTTGATGAGAATGAGTATCAACTATCAAGTATACACCGGGATCAAGTACATACCTAGACGATATGAGTCAACTAAAATCAAAACCACATGGAGTTACATGCTGGCTCAATGTGATATTTTCCATTGTGATTATCATGTCTATAATGTACCCCTGGTCCATATGCTCCAGCTGGGTATGGTCCAGAGAATCCAGAAGAAAAAAAGATGCCATAAATCCTAGAATCTCCCCCCTTTGCTGCGGATGGGCATCATATGATTGAGATAAAGATGCCCAAGATAAGAAGTCTGCTGATCTATCCTTTGTAATTGCAAGGGTTGTAATCATAATCCCAACTGATCACCCAGTGGAATAACTTGAGAGGGCTTGACACCTCTTGTATCTCCAGATTCTCCACCCAAGTCATCAGTTACTCTGCTAAAGAATATGAAACCTTCGTAGCATTGGTAGTGTAAACATGAATACCTGGTCCTCTGCGTCCGTCACTTATTGATCTCTCATCCTCATCCGCCCTATAATGGTACCACTGTATCATCACCACCAGGTTCTCCACCATCACTAGACTCAAATTGTGTCAGAGTCCTCTCACCACTCCCAGATGAGGGCGAATCAGCTGCCTCATGTGCCTACGCCCGTGAAGACGATTGTGTGGTACGGCTTGACACTACTACATCTTCACCTGTACTTTTTCTCAACTACTATTCATGTAATATTTCCTTGACACTACTAAATCTTCACCTGTAGTTTTTCTCAACTACTATTCATGTAATATTTCCTTGACACTACTAAATCTTCACCTGTAGTTTTTCTCAACTTCTACTCATCTAAAATTTGCCTGAAGTTATTGTAATCATTTAATATTGGGTGCTTGAATTTTACCAACCATTAGCTCAATGGGTCGTCTTCATCAAAGATGAGATCCAAATTAATTGAATCATATTCTGGTTGTCCTTGCTCTTGATTTCTCAACCTCAACCATAGATTATAGTGTATATAAACTTCTCTGAAGCCAGCCTATTCCTTTCTTTCGTTTGAAAAAATGTGCATGTACTAAAGGAAGAAAGAAAGGGGAAATATAAACATAAAGGGAGGGAGGGAGAATAATGTGGCTACTGAAAGGTGGGAAACAAGAAAGGGGAAAGAGAGAGAGGGGATGGGGGAATAATGTGGATACTTAAAAGGTGGGAAGGAAGAAAAGGGGAAACAAGCTTAGAAGTAGGGTGGTTGCTGAAGATGGGAAGAAAGGATGGGGAAAACTAAACCTAAAGAAGCTTTTATATTGAAAATGCAAAACCCTGCTGGAAACACTAGGGCTGGCGATGGGCTGGGCTGGGTCCTCGAGCTCTTGGGCCTGGCTGCTTCAGACTGGGCTTGGGCTGGAATACTAGACCCGAGGGCTGGGCCCTGGCTTAAAATTTAAGCCCATTTAGTAATTGGGCTAGTCTTTGGCTTTGTTTAAGAGCCCATCAGCCTGGCGTTTTGGATTTGAAGGGATTTTTTGTCATATATCATGCATGATGGGCACTCTTATTGAACAGCCCAAATCTTGCACAAAAGTTGGTAGCCAAGGTCGGGCCATGCATAATCATCATGGGACGGGATTGGGCCTGTTTGTTTTGGCCCATCACAATTCTGGGTCAGGTTTGGGCCTAGTTTCTACTTTATGGGCTGGCTTTGGACAAACCTCAAGAAAGACTTGATCGAGTTTCCAACTTGATTGATTCGGTGAATCAATTGAGTCTCGAGAGCCAACCTTTCAATTAGTTGAGTAGAGTTGGCCCGGATAAGTTTTTATTTATTTATTATTATTATTATTATTATTATTATTATTATTATTATTATTTTAAATTAGGGCTCTAGTACCATTTTGATGCAATCAAGAACCATGGCAACCCAAAATAAGAATGCGCATTGACAAGACAAGGTTTAGACTTCTCCAAAAATGCAATTTGCATATTTTAACAATGGCTATAATACCACTTTGAGGCAATCAAGAACCATAGGCAACACAAAATAATAAAGGAAAAGCACACCAACAAGACAAGGCTTTGAGTTCTCCATAAACCCAAATTGTGTAAAAGAAAAATAATTTCAATTTTCGAATGCTCTCGTTCTTCTTATATGTACGTCTTCTTATACATATAAATATAGTAAGTCCTAATCTAACTTCAAATCTCAGCCATTAATAGTAATTTTTTTTTTTTCAAAGGCATCTATTAATACAGTTAACAAACTAGCTCTTAATCTTAATCACTAATGACAAAAAAATATCCAAAATACCCATAAAACCTAGTTTGTAGCTATTTCGTTATTGGTTTTGAGGCCTTAGACAGTGGAATCTAAAAAAGCATAAAAATGACCATTATAGATCTCGAAGGTGTGGAGGACTCTGCCAAGAAACCTATTGGAAAAGAGAATTACATAGATCCAACCATAGTGAAATTTTAAAAAAATGCGATGTAATTCGTCCAAGTTGACTTGACACGATTGGTTGGAGAGTCAACTCAGTGAATTAAGGAGTTAGTGAACTTGTCGAATCTAGTAAAAACTTGGTTGTGTCAATTTGACTTGGCTAAGTTCAACTTTCTTTCTTCCCCTTGGTCATTTCTTTGACCTTGAATGGTAGGTTTTCCATTCTCGCCACCCCTTCCCTCTCTTCTTAAAAGTCGCGGTCTCTATCTTGCCCCATCAGACCAGCACAACTGCCCCTTCCCAATACCTCTCTTGATTTTCTTTCTTTTAGATTGATGTTCATGCATCACATTCTATATTTGTTAAAGTGGGCCATTTGTTCGATGATCCAAGCCATTGATATGATTGGCCCCACATTGATGGACCATATACCAAAATGCTCTATAATGGAAGCCATCAAATCTTTGGCCTCTCTTTGGTTGAATGAGGACCATCTACTTTTGGCCACTATTCGAAGGGTTAGGATGCCCCCCCTTTCTATTAAATATTGATTCTTTTATTTTAAACATTTTAAATGTATTTTATTTTTCTAGTCTTGAATTTCAAGATTAAGAGAACTCTGGTCAAGTTTTTAAATTATAAATACAACCATAGCCTTAATCAATATATGTTCCTTTCCATAATGGAAGGAATCCCAAAGGCGGTGTGTGGATTTAAAGGCAGCTTCATATCCTCATATTGAGGGCATGCTTGAAGAAATTGTCTTGACTTCACCATCATTGCGTGTGAGGCAATGCGTCTGATGGTAGGGGTTGCCGCTCCTTTATTTTCCCTTGTTTTCCCCAAATTCCATTTCAAGGGTGCTAGCAAAATTTGTTTTAACCATTGTCCGGAGTATCCTCGGTATTATCAAAATATCTCTGATATTATCGATATCTCCAGCTCGAAGATATCGATAATATTGGCAATGTATCGAAAAGTATCGCCAATATTTTTGACTGTGTAAATTCCAGGTGTCGCGTGTATCGCAATTGTATCGGCGATATTTCAATAATATCGCCAATGTATCAATATCACTAAAAATCTGTTTATTAAAAAAACTTTTCATTTCATTTTTTTTTTTTTTTTTTTATGGGTGAATGGTTGTATGCAGTGTTCAAATTGTCGATGATAATATCGATCATATAATGATTTATTGTTATCGCAATATGGGCGATATCGAGACCACTAGTTTCTTATGATGACACATGCTTTTAGGCCCCCATTAAATATAAACTTATTTTGTATGCATTCTTTTTTCAACTTTTTTTCTTTTCTTTTTTTCTTTTTATTCTTAAATATGCAAATATGTGCATTTTAGTATCTCCTGAAGTTTCACTGAAAAAAATCCATCGTTTTCCCCATGATTTTCCACATTTTTGGTTATCGACGATATTATCAGCGATATCGATATTGTTTCCGTATCCTTGGCCAACAACACTTGTAGCGATATCGATACTTCAAACACTAGTTTTAACTAGGGTAGATAAACTTATGAGGGATTTTCTTTGCCTTAAATCTGTTTTAACTAGGATGGGTAAACTTAGGAGGGATTTTCTTTAGAACAGTAATTCCGATAGCCAGAAGTTCCATCTCCTAATTTGGTCACTAAGGGAGGAGCTGGAAAGGGTTTTATTGGATGTGAACTAGGCTCTCCTTTGGAAATGGCTATGGTGCTTTGGCACCGTGGCTGACAATTGGTGGATAAATTTTTGCATGCAAATACGGAGTTCCATTCGGGGAGGGGGGTGTTTACCAAACTCTCCTCCTTATATAGAGCTTCCTCAGTAGAAGGCCATTATTTCCACTAGCCTTGGAGGTGGTTCTAGGATTAGACTTTGGCCACATTGTTGGATTTCCTACAATTCCCTAGCTACTATTTTTCTTGTCTTGGCCAGAGTGGCTTCGAATAACTCCATTATCGTGGCTAATTGCTTCTTCCCTAATGGTTCAGGGGTCTGGTGCTCTCCTTGCAGGAGAGCTCTTATAGATAATGAAATAGAAGAATTGTTGGAGTTGTTGTTGCTTCTACAAGGAATCTAGGCAAATCTGGGGATGGAAGATTCTTTCCTGAAAGCTCACCTCTTCAGGCATGTTCTCTTCCAAATCCCCATCAGCATCCAAACTTCTCTTCCTCCTTTGGTCTTACAAATTCCACTCCAAAGTAGCTAGAGGAAAGACCCTCACGGTAAACAATATTCAACATCGGGGATTGGTCTTCCCTAATATCTGCTTGCTCTAGAGTGGAGCTGCAAAATCTATCCCTCATCTCTTCTTGCATTGCCCATTCATGGTTCAAGTTTGGTCCGCTATGCTGATCAAATTTCACTGCCCCAGAGTGATGCTTGGTGAGATTTTGGATATGGTGTCCGCTTGGCATGGAGGTGGTTTTGGTAAAGACTTTAAAGCAGTCTGGCACCTTATGTTAATGGCCACCTTTGGAATATTTGGACAGGAAGGAATCTTCGCTGCTTCAAAAATGCCTTTTCGTCCTCTTCAAAGGTTTCAACTCAAATCTTCTAGGATATGAAGGACTTTGGTCCTCGAACATCAATCTGATTGACGGATCCTTCATTGGCCCCCTTTGGTTTAGTGCATGGATTTATTTGGGTTCCTCTATCTCCGAGTCATGTTTGTTCAGCGCCTTTTTGCCTTCGAGTCCTTGTTTGTATAGGTGGTGGTGGTGGTGGTGGTTTCTCTTTTTGGCCCGTCTTTCGGGCCCTTGAGTTGTATAGTGGTTTTTAGGTTTTGTTTCGGTTTGTGTTTGCCCTGCATCTTTGGGTTGCTTTGTCTCCCTTTTATACATATGTACGTACATAAATAAATACACACACACACAGATATATATATATATATATATATATATATATATATATATATATATATATATATATATATATATATTCATTCTTCGAAAAAAGGGGTGCTAACAAAATGGGTATCCCAATGTTGAGGGACCTTGCAGCTCTGGTAGCTGAGTATTCAAACTGGTTCCAAATGGCCCCACCAGGTTCTGAACATGTGATAAGATCCTTCTCCTCTCACCTAATGTAGAACATGAAATCTAACACCATCCTATTGTTTGTTCTCCACGGAAGTCTTGGCGCGGTTACAGATCCTTAATCTTCCTAGGACTTGTACAATGAAGCACTTCCAAATTTGAACACATTAAGCTATATCATCTATGAAGGCTTCTTGCACAACCATCTTTTCGAGCTGAACGTGAAGAGGTTGCCGGAGATATCATTGGCTGGATATAAAACAGTAGAGCACCGAAGCTGGCAAAAGTCATTGGTAAAATTTTTCATCCATATTTACTGTTTGTCATCAGCCCTTGGGCTAAAGAGGGGCCAAACTTGGGGTAGCATTTTCCAATAAAAGCATATGATCAATTCATATGCTAGGATGTTATACAAATGTGGTATGCAGAGAAGAAAGAAGAGAGATTTTGCGGAACCGTTGAGTTAGAGAGAGTAATACTCTCTCCAGACTTATTTTATTACTCAAACCTAATGTAAAATAATATGGTATCCTGAGGGAGCACCAAAATATAAGACAAATGCATAATATATTCTAACACTCCCCCTTAAGTTGGAGAATAGATATAACACGCTTGCCCATGATATCACGAAGGTGAGAAGAATGAACGGCCATAGTGAGGATGTGAACTATCTCGTACTTGGAATGAACATGCGGCATAAACATCAACTCAGATGAGATCCTTTTCACGGGTAAAGTTCAGATGAGATCCTTTTCACGGGTAAAGTGACTATTCACCTTGATGTTTTTTGCCCTTTCATGGAAGCCAGGATTTAAGGCTATATGAATCACAACTTACTTGTCACAATATAGTGGAACGGGTGGAGGCACTTGAAGATCCTGAAGAAGAGATCGAAGCTAGATGACTTCACATGTAGCATGACCTATGGAGTGATATTTTGCTTAGGCTGATGAACGAGCTACAACTGTCTGTTTCTTGCTCTTCCATGAAACAAGATTATTTTCTTAAAGGTGCAAAACCGCATAGTGCATTGCCTATCATTATATTATCTGTCCGAATCAGCATCACAGTAGGCAGTAATGTGAAGATGACCATGATCACAGTATAAAACCCTTTCCAAGTGCAGACATCAAATAGTGGAGAATTCGATGGACTGCCTGCCTTAAGATTGTAAGCGCAAGGAACTTATGTGAACTGGCTCACAACACCAATGGCATACGCAATATCAGGTCAAGTTGTTGATAAATGAGTTTGCACACCAAATGAAGATACATGCCTAGGTCTTGGAGATAGTTTGACTCTTTATAGTGTAGATGGTAATTCACCTCTTATGGTAGTATCAGCAGAACGAGAATCTAGCATGCTAGTTTCTTGAAGGAGGTCAAGAGCATATTTCTGCAGTGAGATAAATATGCCTCTCTTGGATAGAGTGACCTCAATGCTAGGAAATATTTCAATGAACCCAGATCTTTAATCTCAAAGGTGCCCGCAAGAAAAACATTATTAGCTACTATCTTTATATTCACTATCACCAGGAACAAGAGTTGTCATTACAAGTGATGCAATGGACCCTAATTTGATAGACTACTAAATCCTTTGAACCACGCCCGAGGAGACTGTTTAAGCCTGTATAATGTTTTCTTCAACTTGCTTACGTTGCACTTGTACCCTTGTGGATGAAAACCAGGATAGAGCCATATACACTTCTTCTTTAAAATCACCATGAAGACGATGAGCCATTACAGAGAGAACCACCAGGGTTATACTTAACGTGTATACCCATTTGCACCTAACAACATACTTTCCTTCTAGTAACTCAACCGAGTCCCAGGTCCCCTTTTTATCAAGAGGTGTCATCTCTTTGATCATTGCTGCTTTCAAACATGGATCTGCCAGAGCATCTATAACTCTAGAAGGAACAGATGCAGAAGAAATGGAGGAAAGAAGCACACTAAAAGAAGGAGAAATGTGCTCATAGGAAGTGAAATTACTAATTAGAGTTTTATAAGCTCAGATGGAGTTTTAAAAGGAACTAGTTTAGGAATAGAGGATGATGGCTGTTTGGCTTTGGCATTGAGTCAGTGGAGAGGTGGTGGTCGATCATCTCTAAAGGTTGGTCTCTGTGCTTTATGCAAGTATACACCTTAGGAGGTTTTTTATCAATTCAAGAGGGACTTGAACAGGTAAGGACTGTCCTTTATGATGGGAAGGGAAAATGCATCGTTACATGGAGCAGTGTTAGTTGCCCTTTAAGCAGAAGTAGGAGATATTCTTGAAAAACATGACATCCTCTGAGACCTACCATTTCTTCGTCTCAAGGCAGTAAATACTTGTTATCCTTTTTTGTTGGTGCAAATCCTTAAAAAAAACACACACACACATAATGGATTAGGGTCCTAAATTATCTAGGAAATTCCCCAACACATGAGTAAAACACATGCAAACACTTTAGGAGGGATGTTGAACAACAACAAATAAGGTTTTAGGAGGTGAAGAGGGTAAATATTCTCAAGAAAGGGTGAGGGTATCCTGTTGGTCATATGGGTAGCAATAAGGATTCCCTCATCCTAGAAGATGTTTGGAACTGTCATCCCATCCCCTTAACATGGATCTAGTTACCTTAAAGAAGAAGCCAATTTTTGCATTCAATAGGTCCATTCTGTTAATGTGTGTATGAGCAAAAGGTTTGGAATTCGATACCATGATCAGACGTATAACTCTGTTGATCATGACATGTGTATTCCTTTGCATGGTTAGACCTTATGACCTTACTTTTAGTCTCAAAATGAGTATGGACCATTTTGTCAAATGTTTTCAAAATTGATGACACTGTATTTCTATTTTCCATGAGATATATCTAGGTGAAACGAGAATAATCATCAATAAACGAAGTAAAAATACATGCATACACAAAAACGAAGTAATTGGACCAGGCTCACACATCAGGATGAATAAAATAAAAAGGGGCAACTCATTTATTCTCACTAATAGGATAGGCAGTTCAACAAAGCTTGGGCAGATGACAAGTTTCACAATGAAAACGAACGTGCTCAGAAAATTTATTTCGAAAGATAACTCTTAAGGGACCCAATAAACATGCGACCCACGCGTGTATGCTAGAGTTGTACATGCTCATTATTACTCAAAATAGACTCTGAGACCCAAGCACTAAGGGTATCACTAGCATTACGTAGATATCCCCTCGAGCTTCACATCCACCACCAATCCTTCTCCTAGATCCAAGATTTTAAACAACACAATAAGAAGGAAAAAAAAAGTAACATAACAGTTCAACTGTTTTACAAGGGTACTCACAAGAAGCTAATTGTTAGGAAATGATGGAATATGAAGGACTGAAGGTAACTATAGGTAAGGGTGTACATCGAGTCAAATCGAGTCGAGCTGGCCTTAGCTCGACTCGGCTCGGCCACTAGCTGAGCTCAGCTCGAACTCGGCTCAACTTGGTCCTCGAGTTTGACTGGCCAGCTTGGGCCAGCTCGGGCCGAGTTCGGGCCAAGATTGAGCTGAGTTTGCCATTGAGGCATTTCCACAAACACCTGGACTGCACCTTTAAAATCCCTCTGTATGTGAAATAGAAGCAATGGTTTTAGAGGTATTTTATCAAACACCTAAGCAACATAAAAACCAAGAAAAAAAGGGTATTTGTTTCATGTACATACCTTCCTTGCCACCAGCCACACTTCGTTGAGTCATTTTATCAAACATATGGTGAGCAACATCAATGGCAAAGTAACCAAGTCACCGAACTGGTTCGATCCGAGTTCGATTTGAGCTGGATTCGATTCGAGTTGAGTCGAGCTAGGGCCTGCTCGAACTCGGCTCAAACTCATTTTCGAGCTCAAAAAATCAGCTCGAACTCTGCTTCGAACCGTGTCGAATCGAGCTTTTTCGAGTTGAGTCGAGCGAGCTAACCGAGCTAGCTCGGTTCGTGTACACCCCTGACTATAGGTAAGAGTTGAGCTAATAAAATCCCTTTCCAAAAAATCTATAGCAGGAGCTATTAGGTTTGATATGATGTGTAAAAAGCAATGTTTTAAATATCGATGATATCGGCCGATATATCCCACGATATATCTTTTATCCCACCGGTGTGATACGAGACACAGCTAGTGTCGATATTTCCTACCTGTTTGATCTGGTGAGCATTTTCAATTTCTGATCTTTTTTTTTTTTTTTTTTTGTTGAAATTATGTTAAATTAGTGTCAAATGGTTACAAATCCATTGGTTCTTCATGTTTTGAATGGAAAAAGAATCATGGAATTGGAACTTTGATTTTGATATCCATTGGCTCTTCTTGTTCTCCATGTTTTCGGTTCTTCAACCAGCTGTCAATTGAGACTAATTTTGAAATTTGAGTGTAGGTGGTCCGATTTGGGAAAAATTCGAAAATTTCCCAATTTCTCCCAAATTACTTGCAATGTTGCACTCCAAACATGAAATCAAGCATGTATGAGGGCTGATCTACTGATTTGTTAAGTCCTTGTTAATTTTGGGAAAATAAAAATTATTTTTAATTAAAAATTAATAAAAAGTTCTTAAAATATTATTATTTTTTCGAAATTCCCTTCAACCAGTTGTATTGAGACAAATTTCGAAGTATTTAGGAGTGTTTGATGAAATGATCATCACATATACTGATATTTCGAACACTGGTAAAAAGGACTGAATGAAAGTTATCTTCCTGACCAATCATGTCATCAATGGCACCAAAATCAAATGTCCAAGATGCAGGAGGACTGGATATGGACCTAGATGTGTGATTTGCAGATATAGTTGGTTGATTAGTTGATGTACCAGTGCGGAAAGAGAAAATCGAAGACTAGCTACGTCTCGACGAAGCTCGCTGATGGTACTCGACTTTGGGTCAGAAGAAGCTGTCTCCCCCTCAACCGAAGCACTATTGGCTTCACACTCAGGGGAAATTGGGGGTCAAGATCATATAAAATACTCTTCAGTGTGTTGGCCCCAACTATAATCCACAAGACTTGTTCTTGCCTCTGTTACGAGAAGTTGTACGTGGCTGCCTTTAGTGGATTTCCTCAAGCTGATTTGAGAAAGGCATATCTCTCAGTAACTGGTGCTTTCATCACCCTTCATGATGCCTGACAACTTTCTTCGCTCCTGACATAATTGTAAACTGCTTCAAAGGAAGGTAGAGACTCCTTTCCAAGTACTTGCACACACTGAGGCTCAAAATCTCGATGAAATGTGGCTAGAAATACAAAAACTCTCCTCTGCTCTAGACATTTACGTAGTTGTTTTGGAATAGTGACAGCCTGTGTATACATTGATCCAATTCTTTCCATCTCTGGTGGAGAGTTGCATTGTATTCTTCAACAGATGATTCACCCTATTGCATATTGGTGATTTCTCAATGCAACTGATGCGGGTGTAATCATCACGTTGAGAATACTTACTAACAACAATATCCCAGATTTCTTTGGCAATCTTATAAAACATCGATCCCCACTAATTCTTGGCTCCATAGAATGAAGCAGCCGCAGCATCATGGTCAGATGTTACTTTCACAATCCTTATGGGATGGGATCATTTGATCATTATACAACATCCCTATAAACATCCCCCCCACCTTTCTTTTCTCAAATGCCAAGAAACATCCTGGCCAACTGCAACCATGCCAAATAGTTATTCCTATCTAGCATCACAATTTTAATCATTAAGCCTGGCTTTTGATCTTGATGTCCAGACCTCCTGATCATGTTAAGACCCCCCCTATCATGTGTTAACTTTCTGATCCCCCTTCCCAAGCTATCTCCTACATACACAACCAATGGAAATGCAATGTATAGGAATGGAATAACAAACGATCAGCAGAACAAAAATCAACACATACTAGAGTCCAAAGCCATTATTTGCTAGATCACATACTTCAATAAAGCGGGGTTTCAACAGGTTTTGTTTTGCATTAACAAATGAAAGAGGAGGACAATATGAGCCTCCTGAGGAATCCAGCTACACCAGCCAGACCCACTGGAGGCTGGCTAAGACAGGAGGGCCCGCCAGGAAGTGCATCTATGCTGGCCGGCTGCCTCGAGCTAAGCAGTTGCACTGGTCAGTGCAGCTGCTGTGTGCACAGACACCAGCAGGTGCTGGTGCTGCGCCGGTGGCTAAAGGAAAAAAAGTAGAAAGGGAAGGAGGTGAAGAGGGAGGTAGAACTAGGGTTGGTGAAATCTTGGCTCTGATACCCATGTATAGAAAGAAAAAGAGAGATTTTGGGAATTTTAAGTTAGGGAGAGTAATGCTCTCTCTAATCTTATTTTATTAAGCATCCCTAAAATAAAATGATCTGGTGTCTTGAGGGAGCATCAAAATATGAAATTAATATAGTGCATAATAAATAAATTGTGTTTGGGTAACAAAAAAAGGACCCCACAAAGGCTTTGAAATACAATCTCAAAGCTTCTTTTGTCACCCCCAAATCTACATAATTTGAGTCACCAACCCAACAGGACCTGAGAAAGAAGGCTACGATGAACCTCACTCATCTCTAATTATTCCCCCTACTCTTGAAGCAAGCAGCACTTATTTGTACATCTTTTTCGAACGTTTGATCATCATGGCTTCAGTTGGCTATTCATTTTTTTACCTTTCGGGTATCCAATGCATCAACTCCGAACCTTGCATTTTTTATTTGATTGACCTATTCAAACATCCTCAATATTAAAGGAGATGGGTAAAGGGGTCTCTACTCATGGCTCAGTGGTCGATACTGTGTTTCAACTTTGAGGTCATGCTTTTGGGAACCCATGTGGTGTGTGTGTGTGTATTTGACCATTCCAAAAAAGAAAAAGGAGATGGGTGAACTTCAGAAAGTGTTGTTCAATGTGGCTTCCTGAAAGATGTTTTGTCACTCTTGGGTTTATAGCTGCGTGTATGCTTGGGCTCAAGGCCCTGTGTTTCTTTTTGATGGGGGTCTTGGAATGTTGAATAGCTTGAAAATTAAAACGATTTCCAAAGAATTCTGGTTTTCCCCCATTTGAGAAACTAACAGCATGGAATTCGTTTTCCTTTTCCAACGCTTTCCAAAAAACAAGTATCGGATGTTGGTATCACCCTAAAAAAGGTGTTAAATCAATCTTCGAGGCAACGTAAGGAAGTGTCAGCCTTCTCCTTTTCCAAGGTTTTCCATGAAGAATCACACTCCAAAACAAACAGAGGAATTACTATTGAAGTTGGCAGTGTTCCATTTCTGTAGTTGTTAATTTTCCATATTCATGTTTTACTTATCCTTGCTGAAACACAATCTTAGTTTCAACTTTTTTTTTTTTTTTTTTTTTGGGGGGGGGGGGGGGGATGCAAGTAAAGGGATCTCTTATTTTCTGTGAACAGTATTGGGTTGATTAATGATACCTGTACTATTCTGTAGAGGTTGTTGGATATGCTGGAACAATTTAGTGATCTTTGCCCCTCATTTCTTTTCATAACATCTTTAGTGAAAAATACACATACCAACTTATTCTTAAAAATAATAAATGAATAAATGAAGTATGCTAACTTGTTAACCCAAGAGCGTGCTGTTGGTCCAGTGGCACTTCAAGTGGGAGCACTAGTAGGATCAAGGTGTCCCGTATCGGTATCGGTTGGCGTAACGGTGACCTCCAAAACCGATACTGATCTGGGCGTAACGTGTGAAGCGAACGTGACCCGTAGATGAAAAATTTTTTTGCCAAAAAATATGAAAAATATGGATTAAATCCGAATATTCTAAGCATTGCAAATATGCATTCATTTATAAATTGGAACATGGTTATGGTGGTGTAACGGTCCACTCTTTGGTGAGAAGTTGTATCAGACTGTCTCGATGAATTTATGAACCGATAACCTAAATTTGACTACAAAATTCATATTTTTAATTTTCTAACTGCCTACTATCAATGATAGATATATTAGAATGAATGTAATATGAAAATATCTTACATTAGGTGTTTGCAATTATTTTTGAGGAATTTCTCGAACATACCCGTGGTCTCTGCATACCCATGTCTATAACCCGTCATCCTCAAGTCAAGAATATTAAAAAAAATAAATTAGTAGATGTTTCCTCGCAACTTGATTAAGGATTACTTAATTGGTTGTCGGGGGAGTTATTTTAAATACAAGTTCGACAATGTCAGTGTGTGCATATCGCATGGCTTCTTGCAATAATAATTTATTTGTGAGTCCCTTCTGCTTCTAAATACTTACCTTAATACAAATATATACTCACAATCACAAGTCACCACCAAAATGAAAATCGCTTTTTTTGTGGTTGCTCGACCTCCACATCATCGTCATCGTCACCATCAGTGAGGTCGTCAATAGGTGTAGGTCTTTGCATATCCATAATATCCAAATTTGAAGGAAATACTAGATCAACGAAACCAGGGGATGAGTGATCTGACTAAGCAACGACTACGACCCCGAGTAAGGATATCCACCAAGGTGCCCGTTAGCCATCTTGTGCCCATACTGGTGGAGAATCTTGAGATTGAGAGTGCGTCTGTGCGATGAGTAACTTGGATTTGGATGGATATATCTATAATCATATGGATATTGATCGGAGGGATACTCAACATGAATGTGATGGAACAGTTTCGGTGATAACCATCATAATCATAATCCAATTGACCATAAGAATATCCATCATAATAACCAAGACCATGAGCTGCGATGTTCTCCCGGATCCCGTGCACCACTAGATGTACCCTCATCCGAATTTGTCAGATCGTGACTCGTCTCCGACCTCGTGTACCACGTCGTCGATGTTCATCGCCATCGCGATCAGTATCTGTTGTATAGGGGGTAAGCAACACCGTGCGTGCCAGCACCAGGACCTCATCATCCGACACGGTCCACGCTACCACCGCTTTCGTACTCTTTTGTTGATCTTGAGCCGTATTCGTACGTGGCATAAATGCCGCCCTCTTCTTGGGTCAACACATCTACACGACTCTCTTGTTGCGCTTTCTGCGTATTTACTGGGTCATCAATTTCCAATTCTTCACTATCCTCTTCAATTTGCTTTTCCTCTTGTTTCCAATCAAGGTAGAAGTGGGTCATCCTCATCATAAATATTGTCCAAGTTTATTGGACGAAGAGTCTCCATCATCTAAGCCATTTGTAATACTCCTATGATGTCGTCGTATTCTTAGTTTTATATTGTAGTGCATGAAGACAAGTCTATCTAATGTTCTAGTCGCAATCTATTCCTATTCTTTGAATGAATGAGCGCAAAACAACTCCAATTCCTTTCGCATGGCTAGAGGAAGATGTTGTTTGACTCAAAACTTTTTTCTTTTTTTCGAGAGCCTTCGTATTTCTCTCCGAAATTAATCCACCATTCGGCTTCGGTTTAATGCATTAACTCCGCATGTCCTTGCAAGAACATCTCCAAAGCTACCAAGGCGATTTCCAAATGTATCTAATTCATTCAACGCCTTTATTTGAAATCTAAGTCGCTCTAATCTCTTTATCACATTTTTTAGACCTAACTTCATCATCCTCAACAAATGATTGGGCATATCTATACCTAGGATTTAGGTAGTAACTCCTCAATGAAGATCGTGATGGAGTTGTTTTGTCCATCTCCGTCGATCATCTTCCAATAGGTCTCCCAAATTTCTACAATCACGTTGAATTGCAAGCTTTGCCTTATCCATGACATCATATAAGAAGCCCATGGTAGGTGCTTCATCGGTTTCAACAAGACGAGTACCCTCATTAGTGGCTCCATCACCTTTAGGATCGCCTTAACCTTCTTCCAATATTTGTTGTCCCGTATGGTATTCACAACGTCGACCGGTGTGCATCGATGTCTTCTTCCCATGTTTTGTGTTGAGCTATTCTCGGGAAGCAAACATCTCACTCAACTCTCCCCTATCTATGCCGGAATAAACTCTCTAATGCTATAAAGTTTGTTGCGAATCTAGTCACAGCAGGCCTCAACAACTCTCGTCCTTTCGTGAACTTTCATTATTGCGACTACTTGATTATGGTTGTAAATAAACGTCGTCACTTCCTTTGCCCTTTCGACCATTTCCTTAACATTCTTCCCAATATCTTCCAATATAAGATCGATACAATGGGCAAAGACATGGTGACCAAAAAGATGTTTTCTCTCATCCATCAACATATTTCTGCAAGCTTATATGATGCTTCATTATCTGTCACAATCATATGCACTACATTCTCCTCTCCAATCTCATCCACAACTTTATCCATTAGGCCCATAATATATTCGTAATCTTTTGTTGCTTCCGAGGCATCAATTGACTTGTGGTATATAGTTCCTGCGTGGCGATGACACCATGAAGTTGATCATGCTACGTCCTGGTTGGGCCGACCCAACCATCACACATGATCGTGCATCCTCCGGCTTGCCATACGGGTTTAAAGGTAGCCACGTATGCTTTCACATCTACATACTCAGATCCGTCCATTTTTCCCTAATCTCCTTAGCCGTGGGAGCTTTTATTCCTTCACCGCTTTTGATTACCACCGCCAATATGGAGAATTGGCCGCGTTAGGAGGTATGTTGGCATGTATAAATAACTTTCTTCTTTGCTCTCTACCTAATTTCTCAACGGAAGTTCTACTCCACATTTATTTTATTTTTTTTGTTTAGTTGATTCTTTCCTAAATAGGATTGGATCAATAGAGGTCTCTAGCTCATTTACTTCTTCATCCAAACGTATAGGGGCATCACGTGAAGATGTCTGTCGTCGGCTCCCAAACATACGTCAGAACCCACCAAACCTACCCCCCACTCTCGGTCCCCACTGCAAGGCGGTTGCACTTCCAACTCCTGTCCCACTCCCACTCCCACCGCCCCCCCCAGATCACGCACCGACCCATGCATGCCAAACATGCGGCGACGTTCTTCCTCTTCACGAGCTAGACGGACGCTCTCTCTCCTAGCTATAGTTAATTCCCGATCCGAATCTTCGTCGAATCAATAATATCTTCATCACGAACGCCCATATATTCAGACCAAACACTTCTGTCGAGCCGCATCCAAAATATCATCTTTCTTCTTTTGTACAAAGAAGACGTTTACCCTTCGACTCATCCAAACTAGCTTGCATTAAAAGCATTATCTCTTTCGATTTCTCGACACATGGCGCAACTTGGCCCTTTCGATGTGCTAAATGTTGTTTGAGACGGGTAATTCCACCTACCACTAGTCTATCACAATACTTGCACTTCATTTGATGCCTAGTACCACCAACCTCTCACAATGTTGCCATCCAATATCCTCACTTGTTGTTGGCGACCCAGACATTTCTTTAGGTTCGGGATATGAGTATAAGTGTATGACCTATGTTAATAAAGATAATTTTATGTTCTAACTAAACCCTAAGAAGCTCCAAAACCTCCCAATATAAGCAAATAAAAATATAAAGTCACTAATTTGAAAATACAAAAAAAAATTATAAAATGACACCACAAATCTGTAAAATGCACATTAACATGTTTCACACTTCTACTATGATTAACACATCATATGACATGATTAAAACAGCAAAAACAACCATTAAAAATTGATCTTTCGAATTTTCAAAAAAAGAGCCAAAATAAATGCGTAAATAAAAAAAAATATAAAAAATATATAAAATGGCATCCCAAATCTGTAAAATGCACATTAACATGTTCTACTATGATTAACACATCATATGACATGATTAAAACAGCAAAACAACCCTTAAAAATTAATTTTTTGAATTTAAAAAAAAAGGGTCAAAATTCATGCGTAAATAGAAAAAAAATATAAAAAAATATAAAATGGCACTCCAAATTTGTAAAATGCACATTAATATGTTCTACTATGATTAACACATCATATGACATGATTAAAACAGCAAAACAACCCTTAAAAATTGATTTTTCGAATTTTAAAAAAAAATGGTCAAAATTCATGCGTAAATAGAAAAAAAATATAAAAAAATATAAAATGGCACCCCAATTCTGTAAAATGCACATTAACATGTTCTATTATGATTAACACATCATATGGCATGGTTAAAACAGCAAAACAACCCTTAAAAATTGATTTTTCAATTTTAAAAAAAAATGTCAAAATTCATGCGTAAATAGAAAAAAATAGAAAAAAATATAAAATGGCACTCCAAATTTGTAAAATGCACATTAATATGTTCTACTATGATTAACACATCATATGACATGATTAAAACAGCAAACCAACCCTAAAAATTGATTTTTCGAATTTTAAAAAATTGTCAAAATTCATGCGAAAATAGAAAAAAATATAAAAAATATAAAATGGCACCCCAAATCTGTAAAATGCACATTAATATGTTCTACTATGATTAACACATCATATGACATGATTAAAACAGCAAAACAACCATTAAAAATTGATTTTTCGAATTTGAAAAAAAAGGGTCAAAATTCATGCGTAAATAGAAAAAAATATTTAAAAAATATTAAATGGCACTCCAAATCTGTAAAATGCACATTAATATGTTCTACTATCATTAACACATCATATGGCATGATTAAAACAGCAAAACAGCCATTAAAAATTGATTTTTTGAATTTGAAAAAAAAGGGTCAAAATTCATGCGTAAATAGAAAAAAATATTAAAAAAATATTAAATGACACCCAAAATCTGTAAAATGCACATTATCATGTTCTACTATGATTAACACATCATATGGCATGATTAAAACAGTAAAACATATTTAAAAAAATAAATACCTATTTTTGACGAATTTCTGAAAATGGCCCACCGAGCTTTGATTCAACCAAATCCGTAATATAACGTGTTTTTGTCCCAAATAACTAGCTAAGGTTGGTCGAAATTACTATTGGAAGGTATGAAAAACAGTTTGGAAGCAAGAATTTTGAAAAAAAAGCAAAAAGTCATTAAAACGACCCAAAAAACTAGCCGTTATCGGACCGTTACGCGACCGTGCTGACTGTTACGCTTATGGGTCAGATCGTGGTGCAAAAAACACGGGCCGATACACGACTCGCTAGATCGTTACCGTTTTCAGTTACGTGATCGGCCGACCGATACGTGAACCGACATGGGACACCTTGAGTAGGATTGATATTTGAGTGTCATCAATTTTTTTTTTTTTTCCTTTCCTCAGCTTCTTCTTCTTCTTCTTCTTCTTCTTCTTTTGTTTTTCTTCCTTCTTTTTTGGATAATTTGATCTTATAAATAAAATAACACTATCAATGATAAAACATACTTTTAGTTCATTTTGCTTGTCTTCAAGATGAGTAAATAATGCTAACATCAGTGCTAGGTTGGAGTTAATAAAAGTGACATACAAAAGATTAGGTGAAATACTGATATTGTGGTTTGCTAAGGTTTGTTTTGATGCACTAGGTGGCATCTGTTGGTGAATTTCAACAGTCCCTTAGAACTCTGTTTTGATTACATGCCTTGCCCTTTTCCCTGTGAGGATAGTTAACACTGATGCGAGTTTTTCTCATTCTTGTTCTAGCATTGCCCAATCCTTTGATTATGTTTTAGCAAACTACACTGACAGTTTAAATTACCTTCGGTATATAAACACTTTATGAAGCTTGTGATGGCATTTTGAGCATTGCACATAAATTAACTCTTTGATGGCATTTTAAGCATTGCACAGATGGGAAATTATAAATTACTCTGTTTATTTTGAGTTTAGGATACAGATCCCAACAAAAGACCAGGTGCTGGACCTGATGGTTATGCTGTCGTCAAGATGCATCCCTTCTTTAAGGGAGTTGACTGGAAAAATTTAAGGGCGGCACCGGCACCGAGTCTTTCAGTAGAGTCAAATGTCAGCCCTGTTTCTTTTGTTTTGTTTCACTATTCAATAATTAACTCTGTTTTCTGTTGTTTGTCTCACTAAGGCTATTATTTTCTACCAGATGACATACTGATATCTCCACTACCCACATGTTGTCTTTTGTTTCAGGCAGCAGAGGATGATGTTCAGGATTCCGAGTGGAACCTCTCGCATGTTGGTGATGGTTCTACCCAACAAAATGATGGATGTAGTGGCGCCACATCATCTTCTGAATCATCTTCTCATATGAGTAGGCTTGCTTCAATTGATTCCTTTGATTCTAGATGGTAATTCTGAAACGATTATATATATTTTACATTTGCCATTAATTCTAATAGGGCAGTGTCGATGGTTGGTTTTCAATTATATGTGAATGACTGTTTCATAATAAGCTCTGGAACAATTTGCATGGGTACCTTCAAAAAAAGAAAAAAAGAAGAAAAAAGCATAAGAAGAGATTGAAGAGGTCTACACACGTGTGCGAGAGCTAGACTGTTCATGATTCATCAGCTGGGAACACCATGACCTGACCCAAAACTCAGGTAGTCAAGATGGCATGCTTTTTTTTTTTTTGAAAAAGGATGGTTTGAAAAGGATGATGAAACAGACTTGTAGCCCTCCTGACGAATAGACCTCAATCTTTGGTCAGGCCATGTTTACAGTGGCCACCAATTCATGAGTGGCCTGGATCCTGCCCACATGTGACACTTACGCAGCGAATCACCTCTCCAATCTCTATTCTGAATTGCCCTAGGTTCAAAATATTGGAATCTATCCTATCATACTGGGGATGTATCATGATATATTTTTCTAGGAATACAGTTCTATATTGCGATACAGACAGTGTCAAGATATATTGACTTGTATTGCTGAGAGATTCCGATACACACATATTGTATCAGAATATAACAATTAATCAAACCCCTCTGCCAAAAGGTCAATAACATTGAATTATATGGTACGTGTTACGATTAATTCATACGCAATACAAAATTTTGAACTCTGAAATTGCTGGAGTAATTCTCTTATTTTGTAGCTCTGTCGGCAACGTCCCATGAGCTTCTCCGTCTTTTTGACTGTTTGTTTTGTTAACAACAGGCAGCAGTTTCTGGACCCTGGGGAGTCTGTTGTGATGATCTCAATGGTAAAGAAAATACAGAAGCTAGCTAACAAGAAAGTGCAGCTCATCCTCACAGACAAGCCCAAGTTGATATATGTTGATCCTTCCAAGCTGATGGCCAAGGGAAACATAATCTGGTCCAATGATCCCAATGAGCTCAGCATCCAAGTCGCTAATTCTTCACATTTCAAGATTTGCACCGTGCGTTTTTACCCCCATTGACTCTTACTCTTGTCCATATTCATATGCAATTCCTTCATCACAAGTTAAAACCTTTTTTCTTTCTTTCGTTTTTTTTTTTTTTTTTCCCCTTTTTTTCTTCTTCAGCCAAAGAAGGTGATGGCATTTGAAGATGCAAAACAGCGTGCATGGCAATGGAAGAAGGCGATCGAGGGCCTCCAAGGCCGGTGAACTCAGCTCAGGGTTTGTTTAAAAAACCCTGAGTCATATTTCATCTCATGAGTTGTGGAGGGTACTTGATGATCCTAAAGGATCAGATTCTCCAATGGAAGCAATATCCAGTGGGAAGAGAGTAAGGCTGCGGTTGTGGCATTTTCAGGGTTGCACTTGGTGCGGGTCAGACCACCTTGGCAATGCTTTGAAATGGAGAGTGAGAGATAAAGAGGTGCTTTGTTCTATCTTCATGAGCTGTTTGAAAAACCACCAAGGTGTAGCTGTGAAAATTTTCTCATTATTGATTAGCTTATTGTTGTAATGCAGAAATCATGCGATTCACCCCGGGATGGTCATGAGATAGATAAAGCACTAGGTTTTCGTCTGCTGTCTCGAATGACTAGGATGAAAAAAGAGCATTGCCATGTTGTTTGCTATACGTAAGCAATAGTGATGGGTCATTCCTCTTGTGGAACTGAATAGCAGTTAATCTCGGTTGTTTAACTGGTGGTTTCCATCTGATTGTTGGATGACTCTGAGAGAAAAAAAAAATGCAGCACTTCAAAAACTCTATTTAACTGGATGGTTAGGATCATATGAACGTAACCACGGTCCCCTTCCCCCACATTTCGAGTCACCACCCATCTAATACATGCTACTGTTCAATAGCATATATGCTGCACTGGACCATTCCTTTCATACATTGAGGTTTAATCCTTGTATCTATTAGACAAGCTTCCCTTTGCTAATTCAAACAATCCTTGAATTCTAGTCAGAATTGAGTTCCAGATACCGATAGACAGGTTACTTGGTAAACTGAATTCCATTTGGATTTCTAGATCGTTGAGCTTAAGACATTGAGTCGCAGATTGGTTACTTTGCTCATTTAAAATAATCACAATTGGGATTATTCCAGACCTATGATTATAGAAGAGCTCAGATAATTAAATCCTGAACATCCATCATGTGAGCCCATGTTGTAGACATATCCTCATTGTCAGGTTGATAATTTGGCCTAATGCCTCCAGTTTTTTTTTTTTGGTCATTTGCTATTTGCTATTTTGCTCATTGTGCATTACCCTAACCCACCACAAACCTACATCCCTACTTGGTAAAAGATGTAGAACGATTTTAGGTTGCAGATCTTCTCTTCCAATTTAGCTGTCAGGAGAGGAATGAAGAGCATCCGTGAATTTGTCATCCAGTGGAGGAATCTCAACCTTGAGTGCAAATCAACCATTAAAAACGGTTGCAGTGTTGTCATCGGTCTTGTAAGTATCATCATGGGCTAATTTTCCTATTTCAACACAAAAGCATGGATCAATAGGAGTTTAGGATTGTTCAACCAGGTATGGGGACTGTAATTCTTATTTGAGTTATTACTATGCCATACGTGTATTAAGTGTGATGCTCTGCTAGAGAGTGTTTGGACTAATTGTATCATTGCATTGAATACTAGGATACGGAAATTGTGTCAGTATCACCACTAGCAAAAAAAATAAAAATAAATCGCTGAGGGAAACGTCTGGGAAAAAAGGTGAAATTTATCAGTCAAGCTTTAGGAGATATTAAAATATATCAGTCTAAGTTTAGTCTAAGTTTCCTTTCTATGCGGTTCTAAATATGTGTCATCTGATGCAAGTATATCTAAAATGAGTTTATATAATTCATAAATCATAAAATACAAGTACAAAAATATAAGAGAAAATGGATTTTTGTGGGGCATTTTGCAGTTCTTTTTTCTAAATTTCTTCTAGTAGAATGTATTGCTATGTATCACCTATGCATATCATCGCAATGTATCACATGTAATAGGGGAAAATTTTATGAAGGGTTTTTGACAAAAGATCACAATATATCCACGATACATTGCAATATTTTGTGTGAAATAGGGAGATTTAATGACTCCTATATATATTGTATCAGTAACATGTTATCTCCATGGTATCAGGTGTTTAAATCATTATATGAACTCACATTATAAGGGCAACTTGCTTAGAAGCGTCCTGCCATGGCCCAACATGGATGAGTTAGGGATGATTCAGCTGATTCACCCTTGTTTTTGGGTATAAGTGGGTTGTATTGGATTGGTCAAGGCCAAAACTAGTATGTATTAAAAAAAAAAAAGGTATTAATTTGAACAAAAGCTTTATACCTCCGTGCAAACAACCTAAGACTTATGGATAACCAGTGAAGCTATGACAACATTATCGTTGTACTATTCCAATTGTGAGGATCTCATACACTGAATCAAAAAGAAAGAAAGAAAGTGTTGAATATGGGATTCTGGGGCCCACTCATGGGCAACCATTTGTAACCTAGTCCCACACGGTTTTTCCCTTGGAATTTTCAGTTGGGTATCTGCTTTATTTCGAAATTTAAATTAAAGTTCAAATTGAGAGGAAACAGATATAACCTTGGATGCAACGGGGATAGGCTTTATCCCTATCGTAATCAACTCCTCCCAATCTCCTGAGAGGAGAGATGGAATACCCGTTTGTCGGTAATAACTCCTATTATTCGATCTAAACCATTGTTTATATCTGATGGACATTACCACCGTAAGATTAGAGGGGTGATTAGCTCCTTTTTACTCCATAGTAGTTAAGCAGATCGCTGAATGGGCATCGTCCATCTACGACTTTGTAAAGATCTCTAAAATTGTGTAAATACGACAGTCCATGGTCATCTGCAGAGCATTTGCAGGTTCTACATCTATGCATAAAATTGATGGGCTTGCTTTTAGGCCCATCGTCATTCTCTAGTCAAGAGAATCTTATTGGGACCTTTCTATTGGTCATTTGTGGGTTGATTACAACTTGAGAAGTAACTAGGTAGTTCAATAAGATATTTCCAATGGCATGGTCCGCTTTAGTGATTAATGGTATGGATTTCTTATATTGGTAATGATCAATGTATGTATGAAGTAATAAGAGCATTAAATGATAAATTTCATATTCTGTGTTTGTGCTTATGGATTTTGATATGTGATAATATTCTATTACAATTAGTGGGCCTCATATATTGCTTAGTGGCCAAAATATATGACCCATAATGATCTAATGCTTCACTGTTGTGATCGCACATGTGTGCGCATCTTTTTGTATGACCCCTTGATCACATTGATCATGGATTTGGGTATGGTCAAATCCCTTATCAACATTAACGATCAACGATGATGATTGGATCTATGATTAATGTTGATGCTCGAAAGCTAAACAAAATTTCTAGGTTTTTAATCTAGCAGAAATTAGAATTAAAGCGTTTAAACAATAAATAAAATGACTAAGGATCCTAGAATACCCAATCAATAGAATTTGAACTTAATTCATTTTCTCAAATTGATAATTCAAATAGAACTGGATTCCAATCCATTCTAATATATATAAAAAAATAAAATAATGCAGTAAACTTGGTAATAAACATCCAACAATATGAAAATCGAAATAGGTTGATCTCTCATGAAAATCTAAGTAATCAATCGCAGGGAATTAAAAGCATCTACTGTACCTGAAGTTAACAATAGATCAATAAATTTTATAGACTGATTCCTTTCCTAATCTAAGAATTCAACGCACAATCACAATTTAATATGTAAAACCAACAACATTAATTAAAAAACAATGAATTAAATATCAAATATCTATAAAAAGGTTCATCCCTTAGCCTTAGTTCAGAGATAGCCATGCATGGGTAACATCTTAAACAAAAAGAAAAGTGAAAAACCGTAAGGCTCATATCCTAGTACCATACCATTCCGTTAACTTTCACGATTCTCCTTGTCGAATTCCGGCAACCCGCGACTTATATACAGTGATTGCACGCGATCCTAAGTTGCATCCCGAAGATTTGAGTTAACTCGACTCGAAACTTATAACCTAGTGACCGCACCGTCCTGCGGTTCCAACGCTGCGTCTTGCGCACCGATGCGATACCTAGGCTAAGAGTTATGGGCCCGCGTATATATTGAGGAAACGTCGAGCGTCGCGAATTCCGAGAGATCCTGAGAGAATATCTACCCAATCTATCACATTAATCAATTAAGTACAAGTCAAGTACAACCCATACCTATCACATCCCTCTCTTACCAATAATGTAAGGCAACCCATACCCCATGCCACCTCATGCCCCCAAAAGTCAACACAACCCATGCCTCTCATGTCACTCCTCTTACACCACCCATCCCTCTCATCCCATCCTTCTTACACAACACTATTCCTCTCTTCCATCCTTCACTCCATCCCATCTCATTTCTCTACCCAAATCCCAAGCAACCAAGAGAGAAAATTCTAAGGAGAGAGAACTCAAGATCAAGGCCCACTTTCCTACCTCTAAATCTCACCATCCAACCATTCAAACGTCATCATCCTCCATTAAAGAGAGAGCCTAGGAGCTAAGGAGTCCAAGGAGCTAAAGAAGAGGACCATAGGGGGGTGTTTTGTAGGATTAGATTGTAATTTTAGTGATGGGCCAAGTGGGGCCTACTGATTGATGGTATGGATCCTATTTTGGACCCAAGGTGTGGCCAATAGCTCATCATGATTCATATGTTTAATCCATGATGGGGTCATTCTCCATGGAGCCCACTGTGATGTTAATTGATGATCAACATGTAGAGGTCATCTTGACCCTTGATTTTATGGTGGGGATTTATATCCCCACCTTGATTTTCTATTTTGAGGGCCCACATGTTTTTGGGACATATCTTGATGAATTTAATATGACTCAAGGGAGCTTATAGTGGTGGAGCTCCCTCCATTACGCGTCTCTCTCTCTCTCTCTCTCTCTCTCTCTATCTCTCTCTGTCCCTGATGGCCCACCTTAATGAGGTACATATTTTATCCATGCTGTCCATTTAGCGGACCACACCCACGTGGGACCCACCAGACGTATGTGTTGTATCCTCCACACCGTCTAGATGGGACGGTGAGGCCCTGCTGCATGTGGTGTCCACACCGTCTAGTGTTTCTGGATGGTGGGACCCACCGTGATATATGTGTTCTATCCTCGACGGTGGGATCCACCATGATGTACATGTTTCATCCACGCCGTCCAGTGTTTCTAGAGGGTGGGACCCACCCTGCACATGCTGCACGTGTGGTGGGACCTCCTATGATGTGTTTCATCCAGGCCGTCCATTTGTTGGACGCCCATCTGGGCCAGGGCGCTGATGGGCTGGCCGCCCACCAGCTGGCCCATTCGATGTATGTATTATATCTCCACTGTCCATCTAGTGGGGTTCATCTTGTAGGCCCACAGTGAGGCCCACTTGCTGATGTATAGCCCACTTGCTGTAAGCAGGGCCCACCAGCTGTATATGTAGGGCCCACCTGTTGTATGTGTAGGGCCCCCTTGATGTATGAGAGGCCCATTGTGGCCATGTATGAGGCCTATGTGTGAGGCCCATTATATATATGAGACCTATGTGTGAGGCTCATTACGATTGTATGAGGCCCATTGTGATGTACATGACCATGAGACGAGGCCCATTGTGATGTATGAGGCCCATTATATGTGTGAGGCCCATTGTATATGTGAGGCCCAATTGTGAATGTGTAAGGCCCATGAGAAGAGGCCCATTGTGAGGGATGAGGCCCACCATGATGTATGTGTTATATACACGCTTTCTATCCATTTCATAGGCCGTGGGCCCTGCCACCTTATGCAGGCCCACCATGTATGAGTGATGGGCTTACGCTACCCATTCATTTCCTAGATATTTGGAGGGCCGAGGGCCCCATTATGATTTCGATTCCAAATGGACCGCACCTTAGCATAATAGGTGGTTAAATGTCCACTGTTGTAAACTACCCTAGGGCCTGTTGCTAAGCCCACTTCCACCCTTACCCTAGTGGGCTAACCCAAACCGTTGGGCCCCTGCTTTTGTTAGTGAAACCCATTGGGCTAACCCAAACCGTTGGGCCCCTGCTTTTGTTAGTGATACCCATTGGGCTAACCCAAACCGTTGGGCCCCATTGATGTTAGTACTACCCGTTTTTCTTATTGGGCTAACCTAAATCATTGGGTCCCCCATTGATGTAGAGGGTGAGGAAGCCTACTGATTATACATAATTTCACCCTCTTACCTTACTTTGTTATATACCCATTCAACGTGCCCCATGAGGCCCACTCTTGATGTAAGTACGTCATCTAGGCCATCAGTGGTTTGTATGAGAGTACATCATCACCCCGTACCATATATGGAAGAATATGTGGTATCAGATTTGGTGTATCCACTGTTGAACCTTACCTTGATATATGGACTAGATCCGTTGTCCTTCCGTGGACCCCACCAGGTGTTCAAGCCGATTGTTGCCTCCTATGTTTGATAACATGCTAGCGTACTTAGTCTAGTAGAATACATTGAGAACATGCTTAGTATTATATCATGATATATGCCCATACGCATCATTTGTATGCCTGTTTTGAGGAATGATTGATCATAGCATATGCCATTGGGATGAGATGTTTACGGGACTCCCTGTGAGACGGAGTTGCCCCACATGATCGCGTGGTACGCACAGGTTTGATGCATGAATGGATGGTATGACTCATGCATCTCGCATTTTGAGTGACATGATCATTGTACGCCCTAATGACATTAAGGTTGTGGCCTCCACAGGCATATCGTGGATGGTCAGATTGGATACCGAAAATATTAGTTCTAGCACTGTAGGCACATAAGATGTCCTTGGATGAGAGTCGCAGAACCTTTTTGGTACCAGGAGATGCTCCAACGTCTAGACCGAGTGGATACATGAGCGCACGAGTGTCGAATACTCGTAGGCCACATCTCCCATTGTATCGTGGTTGGTTGGAAGGGGGTGTGGCCTTATCCGCTCGAGTGAGGGGGTTGTAAGCTAGGCTGAGTTCGACCAGCTCATAAATGGGTTCGTTATTGACGAACCGGGTAGGTATTGATAGACTACTGGTCAGGCAGGTTGTGAGGTCTCTTCCACTAGCTGGGCTGTGCGGCTAGGGAGGCGGCAGTTAGTGTGGGGTGTACTAGACCCCGGTGATATCCAAGAGAGGAACTATACTGATATATACACTTGATATGACGGCCGACATGCTTGCGATGCATCTTGTATATGACATTTGGCTACGTAGGCCTTGTATCGCATAACCTTGGTATGACTGATAACATTCATGCACTTGCTAGTATTTTCGCTTACTCTGATATCGTATGCTTGGTACATGCATTGTGCACACACAAACACACCCTCTAAGCTTTTCGTAAGCTTATGCACGACTGTTGCGTACAAGTGACGTTGGATCGTAGCAGCGCTGAGGCAGGAGCGCGTGACAGATCATCTTGGAGCTTTTGACTATCTTTGTATTTTCCTTTTCGCATTGTACTTAATGTTTTATTATGGTGGATATGTGGTAATGTTGTTTTGTGACTTGGTTATGCTTGTGGTTATGCTCCTTTACAAAAGAAAAATTCAGGCTGAAAATCCTCCTTGTAGGATCCCAGGATCGAAACCTGGCATATGGGTGCCGGGAGTCGAGAATGGGGTACTACGGAGGCTGTCGGCGTTGGATTCGGCGATCGAGAATTCTATGAGCCCGATTTCTGAGTTTGGGGCGTGATAGAAGTTGGTATCAGAGCATAACTTGGGAATACCTGAGGATAACATCACATATTTGCTATGAACTTAGAATGAATAGGTCCCGAATTTGAATAACTTAGCGATTTTCTGATATAGACCCTTAATGTGTGTGCTTTCGAGAGTTCTCAAGGTTGAAAGGCCCTTTATTCCTTCCTTTAGGACATGCCGCCTAGGAGAGCGACCTAATCGACTCCCGCTCCCTCGTCTGAGTCTATCGCAACCCCGACAGTGTCCATGAGTGCAGATCAGCTTCAGCAGATGCTGCAAGCTATGACCACTATCCTTCAGGGGCAGGGCAGGCGGCCCGCTTTATGCCAGCCTAGGAGAGTAGGAGTGTGCAAGCGCCCTTCTTCGAGACTTTTGACAGCTCGATCCCCCGCGCTTCCAAGGAGACCCAGACCCAACTGCAGCAGAGAGATGACGCTCTGAGGTGGAGAAGATGTTTGACACCATGAGATGCATGACCCAGCAACGAGTTCTATTGGCTGTCTTTTTGCTTCAGGGCAAGGCCGAGCATTGGTGGGCATTGGTCGCCCGAGCGATAGGAGCAGATTTTGTATGGACTAAGGACTTTGTAAACCAGTTCGACCAGAAGTTCTTTCCCGAGCATGTTCGTCAGCAGCGCGCATTAGAGTTTGAGACTTTGGTGCAGGGAGACATGATCGTGTCTAAGTATGAGGCTCATTTTGTCGTGCTATTGAGATTCGCGACGTACCTTATTGATGATGAGGGACGGAAGGCCCGCCATTTTGAGAACAACTTGTGCTCTGGCCTCAAGAGCCGTGTTGTCGGACATATGCTTCCGATGTTTAAGCAGGTAGCGTAGAGGGCCCAGGTTTACGAGGCGGATTGGGTCGATTCGCAGAGGGTCCGTGATCGCAGAGGAGACTGGAAGAGGAAGGCCCCCTTCGGTAGCTCCAATCAGTAGCCGCATCGACCCCAGCAGAGGCGCACAGGCCGCCCAGCATCACGAGCACCAGTAGCACCTCCAGCATCACCTCAGGGACCGTTCGCAGGTGCTTACTTTAGATGAGGTAAGACAGGACATCGTAGGTACGAGTGTCCCTTATATGCAAAGAAGATCACGAGAGGGCACCGTGCAGAATAGCCTCCACAAGAATGTTGAAGAAGAAGAACCGTAGCACCAGCCTCCGAGACCTCCCTCGCAGTAGCAGAGACAACAGTTCAGGTCGCCATGGCGGTAGCAGTTGCAGAGACCTCAAAGGGGACACGCACCTCCCTAGCTGGCGCAGGGCAGATTCTACGCCGCTCAGCGGGACCCTCAGTCATCCAGAGGGGTCGTCGAGGGTACACTCCTTATTTCTGCATGCATAAAACGTATTTTGTTTTACTCTGGTGCATTGCATTCCTTCGTAGCCAAGGATTTCTGCTGATCGACCGGTTTACCATTAGAGTCTACTGAAAGGGTTTGTCAGTATCGACTCCCTTAGGGAAGACCGCAGTGCTAGGCCAATTTTGTTCGTCTTGCCCTATTCTGGTACGGGAGACCTTTTTACCTGCTGATTTGTTCGCTTTGCCAATGTCCGAGTTCAATGTCATCCTGGGCATGGATTAGCTCGCCGAGTATCACACCATATTGATTGCTCCGAGAGGACAGTCATGTTTTGTATATCCGGCGTACCGTAGTTTTAGTTTGTAGTCAAACCCAAAGGAGCTTTCTTGCCTGATGTAATGTGCCGCTGAGGAGCTAGCCACTTTGAGTATTAACCAGCTGCCGGTCGTTTGTGGTTTTCCCGATGTATTTCAGGAGATTCCGGGTTACTACCTTATTGGCATACGAAATTTTAATTGACCTCGTGCCTGGTACCGCGCCTATCTCAAAGGCCCCGTATCCTATAACACCGTTGGAGTTACCGGAACTGCAGAAGCAGTTAGACGAGTTGCGTGAGTTAGGCTTCATCCGTTCGAGCAGTTTGCCGTGGGGAGCGTCGGTACTCTTCATGAAGAAGAAGGATGGCTCATTGAGGCTTTACGTGGATTACCGTGAGCTCAACAAAGTCATGATTAAGAACAAGTACCCACTCCCGAGGATTGATGATTTGTTTGATCAGTCGCAGGAGGCACAATTCTTTTCGAAGATAGACCTATAGTTCGGTTATCATCAGGTTCGGGTCGAGAGGAGGATATCCCTAAGATAGCATTCATGACTCGCTATGGTCATTTTGAGATCCAGGTCATGTCCTTCTGACTGACCAATGCGCCCGCCTTATTCATACAGTTGATGACGAGGTCTTCCGTCCATATCTCGATCAGTTTGTTGTGGTATTCATCGACAACATTCTAATATATTCGAGGACCCGTGAGGAGCATGAGCAGCATTTGGAGTTACCTTGTAGACCCTCCGCGCACATCAGCTCTATGCGAAGATGGAGAAGTGCGAGTTTTGGCAGGAGGAGGTGAAGTTCCTCGGTCACATGGTGACGAGGGAGGATGTCGCAGTGGACCCCTCGAAGATTAATGTTGTGCATAAATAGGGCCAGCACACGAATGCGTCTAAGATCTGCAGTTTTCTTGGTTTGGCACGCTACTACCGGCGTTTCATTGAGGGATTCTCCCGTATTGCAGCTTCGTTGATCAGGTTGACCCGGAAGGGCGCTGAGTTCATTTGGAGCGACGCATTGGAGCAGGCATTCGCAGAGCTGAAGGACCGTCTGATGTCCTCACCTGTCCTCACTCTTCCCTCTGGGAGTGATGGATTCGTGGTTTTTACTGATGCCTCGCATATTGGTTTGGGTGCTGTCTCGATGCACCACGAGAAACCAGTGGCCTTCGCGTCTCGCCAGCTCAAGGTCCATGAGTAGAACTACCACACGCATGATTTAGAGTTGGCTGTAGTTCTCTTCGCACTGAAGGTGTGGAGGTATTATCTTTATGGGGTTAGGTTCGAGCTCTTCTCTGACCACAAGAACTTGAAGTATCTCTTCTCGCAGTCTGAGTTGAATATGAGGCAGAGACGCTAGATGAAGCTCCTAAAGGACTACAATTTTGATCTTCAGTACCACCTTGCAGGGCAAACGTGGTGGCGGATGCTCTTAGCCGTCAGCCACGGGGCCTGGTGGCACATATGATGGTCTAGGAGTGGATGATGCTTGAGGATATAGCAGAGTATGACTTCGAGTTTGGTCTACAATCTACTATCGTACAAACTATCGAGCCTATCGATTCAACCCTCTCTTGTCGTGAGGGTGATCGAGGCTCAGCAGACAGATGAGTCGTTACAGGATTACCGAGCAGAGGCCACATCCGATGAGCAGTTGGATTGGCAGATTGGTTCTGATGGTGGACTTCGTTTTAGAGACTGATCGTTTGTCCCGGACATTCCAGAGTTGCGCAGAAATCTGATGACTGAGGCACACTGATCGAGATTTACTATCCACTCGGGCTCCACGAAGATGTACCGCGACATGAGGAGGAAGTATTTTTGGGCAGGGATGAAGTGCCAGATTGTCAGTTTTGTGACCAAGTGTGACACGTGTCATTGTGTTAAGGCCGATCATCAGAGGCCCCCAGGTTCATTGCAGCCATTGAGCGTCCCATTGTAGAAATGGGAGTACGTATCCACAGATTTTATCATGGGCTTGCCGAGGACTCAGGGCGGTCATGACGCCACCTGCGTTGTTGTTGATCTACTACGAAGTCGACACATTTTCTTGTGATTCGTGCGACCTGGCCTTTGACTGGCTTACTAGGTTATTCATTGAGGAAATTGTGAGACTGCACGGCGTTCCAGTTTTGATCCTTTCTGACCGAGACCCGAGGTTCACGTCTCAGTTTTTGAAGTGCTTTCAGAAGGCGATGGAGTCTTGTAATGCCCTATATTTTCCTGTGTGCTCGAGTATTACTATTATAAACTATATTAGTACGTTTGAGTGAAGGTGCAAATAACCTATTTTATTCACCATCATTTGATAAATCTCAACCCACCATTTAATTTTAATAGTTAGAATAACAAAAAAATTTCATATATAACCATTAATTTAAATAAATCAATAACCGAATGTTAAGACCCACGTACTGTGGTCCACTTGTAAATTTAAAATGATCTAATCCTTCAAATTTAAAGCCTAATGAATAAATGGCATTAATCGATGTGTGACCCACGTAAATAATATATACATTAATAATAATAATGATAATTATATATATATATATCTAAATATAAATAAGTAATTTACATTTGATGAACCTATAAAACATGGCCAAAAGAGAAGCATCAGATTAAATGTAAGTAACTAATGATTATATATATATATATATATATATATATATATATATATATATATATAAAATAACAAATTTAAGAATAATAAGGATATTAAAAACAACATAAAAAATGATATTAAATATTATGAATATGTATTTGGGCATCTAATATATATTCTAGCCATTGAATTTTAGATAGGTGGTCCCTTGGACCATTTCTACCAGTGATCTTCGATTATGAAATAATCAAACCATCAAACCAATATAAATCTACAATTAGAACAAAAAAAATTAGAAATATGGTCCACCTAGGTAATTGAATATGCTTAACCATTGGTCAGAGAACCTGATTTGGGGTCTCCAAATGAAATGGATGGAGTAGATTTGTTAAATACATCTATGTGGACCCCACTTGAGGCGTGCGTGTGCACAACCCGTACTTACTTGTAGTGCACCGAAATACACAGCCCCTTTAATTAGGCTTTGACCCGAGCAACACCAAAAAGAGAGGTTTTTCTCTCTTTCTTCCGTATTTTACAATAGCGATGGGCAACTGTCTACTGGTTGATCAGTGGACCACCATCCATGATCCACTTCCATCATCTAAGCCGCCCATCTTGTACAGGATGGATTTTAGACCAAACCCCACCTATTTTTACACTCTAGGACACGCATGAGCACACACGAACATGAGCACGAGCAAGGGTTGCGCACGGGTGTCATTCCAAAAATGGAAACTTTGCTTCCTTGCTGGCAATGCAAGAGCAATATTCTCCTTCCTTTAAGACCGTTGGATGCAAATCATCTCAACCCTTCAGGAACTTAGGGTTTTCTAACAAAGGATGCGTAACTAGAGGCACTTTTTGTCAAAACCGGTTGCCCTAAGAAGAATCTTAGCCGCCCGTGGGTTTCTAGAAGCCACTCCAGATCGATCCCGGCCCTTTAAATCGAGATATAATATCCCAAATAATCACAGAACCCTAGGGACTGAGAGAGAATTCACAACTGAAATCGGTTCTTCCCTATTTTTTTGAAAACTACCCGAGACCTTGCAAGTTCGAACCCACCAAGAAAACCCGCCTGGAACTCCGAGTTCTTGCATCCACAAGGTTCAGTGTGATGATTCAGACCACACAGAAACTCTGTTTTGAAGAAATACTCGCCGAGTCAAGATTTGCCATTGAAGACAGTCTTCTTCTTCGTCGTTTTTGCACCACCACATGTTCTGGTGGGAGCTTTAATCTGAAATCCAATCCATCCAGAAGGAGGCCTACATGGTATGCATCTAATTTTCATTAGTCAAGCCAATACAATACCCATCAGTAGTTACCCCAATCCTGTAGGAAATAGAGAGAGGAGAGTGGATGAAGCATCGCCCGCCATTGCTGCACCAACCGAGCTCGGTCTGAGTCTAGCCGTCGGCCCTGCCAGGCTGTCAGAGAAGCAACAAGAAGGAAGGGGTAGAGAGAAAGAGAGAGAGAGGGAGAGAGAGTAGTTTGGTTGTTGCTGCCGCAGTAAGCTGGCCCGGGGAAGATTGCTGCCATGTTCGAGTCATCGCGAACTCGACTCAGCTCGACCGGGTCAAGACAGAGTCTGGACGGGTCCAGATTGCTGGATATTTTCAGTAGGAGAGAATATAACTCACCCCCCAGTCAGCTTGTAGCCCAACCATGGGTGTCCTTGATCATCCCATTTAGTGGTTGACTCGACGGTTTTTCCTAACTGAGTCGACTCACTCAATCTCTTATGAGTTGAATCTAACCTAGTTCTAACTAGATGTTTACTAGGGATCTAAAATATCACCACTGATCCTGAGACTGGTAAACCCTGTAGCCCCGTCATCTGAATGGCCTAAGCGCAGCCTCCAGAGAACTGCATGTAGGAGAACTCATCCTGATCATCGTAGTAGTCAGGCTCAGCCTCCTGCATCTCATCAACACTTGAATTTAAGACAGGGTCTGGTTGGTCTGTACAACACCGTTCCGCAACGTGGGAGTGAGTAGCTAACTCAGTGGAATGATAAAGCATGGGTTAGCATGTTATCAATTCAGTCAAGCAGTAATGATAAAGCAGTACAATCAAACACTCCTAAATACTCTTATTAATGCAAGTATGGAATGCAGTCATGATGCATGCCCTCGCCTACACTCCTTCGTGTGACACCATCTTACGTCCGTGGCATGCTTTCATCCCTCAGTGCTCTTTGACCCGGGGCACATGCAGTGCTATGTTATGAGAGTGATTACCGAGTTGTTATTAGTCCTTTTCATACAGCTGTGTTAGGAAACTAAGGTACCTCCCTTATATCATTCCCAAACAATGATCCATCCTAGTGTCATCAGTCCTAGATAATCTCATACGATGGTGCGGTTCTAGGTCACTGCAAAGGGCTGCCAGGGCTGTTATACGCACTCATTACACCACTTCCCCCATCACCCTACATGGCTAATCATCAAATCAGTATAGGCCTTGTTGTACTCTCATTGCTACGGAAGGGTCGTCGGCTCTACGTAGGCTCAGAGTAAGCTCGAGGTCACTACAAAGGGCTGCCAGGGCTGTTACATGGAATCATTGCACCACTCCCCTACACCAAATCAGTGTAGGCCGACGGCTCGAATACAGGATCCCATACCACCGTATTCGGCTCACGAGTCTAGGTTGCTCACTGATCACTATGGGGAGGCATATCACCCCAACGTAGGCCGACAGCTTGACCACGGTGTCCCATACCACCATGCTCCGCTCATGAGTCTTAGCAGATCAAGGTACCATGGTTAAACAGGATTCACTGGTGAGTTGGGTACCTTAGGTTCAAAAATAGGCATCCATACATAGTGAACATACATCGGCAGATCGGGTTACTTGATGAGCTCGACTAGCACGAGAGCACGTTGAGTTGAGCGACATGAAGTGTGCAAACACTCCGTGTGGCCTAACCACTGCCGACAACTTTAGTACGACTCGAGTTTGTCAAACCCATCTTAAGTGACGAATAAATCTCAGCCACGAACTCAAGCCTGTTACCGATTGCCTGGACTATATCATAGCCCCACTTTCACTTCATTCCAACAGGTAATCATAAGAGACAGTCAAAACAGTAATGAAAAAATAATTCAATTCGTACAAGCATGTGAGAATGTTGAGAAATGTAACACAAACATGATTTGCACACACATTTATTACACGAATAAAACAGACATCATAATGTATCGTACATGGAGGAAATCATATACATAATTAAGGTAACCTAGATTCATATCTCAGCCCATATGCAAAACTACTATTAGTAATACTTAGCACATTCAGACATTTCTACAAACACTTAGACTACATACATCATCATACATGATGTATGTGGTTTACACATATATGAGGTCAACTCCTTTCACTAGGGAGTTGCCCCATAAACCACATGCATATACCCATGACGGATGATCATGGCATACACGAATCCGGGTTCCATATTCATTTAAGCATTTCCACAAACACTTGGGCTACACACTTTATCACATATAGTGTGTATTTACCGTGACTTGATTTTAGGGCAAGTCCTTTCACTAAGGAGTTGCCGCACATGTATTAAGCATATATTCACGACAAATAAACATGTTAAGCACCAATCCAAATTCCAAACGTATTCAAATATTTCAACACATACATAGAATACACAATATTACACATGGTTCATATATAACTGAAACATGAAACGGACAACGCATTTTGCATGTGAAATAGCACCCATAACAAGAATAAATCATTAACCGACATTGAAAGCCTTGAAAACCATAACCTATACGTCTAAAGTCCGCACCTTACGCCGTAGAAGTGTAACGAAGTTGATAGAATCTCTAAGTCTTCGTCTATGGCGGCACAACAACCTATAGCATGAATTAAGTCAGCTATCTCGCTACTTGTAACAGTTGAAACCCTAGAACAAGTTAGGGTTAGGGTTTTCTTACCTAAGAACGAAGACATAATCGCCAGAATAACGATTAGACGGTGGTGGCTAAGCACGTACGATAGCAAGTTAGAGCAATAAGATCTTTCTCCCACTTCTCTCACACTTTCTCTCTCTTTACTCTCTCTCTCACCTAGGGTTTTCTCAAATTCGTATGGGATGAGAGAGTGAGGGTTTAAGGTCCTTATATAGGCCCAGAACTCACGGAAATAGACTCAGGGCCATGGTATACTTAGGTTATGTCCAAATACGGACTGTTCCATCTCAACGGAGCACTTCTGGAGCCCCTCCCTTGAGCCAAAGGTCGGACTTAAGCTCACTGACCTTGGATCTAGGTAGAGTTAAGTTGTCATTTCAGTCGGGTTCCCAAATCACACGTGGCAGACCAGTTTCAGTTCAACGGTCACTGAAACTCGATCAGGGTTACAAGTACACGGACATATATGGGAAATGTTCCCTGATCCGAGGTGTATTTGGGTTAGATTCCGATGGTTTGATTGTTTATATTTAGCCCGCAAGCGACAAGTCTCTGATTACTCAAATTAGATTTAATTTCTAAAGAAAACCATGTTTTGTCACACTCCTCGCTCCGGGCTCAAGCGAATAGCCCTGGGACACTATCTGGTTTTGACTTCCGAGATGGTTGTCAAGCCCAGCAAGGTGGTCCTAATTCTATAACCTTGTATTATTCAGATTTTGATGTGTGGTCCAGATCTGATACGGAGTTTTGTGATGCTCTCGAGAGTAGCCGGGTAATGAGATTGATCCTAGATTTTTGGGTAATGTAGTGTCAACGATTCCACAAGTTTTGGGTCTTGCAGATCGTATTTAAAGTGATTAGTGCAGATTTCGTATGTAATCTAGTTTAACACTAGTTAATCATCGTCTAATTTCTAAAGGATTTGGTCCTGAGTGATTTCTGCTTGAGGTGGTACTCGGGCCTTTGTACGAAATTTTCCGAGTCGTTACAATCTACCCCCCTTAAAGAAAATTTCATCCTCGAAATTAGTACCTTTTCGTACTCCTCGAGGAGTTGAGGGTAGTTCTTTCTGACCTCGACTTCTCTCTCCCAGGTAGCTTCCTCCTCTGTATGATGCGTCCACAGTACCTTCGTGAGTGGAATCACCTTACTTCGCAACACCTGCTCCTTCTTGTCTGGGATACGCGTCGGACGCAGTACATATGTAGCATCATCGCTCAACTGCACCTGCTCCCAATGGATGATGTGTGAAGGATCAGGGATGTGTTTCTTTAGCATAGATACATGAAATACGTTGTGCTCGCCAGCGAGTGGTGTGGGCAAAGCGAGACGATATGCCACCGCTCCCACTCGATCAAGTATCTGAAATGGGCCAATGAACCGTGGCGTAAGCTTCCCCTTCATCCCAAACCAAAGAACTCCCTCATAGGGGAAACTCTGAGGAATGCATGATCTCTAACCTCAAACTCAAGTGGTCGCCGCCTCGTATCGGCATAACTCTTCTGTCTACTTTGGGCGGTTAGGAGTCGACGCTTGATAATGTTGATATTCTCTGAGGTCACCTGTACTAATTCTGGGCCAACCAAACTGCGCTCGCCAACCTCTACCCAGCAATGCGGTGCTCTACAAGGGCGCCCATACAAGGCCTCGTAAGGAGCCATGCCAATACTTGCCTGAAAACTGTTGTTGTAGGCGAACTCTGCGTACGGGAGGCAGTCATCCCAACTGTCCTTGAAGTCCAAAACACAAGCCCGTAGCATATCTTCTAAAATCTGATTCACCCGCTCTGTCTGCCCGTCGGTCTGAGGGTGAAACGCGGTACTGAACTTCAACTTCACACCCATCGCTTCTTGGATACGAGTCCAGAAGAAAGATGTGAATCACATGTCGCGGTTTAACACGATCTTGAAGGGAACTCCATGTAAATGCACTATTTCTTTGATGTATAACCTAGCCAAGTCATCTGCAGAGTTCGTCACTCTGATAGGGAGAAAATGAGCCGATTTGGTCAACCGGTCCACGATCACCCAAATAGAGTCATAACCCTTTCTCGTCTTCGGTAACCCCGAGATGAAGTCCATAGAGATGAAGTCCCACTTCCATTTAGCTATGGGCATGGGTTGAAGGAGTCCACGAGGTCGGCGATGCTTGGCCTTGACCTGCTGACATGTGAGACAACGGGAAACATACTCTGCTATATGAACCTTCATATTGTCCCACCAATACGACCGCTTCATATCCTGATACATCTTCGTGCTACCAGGATGCATCGCAAGCTTCGATCTGTGGGAAGTCTCGAGAAGCTCCTGTCTCAAGTCCTGAATATCTGGGATGCATAGGCGACCACGGTATCGTAGGCCTCCATCTGTGCCAACTCTCCACTCGGAGTCCACATCATCGCTATTTTGCTCTCGAAGCTTAGACAACCGCTCGTTACCCTTCTGGGCCTCGATAATTTGGTCATTAATAAATGGCCGCACCTGAACATGTGCGACACTCTCAAATGGATCCTCCACTGTGAGTTTCTACTCAAAGTCCCGCACGAACTCCAACGTATCTCACTCTGCTATCATCAGCAGAGCTGCAAATGCTATTGCCTTCTTGCGACTTAACGCATCTACCACAAGGTTGGCCTTGCCAGGATGGTAGGAAACCTTGAACTTGAAGTCCTTCAAGGTCTCCATCCATCGACGTTGCCTCATATTCAAGTCCCATTGAGTGAATATATACTTAAGGCTCTTGTGGTCGCAGAAAAGCTCGAACTCCTCTCCGTAGAGGTAATGTCTCCAGAGCTTCAATGCGAATATGACCGCTGCTAACTCAAGGTCGTGCGTAGGGTAATTCTCCTCATGCTTCCTTAATTGTCTTGAGGCATACGCAATCAACCTGTTCTTCTGTATAAGGATACAACCCAAACCAACGCGAGACGCGTCAGTATATATAGTGTACTTAACCCCTTACTCTGACAATACTAGCACAGGGGTGGACGTCAGTCTGTCCTTCAGCTCCTGAAAAGCTGCTTCCGCCTTCTCATTCCAGGCGAACTTCAGATCTTTTCATGTCAATTGTGACAACGGTCTGGCTATCTTTGAGAAGTCCCAGATGAATCGTCGGTAATAACCTACCAGGCTCAGAAAACTCCTCACCTCAGTAACTGAACCAGGCTGCTTCTAATCCTGAACTGCGGCTACCTTGGCCAGGTCCACTGCTATCCCTTCCTTGGACACTACATGTCCTAGGAACTTGACTTCCTCCTGCCAGAAGTCACATTTCTTATACTGTGCGAACAACCGGTTCTTCCTCAGAGTATCTAGGACTGCCTGTAAGTGTTCCTCGTGCTCTTCCCGACTCGTGGAGTATATCAAGATGTCATCTATAAATACGATGACGAATCGGTATAGAAATGGCCGAAATACCCGGTTCATTAAGTCCATGAACACGGTCGGTGTGTTCGTAAGACCGAACGACATCACAAGGAACTCATAATGCCCAAAACAGGTCCTGAAAGCTGTCTTCTACACGTCTTCATCCCGGACGCGCAACAACTGATGATACCCTGACTGTAAATCGATCTTCGAAAAATACTTTGCCCCCTTCAACTGATCAAACAGGTCATCTATCCTGGGAAAATGATATTTGTTCTTCACGGTCAACTGGTTTAACCTGCGGTAATCAATACATAACCGTAGTGACCTGTCTTTCTTCTTGACAAACAACACAGGTGCTCCCCAAGGAGACACACTGGGTCGTATGAAGCCCTTCTCTACCAGTTCGTCAATTTGTTTCCTCAATTGCTCCATCTCACATGGAGGCATGCGGTACATCGGTAATGAAATGGGTGTCATACCAGACATAAGATTAATGGTGAAGTCGATCTCACGCTAAGGAGGCAAACCAGGAATCGTCTCAAACACATCCACAAAATTCTGAACTATGGGCATATCCACAAGCGTCGGACCATCAATATTCTTCAGTGAAGAAGCGTAACATCTTAATTGAGAAACGTGATTGACCTGAACAGGGAAAGTAAAAGCCGTGCCCTCTGGTTCGTGGGCTATAACCATCCTAGTCTAGCAATCGATCTCTGCTCGCATCTCAGTGAGCCAGTCCATACCGAAAATGACGTCGTAGTGAACTAGGGGGACGATGATCAGGTCAACTAGTATTGTTCTACCACCTAAGTCTATCGGGCAGCCCTCACACATACTAGTAACATCAGAGAAAGTCCTTGTGGTAGTGACAACCCTCACTCCCTTCATAGGAGCAGTATCCAAACCTAGTCGCTTGATTGCCGTGCATGAGATCATAGAGGTAGTGGACCCTATGTCCACCAATAAGAAGACAGGAATATCTTGGACGTGTGCAGTGACCTCGAAGGCCATAGGTGCTGAAGGTGCTGTCTCTGGCTCCTCCGCTGTAAGTACATGAATGCGTGCTTGCTGAGGTCGGTTGGGCTGAGGCACCATAGGTTGCTGTGACGGCCTAAAACGAGGTGCAGGTGGTCTGAAGGATGGATGTGCAGGTGCTGTCTGTAGTGGTGGAGCCGATAAAGCCTGAGGGCGAGAACGATCAATCCTCTGCGGTGGTAAAAACTCGCTGTCTCTCATCCGTGTAAAACAACTCTCTGCAGAGTGACCTGGTTTCCCGCAGTAAGAACAGGTCACACGTGGACACCTCATTGGAACTACTAGTACCATAATCCTGGGAGGAGAGTCAATATGAGGCCTCTTGTCGAGGAATGACCTGATCTGGATATCTAGTTATGGCCTAGTAACCATAGGGCCACTAGAGCGTGTTAGTCTCTCTACATCCTGCTCTGCTCGCATAGACATATGTACCAGTTCGACATAGGAGGGTATGCTGACACATCACATCTTTGACCGAATGTCAGGTCGCAAGCCCTCAGAAAAATGTCGTATCCGCATCTGCTCGTCAGCAAGTATCGTAGGGACTTATCTGCCCAACTCAGTAAATCGATGCTCGTACTTGATAACTGTCATGCCTCCCTGCCTGAGGTGCAAGAACTCATTCTCCATCTCATGTCGGTACGTCTGAGGGTAGTACTTTTCATGGAAACGAAACTCGAAAGCTGTCCAAGTCCATACATAGCCAACTGTGACTGTTCGTAGGACACTATCCCATCACATACTGGCCTCCTTCTCAAACATAAAGGTGGCCAACTCAACCTGCTCTGACTCGGTATAATGCAGCTCCGTAGCATCTTGGAGATGCGGTCTAGCCAATATTCAGCTTCCCTGGGTCTATGAGAACCCGTAAAAGTAGGAGGCCTTAAGCACTGGAATCGCTCTAGAAGGCCACTAGTACCCAAATTCCTCGTAAGGTATTCAACAGGTGCGGGCGGAGGCACATCCTCAGCCTGAGCAGAAGGCTCTGTAGTCTCAGCAGGACATACAGATGGTGAAGGTGGAGTCGCACTCCCACCCTGAGATAAGGCCCCTACAATAGTGGCCAAGAGCTGTTGGTGCTGCTGCTGCATCAATATCATCATCTGCTCAAACCTATCAGTAGGTGGGGCAGGCTGAGGTACGTACTGCGTCGAGGAAGACGCATAGTTCTGCTCGTGAACCGGTGGTGTATAAGGTGGTAGTCTAGCTGTAGGACCAGTGGAAGGCTGAGACGCAGGTATAGTCTCACGATTCGGGCCCAAACCAGGGTTCATACGACCATCTTTGTGGGAAGGAGCTTGGTCCATCGTATCAGTGAGTGTGAGGTGTGCCGTGCTCCGCGTATATTTCCGTGGCATGCCCTATACAACATAGGGTGCAACGCATGTAAGATGAAGTATAACAACATAATACACAATCACTTAAGCATTCCACACACTTCATAGCAAAAGAGGTTGCATGCGTTTCATTTGCCAAAATTGCCACAATACATGAAATACAGAGTTACATGAATCATGACAGAAGATGCATGTGAGCTAATACAACCAAAGCCTCAAACACTTAAAACATGTTACCACGACTCACTACTAGGCCTATCAACATGAAAACACAAACATATCCTAAAGCAGTAACCAAAACGAGCTGCAAGACGCCGGCATGGATGACTAAGCATCCGAGTCTAGCGATGGAGGAGGGGCACCCTTATCCTGCAAGCAGCACAGGATAGACTTTAAGGTGCGAGTCACCTTCTTGTACTGATGTTTCACGAGGCCCCGAAGATCCATAATGTCCAGACGTAGGACAGCCTGACCCTCCTCAAGTCGGGCTATACGAGCATCCCTAGCAGCTTGATCAACGTTATGCTCTGGTGCCGTAGGCGGTGAGCTCTCCTCTGTATCTTGGGCCTCCTCTTCCTCGTCTTCTTCTTCCTGTTCCTCCTCTTCTATCTCAGCTCCATCTTCTTCCTCACTCTCTTCTTCCTCGCTTTCCGTCTCATCATCGCTTTCCTCAAGTCGAGCTTGGCATTACCGTGGCCCGATCTCCATCTGGTTGAGGGTAGTCTCGCCAATGTGATGAACCAGCACCGGCATCTCTGCCCCAAGACTGTAGCTAAACTCACGTGCAATCTTACATATGAGTTAGCTGAAGGGGAGCAAATCAGTCCTTCTAGCGGAGCGTGAAGTATTGATTATCTGTCGCAACATGAACGTAAGCATACATAGGTTCGCTCTCTGCCCCACTTGATATAGGAAATCTACCATGAGGTGCGTATACTTACTGCGATTGCTCCACCTAGGGTAGACGTTGAATGTGAAGATGTGATGGAGCAAATGGAAGTCGTTAGACATATTGGTCGCTAAAAGACTTTTGTTCAGCTGCCACTGAACCAGTCGGCCACAAAGAAAATGTGTGCGGCGATCCCTTTCACGTGTACTCCTCAGATTCAGCTCGCTAGCATGCGCCTCGCCAAGGGGCACATTCAGAAATCGAGATATCAATCTGACATCAACTGTGGCCAACCGATCCCTTCCACATGGGATTTGGAACTACAGGGGTTTAAGCGTAGGCTCGTGAATGTTGGCATAGAAAACTCGGATAGTGCTCGCATTGACGCGAGACCCGCCATCAAATAGTGGACCCCAATGGGCCCCTTCTAGGAACTCGAATAATGGATATTCCCCAAAGAGCCGCTCATCCACCTGAGCTTCAAAAAGGACCCTACGGTCCTCATAAACTCCATGAGATAGCTCCGCCAATAGAGCCCTTCCAGCAGGAGCTCGGGGATCAAGATCCCGCTTCGTTTGAAACTCCCAATTGGCGCTTGTGCTAGCGGCGGCGCCTCTCAGCCTCCTTGAACGGGTAAGGCGATTAGGCCTAGCCTCATCCACGGTCTCCTTTCTCTTTCCCATGAGAGAGGACGGTGGAAATCGAGAAAATGGATACAATGAACTCAAAGAGGGCCATGGAAGTGAAGATAAGGGGGAATAGGGGCTGGAGTTTTTGATTCTCCATGGATTTGAGCCTCAACAGAGGTTGTAAAGGCCCAAATGACAGGGATTAAAGAAGGTAAGTGAAGAGATGGGATGAGTTAGCTTACACGATTTTGAGCCACAAATGAGGCATGTAAGAGCTCAAATGAGAGAAAACGGAGAGGGTAGATGGGTAGGTATTGCTGTAAACGATGGAGGTGAGTGGGTTGTGACAAAAACTGATGGATTGGGTGATTGAAGGGGAGGTTTGAGAGAGAAAACAAAAACTTTAAGGGAAAGGGAGAGCTTGGAGGTGTGTTTTATGAAGGAGGGGTATGTTTGGGGGTGTCTTAGTCGACGGCCCACACACCAGGGGGTTACCCTAGCCCCCAAACATCATCAGCCCGAGCGGCCTGCCCTGCCTGGCCCGCTAATTGGCGAGGCCTCGCCAACTCAGCGAGGCCCTCGCCACTCCCTGGACAAGTTGGTGAGGGCTTGACATTTCGGCGAGGCCCTCCTGCCCCCTAGGCCCTAAAAAAGTATGGGGCCCACCCTAGGTCCCTTTGGAATGGTGTGGGTAGGCCCCCGACTCCGATTTACTTCGTTTTGGGTCCTTTCGGATGGTTTTTGATGCACAGCTGTATCTGTACATTCCTAAGGGTTGGGATGGGGTGATTTGTAATCTACACTCATCGTTTGATAGTCTAGAAGTAGTTTGGAGTCGACTCATGCGATCATGGATGAGTATGGACCCGATCTCGGTGACTGTTTTCAGCGAACTTCACCAATTGGCGAAATCGGGATACCTATGACTGTTTCTACATTTTTCTGGCACCCACCTAAGTCGAAAGGCGATAGCGTACGTGGTGTGACCATAACCCAGGTCCGGTTTAATCCAAATCATGCTCTGATACCAACTTGTAACGCCCTGAAAATCGGGGATCGAGTAGCAACTCAACACCCGAGTTCCAAAACATCACTTATGCAACATAAATGCTTATGATTGAATGTTGTTTGTGTTAGTGCAATAATTATGAGTGGGATTATACCAAAACAGTAATTCATACTCCAGATCAAGTTATAAAATACAAGCGAAAGACTGAAAGATGTATATAAAGCCAGAACCGGTCACAATCGGTCCCTAGAGTATGAACACCTTACTGAGTTACCATATACATGTATTAGTTTCAAAATCAAATGCCAAAAAAAATGGTACAATTATAATGGTAAACCCTGTAGCCCCGTCATCTGAATGGCCTAAGCGAAGCCTTCAGAGAACTGCATGTAGGAGAACTCATCTTGATCATCATAGTAGTCAGGCTCAGCCTCCTGCATCTCGTCAACACCTGCATCTAAGACAGGGTCTGGTTGGTGTGTACAACACCGTCTGCAATGTGGGAGTGAGTAGCTAACTTAGTGGAATGATAAAGTATAGGTTAACATGTTATCAATTTAGTCAAGTAGTAATGATAAAGCAGTACAATCAAACACTCCTAAATACTCTTATTAATGCAAGTATGGAATGCAGTCATGATGCCTCGCCTACACTCCCTCGTGCGACACCATCTTACGTCCGCGGCATGCTTTCATCCCTCAGTGCTCTTCAACCCGGGGCACATGCAGTGCTATGTTATGGGAGTGATTACCGAGTTGTTATTAGTCCTTTTCATACAACAGTGTTGGGAAACTAAAGTACCTCTCTTATATCATTCCCAAACAATGATCCATCCTAGGGTCGTCAGTCCTAAATAATCTCATACGATGGTGCGGTTCTAGGTCACTGCAAAGGGCTACCAGGGCTATTACACGCACTCGTTACACCACTTCCCCCATCACCATACATGGCTAATCATCAAATCAGTACAGGCTTAGTTGTACTCTCATTGCTATGGAAGGGTCGTCGCCTCTACGTAGGCTCAGAGTACGCTCGAGGTCACTACAAAGGGCTGCCAGGGCTCTTACACGGAATCGTTGCACCACTCCCCCATCACCAAATCAGTTTAGGCCGATAGCTCGAATACAGTGTCCCATACCAACGTATTCGGTTCATGAGTCTAGGTTGATCACTGGTCACTACGTGGAGGCACATCACCCCACCGTAGGCCGATAGCTCAACCATGATGTGCCATACCACTATGCCTAGCTCATGAGTCTTAGCGGATCAAGGTACCAAGGTTAAGCGGGATTCACTGGTGAGTTGGGTACCTTAGGTTCAAACAGAGGCGTCCATACATGGTGAACATACATCAGCAGATCGAGTTACTTGACGAGCTCAACTAGCACGAGTGCACGTTGAGTTGAGCGACATGAAGTGTGCAAACACTCCGTGTGGCCTAACCACTGCCGACAACTTTAGTATGACTCGGGTTCGTCAAACCCATCTTAAATGATGAATAAATCTCAGCCACGAACTCAAGCCTGTTACCGATTGCCTGGACTATATCATAGCCCCACTTTCACGTCATTCCAACAGGTAATCATAAGAGACAGTCAAAACAGTAATGAAAAAATAATTCAATTCGTACAAGCATGTGAGCATGTTGAGAAATGTAACATAAACATGATTTGTACACACATTTATTACATGAATAAAACAGACATCATAATGCATCGTACATGGAGGAAATCATATACATAATTAAGGTAACCGAGATTCATATCTCAGTCCTCATGCAAAACTACTATTAGTAATACTTAGCACATTCAGACATTTCTACAAACACTTAGACTACATACATCATCATACATGATGTATGTGGTTTACACATATATGAGGTCAACTCCTTTCACTAGGGTGTTGCCCTGTAAACCACATATATATACCCACGACGGATGATCATGGTGTGCACGATTCGGGTTCCATATTCATTTAAGCATTTCCACAAACACTTGGGCTACACACTTTATCACATATAGTATGTATTTGCCATGGCTTGATTTTAGAGCAAGTCCTTTCGTTAAGGAGTTGCCGCACATGTATTAAGCATATATTCATGACAAATAAACATGTTAAGCACCAATCCAAATTCCAAACGTATTCAAATATTTCAACATATACATAGAATACACTATATTACACATAGTTCATATATAACTAAAACATGAAACGGACGACGCATTTTGCATGTGAAATAACACCCATAATAAGAATAAATCATTAACTGACATTGAAAACCTTGAAAACCATAACTTATACATCTAAAGTCTGCACCTTACGTCGTAGAAGCATAACGAAGTCGATAGAATCTCTAAGTCTTCGTCTATGGCGGCACAACAACCTATAGTATTAAGTCAGCTATCTCGCTACTTGTAACAGTTAAAACCCTAGAACAAGTTAGGGTTAGGGTTTTCTTATCTAAGAACGAAGACAGAATCACGAGAATAATGATTAGACGGTGGTGGCTAAGCACGTATGGTAGCAAGTTAGAGCAACAGGATCTTTCTCCCACTTCTCTCACACTTTCTCTCTCTTTACTCTCTCTCTCACCTAGGGTTTTCTCAAATTCGTATGAGATGAGAGAGTGAGGGTTTAAGGTCCTTATATAAGCCTAGAACTCACGGAAATAGACTCAAGGCCATGGTATACTTAGGTTATGTCCAAATACGGACTGTTCCATCTCAATGAGCACTTCTGGAGCCTCCCCCCCTTGAGCCAAAGGTCGGACTTAAGCTCATTGACCTTGGATCTAGGTCGAGTTAAGTTTTCTTTCCAGTCGGGTTCCCAAATTACACGTGGCGGACCAGTTTCAGTTCAACGGTCACTGAAACTCGATCAGGGTTACAAGTACACGGACATGTATGGGAAATGTTCCCTGATCCGAGGGTGTATTTGGGTCAGATTTCGACGGTCTGATTGCTTATATTTGGCCTGTAAGCGACAAGTCTCTTATTACTCAAATTAGATTTAATTTCTAAAGAAAACCATGTTTTCTCACACTCCTTACTCCGAGCTCAAGCGAATAGCCCTGGGACACTATCTGCTTTTGACTTCCGAGATGGTTGTCAAGCCCAACAAGGCGGTCCTAATTCTATAACCTCGTATTATTCGGACTTTCGATGTGCGGTCCAGATTTGATATGAAGTTTCGTGATGCTCCTGAGAGCAGCCAGGTAATGAGATTGATCCTAGATTTTGAGGTAATGTAGCGTCAATGATTCCACAAGTTTTGGGTCTTGCAGATCGTATTTAAAGTGATTAGTGCAGATTTTGTATGTAATCTAGTTTAACACTAGTTAATCATCATCTAATTTCTAAAGGATTTGGTCCTGAGTGATTTCTGCCTGAGGTGGTACTCGGGCCTTTGTACTGGATTTTCCGAGTCATTAAATTAATGGGTTGATCTGTCTATTGGGGCACTTCCATAATGATCCGAGGGCTGAAATTTGATATGTACAGTTAATTTATGGCCCTCATCCCATTTATGAAGTTTCGAGCCGAATGGATGGCAGGAACCCTGTGATCTTGCATCTTGGATGACTTTTGGGCCTCTTAAACATGAACGACTTGATTTCCTCAGATCTTTGGCTTGTAAATCCTTCATTCTTAATCCTCTGGAGTCCGTTTCTTGCTTTGGTTACTTCAGAGCGTCAAATCCACACTTTTAATACTCTTTTTCAGTGCACGCTCCTGATTACATCCTGTAATAAAAATACAATTAAAATATGACATTAAGCATTATCATGTATGTGAAATTAGGTAATAATTGGGGTCTGATATGTAATATTTGACCCTCATCACAACTCCCAACCTGCATTTTGCTAGTCCCGAGCAAAACATGTGAAAAAGAATTTCAGAAATAAAAGGGCAATTCCTATAAACCTAAGTGACTTGTAAACAAATAGTTGAGATGTAAGAATTCTAAGATTCATGAATGGTGAGTAGAATTTTCTCCTAGAATCAAGCTTACAGTAAACTTCATAATTAAGTTCAAAATATTAATCAATTAATTAGAACAATTCTAAACATTGAGTTCCATGAGTGTATAGTGTAATCTCGGCTTACAATCATTCAGAGATCCAATTGTCAATATCCATGATACCATTGATAACCAACAAGAGCATTCAGGACACCCAAAACCTAAACTACAACGTGCTCACAGATCATTCTTTTTCTATCATTCTTTTTCTATTAAAAGTGATGTTAAGGAGGGGAATCAAATCCTCACCTATAGGGAGCAAACCTATGGTGAAAACTAGTCGCATAACTCTTTTTAAATGTCAACCATGGGGAATTGAATCTACACCTATAGGGAGCAAACCTATGGTGAAATTCGATCGCCCAACCCTTTTCGCAAGCCGCTATCTTATAGTTGGAAATTTCTTTTTTCTTTTATTCTTTTTATTGAACATGATGGACAAATTTCCCAGGTTGGTTCCTTTCATGCTTAATGATCACCAAGTTATAATTCAATATCGAACTGAAACCTTAATATGTAAGCGAGATGTGTCCTGTGAAATCATGACTCAATCAATGTTTAAAACTTTTAATCATAGATTAACAATTCAAACTTAACTATGAAATCTAACAGATGGCTGAATCCAAGAGTCATAAATTACCAACATTCTGTATATTTTAATTCTAAATCCAAGATAGCCATCAAAATCACTTCAAATTCACAGGAAATTTCAGAAAAATTTAAAAATTCTCACAATTTTTGCTCAAGACCACGAAAATACTAATTAGGTAACCTAATCTCCCACCCCCAACCTAAAATCTACATTGTCCTCAATGTAAAAGAAAAAAGCAAGCAATGCACGTGGGACAACGAAAGTAAAAGAGGAGTGATGGAAAGATAGTACCTAGACGGAGAATCAAGAAGCCTTCCCAAAAATATCAATGTAAGAGCGGGTCAGCATAAGAGAGAAATTAACAAAAGCAAAAAAAAAATAACAAGAATAATAAAAATAAAATCCTACCTGCACCACTTTCGCAGGTGCTCTCGATTGCATTTAGCGTATGCAACAAGCCTTTAAACCCCTAGGTTGCCCCTAGTGGATGAGTTGTAGTCTCGTGAGGGTTTACAGCAATGTTACCCACAAACATTGAACTAATTAACCAATCATGCCGCAAGGTTCCTCTTCCGGCCAATATCTTGATAAGTTTCTCAAAAGGTTTCTCAACAAGATCATCCAAAAGCCCTTTTCGCAATAGGCTTGGATGCCCTGGAGCATAGCGTTCCAGAGAAACTTATGTACCTCATCAAAAATTTATCGTCGATTCGCCTGAGGTATCCAGAGTATACGTACCTCATCAAAAATTTGTCGTCGTTCTAGAGAAACCATACCGATATCATCGAAATTTAAATATCGATTCTATCGAGTGACCCTCTATCATAGATAAACTATTCTGAAATATTTTGTTGGAAAACTTCAAGCCCCTGACCGATATCATCGAGAGCCTTTCAGTATCATCAAGATTTGAATTTCGATGGTATCAAGGGGGCTTCGATATATCGATGCACATATGATATTCTTAAGTTAAAACAGGGGCACCGGAGAACTGCCTGTCGATATTATCGAGTCACCTTCAATGGACTGGAGATTCAAATGTCGATGATATCAATAGGTATATCGATACATTGATAAATCCATCCAGATATATACGTGGTTGCTGGACACTTTTGTCCTCATTCCGATAGAATCGATTTATCATTGAGGACATCGACAGCGTAGGTCGATCATATCGATATGTGTATCCATAAAATCGACAAAGCAAGAAAACTTAGTGTAACGCCCTGAAAATCGGGGGTCGAGTAGTAACTCAACTCTCGAGTTCCAGAACATCACTTATGCAACAAAATGAATGATGATTGAATGTTGACTGTATTAGAGTAGTGAACATGAGTGAGATTAAGCCAAAACAACATATCATACTCCAGAGACATTTAATTTTGCAAGCGGAAGACTATGATAGATAGATAAAATATATAAACTATGATGAGTCTCCGAGTGTGATAACATTACCAGTTAAATAATTACAAGGACAATTTTGAAATATACCAAATGTGTAAGTTTACTGTCTTCTATCCCAGTACCATAACCCCGTCAATACAGTATCAGGTCTTCAGAGACCCGTCAGAGAGTTCATGATAGGAGAACTCCTCCTCATCACCATAGAAGTAGTCCGGCTCTGCTTCACAAGCATCGCCATCACCTGAAACTCAACAAATCTGTTTGGTGTGTACAACACCGTCCCGTAACGTGGGAGTGAGTAGCTAACTCAGTGGAACAGTAAGATATAAGTTATCATGTTACCAATACAGTCAAGCAGTAATGATAAAGCAGTAAATCAAACACTCCTAGTTACTCGATTAATGCAAGTATGAATGCGGAGTATGATGGATGCCCTCTCCGACATACTCCCTCAAGCGACACCATCTCACGTTCGCGCATGCTTACATCCCACGTGCTCCACATCTTCCGTGCACATGCGATGCATGATGAGTATGATTACCGAGTTTTTAATTAGTTCGTTTCAAACAAAGCAGGATTGGGAAACTAAGGTACCTCCTTGTATCATTCCCAAACATGATCCAATCTAGGGTCGTCACCCTAGTTAATATCGACGATGGTGTGTTTTCTAGGTCACCGCAGAGAGGCTGTGGTCGTTACGCACAAAGGTTGCACCACTCCCCATCACCCCTTAAACGATTCATCACGATACAACTAGACGTAAAAGGCCTAGTTCATACTCTATATATCACGGCGAACCCTAAGGCACGCCGCAACTTCGAATATGCTCGCGGTCACTACAAAGGGACGCTGTGGCAGTACACACAAAGATTGCACCACTCCCCATCACCTTATCGGTGTAGGCCGACAGGCGCGAATATAGTGTCCCATACCACCATAATCGGCTCACGAGTTGAGTTGCTCACTGGTCACTACGGGGAGGCACGTAGCCCAACGTAGGCCGACAAATTACCACACGTGTCCCATACCACCATGCCCGGCTCATGAGTCTTAGCGGATCGAGGTACCATGGTTAAAAGGGTTTTCACTGGTAAGTTTGGTACCCTAGGTTCAAGCATTAGTGACCAAACATGGTGAACATACCTAAGACAGATCGGGTTACATGACGAGCTCGGCTAGCTCGAGCGCACAACAAGTTGAACGACATGAAGTGCATAAGCACTTCGCGTGGCCAACCACTATCGCCAACCGAAGTACGACTCGAGTTCGTCGAACACACCTCACGTGGCAACATGAAACTCAACCACGATCTCCAATCTAGTACCGATTGTCTGGACTATAATCATAGCCCCAAGCACAATCAATTGTCATCCATAGCATGTGGAGTAAAGCATGATAAACAAGTAATTCAAGCATGATAAATAAAGTAATTCAAACATGCTAATAGGCATGTTAAAAGCATATTGTAAAGCATGATATAAAGCATGTTGTAAAACACTACATTAATAGTAATACAAACACATGTATTGTAAGTAAGTGTTTTAAGTGATCAACCTCATGGAGGTAATCATACACGTCGCTAGGATAGTTGAGAATCCAATCTCAACACCCTTAAACATTACAATTTACTAACTACTACTTATTCAGACATTTCAACAAACACTTTAAAATACAGGAATCAACATACATGACATATGTTGATCACAAAGGTATAAGGCCAAATCCTTTCACTAGGGAGTTACCCCAATCATAACACGCATACACCCATGACGGATAGTCATGGCAAGCAGGAAACTAAGTTCCATATTCATTCAGTCATGTCCACAAACACTTGGGCCACACATTTTAGCATATATAGTGTGTATTGGCCGTGGCGTGATTTAGGGTAAATCCTTTTGTCAAAGGGGTATTGCCAATACAACAATCAATTATCCATGACATTTAGTCATGGCGAACACGAATGAGAATTCTATACTCATTCAATTATTTTCACAACACTTAGAATACACTATTTCAACATACATGGTGTATGTTAGCAAAACATGTATTAGGGCTATCCTTTAGCCAAGTGAGTATTTTATCCATGTATAATATATTATTACAGCAAATAATCATGACAATTGCATCAGCAAATTTTATACGTATAGGGTATTTTCCAGGATACCCAATTTCAACATACATAGTGTTTACAAGGGAACTTGTAATACGGCGATTCTTTTCGCCAAGCTAATATTTTATTCATATATTGTATAATCATATATTAAATAAGTATGTCAAACATTATTCCAAAAGAAATACGTATACGGTATTTCTAACATACACAATTTCAACATACGTCACATTTACAAGTGAACATGTATTTTGACGATTCCTTTCGTCAAACTAGTATTTTATTCATATACTATATATTCATACATTAAATAAACATGTTAAACATTTTCTCAAAAAAAATACGTATACGGTATTTCTACGTATACCTAGAGTATGTGAAAATCCATATTTTACAACGTTAATCGAAACAGGAAACGGAAAGCACTTTGTACATGTGCATTTACACGCAGATCATGAATCTATCATTATCTGACATTGAAAGCGTTGAAAACCGTAACTTATACACTTAAAGTCCTCACCTTTGCCTTTGGAAACGGAACGAATCAGCAAGGGTGATGGATCTTCCGTCTACGGGCGATTTCTAGCCTAAAGAGCGGAATCGGTTAGTCAGTATACATCCCACCTCGATTCCAACTCAAATCAGACCTAGGGTTAGGTTTTCTTACCTTCAAATGAGGCGGAAAACGCCGGGAAAACGTCTAGAATAGAGAGGTGTAGGCCGTGTAGCAAGCCAGTGCAGGTGGAGGAAGATCGGCAACGATCTCCAAGTCCTTCTCTCTCTTTTCTCTCTCTTTTCTCTCTCCCAAAACCCAAATTCGTATGGCTGTGAGAGAGGGTGCTCTAAGGCCCTTTTATAGCCAAAAACATTCCAAAAATAGACTCAGGTTCAAGGGATACTGCTAATATAGGATTTTCGCCGCTTTTCCAGCTCAAAAGGGAAGTTCTGGTGGCCCTCTTTGAACCAAACGTCAGACTTAAACTTATCATCAATGGATCTACGTGGGATTACATTTTTGACTCATTCGGATGCGCAGATCGCACGTGGCGGACCGATTTCAATTCGACGGTCAGTGGGCCACGATCAGAAATTCCAAGTACATGTAAATGTTCCTGAAATTTTTCTTAATCCGAGGGTGTAATTTGGTCTGATTCGACGGTCGGGTTGCTTATCTTGACGCGTCAACGAACGATGCCAGATCACTATTCCAGATATTTATTTCGGCTTGTGAATAGTGTTTTTCACACTACCTCGCTCCGATGCGAAACGAATGGCCGTGGAATATCGATAAGGCCGATTTTTGAGATGATTGTTAAGCCCAAGGGGGCGGTCCTAGTTCCTTAACTTCGGGTTAATCGAATCCCGATGTGCGATCCGGACCTAATCTGAGTTTCGTTTCATTCCCGAGAGCGACGGAAATGAGTTTGGTTCTAAACTTTAGGGTAACCTAATGCGTCACTTGTTCTCAAGTTTTGGGTCTTGCAGATCGTATTTAAAGCGATCCCAACGGATTTCATGGCTAATTGAGTTTAGTACTTAGTTAACTTTGTTAAGTTTCTAAAGGATTTAATCCTACGTGATTTCTGGTCGAGGTGATACTCAGGCCTTTGGAGTTTGTATATAAAGTAATCCAAGTTATACCACTTAGCTAGTTTAAGATAGTGTCTAGGGTGAAAGTTCTTAGAAAAATTGGAAGATCAAGGTGATGAAGGGTGAGATTTGTGAAGGAAATGAGTTCAAAGGCGGCTTTAGACTTTGGGATTCAGTTCTGACAAGTTAATGAAGTATTAGGATCGACCCATTGCCTAAGGTCATCTAATCCCAGGTTGGCAAAAATCCGGGGCGTTACACTTAGAGATTTTCTGATTTTAAAAAAGTTTTCTTAACTTAATAAAAACCCTATGATGTTCTAACTTGTTTTAAGGGTTTTATTTTCCTGGTGTTTTGGGACATGGGATGTGAGGCTTAGATTTACCTGTAGCGAGCTTGCACACATCCGATTGAGGCAGACGCTTTGAATTGATCTTCCTATGAGGCTCTGCAGTCTATCTGACTCAACACTTACACTAATTGACAAACCAGGGCACTTTCAATCTCCCCCTTTGTCAATTACGTGACAAAATACCAAAACACCCTAGAACAACTTCTATACTGACATCTTAAATTATGTGTACATGTTCTTTACACAATTGTACAATGCTCACAATGTCATATACACAACACATTCAGAAGCTGCTCCCCTTGACTGCAAACTCCCCCTATCTTGATGCAACTGCTCCCCCTAACACCTGCAACACCATTCAAGTAGATATACAATTTTTCGTTCGGGGTGTTTGAATTGTTCTCCCCCTTTTTGTTAGTCATTGGCAAAGGTATAGCAGTTGATATTGATTGAAGTTAAAGCAACGTGGGAGACCCAACATCCAGAGAGCATACATATATAGATGTATAATGATTAATTCAATTTGAGCAGACATCATTTTCAGAAATTATGAATGCATATTAGATTAAATAAAGCAGTGATAAAAGCAAATAAAATAATCATAAAAAACATCACATGCATTCCATATTAGACACTAGATAAACCAGGGGATCTTAAAACATTCTTATGGCACAAAAAAATGTGAATTATCTCCAGCCATTTTCCAAAATAACCATTCTAGCTACCACACCAAAAATATCAAAAAACATATTCTACCCAAGATTGGCAGTAAAGCATTTAGTCAGTTTAATTTTCTCAAAATAGACATGCTTGGTAATCCAACCGCAACTATACGTCTCAACATGAGCTTAATGTCCTTGAGGATTGCTATGTGTAAGCAAATCCACCACTTACTGAGTGGTTTGCTAGAAGACGTCGACTTTCTCTTCAATTGAGGTGAGACGCCTTTCACAGTTGCATAAATGTTCCTCCATTCCAGCTATCCCGTTCAGTAGGTGTCGTTCTAGATGAGGAGACTGGAGGTTGGTGATCGACTCTGGGCTGACCATCGGCGTGCGATTGGACCCACCATGTGTAGACTAAAACAATGGTTGAGCATGTTGGACAGCCCACGGTATGGGAAGGCTATGCCTGGGAAGAGATGAAGAGAGAAAACTGTTGGGCCTCCTGAGCTGCATTACCGTCAAACCATGCTTCAGGATACACAGCATTAGATGTGGCAGGGAGCCCCACATGATGTGATAGTTTGCATATGAGCACCGGAAGGGGCAGTGTCTCCCTATGATTGCCTTGGATGACACGAATGACTTGCTTGAGGAGAAGGATCGACAGACACAGTTGACTTTCTTGATATACATCGTCAAGCACATTTATCACGAACGAAGGGAGATGATTACCTTTGACATCACAGGGATATACATTGGACCCAAAAATGCTATGAAGAATTTTGAAAATGGGTCCAAGATAGTTGATGTGCAGCAGATTTTCATCATTTCGCGGAATAGTAGTGCCTTGACATAATGCACGAGTTATTTCTCCCCACACACCCAAACCGTTGAGATTCCTGTGTGTCATTAGGATTCTAGTGACATCGAGATCTAGAAGGTGAGCCACGGTGATTGGAGTGATATGCTTTGAGTAATGTGCGAGTTCAACCTGAATGCTGGGGGGATCATTACTAATGACACGACAGTGATTGAAGAATTCTTGGATCACACCCAGTTGATATGATCCTCCAAGATTTAAAATATTCTGCCAACCTATTACTTTCAAAAGTAGGTCCACTCTAAAAGGTTCTATGGCACTATTGAGCACTAGACGTTCAACAATGGTGAATGGATGTTCTTCCATAGGTTGATGCCTACTGGATTTTGATTACATGTTCTTTGATTGTAGAGACTAAAGAGACGACTTACCTTTCCCCTTGATCATGATTTGTAGATGTGAGAGTCTGGTATGGGTGAGAGGAAGTAATTAGAGAAGCAAAGGAATGAGTTTGAATTTGAATGCAGTCTTCTCTTAATATAGCAGGTTCATTGATTATATCGATCGGTTATCGATAGCATCATCATAACTTTTATCAAGAATTGTGTTGACGGTTGTTGGAAAAACAAATATCCATTGAATGCATTCCCAAGAACTGTTGATTGCATCGATAGAATATCTCGATGTCATCGATGTTCAAATCACGATGGTATTGAAACTGCCTAGATATAATCGAAACTGTGAATATTTTGACGTTTTTGTTCATCGTTGTTAACTTTAAGCGGTTCAGATTTGTTAAATATTTTAACCATGAATATCTCAGACTTAAGATTTCCCTATGTGGGTCATTGTTCCTGAAATATCATCACTGAGTACATATGCCAATTGATTTTTAGAGATCATAAAACCTGTTTGTATCCAGAGGCTTTGTGAGGATATCGGCAAGCTATTTTTCAGTAGTTACATACTCGAATACAATGATCTTTTCTTCAACAAGTTCTCGGATAAAATGATGACGAATGTCAATATGCTTGGTTTGAGAATGCTGAACTGGATTCTTCGAGATGTTTATAGCACTTGTGTTGTCGCAGAAAAGACACATTGTAGATTGTGCAATCCCATAGTCCAATAGCATCTGTTTCATCCAAAGGAGTTGTGCATAACAACTACCTGCAACTATATATTCAGCCTCTACAGTGGATAATGAGATTGAATTTTGTTTCTTGCTTTGCCAGGAGACCAGATAGTTGTCAATATAAAAACATCCTCCACTCGTCGATTTTCGATCATCCAAATTTCCAGCCCGATCTGCATCAAAATAGCCGGCAATGATGGTGGATGTTTCAAATGGATACCATAGACCGAAGGTGATAGTTTCAGCTATATATTTGATAATCCTTTTAACCGCCGTTAGGTGGGACTCCTTTGGATCTGCCTAGTATCGAGCACACACACCCACATTGAAGGATATATCTGGACGACTGACTGTGAGATAAAGCAGGCTTCCTATCATACTCCGATAAAGATGTTGATCCACACTTTTGCCATTTGCATCTTTGGAGAGTTTGAGTGTGGTGCTCATGGGAGTATGATAAGTACGACCAGAATCGAGACCAAACCTTTTCACCAAATCATTTGCATACTTGGTTTGACAAATGAAGATTCCATCATTTAGCTACTTGACTTGTAATCCTAGGAAGAAGTTTAATTCGTCAACCATACTCATTTCAAATTCTGATTTCATGAGGTCGGCAAAATTGTATGCGGCATCTTCACATGTTGAGCCAAAGACTATATCATCCACATAAATTTGTGCAATAAGCAATGAGTCTCTTGTTCTCTGGGTATACAGTTTCTTATCTACACTTCTTCTGCAGAATTCATGGTCTAAAAGAAATTTTCTCAATCGTCCATACCAAGCACATGGTGCTTGTTTGAGACCATAGAGAGCTTTGTTCAAACGATAAACATGATAGAGATACTTAGGATCCGAAAATCCCTTCAGTTGTTCAACATAAACTTCTTCAGCAAGATTCCCATTAAGAAAAGCACTCTTTACGTCCATTTGAAATAATTTGAACTTTAATGCACATGCAATAGACATAAGAATTCTTATAGACTCAAGGCGAGCTACAAGAGTAAATGTCTCATCAAAATTAATGCCTTCTATCTGTGAGTACCCCCGAGCTACAAGCCTTGCTTTGTTCTTGATCACATTTCCTGATTCATCGGATTTATTCTTGAAGACCCATTTGGTTCCAATGATATTCGTATCGAGTGGCCTAAAAACCAATTGCCATACCTCATTTCTCTGAAATTGTTGAAGTTCTTCTTGCATAACATTAATCCAGTGTTCATCTTGAAGAGCTTTGACAATATTTTTGGGTTTAATCTTGGAGGTAAAGCAGAAATGACTATAAATATCCTCTATCTGTCATCGAGTTTTCACACCATCGTTAGGATCTCTAATAATTTGTTATCGAGGGTGATCCTTGATGATGGGAATGTTAAATGATGGTTGGGGTTCATTGGATAATGGAGATTTGTTATCAGTTTTATCTAGTATGCATGAATCTACATCATCTTCTACTTCATTTACCAGGGTATCTTCTTCATGAGGATGATCATCAATTACCACATTGACAGACTCTTGAATAGTGAGAGTTCTTAGGCTGTACATTTTATAATCATGACTATTCATGGCATACCCCAGAAAAAATACCTTCATCACTTTTCGACTCTAATTTTCCAAGGTGATCTCTGTCTCTTAAGATGTAGTATTTACTAACAAACACCCAAAAATATTTCACACTAGGTAGTTTCCCATACCATAATTCGTATGGAGTTTTTTTCAAGCCTGCTCTAAGATATACTCTATTAACGATGTAACAGGCTGTATTAACGGCTTCTGCCTAGAAAGTTTTGCCATATCTTTCCCATTTAGCATAACTGACCCCATTTCTTGCAATACTCGATTTTTCCTTTCAGCGACTCCATTTTATTGTGGGGTTTTTAGGGCTGAGAATTCATGACGGATTCCTTTCTCATTACAATACTTTTCAAAATTTTCATTTTCAAATTCCCCACCATGATCACTTCTGACACGATTGATGCAATATCCTTTTTCATTTTGAAGTCGCTTTGCCAAAATTATAAATTCTTAAAAGGCATCTGATGTTTCATTTAAACCAACATAATTTAAATGATTTTTAAACTCACAAGTATACGAATCAGATGTAGATACAGTACGTATTACGAGATCGTTCCCACGAGGACTGGTCATCACAATTCAAATCTATGATTCTCCTTAACTAATGCAACAAATAATGGAGCGAGTTACTAAGCACAATTCTATGAAAAATAATTGAGAATAGGGAAGAAAATTCAATCAGAGAGAGCACTAGGACTTTCGAATCCACCCCTAATTATCCTACCCCTTGTTTTATCGGTTGATTCACCCTAATCTAGATTGATACAACTTATATAAAGAAAGAACAATCTGTGTCCTTAGTCGGGCATATAGAATGTCTAATCTCCTAAAGCAATGCAATGAATAACACATCCCATGTCCTTAGTCGGGCACATAGGGTGTATAATTCATTAAAGCACCCTATTTCTCCCTCTATAGGAAACCTATTCATGTTCAAACATAAGCACCTAGAATAAGTATCCAGATAACATCCATATATAGACTCTGGTCAAGTTCATAGATGGAGAAGTACAAAATTTAAATCAATCAAGCACACTAGAGAAAGAAACAAACCAATCGAATCAAGGTAAAATCAACATATAACCAGAGTTATTCAAATTAGGGGCTTCATCTCAGCCCTAGCTGAGAAGATTAACTATCCATAAAGTTAATTAAGAAAAAGGAAATATAAGATAAAAATATTAAAAACATCTCCCTTATCTCTCTTCTTCCTTCCTCTTTCTTCTCTCTTCTCTTTCCAAACTTTCCTCTAGATCTGCTCTCCCTGTCTCTCCCCAAGCTCTCGCCTCCCCCCCTCGGCCGAGATCTCCAAGCTCCTTTTATAGCTGCTGGAGTCGGTGGAGGAGTTGGCAGTTTCGCAATAGTAGCCACGCGTAACACTTTACGCAGCCAAATTTGGGGTATCCGAACTCCCGATTTCCTTGCCTGTTGTCTGTAAAATCAACGTTTCCTAGGACGTTTTTGACTGATATTTATGATGGACGGATCAGATCTTCCATCTGATCAAAGATGGTGGATCACAACTGCCGCAAAAGCCGGACAGTGTCCGGGGATCTTCTTTCGCACTGACCGCGCTGTGGTGATGGCGGGGCCCACTTCATTGTTGTTTTGATCAATCCAAGCCGTTCATTGGATTCCTCTCGAAAAAAAGTTTGGGAAAGGATAGTTTTGCGTGTCCATTGATGCGGCCCGCAGAGTTTTAAACCTACCGTCCATTCTGTGTTTTGAACGGTTGAAAAACTAATAACGTGATGTGTTCAAATTCTGTCAGCTAGGAGTGGGTTTTGGCTACTCCAGGGAACGAATGAACAGTATGGATCAACCGTAAGGACGATGGGTGGGGCCCACAAATGCAACCATTCAAAAGCACGTGCGAACGCTGTTTCAAAAAAGGAAACTTCCATTTTTGTGGAAGACGTCGGTCAAACCGACTTTGACAGATGTGTTCCCGTCCGGTGCACGCGCGGGTGTACATGTGCACATGTACACTTAGCACTAGGTGGGGTCTATTGCAATGTTTTGGAGAAATCTGCACCATCCATCTGTTTTTTCTCCTCGATTAATGGGTTGAGACCAAAGTTGACGCATATCCTGTTATCAGGTAGGCCCCACTTAATGAATTAAGGGGCTGATCTGGCCGTTGGGACACTTCTCGAGATATCCAGAGGCTGATATTTAATATGTACGGTTAATTTATGGCCCTTATCCCATATATAAAGTTTCGAGTCAATCGGATAACGGGAACCATGTGATCTTGCAATCTAAACCATTTTCGGGCCTCTTTAACGTAAACGGCTTGATTTCCTCAGATCCCTGACATGTAAATTCTTTAATATTAGTCCTCTGAAGTCCGCCCCTTGCTCTGATGACTTCGAAACTTCAAATCCATGCTTTTAATACTCTTTTTCAGTCAACGCTCCTAATTACACTCTGCAACAAAAACACGATTAAAATATTTCATTAAGCATTATCATGTACATAAAATCATGTAATAACTGGGGTCTGATATGCAATATTCAACCCTCATCAGCATTTGATTTCTCTCGAAGGAATGCGACCCAAGTAAATTTGGTGTAGTCATCTACTACCACCAGAAAGTATCTTTTCTTGCCATGGCTTACCACTTTGGTTGGGCCAACCCGGTCCATATGTAGCAGCTCCAAAGGTTTTATTGTTGCTATGGTGTTTGTCTTTTTGTGGCCGACTATTATCTGTTTTCCTTTTAGACATTCTCCATAAACAACTGTTTCTTCTTTTCTAATCTTGGGAAGACATTTAACCATATTTTTTGAACCCAGCTTAGCTAAATTTCGGTAGTAAACATGTCCCAACCTTTGGTGCCATAATTTGGATTCATTCTTTACAGCCATATTACATTTTGTAGATAACATACTCTCATTTGTACTCTTAATAATATAACAGCTATCATTTGTATGTAATCCTTTTATGAGAGATTTTCCTGTATGATCTAAAATCCTACACTCATCTTTTGAGAAAGTGACCAGATGTTCTTTGTCACATATTTGAGAGATACGAAAGAGATTATGTTTCAGACCTTCTACATAGAGAACATGTTTGATTTTTGGAAGGCCTGGTATAGCTATTGTTCCTTATCCAACAATTTTGGCAGAGCTACCATCTCCAAATGTGACTGATCCTCCATCAAAGTCTGAATACTCACAAAAGTGAGTTTGATCACCAGTCATGTGTCTGGAGCATCCACTATTAAGGTACCATTTTGAACTATTGCCAACTTTCAGAGCAGTATGGATTACTAGGCAATTGTTCCGATTTGTCACACCTTCTGAGACACTGTTGGCCATGATTCCAACTTCAGTCAAGATCACTCTCTAGGTGGTGAAGCCCTTAAGAGAGACCCGCTCTGATACCAATTGAAATTGTGGTGAACACCACTTTACTTGAAGTAGGAATATGCCAATGTGTCCTAAAGGGGGTGAATAGGACTTTTTAATAATTTTATGTCAATTTAAAATCCTATCACATTAATCCTAACAACAAACATCGATTAGGATTACTCAAAAGTAACTCTATTGGCTTCCAAGCCCAGTAGAGGATCCAATCACAAACTATTTGAGAGATGAATAATATTTAAACAAGTTTATGATGGGTATGATTGTGTGTGTGTGTGTGAGGTGTGATCTCAGATAATCAGATATAAAAATATAGAAGGAATAACACAAACAAATGAATAGCAATCTCAAACACAGTCATTTTTATAGTTGTTTGACTACTTGTTTACTCCACTTCTGGTAACCACACTCAACCCTTGAGTGTACCGGATTTCACTAAGGAGGTTTCACAGTGGTTCACTTCAAACCTAAGGTTTTAAATTAGGTTAACCTTCAACCTTTACAACCTACACCTAGGCTGACTGTTTATGCTCCCTGAGCAAGGGTCAACACATAACACCCGGTTTTAGGCACACTGGCCAAGGATTCACACAAGGAACCTCTGTTTATGCTCCCTGAGTAAGGGTCAGTACATAGCACTCGATTTTAGGCACACTGGCCAAGGATCCACACAAGGAACCTAACTGTTTATGCTCTCCACAGAGCAAGGGTCAACACAACGCACCCACCACATACACTCCCATTGGAAGCCTCATACGAGGGCTTGCAAGGGTGAGAAACACCTTAGACCCAATCCTAAAAAGGAATGATCACAAGTATCCTCTGGACTCTAATAACTTACAAATAAGTGGATGAGTCTCATTTAGCATGTTGACGAAGATCTCCTCCTTGTTGATGAAGAATCTTCGGCTTTCTTGATTCGCAACTTAGATGATGTACCAATACAAGGCTTCGGGTTGGGTCAAGGTTAAGACAGAATCCTACTCTATAAAATGTTTTCCTATAAGGAAGATAGAGTGATTCTGATTATGCATTCAAGGCATCCCATCTTAATGATTTGCCATTAAGGTAGTAACTGGAGGATCCTTGAATGCGGAAGTTCATTCCCTAATCCACTCTATTGAATATCAATGATGAGGGTGGATTGGAGGATGAACTTTCCTGAGAGAAAGGGCTTTGGGTATATGATTTATGGTAAAACACTCAAAAGCACTCTCTTCTTTCTCTACCAGCAATAATAGACAAGTACTCTTTATATAGGCAAAAGGTTCCAACAGATATAAAATGGTCACATTTATGACAGAGTTCGATATCATCGAGCGGGTTCGATATCATCAAGCATATACTCTCGATTGTATCGACGGGCCGCTCGATGACACAAACTTAAATGTCATACGCTTTTGAAACCTTTTGCCAGCTGGTTGATGGAATCGAAACAGGTGTCAATGTCATTGGATTTCGAACTCCGATATTATCGATACTAGTTTCGATTCATCGACATTTCAAAATGAGAGAGACTTAACTTGAAATATTTCAGGTTTACAAGAATGATCGAGGGACCTTCAAGATCATCGAAATTTGAATGTCGATGATATCGATACCCGTGTCGATGCATCGATAAATCCAATGGAGTTCTCTTTAAGCTTGCTGGATATTTTATGTCCTTATTCGATGCAATCGAAACCGTACCGATATCATCAAAATTTGAATATCGATTCTATCGAGTGACCCTCAATCATAGATAAACTATCCTAAAATATTTTGCTGGAAAACTTCGAGCTTATGACCGATATCATCGAGAGCCTTCTGATATCATCGAGATTTGAATTTTGATGGTATTGAGGGGGCTTCGATATATCGATGCACATATGATATTCTTAAGTTAAAACAGGGTTGTCGGAGATCTGCCTGTCGATATTATCGAGTCACCTTCGATGGACTCGAGATTCAAATGTCGATGATATTGATAGGTATATCGATATATCGACAAATTCGTCCAAATATATATGTGGTTGCTAGATACTTTTGTCCTTATTTTGATGGAATCGATTTATCATCGAGGACATCGATAACGTAGGTTGATCATATAGATATGTGTATCGATAAAATCGACAAAGTAAGAAAACTTAGAGATTTTCTAATTTTGAAAAAGTTTTCTTAACTTAATAAAAACCCGATGATGTTCTAACTTGTTTTAAGGGTTTTATTTTCATGGTGTATTGGGACATGGGATGTGATGCTTAGATTTACCTATGGTGAGCTTGCACACATCCGGTTGAGGCAGACGTTTTAAATTGATCTTCCTATGAGGCTCTGCAGTCTATCTGACTCAACACTCATGCTAATTGACAAACTAGGGCACTTTCTGTGTGTAACAATTCGTTATGTGTACCTTCGCAATGGCCAAGATTTTGGTTGGGGTGCGCAACTAACCTGAGATCAGGAGTTTACCACATTGAGTCTGACTATCCAAATTTAGGTATGGGACTGGTTTAGGTAGAAGTCCCTTGTGGTAGACCCCGTAGCCTGCGATACTACGTACTATTATCCCGACTTCACACTCCAGCTTGGTCATTTCATTCACATCACATATTGCATTACATCCGTAAGCACATGGCATTTTTTGGTTGTTATGTCTCTGCACTTATATGGCATAGATGGACTCAACAGGATTTATATATTGCATTGTACCATCGACATCTGATATTTGACTTCTTACGTTCTTGCATCGTATAGCCTTGGTACAACTGATTGTATTTGTGGACTTATCAGTATTTTTGTTTACTCTGATATCGTATGATTCATGATCTTACCAGTATTTTCGATATTGTTTGCTTATGGCGTTGTATTGTATATTTGGCACTTACGATGTGCACACACTTCCACCAGCCACAAAGCTTTCTATATGCTTATGCACGATAGATGCGTGCAGGTGGCGTTAGGTTGCAACAACATTGAGCTTAGAGCATGTAGCGGACCTCTAGAGCTTTGATTTTTGATATATGTATTTCCCTTTCAGCATTGTACTCAAATAATTATATTAGTGGATATGTGATGATGATGTTACCTTTGTGATTTGGGTAAACTCGTGTTTATGCTTCTTACGAGATAAATGTACATTGGAAAATCCTCCTTATAAGATCCTAGGATTGAAACCTGGCATATGGGCGTTGGGAACCAAGAATGGGGTATTATGGAGGCTGTCAGCACCGGATTCGGTGATCGAAAATTTTGTGAGCCCGGTTTCTGAGTTTGGAGCGTGACAATATTGCTTAATGTTCTATTTTACTCATGTTTGTGTTGCAAGGTGAATTTAAGAGCTTAGATTAAAAACAGTGCCAAAAGTGTGGATTTAATGCTCAAGAATCACCAAGTCAAGGGATGGATCTTAGGTGACCAAGATTGAAGAATTCAAATGCCAAAGATCTAAGGAAACCAAGTGATAAAGGAAGATAATTGAAGAATTGAAGTGAAGATAAGGAAGCCTGAAAATCATCCTAAAAATAGATTCCAGGGCCAGAAAAGTCTAATTCTGGAAAACTGTCAGAATGGTCTTCGATATTCTCGAAGGGACATATCGAAGACCCTTAAATAATATCGAGAAATTCAGTATTTTTGGCCAAACTCGCTGGACATTCTAGACCGATGTTCGATACTATCGAAGATCTGTCGATAATATTGAAGGACATATCGAGGATCCTTAGATAATCTCGAAGCTGTGTAAATTTGAGGCGGTTTCTAGATTTTTCCAAGTCGATACGAAAGGAGGTGTTGCAAAACTATAAATAGGAGTCTCTAGGTCACTCCTAGGGATCATCTAGGGTTTGGAGGAGCAAAGCACATGGGTGGGGAGCCGTCACTAAGGGTTTTTCTTCATTTATTCCTTAGTTTTTCATGTTTTCTTCTAGAGATTTTAGTTCAATCCTGTCTATGGTTAACTAAACCTCTTAACTGGGGCTAAGAGGTGAAGCTTATAGCATGATGGGATATTTCTATTGCTTTGATTCATGTTTATGATGAACTTACTTTGATTCTAGTTTGATTATAAGGAATACTTTCAGTTTTTAATGGTTTGTTGTGACTCAAATTACAATGGATCGGCGATAGCTTTGAGTATGTTCTTTTCATGTTTTGGGATTGTGAATCTAGGAAAAGTTGTGAGACCCGTATCCTAGCTCGTACCTGTAACACCCCATACTTTTCAGTACTCGATTGTTAATAGGAAGACCAAATAATTCATTTTAAATGGGATATAACTGTGTGTGTGTGTGTGTGTGTATATATATATAATTTATACGTATTTGTAAATATACATATGTAACTTAAATTATTTAAATTATGAATATTATTTAAACTTTATATAAAATAAATTGTTTGTCAACACATTATCGTATAATTGATGTATATCAACTAATAAATACATTTTGTAATTTAAACTACATAATATTGTACCATATATATAAATACATATATCACTTAGAATAATTAATATTTATATATACATAGAAGAAAAGTACAGAACTACACATATATATAATATTTCAAATTAAATACGTTATTAATTGATAGATAATTATTAATATAAAATGTAAAATAAATACAATGTATCATACGTGTGTATATATTTATAATATATACTATATTATAGAATTTTTATTACTTAATATATATTATTTTTGAAACTAATGGATGAGCCGGATTCCACTTAAGATTTCCATGGGCCGTGCAGACCACCAATTGAACACGGCATTGGCGTGTATAGCCTACGTAAGCTATGGATCTACCCCATTATTGGGTTAGACCCTAAGTCGGGCTGACAAAACTAATGAACGGTGTGGATCTGTCAAAAGCATCATGGTGGACCCCACCCTGAGTGGTGCATGTACACAGTGGGTGTACACCCACGCTGCACCTGACCCAGGAGACCCGGTCAAACCAGCTTGACCTGCTGTTTCCTTTAAAAGAGAAACACTCTCTCCCTTTCTTCCAGTTTCAACAACGGATGTACGCACGTCTGTAGATTTGATCAGTGACCCACCTCCACTACCCATTTTCATTATCTAAAACATCCATCTGATGCGGACTTTTCTGCTAACCAAAACCCAGTGGGTCCCGCTTGTAGATACGACCGTCTGTGCATACAAACATTGGCGAAGAGAAGTTGGGTGCAACCAAACTTTCCAAAAGTGGAAATCGTCCTTGAAGACCTGCCGCCATGATCCATATGAGGGGTCTTCAGCTGATCTTGGCCATCCGTTTAAGAGGATCTCCTCCATCCAATGTGAGTGGTTTAGGCATTTCAAACAAAACCACGACTGGTTTTCCCCTACCCATGGTATTTGAAATAGCTTCAGCTAGAACAAATCCAGATCGTATATGTTCAATCTAACGACTCTAGGAGATCCAGGGCTTATAATAAGGGAAGGAAAACCTAAACGTCAGGCCACTACTTCACTCATTTGCAGCTGCACCTCCAAAAACTCAACCGTTTTTCTCACCGTTTGAACCCACCGAAGAAACCTCTTAGAAGCTTTGAAAGATCACCTCCACAAGCTCTGGTGGACTAAACCAAGGTGTCCAGTAGGAGTAAAATGGAGAAAAATTCAACGTAGCAAGGTCTGCCATTAACGACATGTCTTCTTCTTCATTGGACAGCAGTCACCACTAAGTTTCGTGGCCACTGGATTTTCCATCAGGTGGTCCTTTTGAGTTGCATCTGATTAAAGCTGATCATCCCAGAGCCGATCGGGGCCGTGGTGATGAAACTCCGGTTAAGGCAGCGAGCATCCACGATTTTCTCTGGGTGATCACAAACGACCACCACCCAGTCCGAGCTGGGCTAAGTTCTGTAGCACATCCCAGGCAGTTTGGACATTGTGCAGGTCCTATGAGAAAGAGAAGAGAGGAGAGGAAGAAAGGAAGAAGAAAAGGGGGAGAAAAAAGTGAGGGAAGGTTGTCACCTAGTTGAAACCGAGTCGACTCGGCTAGAACCGAGTCCAACGAGTCGAGTTAGGTTAGGCCCTGGTCCAATCGCTACTGGACATTCCAACATTTTAGAAAAAAAGGAGAGAGGGAAAGAGTAAGGAAGAGGAGAGAGAGGGAGAGAGAGAGAAAGGAAGAGAAGGGAGAGGAAGAGAGAGTAAGGAGGAGAAGAGAGAGGAAGAGAGAGAGAGTTGCGAGTCGAGTCAACTCGTTGACGATTTGAGTTCGAGTTGACTCGGTCCATATTCTAGCTGGATGTTCCAGTAATAATAAAAGAAAAAAGCAAAGGAAGGTAGTGAGAAAGTGAAAGAGGGTAGAGAAGAGGGCGAGAGGGAGTGAGTCGACTCGGCGGGTTGTAGTTGAATCCATGACTTGTCGTTTTGCCCAGATCCGAGTTGCTAAGTTAAGCTACTGAGTTGAGGTAAATCATAACTCACTTCATTTGTTACTTTAAGTACACCGATCGTAGAAGCTAAGTATTTACTATCTTCCTTGATGTCTTGATTAAGTCATGGTCACATGTTTATCGATTAGGTATGACTCGATCGGGCTACATCGGTGCTACCTAGCAGGCCACACACAACTAGGTTGTTTGACCAAGGTGAGGACTCACCCTTTGAGCTTCCCACTTGATTTCACCAATCTAGATATAGATGATGGCATGATTCCCTTAACTGAGTTACTTTACTATTGAATATGCTAACTTGTTGTATAGTTAATTTATGTGTTGGACGATAAATGTTTCTTTTAAATTATAACATGCATGAATGGTTCGATGATAATATGTTATCCTTTATTGTGTATGTATTAATTTATTTATATGCTATTACTTGTGCTTGAATGATGAATTGAATGGAGCTTACCTTGGACTTATGATCCTGCGGTCCACATTTGCCTTTTACGGCTTGAATCACACATTTGCCCTTGTGGCTTGGATGGGTCATTGGTGCCCTTCGTGGCTTATTGGTTATATTTACACATCTTGTTGTTTCCTAGCCATCTTGCGGTGTTCAGTTATACCATGACTTTCTGGTGGAGCTGAAGTTCGTTTATTGATTTTCTAGCCATCTTACGGTGTTCACGTACGATATGATTTCCGGGTGGTCTAGAGTTTGTATGTTGATTGTCTCTTCATCTTGTGGATTTTAGTCATACCCTGATTTTCAGGTGGAGCTGAAGTTCACTTATCGATTTTCTAGCCATTTTACGGATTTCACGTGCGACATGATTCTCGAGTGAAGTGGGGGGTTTAAAGGGTGATTTTCTATTCTCCTTGCGAATTCCATTTGTACCATGATTTTCGGGTGGAGCTAAAGTTCGCTTATCAGTTTTCTAGCCATCTTACAGAGTTCACATATAATGTGATTTCGGGCGCAATAAAAAATCGTATGTTTGATTGTTTGGTTATCTGGACATGTTTCCCTGTATTGCGACTGCCATTTTATTTTGCTTATGATGAAATTATGCTATTTGGATTGACTTTCTTAACATGAGTATGACTAGGAAATGCCTTGTTTAGTGTATTTAATTTCATGACTTGTAATCTACATTGGATTATGAATGATGAGTGCGTAATCTTAGAGGGTGCTCCTCAATGCGATAGCTATTGACGCTATCGAACTATAATAGTTGATGCAGGTATAGGTAAGCCGATGCTGTTCACTAGGTTGTTGGAGCAGATCGAGTAGCTAGGGAGCTAGGCAGGGTCCTTGTGGCCCGGGTTGATCTCCACTACAAGTTGATAGACTCATGTTTTTTTACTTCCCTGAACTTTGTTATTTGAATGTATAAGTCCTTTATGGGCGCTACATTTAGAATTTTGTAATGATCAGAATGCTTTGATTTAATGCATGGTTTATTCTAGCTTCATTGCTGTTAACTCTGATTAATGACAAACGGTTCGAATTTACACTGAATTTTATAGGCTAACACTCAGGTTTTTGGGAAATGAGTTATATACTCGAGTCCTGAAAACACGGGGCGTTACAGTTGGTATCAGAGCGGGTCTAGAAAAACCAGGCCTTGGGAAAAATGGGACTTATACGACTTCAAATACTCTAAACTTGCATTGATGAAATTAGATACTTAAAACTAGCTTTCATTCCCCTAGCTTTAGGGTATCTTATGAATATAGAAATCCAAAGCTTTTGGATCCCTTGAAATGTATAGGGCTAACCATTTGAACTTAGAAACAAAAACCTACGTTCCCATGTGAAACTAGAAACAAAAACCTATAGGGAGACAAATTCCAACCACATTGTGTATTAGATCAAATATAAGCATTCTATAAACTTAAGAATTCATATTAGGAACCATAATTCGAATTCCGCAATACGTTTCTGTAATTAGAAGCAACATTCCTCGCATGTCCCAACCATCATAACTAACAAATGATGAAATTTCAGAATTTTAGGCGAAATTTCAACCCTAGGCTCGGCTTGTTGAGACTAGCTTTGAAAATTTCAGTTTAACATATTTTAAACCCGAATCCTCATGTAGGAATTTGAGGCTCCCATGAGAATTTTTAGGATAGTCATGAACTTAGAAACAAAACTTAGGTGTTGTAGAAAGTCTGGTTAAATTCATGAACTCGTAAGTTAGACCCCTTATAATCTATCGTGGAATGCTAATATAACCCTGAGATGTTCATAGAATCTTAACCACAGGTCAAGAACTAGAAGACATGGGTTATAGTTTGCGTAATAGCTAGAAGGGGTCATCCAAAAATCTTTGGAGTTTGGTTACAACTAATCACAAAGGATAGGGAGTCGACGAGCACCCATCGACTTGAACAATACTCCAATTGTATGATTCTTATAAGTTGCCTTACGATCTTAGGTTAAGACTTGTTTAAACTTATGAGGATAGGACAATGATAAATGCTTTCTTTCAACAGGGTTATGGCCCCATCCCATCACCCGAGACCGCAGACTGGTCATTTGTTGACTTCATCGACGAATGAGGTTGTTAGAGAAGGGAGTCCCGTGTGCTCTCCTACGCCTTCAGTTAGTCTAAGTGGCCCTAAAAGAGAGCCTACGTCAGGAACTATCCCATCTCAACCATTTGTGGGTCTTGTGGGAGCACCTCTACCAAACGCGCAACCTGAAACTGCACCTGGCGATGTTATTAGTCAGCTGACTACCATTGTACAACAACAACAGGCTTTGATCGCCTCACTGTTGGAAGCTCTCCAACATAATATGGGTGCGCCGGCCTCAAAGACTAAAGAAGTGGGTGGGGCAGATATGTTTGAACGGTTTCAGAGGCTGAGGCCACCATCCTTCTCAGGGGCACCAGATCCAGTTCTAGCAGAACACTGGCTAAATAGAGTGGCCAAGATGATGAGATCGATGGGTTGTTCAGATGCCCAAAAGGTTATTCTTGCCACATATGCCTTGGAAGGTGAGGCTGATATATGGTGGGAAGGTGTGCTAAGAAGAGTCCCATCTGATTATGAGTGGACCTGGAATGAGTTTAAGAAAAGGTTCAATGAAAAGTACTTTCCTCTGTGCTATCGTCACGAGAAAATATCTAAGTTTCTCAAATTGGAATAAGGCAATACAACGGTGTCACAATATGAAGCACGTTTCGACGAATTGTCACGATATGTACTGAAGGCTATTAAGGATGTGGAATATAAATTGGAAAAATTTAAGGAAGGTCTTCGACTTGAAATCTAGTCAAGATTGTGCACCTTCGACTTTACTGACTTCGCTGATCTCATGGACAAAGCCATGCGAATAGAGATGGACTTTGAGCGTAGGGCCAAAACATGTGCTCTTATTTAAGGTTCGACAAGCAAAGCCAAGACAACACCAATTGCATCTCCTATGGCCGAGAAGAGTATGGAATTAGTGCCTCACCTCAGTCACTCTTCGGGTCAGGATAAGATTTGCGACTATTGTGGAAGGCCAGGTCACTTCTTGAAACAATGTTTTAAGAAACGACGAGATCAGAGGATCTTCCCTCCAACAATGACTTTAGCCGCCAAGGTACAACCTTTATAAATCTTCCTTAGTAGTTACCAGATAGTTAGGAAGGATTACTAAATTTATAGATGCGTAATAATGCGACTATAACAATTAGAATTAAATGAATTATAGGTTATAGGATAGCACCCCAGATAGCTAAATTGCAGTGTTAAAGCGTAATGAATCATTTAGGCCTATTCCTTAGGAATATAGAAAATTAAATAACATATCTCAAATGAATGGAATGATCGGGAACATGAATCGACGAAACCATGTTTAAGCAAAGTATATGCGGTTTGACGTAAATTCTAAATCCTAATGATTACAATGATCTCAATGCCTTGATTAAGTAGAAGATCGATGCTCAAGGGGATTAAGAAGGAATACTAGTAAACTCACTGGTAGGCCCGACAGAAGTTTGGCGTATCAGGCTCAGACCAACTATAACTGTCCGTTCGTATCTACCCGAACACTAAAAACATAAACTACTCTTCCTTTAAGATGACATAGAATTCTCATCGTGAATTTCAATCTTAGAAATATAAATAGGAGAATCATAATAAAATTCCTCTTTACGATATGTGAGCAAACCCTTGATCAAAATAGATACTAAAGGAAATAGGGATGACCATAATAAAATCTTGTGGGTGAAATTTTTCTTTAAGGGGGGTAGATTGTAACAACCTCAGTCCTAACAGTAACTAATCATGAACGCTTGTGCATACAAAAAAGAGTAGTAGAAAACTAGTAAATGCATAGGGGCTTTATTGCTCCCATCTAAGGTATAAATATTGAATTTCGGGGGCGAAATTCTCTTTAAGGGGGCTAGATTATAACACCCCATACTTTTCAGTACTCGGGTGTTACCAGGAAGACCAAATAATTCATTTTAAAGGGGATATAATTGTGTGTGTGTGTGTGTGTGTGTATATAATTTATAAGTATTTGTAAATATATGTATGTTACTTAAATTATTTAAATTATGAATATTATTTAAACTATATATAAAATAAATTGTATGTCAACACATTATCGTATAATTGATGTATATCAACTAATAAATACATTTTGTAATTTAAACTACATATTATTGTTCCATATATATAAAATACATATATCACTTAGAATAATTAATATTTATATATACATAAAAGAAAAATACATAAATACACATATATATAATATTTCAAATTAAATACATTATTAATTTATAGATAATTATTAATATAAAATGTAAAATAAATACAACATATCATACATGTATATATATTTATAATATATACTGTATTATATAATTTTTATTACGTAATATATATTATTTTTGAAACTAATGGACAGGCCGGATTCCACTTAAGATTTCCATGGGCCACACGGACCACCAATCAAATACGACATTGGCGTGTATAGCCCACCTAAGTTATGGATCTACCCTATTCTTTGGGCCAGACCTTAAGTCGGGCTAACAAAACTAATGAACGGTGTGGATCTATCAAAAGAATCATGGTGGACCCCACCCTGAGTGGTGTGTGTACAGAGCGGGTGTACACTCACGTTGCACCAGACCCAGGAGACTCGGTCAAACCAGCTTGACCCGCTGTTTCCTTTAAAAGAGAAGCACTCTCTCCCCTTCTTCCGGTTTCAACAGCGGACGTACGCACATTTGTAGATTTGATCAGCGGCCCACCTCCACTACCCATTTTTATGATATAAACCATCCATCATATGGACTTTTCTGCTGACCAAAACCCAATGGGTCCCACTTGTAGATACGACCGTCTGTGCACATAAACATTGGTGAAGAGAAGTTGGGTGCAACCAAACTTTCCAAAAGTAGAAATCGTCCTTGCAGATCAGCCGTCACGATCCTTGTGAGGGGTCTTTAGCTGATCTTGGCCATCCGTTTAAGAGGATCTCCTCCATCCAATGTGAGTGGTTTAGGCATTTCAAACAAAACCACGACTAGTTTTCCCCTACCCATGGTATTTGAAACAGCTTCAGCTAGAACAAATCCAGACCGTATATGTTCGATCTAACGGCTCTAGGAGATCCAGGGCTTACAATAAAGGAAGGAAAACCTAAATTTCAGGCCACAACTTCACTCATTTACAGCCGCACCTCTAAAAACTCAGCCATTTTTCTCACCCTTTGAACCCACCGAAGAAACCTCCTAGAAGCTTTGAAAGGTCACCTCCACAAGCTCCAGTGGACCAAACCAAGGCGTCTAGTAGCATGGTCTGCCATTAATTTCATGTCTTCTTCTTCGTCGGACAACAGTCACCCCTGAGTTGCGTGGCCACTGGATTTTCCATCAGGTGGGCCTTTTGAGTCACATCCGATTAAAGCTGATCATCCCGGAGCCAATCGGGGCCGTGGTGATGAAACTCCGATCAAGGCAGTGAGCATCCATAATTTTCACTGGGTGATCACAAGTGACCACTGCCCAGTCTGAGCTGGGCTGAGTTCTGTAGCACGTCCCAGGCAGTTTGGACGTTGTGCAGGTCCTAATAGAAAGAGAAGAGAGGAGAGAAAGAAAGGAAGAAGAAAAAGGGGAGAAAAGAGAGAGGGAAGGCTATCACCTGGTCGAAACCGAGTTGACTCGGTTGGAACCGAGTCCAGTGAGTCGAGTTGGGTTGGGCCCTGGTTCAGTCGCTGCTGGACATTCTAGCATTTTAGGAAAAAAGGAGAGAGAGAAAGAGTAAGGAAGAGGAGAGAGAGGGAGTGAGAGAGAGAGAGAGAGGAAGAGAAGGGAGAGGAAGAGAGAGAGTAAGGAAGAGAGGAGAGAGAGGAAGAGAGAGAGTTGCAAGTCGAGTCAACTCGCTGACGAGTTGAGTCCGAGTTGACTCAGTCCATATTCTAACTGGAAGTTCCAATAATAATAAAAGAAAAAAAGGAAAGGAAGGGAGTGAGAAAGTGAAAGAGGGTAGAGAAGAAAGTGAGGGGGAGTGAGTCGACTCGGCGGGTCGTAGTTGAATCCACGACTTGTTGTTTTGCCCAAATCCAAGTTGCCAAGTTAAGCTATTAAGTCGAGGTAAATCACAACTCACTTCATTTGTTTCTTTAGGTACACTGACCGTAGAAGCTAAGTATTTACATCTTCCTTGATGTTTTGATTAAGTCATGGTCACATATTTATCAATTAGGTTTGACTCAATCGGGCTACATCCGTGCTACCTAGCAGGCCACACACAACTAGGTTGTTTGACCAAGGTGAGGACTCACCCTTTGAGCTTCCCACTTCATTTCACCAATCTAGATATAGATGATGGCATGATTCCCTTAACTAAGTTACTTTACTATTGAATATGCTAACTTGTTGTATAGTTAATTCATGTGTTAGATGATAAACGTTTCTTTTAAATTATAACATGCATGAATGGTTCGATGATAATATGTTATCCTTTATTGTGTATGTATTAATTTATTTATATGCTATCACTTGTGCTTGAATGATGAATTGAATAGAACTTACCTTGGACTTATGATCCTGCGGTTTGCATTTTGCTTACATGGTTTGAATTGCACATTTGCCCTTGTGGCTTTGATGGGTCATTGGTGCCCTTCGTGGCTTATTGGTTATATTTACACATCTTGTTGTTTCCAGGTAGAGCTGAAGTTCATTTATCGATTTTCTAGCCATCTTACGGTGTTCACGTACGATATGATTTTCGGGTGGTCTAGAGTTTGTATGTTGATTGTCTTTTCATCTTGTGGGGTTCAGTCGTACCATGATTTTCGGGTGGAGCTGAAGTTTGCTTATCGATTTTCTACCCATTTTGCGGATTTCACGTACGACATGATTCCCGAGTGAAGTGGGGGTTTAAAGGGTGATTTTCTATTCTCCTTGCGAATTCCATTTGTACCATGATTTTCAGGTGGAGCTAAAGTTCGATTATCGGTTTTCTAGCCATCTTACAGAGTTCACATACAATGTGATTCCAAGTGCAATAGAAAATTGTATGTTTGATTGTTTAGTTATCTGGACATGTTTCCCTATATTGCGACTGCCATTATATTTTGCTTATGATGAAATTCTGCTGTTTGGATTGACTTTCTTAACATGAGTATGATTATGAAATGCCTTGTTTAGTGTATCTAATTTCATGACTTGTAATCTACATTGGATTATGAATAATGAGTGTGTAATCTTCGAGGGTGCTCCTCACTGCGATAGCCATTGACGTTATCGAACCGTAATAGTTGATGCAGGTATAGGGCAAGCCGATGTTGTTCACTAGGTTGCTGGAGCAGATCGAGTAGTTATGGAGTTAGGCGGGGTCCTTGTGGCCCATGTTGATCTCCACTACTAGTTGATAGACTCATATTTTTTTACCTACCTGAACTTTGTTATCTGAAATTGTATAAGTCCTGTATGGGCACTACATTTGGAATTTTGTAATGATCAGAATATTTTTATTTAATGCATGGTTTATTCTAGCTTAGTTGCTGTTAACTAAGATTAATGACAAACGGTTCGAATTTACATTGGATTTTATAGGCTAACACTCAGGTTTTTGAGAAACGAGTTATATACTCGGGTCCTAAAAACACGAGGCATTACAGTACTGTTCCGTAGGCTTCCGCGGGCCTCCCGGTCGAATTCCAGCGACCCACGATCTGTTATCACCATTTACATGCGATCCTGAGTCATGTCCCGTATATCAAAGTCGGCTTGACTCGAAACTTCTATCCTTGCCTCATTGCGATTCCGACGCCGCATCTCGTGTGTTAAAGCGATACCCAGTCCAGGAGATGTGGGCCCGCGTCAGTTCGAGAAAACGCCACGCATTTGTAATCCCAAGAGAATCTCTACAACATGTCCCATTAATCAAGTGTACATCAATCACCTCATGTCAAGTACAAGTGCAACTCCAAAGTCAACTCTCTCTCTTACACACCCATACATGTCAAGTACATACCCATCACCCATCACTCACTCCCCATCACTCCATCACTCACACCCATCCCTCTCTCTCCTTACATCACCTCTCTCTCTCATCTCTTTCTCTCATTTCCTCCCAAGCAAGCACCGTCCATAGTTTTTCCAAGGAGATGAAGAAGTTAGTGTGGCCCACCTTCCTACCACCCAATCCCACCATCCAAAGTCCATCTCAACCATTGAAGTTCGTCCATTGGAGCTCTAACATGCATTAGTGGAAGAAGGAAGATGAGATCGAAGGTGGGTGTTCATCATCTCGATCTTTGATGATTTGAGGGCCCACATGTAGTGGGACCCATCTTGATGTATGCATTATTGAGGGAGGGCCCATAGTGGCGGGGTCCCTCCCCTTCTCACGTTTTTATCTCTCTCTCTCTCTCTCTTTCCTTGATTGATGTGGCCCACCTATTTTGTGCATGTGTGATTCAGACTGTCCAGCCATTGGGCCAGCCCCACTACCTGATCTAGATGAAGGGAAATCATAAATATCAGCTTGATCCCAGCTCAGGTGGGCCACCACGTGGACCCGCCATATTGTATGTATTTTATATTTCCATCCATATGTTTGGGACGTGGGGCCCACCCCACACGAGTGACATGTGGGGTGGGACCCACCTTATTGTTTGTATTGTATATCCACTCCGTCCACCTGTCAGGACGGTGGTGTGGACCCCACTAGGATGTGTGTGTTTTATCAACACCGTCCATCCAAGCTGTTGGATCGGTGGGCCACCACGTGGTTTCACCTGGCATATGTGTTTTATCAATACTGTCCGTCCCAGCTGGTCACACCACTATGATGTATTTATTTTAACCACACTGCCTAGATTGTTTAGATGGTGCTGATTTACATAGACAATGTTTGGATGGTGCTGATTTACATAGGCAATGTTTGGATGGTGCTGATTTACATGGAGAATGTTTGGATGGTGCTGATTTACTTGGACAATGTTGATCATCATTAGTGGGCCATGTGCCCCCATGGAATGATAGTGTACAATGATACACATGTTACACCTTCAACTATTGAAATGATTTTAGATGTAATCCAAGCTCATTTGAGCCCATTGGTGCAACCCATCATGATGTATCTTTGGCCCATAAGTGGGGCCCACCTGTTGCGTATCTATGGCCCATTAATACGACCCACTTAATGTATATTGAGGCCCATGGGCTATGACCCATTATAATGCATATTGAGGCCCATGGGTCGTAACCCATTGTGATGTATTTAGGGCCATGGATCGTGGCCCATGGTGATGTATATTAGGCACGTATGAGTGGCTCATTGTGATATATTTTCAGCCCATGTGATGAGGCCCACTGTGATGTATTTCTGGCCCATTTGGTAAGGCCCAATGTGATGCATATGCGGCCTTTTTGACAAGGCCTAACGTGGTGTATATGTGGCCCTTGAGTGAGGCCCATTGTGGTGTATATTAGGCCTTTATATGGGGCCATGGGCCCACTATATGTTTGGCCCTATGAGAAAAACTCCTTGGGAACAATGTTGGTTAAATGTCCACATTGTGACCTTTCCTTAGGCCGATTGTCGAGACTGATTTTGATTGCCGAGGCCGATTCCGATTGTCGAGGCCGATTTTGATTGTTAAGGCCGATTCCGATTATCGAGGCCGATTCTGATTGTTGAGGTCGATTCCGATTGTCGAGGCTGATTTCGATTGTTGAGGCCGATTCTGATTATTGAGGTCGATTCTGATTGTCGAGGTCGATTCCGATTATCGAGGCTGATTCCGATTGTCGAGGTTGATTATCGAGACCGATTTCAATTGTTGAGGCTGATCATCGAGGTCAATTCTGATTGTCGAGGCCGATTCTGATTGCCGAGGCCAATTTTAATTGTCGAGGCCGATTCCGATTGCTGAGGCCAATTTCGATTGTCGAGGCTGATTCCGATTATTGAGGCCGATCATCGAGGCCGATCATCGAGGCCGATTCTGGTTGTCAAGGCCGATTCTGGTTGTCAAGGCCGATTATGATTATCGAGGCCGATTCTGATTGTCAAAGCCCATTCCGATTATCGAGGCTGATTTCGATTGTCGAGGTCGATTATTGAGACTGATTTCGACTGTCGAGGTCGATTGTATAGGCCGATTATCGAGGCCGATTGTCAATGCCAGTTGTCGATACCGATTATGAGTATAACATCATGATTCATGCCCATACGCATCATTTGCATGTTTGTTATGAGATGTGGATGACCATTGCATATGTCATTGGGCAGGTTGTTACGAGATTCCCTGATAGGTAGAAGTTATATCACATGAGTGCACGGTATGCGCTGGATTGATGCATGTCTGGATTGTATACTATACGCCCTAGCGACATTAGGGCTATAGCCTCCACAAGCATGTCGTGGATGGCTAGATGGGACACCGAAAATGTTTGGTTCGAGCATCTGGGCACTTTGGATGTCTGTAGGTGAAAGTCCCTAAACATCCGAGGCTAAGAGATGCCCAACATCTAAACCGAGTGGATACATGAGTGCCTGAGTGCCGAGTGCCTAGTGCCAAGTACCAGTAGGCCGTGTCTCCCACTGTGTCATGGTCGGTTGGAAGGGGGTGTGGTCTTATCTGCCCGAGTGAGGGGGCTATAAGCTAGGCTGAATTTGAGCAGCTCCCAAATGGGTCCGCTATCGACGAGTCAGGTAAGCATTGGTATACTACTGGTAGGCGGGTAGTGGAGTCTTTTCCACTCGCTGGGCTGCGAGGCCGGCCGGGGCGGTAGCCATCTTGGAGTGTACTAGGCCTCGGTGATGATCCTAGAGATGTACAATATTGATATGTGGACTTATTGAGCAGGAGTTGAATACTCAACATTTTAACCCTTCATTCATTCATTCACTATCCACTTAGGCTGTTGGTGTGAAACTAATTATTTTGTACCTTCGTATGGCAAGGATTTCGGTTGGGCGCGTGACTAACCTGAGATCAGGAGTCTACTACATTGAGTCTACCTATCCAAATTTTGGTATAGGATTGGTTTGGATAGAAGTCCCTTATGATGGACCCCATAGCCTGCGATACTACGTACTATCATCCGACTTCACTCCAGCTTGGTCATTTCATTCGCACCGCATATTGCATTGCATCCACAGCATTTAGCATTTTGGGTTGCCATGTTTCTGCATTGATATTGGTTTATTATGCTTTTGTATCGCATAGCCTGGATAAAGTTAATGATATTTATGGACTTACCAGTATGTTTTCGCATTACTCTGATATTGTATGATTCATGGATTGCCAGTAATTCCTCTTACTCTGATATCTATATGCTTGGCACATGCATTGCACACACTTACACCACCCTCTAAGCTTTCTATAAGCTTATGCACGATAGATGCATGTAAGTGACGTTAGGTCGCAGCAACGTTGAGTTTGGCACGTGTAGCGGACTTCTGGAGCTTTGATTTTGATATATGTATTTCTCTTTCAGTACTATATTCAAATGTTTATATTAATGGATATGTGATGATGATGTTACATTTGTGATTTGGGTAAACTTGTGATTATACTTTTTACGAGATTTATGTATATTGGAAAAATCCTCCTCGTAGGATCCTAGGATCGGAATTTGGCATATGAACATTGGAGCCGAGAATGGGATACTACGGAGGTTGTAGGCACCGGATTCGGTGATCAGGAATTTTGTGAGCCCGATTTTCGAGTTTGGGGGATGACGAATCCTATTGTTCACCATCGTCCCTTAGGCATGGTTGGATGATGGAATCCTCCTTAACTTTCACAATTCTCTCGGATTGATTATGGGATTGGTAAATCCTGTTGTGAGCCATTGTCTCATGGGCATAGTTTTGTGATAGAATGACTTCTAGTTCTTACACCACTCTTCCATTGAGAATTAGGTCAAAGGAAGTTCAGATTTGGTTTTACTGAGATATCTTTCAATTGGATAAGATGGGATTCTAATTCCAGTTGTATCCTTGAATCAAGCATAGATCTCTTTGATCTCTACAAGTGGATCCTTTGAAACTCTACTTTCCCACCTTTGAATTTCTTAAAGTTTTTCATTAAATCTCTCACAATTACTTTTAAATATTCCATATTTAGATATACATCTTCTTCTAGTTCTAGTTCTAGTTGCTTTCAGAATACTCATGAGATTAGTCCCTATGGATTCGACCTCGGTCTCACCGAGATTATTACTACATCGCGACCCTACACTTGGGGTTGTGAATAAGTTCTTAGCGCCGTTGCCCGGGATTAACGGTTGTGTTTTTCTGAGATTAACTAGTTTTGGAATTAGGTTAAGATTAGGGTTTTTCTATTTTTCTATTTTTAGGATTAGGGTTTGTCTTATGTTTTTCGAAACTTTCTAATTCTAGGATTTCTTTTATTTTTAGAAACTAACTTACTTTCTAATTATAGGTTTCAAACTTTCCTAATCAGTTTTTAGAAACTTTCCTTTTTAGAAACTAGTTTACTTTCCTAATTTATTTTTAGAAACTTTCTAATTTTAGAATTTTTATTTTTAGAAACTAACTAGTTTTGTTTTGTTTTGTAGGATTTTAATTAGGAACTTCTAATTTGGTAACTTCTTTCTAATTCCCTCTCTCTTTCTATTTATAGATTTCTATTTTCCTTTCACTCTTTTAGGTTTAGGTTAGAATCTAAAATTGAGGGCTGAGAGTGTTTCATGCCCAAGTGGGTCTGTGATAACACTTGACGTTTTTTGAGTGAAAGAGGTTTGGTTGAGGGGTTATCTGTACCGCCCTGACTTTTCAGGACCCGAGTACACGACCCGTTTCCTAAAAACTTGAGTGTTAACTTATAGAGAACCAAATTCAAGTATATATATATATTTTTTCTTTCATCAGAGTAAGCAGATGAGCGTAGAATGGACAAATATACATAAGGGGAATTTTCAATTACATTTAGAGTATACAAGAGAGTGCCCATAATGACTTATACAAACCAATGTCTCCATTCTTGCAAATACAAAATGAAATAACATTTCGTGTGAAACAAACAAAGTAAATCGCAACAATCTTGAGCTGTGAAATCCTGTAGCAGCCCTTAGCAAATATAATTATGCACCCTTATCAACCATAGCCTCCTCCTCATCAATATGAACATGAATGTCGTTGGAGCCACCTGTGCTACCTATACGGTTATATATTTGATGGATGAGTGGCCAACTCAGTGTGAATTTCCCTCAAGATTACACACTGCCGCATTAGGTAAGAAATAATATAAAATATACAGACATTCCAAAACACGGTAGGTGCAGTCTTATTAAGTGCATGGATGTATAGAATGCAATCTTCGCCCTGGGGATGCTCATCCGTGCAGACAGTGGGCTCGTCATTGAACCCGGGACACATCATCTAGTCGGAACAATACGTACATCACCTATGCAATCATTGAACCCGGGATACATCATCCAGTCAGAACAATACGTACATCACCCATGCAATCATTGAACTCGGGACACATCATCCAGTCAGAACAATACGTACATCACCCATGCAAATATTGAACCCGGGATACATCATCTAGTCAGAACAATACGTACATCACGTACGATAGCAATAGATGTTGGTTTGTGCTATGTATGCATGATTAGACAACCCATTATTAGTTCATTTACAATCAGCAAGTTTAATAAGGTCAAAGGTCACTACGGAGAGCTTAAATCCCAGCGTAGGCCGACAGATCGGGCATAGTGTCCCATGACCACCATCCCTAACTCATGAGACTACCATCTGAGGATGCTTAATGGAAACCATGTCGATCGAGTTACATCCCCAGTATGGGTGTACATTTATAGGTGGGGGTTTCCCACTAATGTATCAGTTTAAATTCCAAAAGCAGTCCACAAGTAATCCAATAACATGAATTAAATATACGGGATAAACATTAAGCATGTAATACAACAATTCAATTTCCACCAGCTAACACATGTGATTATAAAAGGGAGATGTTAATTATGAATTTAAATAAAAACTATAACTTAAGTTAATAAAAAGATGGAAAGCTTAAGGGGAAGAATCATCACCTCATAGTTTGCATCGCCTACCAGCATCGTTAGGGAATGCGCGATCCCTTAAAATTGAATCCTACCATAAATCAGGAACTTATACAATTAGATCCAAATTCTACACACTACCTAGGGCTTAAGATCATACCCTAGGGTTTTAGTTTTTATCTTTAGGGTTTTGATGTAAGGTTAGGGTTTCATCTTAAAGTTTAGTTTGATGCTTAGATTCTAGGATTTGGATCCTAAGTTGTTATTAATATTATTATCGAACAATGGATCGAATAATACTCGCAAAAGAAGTACTAATCCATAGAATGATAATCCGCAAGTTTATAATTAAATATATATGTGATATCTAATATCCTTATAATGATTAATAATATATTAAATAATAAAGGTAATAAAAATAGAATAGTTTCTACCAATACAATGATAATGGCTAATGATAATACTTATATTACAAGAATTTCACTAATCCCATAACAAAGATGATAATATCACCTAATGATGCTAATCTTAACTATCAATAATAAATCTAGTCATGATACTATGATCTACCATTAAACAAAATACTATTATTTGATAATTATAATTTTATTTACACTAATTAGGTTATATAGTAGACTTTGGCCCACATTTAACTCAAGGTTAGGATTTGTACGCTTACGAAGGTAAAATTAATTACCATGCTAATCTAGTAACCATAGTATAACTATCCACATTAATGATATAATTAATATTAATTAAAGTGATACTATTAGTCATTGTAATGGGAGTAATACGTTCTACCACTGATGATAATAATTAAGAATGAAGAGCAAGACACTCTTATCTAATCATGGAAATCTGTATGTATTAACCGATATAGGCATTTTACTAATGGTTAATCATATGTGCTATTAATGATCCTAACAATGGCAATACCTATTAATGGTAAAATAAAACACTACTATTTAATGATGACAATTGTAATTGAGATTATTTAAATCTGGAAGGAGAAGGCGGACTTATCTTGTTGACTCGATTCGAGTTGAGTTGACTCGGCTTATCACAAACACCAACACCTCTACACTCTCTCTCTTTCTTCTTCTTCTTTCCTTCCTCTTTTCCTCCTTGCTAGAATGTCTGACAATGTCTGGACTAGGCCCAACCCTGACTCGACCGAGTCAAACTCGGTTTCAATCGAGTCAACTCGGAAGCAACTCACAACCATTTCCCTTACCTGTCTCATTCTTCTTCCTCTCTCCTTCCTCTTTCTTTCTTTTCTTCTTCTTTTCACTTGCTTATCTTCTCACCACAAATCCAGCTCAATCTGGAGCAGGCTCGACCCAAGACCCGAGCTCAGTAGCATGCGAGCTGGTATGGCAACGACTAGTGCAACAACCGGTCGCAATAACCCTCTCTTGCTCCTCATAATCTCTTTCTCCCTACCACCTTCTTCTCCTCTGTTTCTCTTCTCTTTTCTTTTCTTCTTTCTACTCTCATACTTTCCCTCATTCTTCATCTACCATAGATCCAACAACACTAACGGCCCTGCCTAACTCACGCACCACAACCGGGTCGGGTTGATGCAATAGCCACCCCTCGTTCTCCCTTCTCTCTCTCTCTCTCTCTCTCTCTCTCTCTCTCCCACCATTTCTCTTTTATAGTCACTTTCAACAGGGTGTGGATGAGGCCAAACAAGGGCCGAAACGCTAGCACTCGGACTGATCCTCGGTGAAGAAGAAGGCGACCATTAATGGTGTCTTCGTCACCACTGCTCCTTCCTTCAATCTATTTCCTTCAGATGGTCTGTCTGGACCCTATGAAACTTGTAGATAAGCTTTTATGAAGCTTGAAGGGGTTTAGGTTGGTGGGTTTGCAAGGAGGAAGAAACTGCAGATTTCTTCCTTAGTTGTTGCAAGAATGGGAATGAGATGAGAGGTTGTGTGATCCTTTCTCATCTTAAACATACCCTAGCCCATCCTAGAGCCATTGGATGGGACTAAAGGGCTGGGATCAATCCTGGCTTCTGGTTTTCTAGAAACAGTTGGTGAAAACTTAATCCTAGTGTCAGTTTATTCATGAGAAGCCCTAGCTCATGTGACTTGAAATGGATGGCTGAGATCTGCCTTGGTGAAGGGTTGGGATTGGAGGGAGAGGGATGCACGCGGATTGCAACAGCTGGAGTTTCCATTCTTGGAAACGTGGTTTTGTAAGGCCTGGTTTTAGTGAGGATTGTGTGCCCGCACACGTGTTCCAACCTGTGAGATGGGTTAGGTTTTAGTCAGCTCCCCCACCCTGACTGGATGGATGGTTTGGATCATGCACGTGACCACACTAGGTGGGCCATAGTGCGTTGCAAACGGACGCTCGTCCGTTGCTGTCGAAAATGCAAAGAGAGAGAGAGAGAGAGAGATTCTCTCTTTTATGGAAATATTGGGTCAGTGGCTGCTGACCGAGCTGGCACACCTGGTGCACAGCGGTTTCGGGTGGACTAGGTGCACTCGTACCGAGCGTAGGGTCCACTGTGATGTTTGAGATAGATCCACTCCACCCATTACGTTTTATAGCTTAATTGGGCTATTTAGACTGGAAATGAGATAGATCCAATGCTTAGGTGGGCCATATTAATTGAACAAGGATTTATAAGTGTTTCTAGTGACGATCCGATGGTCGGATCTTCCCGAGATCGAACGTCAACAGTTAAAAGGGTCCTATTGGCTGTTCATATGTCTTTTGTAATGAGTGACTACCCAGAGACTAATATTAATACAATTTTTATTATTTTTGTATATTACTTATAATTACAATATTTAAAACCTCATTCATACATATATATAATTAAAATTTTAACATTAACGTATTACTAATTACATACTACTGTTCACACATTCATTAATATACATCATTCATACTATACAATATCATATTATACATAAAAATGAATTGAAGATCATACAATATTATATTTAATTAAAATTATATTTGTATTTGATAATATTGTTAAATAATATACAATTCCATTAAATTATCTAATGACTTTTGTATACATACGTATATAAAACAATATTCAATGCTATATTATTATTTAAAATTTGATTTTATGTTGTGAAATTATTTTTCATTATGCTTATTTAATATAATATTATTTTCAAAATGTCTTATATACATTAAATACATATGTTTCATTTTAGCATGAAATTTTAAATCTTTACAAAGTATATTCATTTCATAGTGTATATATTTAGTTGCGTTATATATATATATATATATATATATATATTTGTATTTATATTAAATTAGCCTACATGGTAACACTCGAGTACTGGAAAGTACAGGGTGTTACATTATTTATCCATCATAGGATTAGACACCACTCGAGATCCGTAGAGTTAATTGAAGTGATGGCTGCAAATCAACCGATTAATCAACCGGGAAGGCAACCTCAACCTAGGGTTGAGGAAATCCAAGATGAGAACGAGTTGCATCAAGCACCCCCGCCTCGTACTTTGCGAGACTATTTATAACCGGCCGGGGTGAGTACACCCTCATGCATGGTTTTTTCAGAAAATACAGAACACATGGATATCAAGCCAAGGCTGATCCAACTCCCAAAATTTCATGAGCTTGAATTTGAAAATCCATAATTACACTTGAAAGAGTTTGATGAGATCATAGCCACTCTATTCTTTCCAAACGTGTCCGATGACACGGTCAGGCTGAAACTCTTTCCTTTTTCTTTGAAAGAGAAATCTAAGACATGGTTGCATTCACTACATCCTCAATTTATTGGTAGATGGAATGACATAATAAGGGAGTTCATAAAGAAAATTTTCCTATACCATAAGACGAATACCCTTAGAAAGTCAATCATGAACTTCGCCCAAAAGGAAGATGAAACATTCTTCCAATGTTGGGAGTGGTTCAAAGATCTTGTTAGTTCATGCCCACAACACGGTTTTGAAAGGTGGCGCATCACTAACTTCTTCTATGATAGACTAACATCTTCCATGCGCCAATTGGTTGAGACAATGTGTAATGGGGAATTCATGCATAAAAATGTCGATGATGTGTGGGACTACTTTGATAAGCTTGCTAGAAATACACAATCATGGGACATCTCTCCAAAATCAAGCACCATGTCTATATCGACTCAATCTAATGAGAGGGGCGGATTATTTCTCCTGAAAGAGGAAGACGATATCAACGCTAAAGTGGTTAATCTTAACAGAAAACTCGAGGCCATGGAATTAAAGAAGGATAAGGCTAAGGAAACTGTTTTGCGGTATTTGTGCTTGCAACATTCACACAACTGAAAATTGTCCAACAATACCTGCCTTTCAAGAGGTGATGAATGAGCAATACAATACCGTGAATAATTACTAAAGACCTTTTAGTGGACCCATCTCTAACACATATAATCTTAGTTAAAGAAATGATCCAAACTTCAGTTGGAGAAATGGACAAACCGCTACATCTCAATGATTCCCTAATCAAATTCCACATCAAAGGAAACCTCGGGAGGATCTGGCTTTAAAGCATCTTCATAATCAAGAGCTTTTCAATCAGGGTATGCTATAAGTCTTTCAAGACCTCACAAAGGCCATACAAGAACTTGAGACTGAAAGTGCGATTGGGAACAAGGGGAGTCTTCCAGCTTAACCTCTTCCCAAATCAAAACCACAATATGAAGTTAGCGACCCGAGCTATTCAAACAAGATGGAGCAAGCTAAATCTATCACGACTCTTAGGAGTGGGAAGACCATTAAAAAAACCATTCTAGTTAGGGCTGAAAAGCCTAAGGACCCGGAAGAGGACAACAATGATAGATCTAGCCATGCGCCACAAGAATTAGAACAGGAACTTCAAGAGAAGCCAATTGCCCCATTTCACCAACGGTTGGTTGCACCAAAACCTCTCTCTAACTCTCAGGACATTCTAGAGGTGTTGAAATAAGTGAAGGTCAATATTCCTCTACTTGATGCCGTAAAATAAATACCTTCATATGTCAAATTTCTGAAAAACTTGTGTACGACCAAAAAACGGCAAAGTATCAAAAAGAAAATCTTTTTAACTAAAAAAGTGAGTGCCATCTTAAAGCAAGATGTACCATAAAAGTACAAAGATCCAAGTAGCCCAACCATCACTTGCGAAATTGGGAACTACCGGATTGAGCACGCACTTCTTGACTTAGGAGCAAGTGTAAATTTGATTCCTTGATCTACAAACAATTATGTTTGGGTGAATTGAAACCCACCCTAACCACGTTACAACTTGCTAACTGCTCAGTTCATGTGCCGAGAGGGGTAATTGAGGATGTGTTAGTCTAGGTTGACAAATTCTATTGCCAGGTAGATTATATTGTCTTGGATAAGGAACCCATCAGTAACATGAGTACTCAAATTCCTGTCATTCTTGGTTGCCTATTCCTTGCCACTTCAAATGTAATCATTAATTGCAAGAATGGGGTCATGAGTATTCTTTCGGGAATACGACATTGGAGTTGAATATCTTTTTCAACATAGGCAAATAGTTAGAGGATGATGATGATTTCCGTGACATTAACTTGATTGATTCTTTCATGGAGGATAGAACTTTGATGACTTTATTCTCTGACCCTCTAGAGTCGTGCTTGGCCCACTCCCAGGATTTAGATGATGATATGATTAAGGAGACAGGTGCCATGCTTGATACTGTGCCGGTACTTGAAGTTAACCGGTGGAGGCCACAATTTGAAGAATTGCCCCAAACTTACGTAGTGCCTCTTCTAATCCCAAGGCACCAAAGCTTGACCTAAAACCTTTGTCATCTTATTTGAAATATGTCTATTTAAGTCAAGACGTGACATACCCGGTGGTGATTTCTACCCACCTTGAGCAATAACAGGAGAGTATGCTCATCTCTACTCTCATTGAGCACAAGGAAACCCTTAGATGGTCGATTGCGGATCTCAAGGGAATCGACCCTTTGATTTGTACTCACCGCATTCATCTAGAGGATAATACGAAAACCTCTCGGTAATCACAGCATAGACTAAATCTAAACATGAAGGAAGTGGTTAAGTTTGAGGTTCTTAAACTATTGGATGTGGGTATCATATACCCTATAGCGATAGTCAATGGGTGAGTCTAACTCAGGTGGTTCATAAGAAGTTCGGAATCACCATCGTAGCCAATGCCAACAATGAACTCGTGTCAACGAGAGTTACTACTAGTTGAGAATGTGCATTGACTACAGGAAATTAAATACCGTCACAAGGAAGGACCACTTTCCTTTACCCTTCATTGATCAAATTTTAGAAAGGCTAGCTGGTCATTCCTATTACAGTTTCCTTGACGGATATTCGAGCTACAATCAGATTGAGATAGCCCTTGAAGATCAAGAAAAGACCATATTCACATGTCCTTTTGGCACCTTTGCTTACCAAAGGATGCTATTTTGATTGTGTAATGCTCCCGTCACCTTTCAGCGATTTATGATGAGTATTTTTTCTAATATGGTGGGATAATATTTAGAGGTCTTAATGGGCAATTTCTTGATTTTTGGTCCATCCTTCAGTGAATGCTTGGAAAATTTTAAAAATGTGCTGAAGCGATGTGAGGAAAAGAACTTGGTACTGAATTAGGAGAAGTGTCATTTCATGGTTTGTAAGGGAATTGTCCTTGGACATATCATATCGTCTAAAGGAATCGAGGTAGATAAGACTAAAATTGATCTTATCTCTAACCTACCTCCACCTAAGAACATACGAGGCGTGCATTCCTTCGTAGGACATGCCAGGTTTTACAAAAAATTCATAAAGGACTTTAGTCACCTCTCCCATCCTCTATGTAATCTACTTCAAAAGGACATACCATACGAGTGGGCTAAGCAATGCTAGGAAGCTTTTACTAAGCTTAAGGGCATGCTAACCACTGAACTTATCATGTAACCACCCGACTGGAGTCTTCCTTTTGAACTTATGTGCGATGCGTCTAACTATGCTCTTGGGGTGGTCTTAGGCTAGAGAAAAGAAAAGAAGCCCTACGTTATTCATTACACAAGCAGAACTCTAAATCCTGCCCAAGTGAACTACTCTACTACGAAAAAGGAACTCTTAACCGTAGTGTTCTCTTTGGACAAATTTAGGTCCTACTTGGTCGAATCTAAGATCATCATTTACACAGATTATGCGGCGCTCAAGTACCTTCTTTCTAAGAATGATGCTAAGCCCCATCTGATTAGATGGATCCTCTTACTCCAAGAATTCAATTTGGAAATAAAAGATAAAAAAGGAAGTAAAGAATGTAGTGGCTGACCATCTTTCCTGCCTTAATCTCTCTGATTCCCTTGAGATGACACATATAAATTACATGTTCCCTGACAAACTGTTGAGGGTCAAATATTGCATATTGGACCCTATTTATTACTTGGTTTTATGAACATGATAATGCTTAATGTTCTATTTTAATCATGTTTGTGTTGCAAGGTGAATTTAAGAGCTTGGATTGAAAAATATGTTAAAAGCATGGATTTAACGCTTAAGAATCACCAAAGTCAAGATTGGATCTAATGAAACCAAGAATGAAGAATGCAAATACTGAAGATCCAAGAAAATTAAGTCAAGAATGAAGAAAATCAAAGTTTTGAAGTGAAATTCGGCCATCTTTGACTAATCCTAGCTCCTAATCGACCTGTCCTAGCTTCGGCTCGACCAATCCTGCGTACACTCGACCAGTCCTGGCTATGCACGACCAGTCTTGGGCTCTGCTCGACTAGTCAAAGGTGTCTCGACTCGAACTCCAACGACTAAATACTCAAAAATCCTGTTATCCTCGACCAGGCGAAGGAAATCCTCGACCGGTTGAAGGCGACCCTTGACCGGTTGAGGGATGTCCTCGACTAGTCCTGCGTACACAACCAGCACACAAAGTGCAGAAATTTGCAGCGGTTTCCAGAAATTTTGAACTTGGTGCGAAAGTCTAAGGCCTAAAACTATAAATAGGGGCCCCTGGAGCATCCCTAAGCATCTTCGAGGGTTGGAGGAGTGGATCAAAAGGGTGGAGCCACCGTCCGAGAGTTCTTCTTCTTCTTCTTTAGTTGGTCTCTTTATTTTGTTTAAGAGTTCGTAGTTCAATCATATCTATGGTTGGCTAAACCTCTTAGCTAGGGCTAAGAGGTGAAGCTTGTAGCATGATTGGGATGTTTGCTTTATTTTGATTCATATTTTGTTGAACTCTCTTGGATTATAGTTTGTTTATGAAGGAATATTTTTAGTTTTTAATGGTTTGTTGTGACTAAAATTAGAATAGATCTACGATAGCTTGAGATATCTTCTTTTCATGTATTGAGATTGTGAAATTAAGAAATCTTGTTGTTCACCATCGTCCTATGGGCATGGTAGGGTGATGGAATCCTCTTTAATTTTCATAATTCTCTTATGATTGGTTGTAGATTTGGTAAATTGTTATTATTTTCCTTGTCTCCTGGGCATGGTTAGGTGACGGAATCACTTCCAAATCTTCACCACTCTTATCCATTGATGATTAAATTCATGAGAAGTTCAGAGATCTGACAAATCTCTTCTTACCAATTGGATAGGATAGGACTCCGATTCTAGTTGTGTCCTTGAATTAAGCAAGGTAGCTTCCCAATTGCTACAAGTGGATCCTTGACACCCTACTTACCACCTTTAAATTTATTAGTTTTTAATTACGTTAATTACAATTACTCTCTATACTTCCAGAATTAGGTTTTTATCTTTTTTTAGTTCTACTTCTAGTTACTTTTAGAAGACACATAAGTTCAGTCCCTGTGGATTCGACCTCATTCTCACCGAGATTATTACTACATCACAGCCCTACACTTGGGGTTGTAAACACGAACAATTGTTCAAAGTCTCCCATTTAACCTTGGTTTGTTGATATTACTAATTATCTTCCCACAGGTTTCACGCCGACACATTAGAGTGCGCAAGATAAGAAAAAATTCTTCGCCGAGGTTCGTAAGTTCTTTTGGGATGATCCATATTTATTTAAATATCGCCCAGACCAAATCTGAAAGAGATGTGTGCCAGACAATGAACATCAAAGTGTCATCTCCTTCTATCACTCTCAGGCCTGTGGTGGTCACTTTTCTGCTAAGAAGACCACGGCTAAGATTCTACAGTATGGCTTTTACTAGCCCATTATGTTAAGGGACACTTATGAGTTTTACAAAGCTTGTGAGGGTTGTTAAAAATTGGGAGCATTGTCCTATCGAAATATGATGCCTTTGAATCTCATTCTGATCATTGAAGCATTTGATTGCTGGGGCATCGATTTCATGAGACCATTCCCCTAATCCTTTGAAAATTTATATATTTTGCTCACCGTAGATTATGTTACTAAATGGGTCGAAGCGATTCCATGTCAGAACAATGACCATCAAATAATCATTAAATTCTTAAAAGAGAACATCCTTTCCCGGTTCGGAACGCCTCGAGCTAGTATTAGTGATTCTGGTCTCACATTTTTGTAATAGGCCATTCGCGAACTTAATGAAGAAATATGACATCTCCCACAAATTGAGCAGTCTATACCACCCACATATAAGTGGCCAAGCTGAGATTTCCAATAGGAAAATTAAACACATCTTGGAAAAGGCTGTTAACCCTAACCGTAAGGATTGGTCAATCCGATTGATTGATGCTTTATGAGCTTACCATACTGCATTTAAGACTCCTATTAGAATGTCTCCCTTTAGACTTGTCTATGGGAAGGCTTGCCACTTACCTGTGGAGTTGGAACATAGGGCTTACTGGATAATCAAAAATTTAAATTTCAATCTGGACAACCCTGGCTCACTACGCAAACTTCAGTTGGATGAACTTGAAGAAATCCGAAATGATGCGTACGAGAACTCGAGAATTTAGAAGGACAAGATGAAGGTGTTTCATGACCAACACATTCTTCAGAAATCATTCACACCAGGTCAGAAGGTCCTTTTGTACAATTCTTGGTTACATCTCTTTCTGGAAAAACTCAGGTCTCGTTGGATCGGCCCTTTCACTATTACCAATGTTTATCCTCATGGGGCTGTCAAGATAAAGAATCCAAACAATGGCAATGAATTCAAAGTGAATGGACATCGATTAAAGCCATTTGTTGAGAAATTTGATTCAGAGGACATGTCCATACCTCTGAATGATCCTGTTTACCAGGATTGATCTCTTAGTCTGACGGAGGTGTAGTTTAGTTTATTGCTTTCATGTTATGTTTAAATAGTCAACTTTATGCTGTTTAGGATAGTTTGCTTTCCGTTTGTTTTAGGATAGTTTTTTTTTCGGTTGATTAATTCTTGTGCTAACCCACCTTCACGTTGAGATCCTTTGGAAAAAGCTTCAAAATTCCTTCATCAGGTACTATCTTTCCATCACTTCTCCTTCAATTACGTTGTCTCTTTTGCAAATCATGCTTCTTTCTTTTACATTGAGGACAATGTAAATTTTAGGTTGGGGGTGGGAGATTAGGTAAACTAATTAGTGTTTTCTCAATTTTGAACAAAATTTATAAAATTTTTGAAAATTTTTCAATGTTTATCTGCTTGGAAAGCAATAGGTTGTGTATTTAAGAATGTTTTGAGTATAATGATAAGATTGAGATTGAATTTTAAAATAGCTGAAGTCTAGTCATCTAAGTAATTTATCAAATATGGTTCTTACATTCAATTGATTAAGAGTAAGAATATTATGTTATTTATATTGCTTTTTGTGAATAGTACTAGATTTTCTGATTGTTAGTATGATGATCATTAAAAGATATTAAGAACTAGTCTGGAGAATTTTATCCACCTTAAAAGAATAAAGAACTAGTTAAAAAATAGGAAATCGACAAAAAGGTCATGTGTGGTGAAAAAGACTAGAAAAGAATGCAAAAATAATGCAAAGTCTGAAAAAGGACAACACCTTTAAGGGGAATGAAAAATGTCTTTGAAAAGGATGTAATGTCTAAAGAAGACTGCATGAATACAAATGACCGTCGATATAAAATCAAAGACTGGAAAAAGAAGGAAAAGGGGATAAGTTTGGAATCAATACTTGTGTTTCAACTAATCTTGAAGTGATGAGCATGGCTAACATTATGAAAAAAATAGTATTTTCACTGAGCACGTTGACACACTTGATATGTGAACTATACTCTGACTTAATGAATAAAGGACTTATCTAATTGAATGCTTATGTGATTCGGCTATAGGTTTTCAAAATCTAATTTTCTCATCTTGAGTCTACTCATTCATACTTGATTACACAAAAGGTTATTTTCTGAAAAATGGTTGAACATTGCGCATTGAGGTTCATTTTTCGCATACTTTGCTTGGGACTAGTAAAATGTTGGTTGGGGATTGTGTTGAGGATCAAATATTGCATATTGGACCCCACTTATATCTTGGTTTTCTGAACATGATAATGTTTAATGTTCTATTTTACTCATGTTTATGTTGCAAGGTGAATTTAAGAGCTTAGATTGAAAAAGTGCCAAAAACATGGATTTAATGCTCAAGAATCACCAAGTCAAGGGATGGATCTTAGAAAACTAAGATTGAAGAATTCACATGCCAAAGATCCAAGGAAACCAAGTGATGGAGGAAGAGAATCGAAGAATTGAAGTGAAGATAAGGAAGCCAGAAAATCATCTTGAAAATAGATTCCGGAGCCAGAAAAGTCTAATTCTGGAAAACTGTCAGAATGGCCTTCGATAATATCGAAGACCTGTAGATAATATCAAAGGGACATATCGAAGACCCTTAGATAATATCTAGAAATTTAGGATTTTGGCCAAACTCGCTAGACATTCTGGATCGATCTTCAATACTATTAAAGACCTGTCGATAATATCGAAGGATATATCGAAGGACAAATTGAAGATCCTTAGATAATATCGAAGCTACGTAAATTTGAGGCGGTTTCTAGAATTTTCCAAGTCGGTGTGAAAGGAGGTGCTACAAAACTATAAATATGAGTCTTTAGGGCACTCCTAGGGATCATCTAGGGTTTGAAGGAGCAAAGCACAAGGGTGGAGAGACGTCACAAAGGGTTTTTCTTCCTTTATTCCTTAGTTTTTCATGTTTTCTTCTAGAGATTTTAGTTCAATCCTATCTATCGTTAACTAAACCTCTTAACTAGGGTTAAGAGGTGAAGCTTATAATGTGATGGGATGTTTCTATTGCTTTGATTCATGTTTATGATGAACTTACTTTGATTCTAGTTTGATTATAATGAATGCTTTTAGTTTTTAATGGTTTGTTGTGACTCAAATTACAATGGATCTGTGATAGCTTTAAGTATGTTCTTTTCATGTTTTAGGATTGTGAATATAGGAAATCCTATTGTTCACCATTGTCCCTTGGGCATGGTTGGATGATGGAATCCTCCCTAACTTTCACAATTCTCTCGGATTGAATGTGGGATTGGTAAATCCTATTGTGAGCCATTATCTAATGGGCATGGTTTTATGATGGAATCACTTCTAATTCTCACACCGCTCTTCTATTGAGAATTAGGTCAAAGGAAGTTCAGATTTGGTTTTACTGAGATCTCTTCCAATTAGATAAGATGGGATTCTGATTCTAGTTCTATCCTTGAATCAAGCATATATCTCCCTAATCTGTACAAGTGGATCCTTGAAAACCCTAGTTTCCCACCTTTGAATTTCTTAAAACTTTTCATTAAATCTCTCACAATTACTTTCAAATATTCCAGATTTAGATATACATCTTCTACTAGTTCTAGTTGCTTTTAGAATACTCATGAGATTAGTCCCTGTGGATTCGACCTCGGTCTTACCAAGATTATTACTACATCCCGACCCTACACTTGGGGTTGTGAACACTTAACTAGACTTGAATTGGTAGAATTTATTGTTTAATATGATTATAGATTTTTAAAAGTCCTATTCACCCCCCTCTAGGACACTTAGTCATACATCTATACTTCAATTATAGTGGTCTAACCACAATTTCAACCTTATCCAATGCACATTAATTGTTGAATCTCCGGTCTTTAAAAGCACTCCTTAAGGTTCAAAATGCATAACGAACAAACTCGATCCAGGAATTCTGGTACTACTATTTCAGCCCTCATGGATTTCTCATCTTTGTCGATTAAAATTATGGAAGAAATCTTTATAGAAAGGCTCGACTCCCTCTCACGCTCTTCCTTTTTACACGACCCTTATCCCTTCCTCAGGGATGTCGTTGAACTTCCTGAAGATCACATGCCACCACAGGAGGTTCTGAATATTCTTTCGGAATTTTGGCAACTTGGAGAAGAACACTCTAGGGCTGACAGAGACTTTGAACGCTGCACTACTTCATTATCACGTCTGTTAAACCTGGTGCTGAATCGAAAGTTTCGTCAGCCCTTCATGAAGTATCTTGGAAGAACCGATTGCACTGGACTCTCGAACATCCCTTTAATGAGGAGATATTGCAGTCAATGAAGATCGCGTGCAACAATCTATCTGCCGACTTAGTCGAGACCCATTGGCCTTACCTAGATCGTGATCGGCCAAAATATGAAGCGTTGGTTGCATTAATCGAGTCCCAGATATCACTCTATTAAGATCGAGCAAAATCCAATGAAGCCGAAAAGAAGTTGGCTAATTTGAAGTATGCAGTCCTCGACTGGCATCTCGCATTGATTGATCGTTCTTCTAAAGAGCTCATGAACCAGCATGCTTTTTAGACCGAGCTCGGCCAACATTGCCTCTGTGAACTTCAGAGGCATTAATTTGGCCTAATAAGTGGTTCTTAGTGACGGTACCATGATTTCTAGGGACACGACCGTATCGTGTCCATAAGTTAACACAAATGGGCTCACCCCAGTATTGGCACAAGGCAACGTTTTGTAGGCACAAAGTGCTTCGAACAATTTGGTATGTCATTCTCGAAAATTTTCTCAGATCATTTTCCTTAGGATGTTCTTGATTATTTTGTTGCTAGCCTCGGCCAGGCCATTAGCTCGGGCACAGTATGGGATCGAGTGGAGGATTTTAATGCCATATTTATCGACCATTTCCTGCCCTTCCTTGGTCGAGAAGACTGCACCTTAGTCCATGGTAATGGACTTTGGTATCCCAAAATGGTGGATAATGTTGGTTTCAATAAACCAATAATTTCTTAGTGGTCGTTTCCCCTCATGGGTTATGCTTCAACCCACTTGGTCAAAGGTGGTTGGATCTAGTTGATTAAATTGATCACCCATCCTCAGAACGACTGTATATGGGTTCTTTTGGGTCAAGGGTTAGGATCACCAAGGCACCCATTTACCTAATTCTTTTGTCTTATATGTTGAAGGTTTGAAACATAATCTCCCAAGCATATCTCAAATCTGTGACAACAATCATAGTGTAAAATATTATGATCATGGATGTGAGATAATAAATAATGAAGTTCATGTGATATTAAATGGTCGCAGAACGTCTGAAAATTACTATATCATTGATGACTCATGCTCAACAAATCATTCGTGTTACGTAGTCCAAATAGATGAGATTGAACTATGGCACCAACGTCTTGGACATGTTAACTATAGAGATCTATATAAATTGAGCAAAAGAGAACACCTGCTGGGTTTACCCAAATTGAAAAGAAATAAAATGAAGTATGTGGTGCTTGTTAGGGGAGCAAGCAGATTAGGAGTTGTCATAAAAAAGTGAACTCCTTAGCCACTACAAGACCTCTCGAACTTCTCTATATCAATTTAGTTGGACCTACCAGAATGAAGAGTAGAGGTTGAAAGAAATACTTTCTAATTATAGTTGATGACTATACTAGATACTCATGAATATCCTTCTTAAGAGAAATCAAATGCTTTTGAGGAAATAAAAAAGATTATTAAATACATCCAGAATGAAAAAGAATTATCAGTGACCAGAATAAAAAGTGATCATAGAAATGAATTTAACAATAGCAATTTTGAGAAATACTGCATGACCATGGTATACTACGTCAATTTTCTACTCCTAAAACACCACAACAAAATGGAGTTGTTGAAAGAAAAAATAGACTTATTCAAGAAATGGCTATCATAATGCTTAATAGCATGAAGTTGCCTAAATACTTATAAGCTGAAGCTGTTAATACTGCATGTTATATAATTCATCGTGTTTATATAAGAGCAGGTAAAAACAAGACAACTTATGAACTATTGTTTGAGAAAAAAGCCTACAATAAAATATTTCTGTACTTTCAGAAGCAAATGCTTTATTTTACGTGACCGAGAAAATTTGAAAAAATTCAATGCGAAAAGTGATGAGGGAATATTTCTAAGATATGCTCTAAACAATCAGGCATATCGTGTCTTAAACAAAAGAACTGGGGTGATTTAAGAATCTATAAATGTTATGATTGATGATCAATCGGTCACTCCCAGACTTAATCAGAATGAAGGTGATTATGATATTATTATGGTTATTCAATCTGAACCATCTTCTAAATAGATACTACTGAGTTAAGGATAGGAAAAAATCATCCAACTGATCAAATACTTGGTAACCCTCATATTGGTGTTCAAACCAGAAAACAACTTGAGAATGTATGCAATCATGTTTACTTTACTTCCCAGATAGAACCAACTAATATAAATGAAGCACTAGCTGATGAAAGTTGGATCAAGGCTATGCAAGAAGAATTAAATCAATTTATAAGAATTGAAACATGGTATCTTATACCTAGACCATCTGATAAACATGTGATTAGAACCAAATTGATTTTCAAAAATAAAACTGATGAACTTGGAAACATTATCAGAAACAAGGCATGACTGGTTGTGCAAGGTTATATTTCAATTAACGGTATTGATTATGATGAAACCTTTACGCCGGTTGCTTACCTTGAATCTATTAGAATATTTATTTCCATTACTTGTTACAAAAATTTTAAAATATACCAAATGGATGTTAAAAGTATTTTTCTAAATGGAGACTTAAATGAGGAAGTTTACGTTGAACAACCTAAGGGCTTTGAAGATCCCAAACTTCCTGATCATGTTTACCGTCTTAAAAAGGTATTGTATGGTTTAAAACAAGCCCCTAGAGCATGGTATGAAAAATTGACTAAAATTTTTCTCAGTCATAATTTTCAGATGGGTAGTGTTGACAAAACTTTGTTTGTTAAAAAATATAATAATGATATCCTAATTGTTCAGATATATGTTAATGATATCATCTACGGATCTACTTGTGCTGATCTTTCTTTTAAGTTTAAGGATCTGATGAAATCAGAATTCAAAATGAGTATGGTTGGCGGGCTAAATTACTTTCTTAGACTTCAAGTCAAACAGCTTGATGACAAAATTTTCATCTCTCAAACCAAATACGTACTGAATTTGGTAAAGAGATTTGGATTTGAAAAAGGTAGACATTTTAACCCCCTATGAGTACAACACTCAAGTTATTGAAAAATGAATAAGGGAAAAGTGTTAACTCTCGACTTTATCGCAACATGATTGGTAGTTTACTTTACTTAACTGCCATAGACCGAATATTTCTTTTAGTATCCATATCCGTGCTAGATATCAATCTAACCCTAAAGAATCTCATTTATTCGTCGTCAAATAGATAATCAAATATGTTGCGAGTACTACTAACTTGGGTATATGGTATCCACATGATACGTCTATTCAAATAGCAGGATACATTGATGCAGACTGGGCATGTAATATTGATGACTGAAAATTCACAAGTGGTGGATATTTTTATATTAAAAATTACCTTGTATTATGGATCAGCAAGAAACAAAACTCGGTACCATTATTCAGTGCAGAAGCAGAATACATTGCTGCAGGGAATGCTTACATCAGCTTAGGTGGATCAAACGTATGTTAGTTGACTATGGAATTGTGCAAAAACCAATGAATCTATATTGCAATAACATAAGTGTGATAAATATATTGAAAAATCCTATTCAACATTCTCATACAAAACACATTGACATAAGATATCATTATATACGAGAATTAGTTGAAGATAATACTATCATGGTAGAATACATTCAAACTGAGAAACATCTTGCATGTATCCTAACTAAGCTGCTTGATAGTATCAAATTTTCTAATTTAAAGCATGATATTGGACTATGTGTTATTGATTAATGATAATAGTTCTGTTTATTTTTTATTTATTTTATTTTTGTTCTTGAATTTATTCCTTGTTATTTATTTAAAAAAATAATGTGTGAATAAAAATAAATAGAATATATATTGGATTTTTTGGCCATCCTAGCACTGAACGAGTTTTTCGGCCAGTTGAGCACATGTTTGGGCTAGTTAAATCGAGCGTGGATTGCATCTAAAAAGGGGGAAAAACCCCATTTGCTCATGTTCAACTTCTTCTTCGGTCCGCTGGTGCTCCATTCGGCCAACCCATTCCTCTAACTCCCTTGTAAGTTGATTTTAAGCATTCTTCTTCTAGATTTAAGTTCTTAGTTGCTTGTTAATCTTGTGTTTATCATTTTTCTGGAATCTAGAAACCCATTTTTGGTGGGTTTTCTTCAAAAATATGATTTATCCTCTCTACCTCTCTATTTGTGATTTCTTTTTGTTCTAAGACATGGAACCTAGAGTAAAATATACCGTACGTAAGGTTCAAGCTAGTTACTTATCCTGTTTGGGTTCACGTTGTTCACAACCCCAAGTGTAGGGTTGCGATATAGTAATAATCTCGGTGAGACCGAGGTCGAATCCACAAGGACTAATCCTGTACGTATTCTGAAAGTAACTAGAACTAGAAATAGAAGAAGATCTAAATCTAAATCTGGAATATAAGAGAGTAATTGTGAATGGGATTTCAATAAGCAAAAGGGAACTAGGGTGCCAAGGATCCACAAGTAGCTATCAGGATGATATATTATTTGATTCAAAAGACACAATTGGAATTGGAGTCCTATCCTATCCAATTGGAATATAAAGCAATTATACCAAATCTGAACTTTTCATTGACCTAGCCACACATGGAGTATTGTAAGGATTGGAAGGGATTCCATCACGCTACCATGCTCAGGAGACGATTGTGAACAACAGGATTTACCAATTTCACAATCTCAAAACATGAAAAGAAGATATCAAAATCTATCACAACATTTATTGTAATTTGAGTCACAATAAATCATAGAAAACTGAAAATATTCCTTTAATATCAAACTAGAAACCAATGAGGTTCAACAAGAACAAGAATCAAAGTAAGAAAATCATCCCAACATGCTATAAGCTTCACTTCTTAGCCCTAGCTAAGAGGTTTAGCCAACCATAGACATGATTGGATCTAAAACCCTAAAAGAAAACATTAAAAATAGAAAAAGGAAAGAAGAAAATCTCTTGGGAGGCTGCTCCACCCTTTGGCTCTTCTTCTTGTAACCTAATTCATCTTTAGAACTCCTAGGAAAATCCATATTTATAGCAGTCTGTCTAATTTTGGAAAATCGCCTCAAATTTTGGCAGTCTACGTAACTCTACGTAACGCCTTCATGTCATCGAACGTAAGTTAAATCCAGAAGTCGCGCCTTTTGGCATTGCATAACTTTTCATGTCATCGAACCTGCCTTCGTTGTCATCGAACAGTCCTTCGATGTCATCGAGAATGTGTCCAGAGTGTTCCAGCGAGTTGCTCCAAAAATCTGCAGAAAGTTCAATGTCATCGAACTGCCTTCAATTTCATCGAACATGTCTTCAAGCAATCGAACAGGTCTTTGATGTCATCGAGAATTGCATCCAATTTGTCCAGCAACCAAATTTGATTTTCTGTAATTCTTTGATGTCATCGAGGACTGACTTTGATGTCATCGAACAACCTTCAATGACATAGACAGTGAAGTTCAGATTATGTGAATTTCTGCACTTTGCACTTTTGACTTCCTTCCTTCTCCACTTGGTTTCCATGGATCTTGGGGTCTTAAAATCTTCAATCTTGGTGTCCTAAGATCCATCCCTGGCCTTGGTGATTCTTGAGCAGCAAATCTATGCTTTTAATATTCTTTTCAATCCAAGCTCTCATATTCACCTTGCAATACAAACATGTATAAAATATACCCATTATGCATTATCATATTCGTAAAATCAAGATATAGTTAGGGAGAAATATGCAATATTTAACACTCAACACACACCCCAACTAGCATTTTGCTAGTCTCGATGCTCAAATTACTTTCAGAAAACAATCTTTTGTGCAATCAAGTATGAATGGGTATAATTCAAAGAAGTGAGAGTGAAAATTTGAAAACCTAAAGTCGAATCACACGAGTAAACAATCCAATAGGTTCATTTTGAATTACTTAAGAGCATAAGTTCACTTATCAAGTTTCTCAATGTAATTAGTGAATCTCAACTTACTTTCCATAAACTACTATTGTTTCATAATGTTAAGCCTTGATCATCACCTTAAGATTTATTAAATAATCAAGAGCTGATTCTGAACTTATCCTATTTTCCTTTTTTTTTTTCCAGTTTTTGATTTTATATCGACGGTCACTTTTATTTATTCATTCTTTTCAGACTTTTTACTCTTTTCATTCTTTTACAGCCTTTTCATCACACATGACCTTTTTGTCGATCTCTCTATTTTTTAATTAGTTCTTTCATCTTTTTAAGGTGGATAAAGTTCTCCAGACTTAATTTTCAACATCTATCACTGATTCACATACCAACAATACAAAATTCTAGCACAATTCATAGAAAATAAATTGAATGTGTCTTGTGATTTAGGTCAACATAATATTCAAACTTTCCCTTAATCAATTAAATGAAAGAACTTAGATGATAGTCTACTTGGTTGATCAAACTCCAACAATTCAAAATTCAATCTCTATCTTATCATCATAGTCAAAACATTCTTAAGTGCACAAACTTTTATTTTTCAAATGGATTTTAATTTAAAAAATTGAGAATTTTTAAAATTGTTGCTTAAAGACTAAGAAAACACTGATTAGTTTACCTAATCCTCACCCCCAACCTAAAACCTACATTGTCCTCAATGTAAAAGATATAAGCATGCAATGCACATGAGACAATGAAAAGAAAGGAGAAGTGTAACACCCCATACTTTTCGTACTTGAGTGTTACCACTAGAACCTAATTAACAGGCTTGTGTGGGAACACACGTAACCCACCTTGCTAACCACCTTTCAATTAGTCCCAATTTGATTATCGTAACCGTCTGAATTTAGGCTAAAACTACCCATAACGAAATTGTAAGATCTAAAGTCAATCCACCTCAAATTAACCCTTGATTTCTCGTAGTCGGATTACATAACGAACAATCATCCGATCGACCCATGATCTAAGCTGATAGTTGAGGTTCACTATGTCACGTTCACTTGATAGCAAGTATAAATCAAACCTCAAATTTCTTTATCCCAAACTAATGTGTATAACCTTTCAATCCAACCATGAATTAGGCAACTCATCTGATCGACCACGAGATCAATCTACATGGAATAATCTTCATCTGTAGTAAAGTTATCCAACCATTGACTCTTAGGATTGACCACCATGCCATACTAAAACTAAACTATAAATCACTATAATAGGGACCAACACCATAGATCCACTAATCAACTAATCCATAACTAGAAATGAAAGTTATCCAACTGTTGGATTGATATGGATTAATAGTTTGAAACCAATATGATTGTGGGAAGTACGCTATAAAGCATTTTGAGCCTTTCATGGGGTATGTGTGAGGACCTCCATTAATCGTATGGATCATCTGTACATTTAGGCTTGAATGTTCCAAGAAGACGTCGTGGGACACCTAAAGTACACTCTTTGAGACAATCTAGTTGTTGGGTTGCAAGGACGATCATCAAATGAGTGAGACTTGGGTTGATTGGAAATCTAAAGCATTCAACCCTTAAATAGACCATCAAAACCAGCTAATGCGAGCCATGAAAGGCCCTTATCCTAGATCATCTTAGAATCAGGACCTAAATCATGAGGATCACCATTTATTCACTCCACAATGAATCATCAATCAATGCACAACAGAATTACACTGATTCAATAACTAGCTTTTTAAAACTCAACTTTAAAACCCTATCTAGATAGTTACTAGGTCCCTAGGGCTCATAAAAGCGAGTTGATCACGTTTGGTAACAATCCGACCATTAAATCGATAGAAATTGACACTTACAGAGTAAAAGATCCTATCCAAAGAAACCCCTGGATATTTGAGATGCTTGGTCGCTGGACGTATGTCTTAGTAAGAGCCTTTTGACAATTAATATTCAAATTCAAGATGATCTAACCGGCAGATCAGCAGGAATCCATAATTAAAATCGAGAATCACTTGGTATGGCCCATCTTAACATTGGATCCACCTCATCTTGGATGGGATGGCCTAAAATCCCTATTCAAGATGTATGGACAGAGCGGATATCAAGGGGGCATTGTAGTGGACCTCACACTAGAGATCGGAGTACACAACCCATGTACTCCCGCGCCACACTACACTAACCGATCCGGTCAAACTGGGTTTGACCGAGATTTCTCGAAGAAGGAAAATCTCCTTCTTCCACCAGCATCCATTTCAAACGGACTGTTTCGTTTGTGCTAATCCGTGAGCCACCATCATCATCCGCTCGAACGATCTAAATCATCCATCCGATCAGGGAGGTGGAACTGACCAAAACCCAACCTATCTCACAGGTTGGAGTACATGCACATGACCACGATCTCCGGAGAGAGCAGACCTTGCAAACACATGTTTCCAAAAATGGAAACTGTCTCTCCTTGCCATAGTAGCAATCTGCGTGAGGAGCCTTTAACTGATCTTGGCCATCCATTTAAGAGGATCTCAACCGTCCAATGCAGGTGGTTTAGGGCTCCCTTAGGGTGAAGAGAAAACTATGGCTGGTTTCAGTTTTGTCAGTCGTATTTCGTAGGTGGTTTCAAGAAGATCAAATCCTAGCCATTTGGCTTCCATCCATTGGCTCTTGAGAGCTAGGGTGAGCTACAAAGAAAGGAGGATCGAGCAACAACTCTCTTTACACCTCTTACGACCGTAAGCCCTCCAAATCTTCTACCTTCAAACCCACCAACTAAATCCCCTCAAAGCTTCGATGAAGCTTACCTACAAGCTCTCTAGGGTCCTCACGGACTGCCCGATGGAGTTAGATTTGAAGGAAGCATAGTGATGGCGAGGATGCCATTGTTGGCATCTTCCCCTCCATTCAGCCGCACTGAGTGTGAGTCAGGTTGGGCCTGACGACTGGTTGCTGGGGCTTTTTTATAGGAAGAAAAGGGAAAGAGAGAAAGAAAAGAAGAGAGAATCAGAGAGTGTAATGCCCTGAATTTCGAGGGTCAAGCAAAGGCTCAACTCTCAAGATCCGTCGCATCACTTATGCAACATAGAAAATGATGATTACATGTTGTCTGTATTAGTGCATTAAACATGAATGGGATTATATTAAATCAGCATATCATACTCCAGAGATGATTAAATTTAGCAAACGAAAGACTGTGATAAATATATAAGGTGTATGAGTGGATATGAACCACAGAGTATGATCATGTTACCAAGCTGAATAATTACATGTATAGTTCCAAAATTTATAAAATGATAAAATGTAATGTTCAACTAGTCCGTAACCCTACAATCCCTGTGACGCAACTCCAGGTCTACATAGACCCGCTAGAGAGTTCCATGTAGGAGAACTCCTCGTCGTCGTCGTAGAAGACCGGCTTCAAATCATAAGCCTCGCCATCATCTGAAACTAAAGCAGGGTCTGGTTGGTGTTTAAAACACCGTCCTAAAGTGAGAGTGAGTGATCAACTCAGTGGAGCTATAAAGCAAAGTTTAACATGTTATCAATTTAGTGAAGCAGTAATGATAAAGCAATACAACAATCATATCCTAACTACTCTGGTTAATGTAAGCATAATATGGGGTAATGATGCATGACCTTGCCTGCACTCCCTCTGCTACATCATCTCACTGTCGCGCATGCTAAACTCCCACTGTGCTCAACTCTCACACCAAAAGCACATGCAATGCGGTGCATGATCGTGAGCTAAGTTCTTAATTAAACATATTCATACAGTAGATTCGGGAAGCTAAGGTACCTCCCTTTATATCATTTTTCCAAACAATGATCCAGCTAAGGTCGTCAATCTTAGTTAATCACATACGATATGCAAGTTATAGGGTAACGCCACCCCTGATTTGAAAGCAGTGGATAGGCAAGTTCAATTCACTACGAAGAGGTTCGTCACCTCAGCGTAGGCCTTAGTTTATGCTCGAGGTCACTACGGAGACGCTCGTCACCTTAGTGTATGCTGATAGCTCGAATATGATATCCCATACACCACCATAGTCAGCTCACGAGATTGTATTACTCACTGGTCATTAGGAGGAGGCTCGTTACCCCAGCATATGCCAACAGCTCGACCACGGTGTCCCATACACCATCATGCCCGACTCATGGGTCTTAGCGGATCGTGGTACCAAGGTTAAATGGGCTTTGCATTGGTAAGTGGTACCTTAAATTCAAGCAATAACGTCCATACATGGTAAACACACATTAGGCCAATCGGGTTACTTGACAGGCTTGATTGGTACGAGTGCACGCTAACTTAATCGACATGTAGCACATACGCACTCCTTGTGGCCTAACCACTGTCGATAATCTCCACACGACTCAGATTCATCGAATGTGTCCGTGGTGGGGAAACTAAATCGGCCGTTCGATCGGAAACTATTACCGATTGCTTGGACTATGTGATATTCCCAATCATACTTAGTTGCAATAGGCATTCATATGTGACAATCAAATAACATTTAACTACTAAATCACAAACAAATCTCATTCGAGCATTTTAACAAATATATAGTGCACATGTTATCACACATAAGCATTTCATACATGAATCACGTAGTCGAATGTAAATTACATGGAGGAATCTATTCATGTAGCTAAGGTAACTGAGAATCTTATCTCAACACCTTTAATAAATGCATTTCATCAAACAACCATCCATTCAGACATTTTATCAAACACTTAGACTACACATTTCAACCATACATGTAATGAATTAATTATAGCATATATTATGGCAAATCCTGTCATAAAGGAGTTGTCATGCATACAAAGATCATGTATTCTCAATTAATAATCATGGCAAGCACAAATCGAAATTCTATATTCATTATAACATTTCAACAAACACATGGAATGCATAGTTAATGAGCATAGTTCATACACATGTAATATATGGAAAGCACGGTATCTAAGGGAATATGGTGGCAAGTAAGTCAGTCATAAACCATCATTGACATTGAAAGCCTTGAAAACCATAACGTAAATGTTTATAGTCCGCACCTTTCATCGGTACGCCGATTACAAACTCAGTTTCGTACACTACGCCTTTGTTTACAGCACAACGGCTACCTATAGCATGAGATAGGTTAACTATTTCACCGATCTACCTATTTGGATACCTAAAGCATATTAGAGTTAGGATTCCTTACCCAAAAGTAGAGTCGAAATCGATGGTATAGAGACACGGAAGAGAAGATTCAGCACGCGGAGTGGTGGGAATGAATCCTAGCAACATCACAACTCTCTCTCACTTCTCCTCACCTTCTCTTCTCTTTTCTCTCTTTTCTCTCCTAGGGTTTTGGAAATTCATATGAAATGAGAGAGGGGTGGTTTAGGGTCTTCTATAGGCCCAGAAGTGAAGTCAATGGCCCCAGGGCCATGGTATACTTAGGATATAGCCAAAAGATATTTGTTTCGGGCTAACGGAGCTCATCTGGAGGTCCAGTAGCTACATACGGTCCAGAGAAGGTTCTCTAACAATGGATCTATATCAGGTTAAGATTTTAGTTTGATCGAATTTGTGGATCGACCGCGGAGGACCAGTTTCACTTCAACGGTTATCGTCACTCAATCAGGGCTACAAGTACACTGACTTGTGTAGGGAAATTTTTCTGATCCAAGGGTATAGTTGGGTCAGAATCTGATAGTCTGAAACCTTAAATTTGGCCTGCAAGTGAATGGCCTAAATCACTTAAGTTTGAGTTCATTTTATAAGGATATTTGCATTTCTCACACACTTCGCTCCAGGCTCAAGTTGTGCATTTTTAGATACTATTTGGACTCGATTCCCGCGATGGTTGTCAAGCCCAGTAAGGCGGTCATAACCGTATAGTTTTGCGGTCATCGGACTTTTGACACATGGTCTAAGTCCGATACGAAGTTTCAATGTGCTCCCATGAGCAACTGGGTTTTGAGATTGATCCTAGGTTTTTAGGTAATGTAGAGTTGGTGATTTTACTAGTTTTGGGTCTTGTAGTTCGTATGGAAAGCGGTTTAAGCTAATCTACTAATTAATTCTGTTTAGTACTTAATTAATTTTCATCTAATTTCTACATAATTTGGCCCTTAGTGATTTCTGCCTGAGGTGGTACTCTGGTTTATGTACGGATTTTTCTGAGACGTCACAATCTACCCCCCTTAAAGAAAAATTTTGTCCTCGAAATTAGTACATTTTTGTACTCCTCTAGAATTTGAGGGTAGTTCTTACAGCCCTCGGCTTCTGTTTCCCAAGTAGCCTCTTCCTCAGTGTGGTGTGTCTATAGTACCTTCATAAGCGAGATAACTTTACTGTGCAACACCTGTTCCTTCCTGTCTAGGATACGTGTCGGTCATAGTACATAAGTAGCATCTTCACTCAACTGTACCTGCTCCCATTTGATAATGTGGGAAGGATCAGGAACGTATTTTTTTAATATCAATATGTGAAATACGCTATGCATGCCTGCGAGTGGTGTGGGCAAAGCAAGGTAGTACGCTACCACACCCACTCGATCTAGAATCTAGAATGGGCATATGAATCGTGGCGTGAGTTTTCCCTTCTTGCCAAATCGAAGGACTCCCTTTATGGGGGAAACCTTAAGAAATACATGGTCCCCAACCTCAAACTCTAGTTATCGCCGTCTCGTATCGGCGTAACTCTTCTGTCTACTCTATGCCGCAAGAAGTTAAAGCCTAATAATGTCGATCTTCTTTGAGGTCGCCTGCACCAGATCTGGGCCAATCAAACTCTTCTCGCTAACCTCTACCCAGCAATGCGATGCTCGACATGGACGCCTATACAGTGCCTCATAGGGAGCCATGCCAATACTCGCCTGAAAACTATTGTTATAAGCAAACTCAACATAAGGAAGACAATCATTCCAACTGTCCTTGAAATCAAGCACACAAGCTCACAACATATCCTCTAACACCTAGTTCACCCGTTTCATTGCCCATCTGTCTGTGAGTGGAACGTGGTACTAAACTTTAGTTTCATACCCATTGCTTCATTGATGTGAGTCCTGAAGATAGATGTGAATCACGTGTCTCGGTCCGACACAATCTCCGTAGGCACTCCATACAGACGTACAATCTCTCGATGTACAACCTCCCCAAATTGTCTACTGAGTTTGAGACTCTAATTGGAAGGAAATGAGCCGATTTCATCAATCGGTCCATAATCACCCAAATGGAATCATGTCCCTTCCTCGTCTTCGGTAACCCTGAAATGAAATCCCATTTCCATTCAGCTATTGGCATGGGTTGAAGTAAACCAGGAGGTCGGCGATGTTCGACCTTGACCTACTGGCAAGTGAGACAATGGGATACATAGTCTGCTATGTGGGCCTTCATATTGTCCCACCAGTACGAGAACTTCATATCTCAATACGTCTTCGTACGGCCAGGATGCATAGCCATCTTCAAATTGTGAGCAGCTTCGAGAACTTCCCTTCTCAAGTCATGAAGATTTGGGACGCATAGGCAGCCACGATAATGTAAACCCCCATCCGAACCAACTCTCCATTCAAAGTCTTCCTCGTTACTAGCTCACTTTCTCATCTTCACCAACTATTCATCTTTCCCCCTAAGCCATTATGATTCTGTCAACGATAAGTGGCTGCACACGAATATGTGCGACGCTCTCAAATGACTCCTTTACAGTAAGCTTTTGCTTAAAATCTTGCACAAATTCGACTATGTTCCATTCGTTTATCATCAACGGAGCTGCAAATGCTATCGTCTTCTTACGGCTCAACGCGTTTGCCACAAGGTTGGCCTTGCCAAGATGGTAGAAAACCTCAAACTTGAAGTCTTTCAAGGTTTCCATCCATCGTCGTTGCCTCATATTCAAGTTTCTCTATGTGAATATGTATCTGAGGCTCTTATGGTCGCAAAAGAGTTCGAACTCCTCTCCATAAAGGTAATGTCTCCAGAGCTTTAATACAAAAATGACGGCTGTTAACTCCAGGTTGTGCGTAGGGTAGTTTTCCTCGTGCTTCCTCAACTGTCACGAGGCATAAGCAATCACTCTGTCCTTTTGCATCAGAACACAACACAAACCAACACAAGATGTATCGGTGTATGTCGTATATTTGACCCCCTGCTCTGGTAATACTAGCACGGGTGCAGATGTCAACTTGTCCTTCAGTTCCTGAAAGGCTGCTTCTGCCTTCTGATTCCAAGCAAACTTAAGATCCTTCCGAGTGAGTTGAGACAACAACCTAGTTATCTTGGAAAAGTCCCTAATGAATCGACGATAGTAACCTGGCAGGCCAAGAAAACTCCTCACTTCAGTAACCGAACCAGGCTGCTCCCAGTACTGAACTACGGTCACCTTAGCAAGGTCCATAACTATTCCTTCTTTGGACACCACATGTCCTTGGAACTTGACTTCTTCTTTCTAGAAGTCACACTTCTTGTACTAGGTAAACAACTGGTTCTTCTTGAGTGTATCAAAGACTGATCGCAGGTGCTCTTCGTGATCTTTCCAACTCTTGGAGTATATCAGGATGTCATCTATGAATATGATGACGAATCGGTACAGATATAGCCGAAACACTCGGTTCATCAGGTCCATGAATACGACGGGTGCATTTGTGAGTCCAAATGACATCATAAGGAACTCATAGTGCCCAAAGTTGGTTTTGAACGTTGTTTTATGCATGTCCACATCCCTGACGCATAACTGGTGATACCCTAACTGTAAGTCGATCTTAGTGAAGTATTGTGCCCCTTTCAACTGATTGAACAGATCATCGATCCTAGTAAAGGATACTTGTTCTTTACTGTCACTTGATTCAACCTGTGATAGTCAATACACAACCGCAGTGATCCGTCCTTCTTCTTTACAAAAAACACGGGTGCTCTCCAAGGAGATACACTCAGTCATATGAAGCCTGCATCAACAGATCATCGATTTGTCTCCTCAATTCCTCTATCTCACATGGAGGCATGCGATATGTCGGTAGAGATATAGGTGTTGCACCAGGCACTAGATCAATGGTAAAATCGATCTCGCGCTGAGGTGGTAATCAAGGTATCTTCCTGAACACATCCGTAATATCTTGAACTACTGGCGTGTTCCCAAGTGTCGGACCACCAACATTCTCTATTAAGGTAGCATAACAACTAATGCGGTAGTATCAACTGACCTGAACTGGAAATGTAAAGGTCGTGCCCTCAGGTCGAGGGGTTGTCACCACCCTAGTATCACAATCGATCTTTGCCTATATCTTAATGAGACAATCCATACAGAGGATCACATCGTAATGATATAGCGGGGCAATAATCAGGTCGATGAGTACTGTTCTGCTCCCTAAATCTATTGAACAACTCTTACACATCTTAGTAGTATTTGAGAAAGTCCCTGTGGCGGTAAGGAGTCTCAACCCAACCAAACGACTAGTTTCTAACCCCAGTCGCTTGACTGCTACGTATGATATTATAGAGATAGTGGACCTGGTGTCCACCAATAAGAAGGCTGGTGTACCTTACATGTGTTGTGACTTCAAAAGCCATCAGTGCTGTAATTGCTGTCTCGATGCCTCAGCTGCAAGTGAGTGTACACGAGCTTGTTGAGGTCAATTCGGCTGCAGTGCCATAGGTTACTGAGGTGGCCTAAATCGAGGTACGGGTGGCCGGTAAGAAGGTTGTGCAGGTGATATTGAACGTAGAGGTGGAGCCGAGATAGCTGGGGGCATCTGACTGTTAATCTTCTGAGGGGGTATGAAGCCATTATCCCTCATTCTAGTAAAGCAGTAAGTGTCGGAATGGCCCGACCTCTTGCAATAGGTATACCATATATCAGGTCACCTCGGCTGTGTCGATGGAGCCGTAGCCGAGGAGGAGAATTTGCACACAGCCTCTTACCGAGGAACGGTCTACTCGGCAAATCTGGTCGAGGCCTAGGACCATGGGTACATGTGTAAAGGATAACCTGTCCCTGTCCTGCTCAGCTCACAGAGATATGCTCACTAGCTCAGCATAGTTGGGTATGCTAGTGCAACACATCTTTGTGCGGATATCCAGCCACAGACCATCGGAGAATCACCGCATCTTCATCTTGTTCTCATACTCAGCCACAGTCATTCCTCCCTGATGGAGGTGAAGGAATTCACCTTCCTTCTCATTATGGTAGGTGAGAGAGAAATACTTCCCATGGAAGCATGTCTCAAAAGCCTCCCATATCCATATGTAACTAGGAGCAATGGTCCGAAAGATGCTGTTCCACAAGCGACTGGCTTCCTTCTCAAACATGTAGGTGACCAACTCAACCTGCTCTGCCTCAGTACAGTGTAGCGGCTTCAACATCTTAGAGATGTGGTCAAGCCAATATTCGACCTCCTCGGGTCTGTGAGTACCTGTAAAACTGGGAGGTCGGAAGTACTGGAATCGCTCGAATAAGCCGCTGACATTCATGTGTCCAGTAGGGTGCACAGGTGGTGAAGGCGAAACCACATTCATGTTTTGGGCAAGGGCTCTAGCGATGGTGGTCCAAAATTGCTATTGCTGCTGCATAAGGAGCATCATCTACTCCAACCTAGCAGGAGGAGAAGCCTGATGTATGTGGGGCGTCGATGAGGACGCACGATTCTACTCGAGAACCGGTGGTGCAGAAGGTGTTGGCCCATTAGTGAGGCTAGTGGCCGGCTGTGAATCCGGCATCGTATCACTGTCAGGGCCTAAGCTGGGGTCCGTGTGGCTATTGCTTAGGGGAGGTGCCTCGTCACTCAATTTGCCAAGTGCAAGACGTGCAATGCTCCGAGTGTTCTTAGGTGACATTCCCTATATACAACATAAGGTGCAACACGTATAAGATTTAGCATATCAAGCACTTAATTGTCAAGCATACTACACATTCCATAAACAAAGAGGCTTCATACATTTCATTTAACCAAAATTGTCACAATACATGAGATGTAGTCTTACATGGATTATGACAGAAGATGCATGTGAGCTAATTTAAACAAAGCTTTAAACACTAAAACAAACCAACTACTATACCATACTACTAGGCCTATCAAGGCTAGAACAGAGAAGCAAGAAAACATAGAAAACCCAAAGACGACTACAACATATGACTGGTCGTCTGAATCTGGTGATGGTGGAGGAGCGCCCTTGTCCTGCATACAGCACAGGAGAGTCTTCAAGGTGCGAGACACCTTAAATTTTTTCGTCACGTAGGCCTGACTCTCTTCAAGCTTGGCCCGGGTCTCTCTAACCTCCTGTCACAGGGTGACTTAGCCCTCCTCAATCTAAGCCAAACGGGCTTCTAAAGCAGCCCAATCATGATGGCGCTCATATGTAGCAGGTGGAGAGTCCTCATCAGAGTTTTGGGCCTCCTCTTCTTCCTCTTTGTGCTCTTCCTCTTCATTGCTTCCTTCCTCACCTTCCTCATCCTCACTTCCCTCTTCCTCTTCACTTTCTTCCTTTATCTCATCACCATATTCATCACGACGGGCTTAGCGTGGTCATGGCCCAATACCCATGTTGTTAAGCGTAGAGTCATTGATAAAGTGAATCAACACAGCTCATCCATAAGCCTGTAGCCGAACTCATGAGCGAGCTTGCATATGAGTCTGCCAAATGGGAGTGAAAGATCAGTCCTAGGAGAGCGAGCGGTCTGAACTATCTGTAGTAGGACAAATGTAGGCAGGCACAGCTTGTCTCTCTGGCCAGCTCTATATAGGAAGTCCACCATCAAATGCGTGCATTCGGTGCGATTGCTCCACCTGGGACACACATTGTATGTGAATATGTAGTGGAGTAGGTGGAAGTCAGGAGTCATCTTTGTTGCTGGGAGGCAGTTGCCTCGACTCCAATGGATCAGTCGGACATAAAGAAATTGTGTACGATGATCACTTTCACACGCACTCCTAAGGTTCTTCTCACTAGCATAAACCTCACCGCGCTCCAACCCCATGATCCGAGCTATTACACCAACATTAATTGTGGCTTCTTACCTTCCCATGGGAATAATGAACTGTAAAGGCTCCAGCGATAGGTCCTGTATATGGGCGTAGAAGGCTTGGACAGTGTTCTCACATGCACGTGACTTGCCCTCAAATATGGGACCTCATCTGGCGTCCACCAGGAGGTCCATCACCGGATAAAGCCCAAATAGTTTCTCATCCACATGAGCTTCGCAAAGAACTCTACGACCCTAGAATCTACCATGTGTGATGCCCGACTATACAGCTCTTTGAGCGGAACTTAGGGATCGAGATCCCGCTTTGTCCTCTGCTCTCGTGCTGTGCTTGTACTTACTTTGGCTCCCAATTTCTTTCTCGGACGGGTTGGGAGGCTAGGCCCAACTTCATCTGTAGAAGCCCTCTTTTTTTCAATTAGGGAAAGAAGTGTAGAGAGGGAGAAGATCGTAGCCACAAGCTAAAAAAGAGCCATGAAGCCAAGGGAGCTTGAGAGATGGAACAGGTTGGTGGATTTGGAGGTGTATGAGACATAAAGGTGGTTTGGTGTGCTTAAAAGAGAGGAATTAAGGGAGATAGGTGGTTGTACAAGATGGGTTTGAGATAATGGTGGAGGTGGGTGCAAGAAAAGGAAGAAAATGAGATTGGAGGGGGGATTTGAGAGAGAAAAATGAGATTTTTATAAGTTTGGAGAGCTCGGAGGGGTGGGAATGGAAGAAATGAAGCAAATGGGAAAGATATAAGGGGTCCCACATGATTTCATGGGCCCCACATGCGTGTACACTATTCAGCCCGCCCAGCCCGTTGCGGCCTGACTGGTCCGCTGACGGTGGACCGCGATGCTTCGCGATAGGGGCGATGCCAGTGCGGTCCACTGGACCTCTGGGCAATGGATCGCCCTAGGGGCAATGGCATCCCCCTCCCGGGGTGCCGAAAATGTGTGGGACTCACATCGAGTCCCACTGTTTTATGTGGTTTAGGCCCCCGAGCCTGTTTGGAGTGGTTTTGGGTCCCATCTCGCATATATTCACTCTTTTCGGGTTATTTGAGTACGGAATATGTCGAATCATCATCTACACTCGTCGATTGATGGTCTATAAAGGTGTTGGGATCATCTCACATGATCACAGATGCTTACGGGTCATATTTCACGATCAGTGGGGCAATCCTACAATTATTTCTATTTTTCACCGCTCCCTCCTAAATCAAAGTACGTTAGTGTGCATCATGTTACCATAATCCAGCTCCAGTTTAATTCAAATCATGCTCTGATATCAACTTGTAACGCCCCGAATTTTGATGGTCGAGCAAAGGCTCAACTCCCGAGATCCGTCGCATCACTTATGCAACATAGAAAATGATGATTACATGTTGTCCCTATTAGTGCATTAAACATGAATGGGATTATACTAAATCAGTATATCATACTCTAGAGATGATTAAATTTAGCAAGCGAAAGACTGTGATAAATATATAAGGTGTATAAGTGGATATGAACCCTAGAGTATGGTCATGTCACCAGGATGAATAATTACATGTATAGTTCCAAATTTTACAAAATGATAAAGTGTAATGTTCAACTAGTCCGTAACCATGCAATCCTTACGATGCAACTCCAGGTCTACATAGACCCGCTAGAGAGTTGCATGTAGGAGAACTCCTCGTCGTTGTCGCAGAAGACCGGCTCCAACTCGTAAGCCTCGCCATCATCTGAAACTAAAGCAGAGTCTGGTTGGTGTTTTAAAACACCATCCCAGAGTGGGAGTGAGTGATCAACTCAGTGGAGCTATAAGGCAAAGGTTAACATGTTATCAATTGAGTCAAGAAGTAATGATAAAGCAATACAACAATCATGTCTTAACTACTTTGGTTAATGCATGAATGATATGTGGTAATGATGCATGCCCTTGCTTGCACTCTCTCTGCGACATCATCTCAAGGTCATGCATGCTAACTCCCACTGTGCTCAACTCCCATGCCAAAGGCACATGCAATGCAGTGCATGGTTGTGTTAGCCAAGTTCTTAATTAGACCTATTCATACAGCAGATTCGGGAAGCCAAGGTACCTCCCCTTATATCATTTTCCCAAACAATGATCTATATAGGGTCGTCAATCCTAGTTAATCACATACGATAGGCAAGTTATAGGGCAACATCACCCCTGATTTAAAAGCAATGGATAGGCAAGTTCAGGTCACTATGAAGAGGCTCGTCACCTCAGCATAGGCCTTAGTTTATGCTCAAGGTCACTATAGAGAGGCTTGTCACCTTAGCATAGGCTGACAGCTCGAATACGGTGTCCCATACACCACCATATTTGGCTCACGAGTATGTATTGCTCACCAGTCACTACGGGGAGGCTCGTCACCCTAGCATATGCCAACAACGCGACCACGGTGTCTCATACACCACCATGCCCGGCTCATAAGTCTTAGCGGATCATGGTACCAAGGTTAAATGGGCTTTGCATTGGTAAGTGGTACCTTAGATTCAAGCAATAACGTCCATACATGGTAAACACACATTAGGCCAATCAGGTTACTTGACAGGCTTGATTGGTACAAACGCATGCTAACTTAATCGACATGGAGTGCATACGCACTCCTTGTGGCCTAACCACTGTTGATAATCTCTGCACGACTCGGATTCATCGAACGTGTCCGTGGTGACGAAACTAAATCGGCTGCTCGATCGAAAACTATTACCGATTGCTTGGACTATGCGATAGTCCCAATCATACTCAGTTGCAATAGGCATTCATATGTGATAGTCAAACAACATTTAACAACCAAATCACATATAAATCTCATTTGAGTATTTTAACAAACACATAGTACACATGTTATCACACATAGGCATTTCATACATGAATCACGTAGTCGAATGTAAATTACATGGAGGAATCTATTCATGTAGCTAAGGTAACTGAGAATCTCATCTCAATACTTTTAATAAATTCATTTCATCAAACAATCACCCATTCAGACATTTTATCAAACACTTAGACTACACGTTTCAACCACACATGTAATGAATTAATTATAGCATATATTATGGTAAATACTGTCATAAAGGAGTTGTCACTCATACAACGATGATGTATTCTCAATTAATAATCATGGCAAGCACAAATCAAAATTCCATATTCATTCAAACATTTCAACAAACACATGGAATGCATAGTTAATGAGCATAGTTCATACACATGTAATATATGGAAAGCATCATATCTAAGGGCATATGGTGGCAATCAAGTCAGTCATAAACCATTATTGACATTGAAAGCCTCGAAAACCATAACCTAAACGTTTATAGTCCACACTTTTTATCGGTACGCCGATTACGAACTCGGTTCGTTCACTACGCCTTTATTTACGGCACAACCGTTACTTATAACATGAGATAGGTTAGCTATTTCACTGATCTACCTTTTTGGATACCTAAAACAGATTAGGGTTAGGATTCCTTACCTAAAACTGGAGACAAAATTGCCGGTATTGTGACACAGAAGAGGGGATTCAGCACGTGGAGTGGCGGGAATGAATCCAGTAACACCACAACTCTCTCTCAGTTCTCCTCACCTTCTCATTCTCTTTTCTCTCTTCTCTCTCCTAGGGTTTAGGAAATTCGTATGGAATGAGAGAGGGGTGGGTTTAGGGTCTTATATAGGCCTAAAAGTGAAGTCAATGGCCCCAGGGCCATGGTATACTTAGGATATAGCCAAAAGACGTTTGTTTCAGGCCAATAGAGTTCATCTGGAGGTACAATACCTGCATACGGTCCGAAAAAAGTTTTCTGACAATGAATCTATGTCAGGTTAAGATTTGGTTTGATCGGATTTGTGGATCGACCGCGGAGGACCACTTTCAGTTTAACGACTATCGTCACTTGATCAAGGTCACAAGTACATTAACTTGTGTAGGGAAATTTCCCTAATCCAAGTGTGTAGTTGGGTTAGAATCTGACGGTCTGAAACCTTAAATTTGGCCGGCAAGCGAACGACCCAAATCACTTATGTTTGAGTTCATTTTCTAAGTATATTTGCGTTTCTCACACACTTCGCTCCAGGCCCAAGTTGTGCATTTATGGATACTATTTGGACTTGATTCCTGTGATGGTTGTCAAGCCCAGTAAGGCAGTCATAACCGTATAGTTTTGCGGTCATCGAACTTTCGATGCGCAGTCCAAGTCTGATACTGAGTTTCAATGTGCTCCCATGAGAAACTGGGTTTTGAGATTGATCCTAGGTTTTTTAGGTAATGTAGAGTTAGTAATTTTTTTGGTTTTGGATCTTGCAGTTTGTATAGAAAGCGGTTCAAGCTAATTTACTAATTAATTCAGTTTAGTACTTAATTAATTTTCGTTTAATTTCTACATAATTTGGTCCTTAGTGATTTCTGCTTGAGGTGGTACTCGGGTCTATGTACAGATTTTTCTGAGACGTTACAGAGAATTAGAGAGAAGAAGGGGAGTCAGGGTGGTGCGATTGCACCTTGTTACTACCATCGAGTTGCTGACCCAGTCGAGTCGCTAACTGAGTGGAACTCGATCCGGATCTGGATGGAACCTCAGGGTAGAGAGAAAGAGAAATCAGAGAGAGAGAGAGGGGGGGGGGGGAGGAGAGAGGAAGCAGGAGAAAAGAGGAAGAAAATGGAAGAAGAAAGAAGGGAGGGGTGCACGGCTGCAACAACTCGAATCGAGCTAACCCGACTCATTGGCAAGCCCAACTCGCTAGACCGAGTTCGGTCAGAGTTAGGCGTGGGTCTGGTCCATGCCAGACCTTGTGAAAGGCCATGGAGGAAGAAGGAGAAGAGAAAGAAAGAGAGAATAGGTGGAGGCCTGGCTGAGCCGAGTCAACTCGGTTTCAAATTAAGTCAGCGAGGTGAGTAAGCTTTCTCTCCCAAAACAAATGGTTTGATTTAGTATTATCATTGGTGTTCCTATAATCATTTTAATTATTAAAGGTAATTAGCCATTAGTAGGTTATTTATGATAATATTAGTTATTATAATCAAAACCACAACTGCTAGATATTAGATATTAGTGTTTATTTATTATTCCTAAATACTATCATTGATAATAGACCACACTACTTAGTACCATCAAAATGGTCATTATTATCATAATAACTAATATTATTTATGTTGTTAATGTTAATGGCAAATTTGTGATTAACGTTGTGATCAATCGTTCATCAATTAATGTTAAAACCCTAAAACCTAAACCTAGAATTGAACTCTAAGACGAAGCTTAAAACTAGATTAGTGGATAACGCTCTAAATCTAAGTAACCTAAACCACGGGTTATGATCTAACCGTAGATGGTGCATAGAACTCGACTCTGACCATTCGAGTTTATTCACTCTTTCACCGGGTTGAGTTCTATTGTTAATGGGTTTACTCTCTATGATATTATGATAGGTTCCTTTTACGGTTGTTATTACTATTATGAGTCACTATTAGTATTATTGTGAGTTGTTATTAGATATTATAATTTAATATTAGCCATTGTAATATTCCTAAAATTAATGACTAATTCGTTTTATAAATATTTATTCATCTATGATTCCCATTAACAATATCATTAATGGCCACACAAATTAGAGTCCAAATTCCATAATCAAAACCTATAATTTAAGTATAGGACTAAATTCTAGGATAAAACCCTAAGTTCCATATTAAAACCCTAAAAACAAGTAATCCAAACCTTAGGTTATAATTAATCCTGATCATAAGTACTTTGTTGGAACTTGATCTCATGCACAACTTCACAATCTATGGTAGGATTCAATTCTAAGGGTGCATGCACTTCCTAGCAACATCAGATGGCGATTCAAAATATAAGGTGATGATTCTTACCCTTAAGCTTTCCATTTTCCCATTAGCTTAAGCGATAGTTTTCATTTTAATATCGATTGATAATTGATATCTTCATGTTATAATCAAATGCATTAATTGTTGGAATTGAATTGCTATATTACATGCTTATTATTGATCATGGATATTTATTTCATGTTTATGGATTATTTGTGGATTGCTTATGGAACTCAAATTGGTACATCCATGGGAAACCCCTACCTATAAATGTACACCCACACTTGGGATGTAACTTGACTGATAGTATTATAATGGGCCTTCGATCTAGTGGATACTTGAATCATGGGTTAAACTGGATATTGATGTGGGCCTACCATCCATGGGTTACCGGGTCTATGTGGTTTTTAAGGATGGTCTTTTATCGCATATTTTTTATATTTACTCTATACGGTTTAGTTTTGATATTCGCCCTATGTGGCTTTGTTTCTATATTTGCCCTTTATGGGTTCAACATTTTATTTTGTGCAACCATATGATGGTAAGCCCCATATACTGAATTATGATTGACCACTAATCAATGGGTTTCCATTAAACATCCTAAGGTGGTAGTCTCATGAGCCAGGGATGGTGGTATGAGACCTATGCCTGACCTGTCAGCCTACGCTGGTGACAAGCCCCCATAGTGATCTTGATCTTATTTAAATTGGTTGATTGTAACTGGACTAATAATAGTTTGGCTAATCATGCATACATGGCAAAGACTAGCGTCTATCACTATCTTACATGATGTACGTATTTTGTCTGACTGGATGAGCAGTTTCAGGTCCATGATTGCATGGGTGACGAGCCTAATGTCCGCACAGATGAGCATCCCTAGGGTGATGATTGCATTCACGCAACCATGCATCTAATAAGACTGCATCATGTACTATTTTGTATGCCTTGTTTTTACCACTCTGCTTACATAATGCGGTGGTGTGTAATCTTAAGGGGAATTCACATTGAGTTGGCCACTCATCCATCAAATATATAACCGTACAGGTAGCACAGGTGGCTTAAGTGATTTTCAGGTTCAAACTAATGAGGATCCAGGTAAAAGTGCCAGGGTTGCATGACTGAATCTAGCTCGAGAAGCTGCGTACTCTTGCGGCTTAAATTTATTTACATTCTATTATTCCACATGTATTAAATCATGTAAATCTTATATTTGTTAATTTTAGAGATATTGGTTTGTATAAGTCATTATGGGCAACCTCTTGTATATTTTATATGTAAATGCAAACTTTCCTTTATGTTGATTTGTCTATCATACGCTCATCTGCTAACTCTGATAGTTAAAAAAATATATATACTCGAATTTAACCATCCTTTAAGGTTAACACTCAGGTTTTTTGGAAACGGGTCATATACTCGGGTCATGAAAAGCCGGGGCGTTACAAGAAGTGATGGAAAGGTAGTACCTAAAGAAGGAGAATTGAAGCTTTTCCAAAGTTCTCAACATGTAGATGGGTTAGCATGAAGACTAAACTTATGGAAAAATAAGCTATTCTAATCCTAAATTCTATGAAAGCAATAAACCTAACTACACCTCCATCAAACTAGGAGGTCAATCTTGATACACGGGATCGATCAGAGGTATAGACATATCCTTTGAATTAAACTTCTCAACAAATGGCTTTAGACAATGTCCATTCACTTTGAAAACATTTTCATTTGCTAGATTCTTTATCTCGATGGCCCCATGAGGATAAACATTTATAATAGTGAAAGGGCCAGTCTAACGAGATCGAAGCTTACCCGGAAAAACATATAACCGAGAATTGTACAGAAGGACTTTTTGACCAGGAGTGAATGATTTTCGAAGCATGTTCCGGTCATGAAACACCTTCATCCTGTCCTTGTAAATTCTCGAGTTCTCGTATGCGTCGTTCTGAATTTCTTCGAGCTCATTCAATTAAAGTTTGCACAGCGATCCAACATGCTAAGTTAAAATTTAGATTTTTAATAGCCTAGTAGGCTCTATGTTCCAACTCCACAGGCAAGTGGCAAGCTTTCCTATAGATGAGTCTAAAGGGAGATATTCCAATGAGTGTCTTAAAAGTTGTGCAGTAAGCCCATAAAGCATCGGTCAAGCGAGTTGACCAATCCTTATAGTCAGGGTTAACCATTTTTTTCAGAATTTATTTAATTTCCATGTTGGAAATCTTGGCTTGTCCGCTTGTTTGCGGGTGGTATGGAGTGCTTACTTTGTGAGATATGTCATATTTCTTCATTAAGTTCTCGAATGGCCTATTATAAAAGTGTGAATCTCCATCACTGATGATGACGCGAGGCGTTCCGAACCGGGAAATGATATTTTCTTTTAAGAATCTAATGACCATTCGATGATCATTGTTCCGGCATGGGATCGCTTCAACCAACTTAGTGACATAGTTTACTGCCAACAATATATAAATATTTCTAAAAGATTGGGGGAATGGTTCCATGAAATCGATGCCCCAACAATCAATGCTTCAATGATGAGAATTGGGTTTAATGGCATCATATTTCGACGGGACAATCCTCCCAATTTCTGACAACACTCACAAGCTTTGCAAAACTCATGAGTATCTTTGAACATAGTGGGCCAGTAAAAGCCATACTACAAAATTTTGGCCGTGGTTTCTTTTAGCAGAAAAGTGACACCCATAGGCCTGAGAATGACAAAATGAGATAACACTCTGATGTTCATTGTCTGGCATACATCTCCTTAGAATTTGGTCTGGGCAATATTTAAATAGATAAGGATCATTACTCACAACCCCAAGTGTAGGGTCACGATGTAGTAATAATCACGGTGAGATCGAGGTCGAATCCACGGGGATTAATCTTGTGTGTATTTTGAGGGTAATTAGAATCAGGAGTAGGTGAAGATCTAACCTAAATCAGGAAAAAAAGAGAGAGTAATTGTGATGTTTAAGTAAAACTTAGGAATTTAAAGGTGGTAACTAGGGTTTCCAGGGATCCACTTGCAGCTATTAGGATGTTTCCTTATTTGATTCAAGGAACTCAATTGGAATCAGAGTCTTATCCTATCCAATTGGAAGATATACAATAAGATTAGATCTGAACTTCCATTAATCTAATTCTCAATGGATAAAAGTTGTGAGGATTGGAAGTGATTCCATCATCTAACCATGCCCAAGAGACAATGACAAACAACAGGATATACCGATCCAACAACCAACATAGGTGTTTCAACAAGAAACAAAAGTATTTAATTTGGGAGAATTCTTTTACTCAATAATTAACAAAGGAAGAATGAAGAGAACAATCATTGTATTGTATTTATTCTGAATTCGTTTACATCCTTTTCTCTCCTTTGATTCAAAAATAAAGTATTTACATAATACAACCTGGATAATAAATATTTTAATATTAATTTCTGCAGCATTTCAGATCGTATCATGATCCTCGGTATAGAGATATCATTATGATGGAATAATATTCATCCTGATTGATTCCATGCTTCTGAGACACTTTGATCCTTCAACCCAAATTAAGGTTCTTTTAATCCCTTTAAGATGAATAATCATCACTTGATCTGACTGTCCGTATAGTGAACCCATTGTACGGACATGGCTGCTGTGCACATTCATTGTACGCCTCCGTTCTGCTGTGCTCCCCACTCTGTTGTGCTCCCCACTTGGTTGTGCGGACTACTTGGTTGTGTAGACTACTTGTTGTGCGCCGGGCAACGGGTACTTCCAGTACCTGAGTTCTTCTAAAGTCTGGATCATTCTTTGCTGCTCTGGTGCTATTCGAATGAATTTAACTATAGGGGATAGAGGGGTATTTATAGCCTTTTGCATGTGCGAGCCCTTCACTGAACCTGTTGTGCGCTAACACCCTTTGTGCGCCCCACAACCATTGCATGCATATATTCATTGTGTGCTTTTCTCCATCATATAGATATAAACTCCTGTTGTGTACCACACAATGATACTTCTGAAGGACATCTGTTGTGCACTGCACAACCAAGTGTTGTAGAACTTTGTCTCTTCAGAAATTTCTTCTTTTCTTCTAATTGATTTTTATGCTTTAACAGATGCCCCCTTGATTCTTCTGATTTTCCTCCTTTAAGATGAAATGAAGGATCAATCTAGAAACTTTCATTCATTTCCCCCTTTACGCGTGAACACTGCCCGTTGTGCCGTCGGGTGAGCACAATAGACCCGAGTCCAGATCATTATATAAGCTGGACTTATGTTTATTTCACTCATCTGGAATCTTCGTCTGAACTCTTCTGCGTGCCAACCCTTTTCCACACAATGTCTTCTCACGTAAAACGACCTTAACACACAATGAGCGCACAACTCATCTCAACACACAACGCTTTCCAGCGCACATCGCATCTCAGGGCGCAATGCAAATTTGCGCACAACAGACTTTGCGCACAATAGATACTTCCTGCCCAGAAAATCTTCTAAGTACCCGAACCCTAGTAACTTTTCTTCTGAAGTCTTGAATCCCTTCTCATATTTGTTCTAATAGCCTTTATCCTTCAAGCATGAAACATTCGAAAAGTTCGTCTTCAAGAAAGAGACAATATGTATCTTCTTCAAGATCTAAACATGTAACGCCCTGAAAATCGGGGGTCGAGTAGTAACTCAACTCTCGAGTTCCAGAACATCACTTATGCAACAAAATGAATGATGATTGAATGTTGACTGTATTAGAGTAGTGAACATGAGTGAGATTAAGCTAAAACAACATATCATACTCCAGAGACAGTTAAAGTTGCAAGCGGAAGACTGTAATAGATAGACAAAATATATAAACTATGATGAGTCTCCAGAGTGTGATAACATTTCCAGGTTAAATAATTACAAGGACAATTCTAAAATATACCTAATGTGATGACGTGTAAAGTCTCCTATCCCAAATACCATAGCCCGTCAAGATAATACCGTCTTCATAGACTGTCGAGAGATACTGATAGGAGAACTCCTTCTCATCACCCTAGAGTAGTCCGACTGCTTCACAAGCATCGCCATCACCCGAAACTCAACAAATCATTTTGGTGTGTACAACACCGTCCCGTAACGTGGGAGTGAGTAGCTAACTCAATGGAACAATAAAGCATAAGTTAACATGTTATCGATGCGGTAAGCAAAATCAAGCACTCCTAGTTACTCGATTAATGCAAGTATGAATGCAGGTATGATGGATGCCCTCACCGACATACTCCCTCATGCGACACCATCTCACGTTCGCGCATGCTTACATCCCACAGTGCTCCACATCTTCCAGACACATGTGATGCATGATGAGCATGATTACTTTTTAATTAGTCCATTTCAAACAGCAGGATTGGGAAACTTACTCCCCCTGTATCATTCCCAAACATGATCCATTCTAGGGTCGTCAAATATCGACGATGGTGTATTTTCTAGGTCACTGCAGAGAGCCGTGCCCAGAACATTACGCACAAAGGTTGCACCACTCCCCATCACCCCTTAAACGATTCATCACTATACTAGTAACAGCCTAGTTCATACTCTATATATCGCGGCGAACCCTAAGGCGCACCGCAATGACTTTCGAGAATATGCTCGCGGTCACTACAAAGGGTCTGCTGTGGGTCAATACGCCACAAAGGTTGCACCACTCCCCCATCACCTTATCAATGTAGGCCGACAAGATGAATATAGTGTCCCATACCACCATAATCGGCTCACGAGTTAAGGTGCTCACCGGATCACTACGGGAGGCACGTAGCCCAGCCAGAGGGCCGACAACGACCACGGTGTCCCATACCACCATGCCCGGCTCATGAGTCTTAGCGGATCGAGGTACCATGGTTAACGGAATTATCACTGGTAAGTTTGGTACCCTAGGTTCAAGCAGTAGCGACCAAACATGGTGAACATACATTAGACAAATCGGGTTACATGACGAACTCGACTAGCTCGAGCGCACAACAAGTTGAACGACATGAAGTGCATAAGCACTTCGCGTGGCCAACCACTATCGCCAACCGAAGTACGACTCGAGTTCGTCGAACACATCTCACGTGGCGACATGAAACTCAACCACGATCTCCAATCTAGTACCGATTGTCTGGACTATAATCATAGCCCCAAGCACAATCAATTGTCATCCATAGTATGTGGAGTAAAGCATGATAAATAAAGTAATTCAAGCATGATAAATAAAGTAATTTAAACATGCTAGTAGGCATGTTATAAGCATATTATAAAGCATGTTGTAAAACACTACACTCATAGGAATACAAACACATGTATTGTAAGTAAATGGTTTAGGTGATCAACCTCATGGAGGTAATCATGCACGTCGCTAGGATAGTCGAGAATCCAATCTCAACACCCTTAAACATTACAATTTACTAACTACTACTCATTCAGACATTTCAACAAACACTTTAAAATACAGGAATCAACATACATGACATATGTTGATCACAGAGGTATAAGGCCAAATCCTTTCACTAGGGAGTTACCCCAATCATAACACGCATACACCCATGACGATAGTCATGGCAAGCGAAACCAAGTTCCATATTCATTCAACATTTCCACAAACACTTGGGCCACACATTTTAGCATATATATTGTGTATCGGTAGTGTACGTGATTTAGGTAAATCCTTTCGTCAAAAGGGGTATTGCCAATACAACAATCAATTATCCATGACAATTAGTCATGGCGCAGCACGAATGAGAATTCTATACTCATTCAATCATTTTCACAACACTTAGAATACATTATTACAACATACATGGTGTATGTTAGCAAAACATGTATTAGGGCTATCCTTTAGCCAAGTGAGTATTTTATTCATGTATAATATATTACTACAACAAATAATCATGATAAATACATCTCCAAAATTTATACGATTATACGATTTTCTAGAATCGATTTTCAACATACATAGTGTATACAAGCAAACATGTATTACGGCGATTCCCTTCGCTAAGTAAATATTTTATACGCACATAATATATTTATACGACAATTAATCATGACAAACACATCGCTAAAATATACATGTATACTGTATTCAGCTGACAATACCGTATTTCTACATACATAAGTGTTTGTTAGTAAACATGTATTTAGGCGAATCCTTTCATCAAGCTAGTATTTTATTCATATATTGTATAATCATATATTAAATAAGTATGTCAAACATTATTCCAAAAGAAATACGTATACGGTATTTCTAACATACACAATTTCAACATACGTCGCATTTACAAGTGAACATGTATTTTGGCGATTCCTTTATCCAAACTAGTATTTTATTCATATATTATATAATCATACATTAAATAAACATGTCAAACATTTATCCAAAAAAATACGTATACGGTATTTCTAATGTATACCTAGAATATGTGAAATTCCATATTTCACAACGTTAATCGAAACAGAAACCAGCAATATGCAATTGCATGCAGATCATGAATCTACCATTATCCGACATTGAAAGTGTTGAAAACCGCAACTTATACACTTAAAGTCCTCACCTTTGCCTTTGGAAACAAACGAATCACAGGTAGTAGAACTTCCGTATACTGAGATTTCTAGCCTAAAGAGCGGAATAAAGTTGAATAACCCACATCGATCCCACCTCAAATCAGACCTAGGGTTAGGGTTTCTTACCTTCAAATGGGATGGAAAACGCCGGGAAAATGCCTAGAATAGGGCTATTGTGTAGGCCGTGTAACAAAGCAGGAGGAGGGAAATCGGCAACAATCTCCAAGTCTTTCTCTCTTTTTCTCTCTCTCCCTCTAGGGTTTTCTCTAAAATTCGTATGGCTGTGAGAGGGGCTGTTCTAAGCTCCTTTTATAGCCACAAACATTACGAAATTAGACTCAGGTTCAAGGGGTACTAATATAGGATTTTTGTCACTTTTCCATTCTCGTAGCCCTCCTTGAGCCAAACGTCGACTTAAGCTCACCACCTATGGATCTATGTGGGATTACATTTTCGACTCGATCGGATTCCCAGACGCACGTGTGGTGGACCACTTTCGGATTCATTTGAACGGTCGGTGGGCCACGATCCGAAATTCCAAGTACATGTAAATGTTCTAAATTTTTCTTAATCCGAGGGTGTAATTTGGTCCGATTCGACCGGTCAAAGTTGCTTAATTTTCAACGAATGATGCAGATCACTATTCCGGATATTTATTTTGGATGGGAATAGTGTTTTTCACACACCCTCGCTCCGGATCGAAGCGAATGGCCATGGAACATCGAATGGAGCTGATTTTTGAGATGATTGTTAAGCCTGGGGCGGTCCTAGTTCCTTATTCTCCATCGGACTCCATGTGCGATCTAGACCTTTTTGCATTCCAGAGCAAGACGGAAATGAGTTTGGTTCTAAACTTTAGGGTAACCTAGCAATGATTCTACAAGTTTTGGGTCTTGCGAGAACGTATTTAAAGTGATCCTAACGGATTTCATGGCTAATCGAGTTTAGTACTTAGTTAACTTTGTTAAATTTCTAAAGAATTTAATCCTAAGTGATTTTCGTCTCGAGGTCTTAGTCCATTGTAGTTTGTATATAAAGTGATCCAAGTTATACTACTTAGCTAGTTTAAGATAGTGTGTCTAGGCGAAGGTGCTTTGAAAAATTGAAAGCACAAGGTAGTGAAGGGTGGATTTGTGAAGAAAATGGCTTAAGGAGCGATTTGAGGCTTTAATTGAGCGTTTAAGAAGTTAAACCTGTGTTAGGATTGATCCATTGCCTAAGGACGTCTAATCCCAGGTTGGCAAAAATCCGGGGCGTTACAAAACAGGTTTTCCAACATACTTAGAATTATGTAGAGATAAATGAAGAAACTTAAGAACTTCTTAACTCCTTTAAAAACAAAACAACTGTCATTCCCATCAATCTGTGGCGTCACTAGTCAATTTTACACAGTGAACCATTTGATCGATGAAATAGCCTTATTTCCATGGAAAACTAGATCATGAAGGAACCAAGAATTTTAACAGGATATCTGGAAGAGAATGGACTTCGCTAAAGAGCTGGTAGGATTCATAAAATGATATTTTTGCATCCATACCACAATCCTCGGCAACCTTTCCCTGCTCGTTATTTTGAAAATGCTCAGCAAGTCTTCTTTTCTGAAAGATTACCTTGGAATACAGAAAAATTCTCAGCGATAGGTCTTCTGTCTCTTTACAATTTCTACAGTGCTTGGGCTTGAGCCGTCGCTCGAAAACACACCGTCATTCTGGAGCAGATTAATCTCTCTAATGCAATCATAGCTACATCAGAACATTTTCATGCAGATGCAACTATCTTCAGAGGCTTCCTTGATCATTGGTCTCCAATTACCAACTCATTCCATCTTCCCTCGGGCGAAATGAGTATTACCCTATGGGACCTTCTTTGTATAACAGGTCTTCCCATCATGGGCAATATTTTTTATGCATATATACATTTGAATGGAGAATGCACTCTAGCTTCCCCAGGGGACAACAAATCTAAGATTTCAAAAACCATGCTTGAACTTTTCAGCGCACTGGCTAATTTTCCTTGCCCTAATCGCATTCCTTCTCTTAAATAGCTAGCTCAATTTCTCGAAAAATGTGGTATACCTTCTCCTTTCTGCTTTCTATTTCCAGAGTCTTGATCTTGTATATATTTGTTTGTCTTGCTTTAAAAACTGTATCTTTACCTTAACAGCTTTGTAGGCCACATCATCAAGAACTCAAAACCATTCGTGAGAATATTAAGAGTCCCACTGAATACAGTTCTTCCTGTGAATTAGTCACTTTTCTAGCCTACTGGTTGAGCTTGGTAATATTTCTTGATTCGAAACAAACGGACATCATCAGACCATCTCCCTTTGTAGTCGCTGGTGCGATGGCAGAGGCTCAGAGGCATTCATTAGCTCCTTCAGTTTTATGTTCCCTATATCACGCTTTTGGGATGTCGTTTCTAGTTCTATAGATCCTACCTCCGAATCTTCTCTATTTGTGCTCCACGGCATTTCTTCACAGACTCGCTAAGGGTGTACTTCCCTTGGACATTTACTAACTCTGGAAAAGCGTATTCGAACCCTGATCGTCTTCCTCTTCAACATTATCAACTAAGAAAGATGATTGAGAAGTCAAATGACTGGGTCACTAGAAAGATAGAAAGCAATGATTGTATCAACTTTCAACAATTTCCATTCACTCGCTCTCCTGAAGATGTAGCAGTTGTCGATGATGATTCCATCTCATTTGGCGAGCATTCGTTTCTTGTCTCCATCGAGTCCAGTACTCTTCCTTTGAAAGAAGGTAGTTTATTCTGGTGTGAACCATATTATCCAAGTAGATTTGCTCGCCAGTTTGGATTCGATCAAACTGTACCGGAGACTTGTAATATTGTCACCAGAGCAATGAGAAGTTATGACGTCGGGCCGTATAATTGGGCTTTGATATGGAAGCAGCTCTTGAATGTTCATACCGGATCGCATTTCATAATTCCTGGCTATAATTATCCAGTTAGTGCTTCTTACTGTTAGATGCATTGGTGGGTTCATCAGTATTACTTAGTCGACCATTGTTACCTAGTAAATCGTGCCATATGGATTCTTCTACTGCAACTAAGAAGTTATCAGAAAGACCAAGGCATTGGCTACTTTGAAGAAACAGATCGTGCCCCCTCTCCAGGCCAACTCTACATGAAGATTTCTTCAGAAGATAATATTTCTGGAGTGAAGCCTGTCGATACTCTTGAAGGTTGGATAACCTTTGGCACTCCTTTGAAGAAACACCTGAGTCTTTGGATTTTCGAGAAGAAAATGATTATTCTTCGAAATTCTATCCTCCTCCTCCCTTGCAGATTTTATAAGATAATCCTCCTTTGTCATCAGAAAGGCGAGAGATAAAAAGACATCGCCGTCCTCTTTAGAAAGATAAATATATCATAATTGAAGACTCATCCTCTTCAGAATGCCAAACATATCATAATTAAAGACTCATAATTGATCTTGAAGCATTTTGGCTTTAGAATAGAGGGTAGCAAACATTTTAGTCAAACATAATATTGTTGTAATCTAAACTTATTTCAGAAGGAATGAATTTTGTTTGTTTATTTATTTTAAGTATGAGATTTTCATAATTTATGAGGTTTTCATGATTTATTTTACCATATCAGGTAATTGCATATTTGAGTATATCTTAAGTAAAATAGACGAACATATGCATCTTATGCATGTTGATGCTACACATAGTTTAAGCTCTTGAATAGTGGAGCTAGTATACTCTTAACTTAACATACTTTGACTGAACTTAACTTGACTGGACTTGACTTGACTTGACTTGACTGGACTTGACTTGACTTGACTTGACTGGACTTGACTTAACTTGACTGGACACTTTCACATAGTTTAAGCTCTCGAGTAGTGGAGTGATCACAGTTTTTGAAACTCATAAGTAGTTGGAGTCGGGTCTTACGCAAATGGTCTCTGTAACTCTTATGAGTTCACTAGACTTATCGCGATCGGGAAGTTCACAAACCGCGATCCATTAGAGGGGCCCAGTGAAGCTACCGGGGCAATGAACTTGGTATGTTTTACGCACAGGGTTGGCCGCAGTAACTCTCTAGAGTTTACGGGGCGCACAAGGCTGCCTTAGAGTACCAAATCCAAGGTCACCAGTCGATCGATGAGAGGGTATTTTATCTTAGAGACCTTGTCCTCATGAGTTACTACTGAAATTAAGCCAGGAATCTGGGGGGTCTTATGCATGGTTGGCCTATCTATGGACAATGGCTAAAGAGCGCACACTGCAACCCACTTTTTCTTCATCTGCAAGGTCGGACCCATTCACGAGAGGGCATTTTCTCTCACCATCCCTCGTGACACTATCAAAAGTTGTGCAAACAGCATTTAGTCGTTGGCTCCATCCTCTGCCCGCATGGGTCTAAGCATGTAATGGCTTATATGGGCTTTTTAGGGCCATTAGCTTCTCACTGTTGCCCGCATAATATTAAATACTTTGTCAAGAATAGTAGGTGTTATGCATAGTTGGCCTATAGGCTTAGCTACGCTGCCATAAATGATGAATTGCCAATGCTATCATGAGATTTACGTGTGGTTAGCCATATAGGCTTATTCCATTTCCACAAATAGTGAATCGATAATTGATATATCACCACTGCTGATAATGTATTGATAATATTCATGATTAAAATAGTGGATCGGCTTGGCGATAATAACAATTTCAATAAGATGAGTTTTGTGTCAGTGATCAATGATGACAGCAATAATTACTAATTTGATGATGATCATCAGCGCTTGGCAATAATTGACGATAATATCATTTTTGGTGTACTTGATCTTGACATGCTTGAAAATTTTTTTCACTTGAGAATTCGTCTTTCATTCATTCATACGGGGAAGAATACATGTCTTTGCCTTTTAAGGCTATTTCATCATTCTAGTTGTCTTACCCCCTTTTGATTAGGAAGTATTGTACCGATAATCTTCGTAATCAAAATCATAGTGATCTTCAGAGACAATATATCTTAATGGAACGAATTTTGACAAATATACTAATGCCTTATCACTGCGTACGAATCATCTGAGATTAAAATTGCCCCCAATTTTGTGAATATACTTGTCTTATAGCTTTGCATCCTGGTTACGAAGATATAAAAAATCACTTCAATCAAACTTGTGTGCTTTTATCTCCTTTCTTATGTCGTACACCTTCCTTATGACTATTTCGCCACTATCAATCATTTCTTGTAATATATTCTTTAGGTTGAAGCAATTCTTAGTTCCACGCCCGAGGAAACGATGGTAATAACAGTAGTCATTTTCACTTGTTTTCTTCATCTCCTTTGGACGTTTTGGCCATGGCAATTTGATCTTCTATGTTGCCAACAATTTGTTCAGCATAGGGAGTATATCATCTGCTTCGAACAAATACCTTCCACAGTTCTTGGACTATCTGAAGTCTTTCTTTATTTTTGAAGTCTTTCTTTATTTTCTTAACCGCAGGCTTGTTCATGTCTCTTTTATCAGATTTTCTTTGCTCTTCTTGTCGATTCCTCAATTTTCTCTCTTCTTCAATCGTATTGGCCGAATTTCCCTTAGAATTTTGGGATAGTTGGCTTATATAAAAATCAAACACTTTTACACTGATCCTTTCTAGACTGCAAGTCGTCTCAATCAGATCTTGAAATGTCTGTATATTCGGACCGACCAGACTTAATGCAATATTTGGCCTTATGCATTCTATACATAATTTAATTTGTTCGTTTTCTTCTTTTACCACCTATAAACACGATGCCTGCAGTATTCTCCATCTATTAATAAATTCTTCTACCGACTCATCCTCTTTATGGCGAATGGAAACTAAATCACTTAAATTGACTTCTTTAGAGGATGATTCCACAAGCCGTGAATGATAACGAGAATTTTTAATGAAATTTGTCGTAGCCGGCCCTTCTCTTGTTACAACAATCTTCCCTTTATCTTTCCCAATTTTCAACAGATCTCTTGCATATGTCGTGTTCACAGTCACTTTCTTGTCTTGCTTCTCATTCTTTTTAATCACTATCTCACCTTGTTTTATCATCATCTGTAACATGCCCTCTAGTGTGAATCAATTTTTCATTGGATGTCCTACATAACGATGATAACGACAATACTTCTTTTTTAAATCATTTCAACTTCTTCTAGACGCCTGGGCTGAGGTAATTGAATGGTCCCGACAGCCAATAATTGTTCCATCATTGGTATAACATCTTCTTTTTTGAAATCGTATTCTTTATGATAGTCGTATGATCGAGTTCACTTATCATTTATTCTATCTTTATAATGATTCAAATCTTCCCTCTTCCTTATTTCTCACTTATTGTAAAAAGTATTTCTTTTCTTTTCTTAATCAACGGTATTCACCATTGATCTATTTAATTCTCTTCTTTCCATTCTGATTTGAAATGCTGACATTTTCCTAGTCATCAGTTCCAATGCATGTGCTTTTGTTGTAAGATCTCGAAAAGTATTTATATTAGCACCTGTAAGCCCAAAGGCAATTCCTGCCTCCATAGAATTCAAATACATGTTTACTTATTCTATCTCTTCTAGTAATTGCCTGCATGAAGCCCCCAAAGTCTTCCACTTGTCGATATATTTTTCCACAGGTTCATTTTCTCTTTGTCTGACAGAGGCCAATTCTGCAATGTTGACATCGTAATCTGATGAGAAGAAATTGGATATAAATGCATCTTGCATTTGTTCCTAAGTTCTTATCGTCTCCGGTGTTAGATTAGAATACCATCGAAACACTTTACCCGTAAAAAAAGAACCAAACAATCGCAAACAGTATTGTGAAACAATAGAGAAGTTCCCTAAAGTGGTGATGAAGTGTACGAGATGTTCTTCTGGAGACCCATCTCCATTATGTTGAGAAGTGGAGCCACATGCGCAGATTTCGTGTCGCAAGTCCTTTCACAACTGGGATGCGGAAAGGAGTTTCGCAGATTTCGTGTCGCAAGTCCTTTGGCAACTGGGATGCGAAAAGGAGTTTTGTGGATTTCGTGTCACAAGCCCTTTCACAACTGGGATGCGAAAGGAAAGTTGCCAAAACTATAAATTTGGGTCCCTAGGGCTATTCTAGGGTTAAGGTGAATATTAAGAAATAATTCTAAGGTGTGGGCAAGAGATTTTTTCTGTACTTCCAAGGGAGAGGTTAGTATATTACCTTGTAATCTTCGTTCTTCATAGTGAAAGTTTACATCCGTGGTTTTTTACCCTATATTGGATTTTTCCACGTATATCTTGTCATGTGGTTTATTTTGGATTGCTTTGATCTGTTTCTAGTTTATATTTCTTCCTATTTATTGTGTGTGGGTGAGGCCTGAGATTGGATCTAGGCTCACTGCATTATTGGCGTGCTGCGTAACAACTGATATCAAAGCTGTTGGTTTAGTTCTATTGGGAGCGATGACAGAAGATGGAAAAACTAGAATTGAGAAGTTTGATGCTTCAAACTTTGCCTTCTGAAAGATGTAGTGTAACGCCCTGAAAATCGGGGGTCGAGCATAAACTCAACTCTCGAGTTCCAGAACATCACTTATGCAACAAAATGAATGATGATTGAATGTTGACTGTATTAGAGTAGTGAACATGAGTGAGATTAAGCCAAAACAACATATCATACTCCAGAGACAGTTAAAGTTGCAAGCGGAAGGCGTATTAGATAGACAAAATATATAAACTATGATGAGTCTCCGAGTGTGATAACATTTCCGAGTTAAATAATTACAAGGACGGAGTTCTAAAATATACCTAATGTGATGACGTGTAAAGTCTCCTATCCCAGATACCATAGCCCCGTCAGTACAATACCAGGTCTTAACAGACCTGACAGAGAGATATAGATAGGAGAACTCCTCCTCATCACCATAGAAGTAGTCCGGCTCTGCTTCACAAGCATCGCCATCACCTGAAACTCAACAAATCTGTTTGGTGTGTACAACACCGTCCCGTAACGTAGGAGTGAGTAGCTAACTCGAAACAATAAGGCATAAGTTATCATGTTATCAATACAGTCAAGCAGTAATGATAAAGCAGTAAATCAAACACTCCTAGTTACTCTGATTAATGCAAGTATGAATGCAGGTATGATGGATGCCCTCTCCGACATACTCCCTCAAGCGACACCATCTCACGTTCGCGCATGCTTACATCCCACAGTGCTCCACATCTTCCAGGCACATGCGATGCATGATGAGCATGATTACCGAGTTTTAATTAGTTCATTTCAAACAAGCCGAGGATTGGGAAACTAAGGTACCTCCCTTGTATCATATCCAAACATGATCCAATCTAGGGTCGTCGATCCTAGTTAATATCGAGACGATGGTGTATTTTCTAGGTCACTTGCGGAGGCCGCCAGTCACATTACGCACAAAGGTTGCACCACTCCCCCATCACCCCTTAAACGATTCATCACGATACAACTATACAGAAACAGGCCTAGTTCATACTCTATATATCGCGGCGAACCCTAAGGCACGCTGCAACTTCAGAATATGCTCGCGGTCACTACAAAGGGCTGCCAGGGCTGTTACGCACAAAGGTTGCACCACTCCCCCATCACCTTATCAGTGTAGGCCGACAGCGCGAATATAGTGTCCCATACCACCATAATCGGCTCACGAGTTGAGTTGCTCACTGGTCACTACGGGGAGGCACGTAGCCCCAGCGTAGGCCGACAGCTCGACCACGGTGTCCCATACCACCATGCCCGGCTCATGAGTCTTAGCGGATCGAGGTACCATGGTTAACGGGATTTTCACTGGTAAGTTTGGTACCCTAGGTTCAAGCATTAGCGACCAAACATGGTGAACATACATAAGGCATACGGTTTACTTGACATGTTCGGCTAGCTCGAGGGCACAACAAGTTGGGCGATATGAGGCGCGAAGCACCTCGTGTGGCCAACCACTATCGCCAACCGAAGTACGACACGGGTTCACCAACACATCGTGCGTGGCGGAACGAATCCCAACCACATCTTCAAGTCTGATACCGGATACCTGGACTACGAACATAGTCCCAAGCTCAGTCAAGTCCTAACCATAGCATGTGAAATACGGCATGATAACATGGTAATTCAAGAACACTAGCAAGCATATTATAAAGTATAACATGAAGCATGTTAATAAACAAGTCACAAAGCATGTTCAAAAGCATGTTATAAAGCATTATGTAAATAGGGATACAAATACTTAAATTTCGTAGGCGAGTGGTTAGAGTGAACAACCACATGGAGAGTGTCATATGTGACTCTAAGGTAGCCGAGAATCCCATCTCAGCACCTACCTAAGATTCTAACACTTAAGCACTTACACTCACAAGTGAATTCACCAACACTTGGAATGCAATATTTCAACATACATGACGTATGCTAGGGAGTGTGTACTAGGGTTGTCCCTTTACCAAACTAGTATTTTATACATATACATCATATTCATACAGCAATTAAACATGGCAATCACATCAGCAAATTTTATACGTATAGGGTACTTCCACGTATACCCAATTTCAACATACATAGTGTTTACAAAGGAACATAGATTTCGGCGATTCCTTTCGCCAAGCTAGTATTTTAATCATGTATTGTATAATCATACATTAAATACATATGTCAAATATTATTCCAAAAAAAATACGTATACGGTATTTCTACAATACGTAATTTCAACATACGGCGCATTTACAAGTAAACATATAATTTGGCGATTCCTTTCGCCAAAATAGTATTTTATTCATATGTTATACAATTATACATTAAATAAACATGTCAAGCATTTATCCAAAAAATATACATATACGGTATTTCTACGTATACCTAGAATATGTGAAATTCCATATTTCACACCGTTAATCAAAACAGGAAACGGAAAGCACTTTGTACATGTGCAATTGCAAGCAGATCATGAATCTACCATTATCTGACATTGAAAGCGTTGAAAACCGTAACTTATACACTTAAAGTCCTCACCTTTGCCTTTGGAAACGCAACGAATCAGCAAGGGTGGAAGAACTTCCGTATACGGGAGTTTTCTAGCCTAAAGAGCGGAATCGGTTAGTTGTTACACAACCCACATCGATCCCACCTCAAATCAGACCTAGGGTTAGGGTTTCTTACCTTCAAATGGGACGGAAACCGCCGGGAAAACACCTGGAATGAAGCGGTGTAGGCTGTGGGGTGATTTGCAACAGTAGGAGGAAGATCCTCCCACTTCTCCCTCACTTTCTCTCTCTTTTCTCTCTCCCAAAACTCAAATTCGTATGGCTGTGAGAGAGGGTGCTCTAAGGCCCTTATATAGCCTAAAACATTCCGAAATTAGACTCAGGTTCAAGGGGTACTGCTAATATAGGATTTTCGTCACTTTTCCAGCTCAAAAGGGAGGTTCTGGTGGCCCTCCTTGAACCAAACGTCAGACTTAAGCTCTCCATCTATGGATCTACGTGGGATTACGTTTTTTAACTCGATCGGATTCCCAGATCGCACGTGGCGGACCACTTTCAGTTCGACGGTCAGTGGCCCACGATCCGAAATTCTAAGTATATGTAAATGTTCCTGAAATTTTTCTTAATCCGAGGGTGTAATTTGGTCTGATTCTGACGGTCAGGTTGCTTAATACTGACGCGTCAACAAATGATGCCAGATCACTATTCCAGATATTTATTTTGGCATGTGAATAGTGTTTTTCACACTACCTCGCTCCGGATCGAAGCGAATGGCCATGGAACATCGGATGGAGCTAATTTTTGAGATGATTGTTAAGCCCAGTGGGGCGGTCCTAGTTCCTTAGCTTCGGGTTAATCGGACTCCCGATGTGCGATCTAGACCTAATACGAAGTTTCGTTTCATTCCCGAGAGCAGACGGGAAAAGAGTTTGGTTCTAAACTTTAGGATAACCTAGCGTCAATGATTCTGCAATTTTTGGGTCTTGCAGATCGTATTTAAAGCGATCCTAACGGATTTCATGGCTAATTGAGTTTAATACTTAGTTAACTTTGTTAAGTTTCTAAAGGATTTAATCCTACGTGATTTCTGGTCGAGGTGGTACTCAGGCCTTTGGAGTTTGTATATAAAGTGATCCAAGTTATACTACTTAGCTAGTTTAAGATAGTGTCTAGGGTGAAAGTTCTTAGAAAAATTGGAAGATCAAGGTGATGAAGGGTGAGATTTGTGAAGGAAATGAGTTCAAAGGCTTTTAGACTTTGGGATACGATTCGACAAGTTAATGAGGTATTAGGATCGACCCATGGCCTAAGGACATCTAATCCCAGGTTGGCAAAAATCCGGGGCGTTACAATCTACCCCCCTTAAAACAAAATTTCGCCCCCGAAATTGGCTAAGGGTAATAAGGAAAGAGTGAATTATTTCTCTTGCCTAAGTTTTTATTGGTTCCAAGTTTCTACGCGTAGTAGGGTATGTACCAGCTGGTTCATTTTAGTCTACCCCCCTTAAAACTTAATTCTTTATCCATTTCTCATACCCTGATGGTTTGCTACCCTTTATTTCTTTACCTATTTGGAGTCTCGACGACAATTCCCACAATTTAGAGTAAGATAGTTGTTTTCATTGTTTGACCAACACGAAGAGACGGTAATAGTGGGCTCGATCCCGATACATCGATCATCCACCGGGCCAGGGTAGGAAGCTCATCGTATCCCTTCCGAATCCTGGTGGATCCTGGTCTTCTGCTCGGCCAAGCAGTGAGTCCATTGGTAGTCGCCCAGGATTGAGAATTAGGTCAAGCCGCGAATGCTTCGCAGTTGTATATTTCAGTAACTCCGTAGTCCGATCACTCTAGAAACGTAGGGAATGTCCATCATTGAAAGGTTCAAATTGTTTATTCTAAGGTTGCCCTTTAGGTCTTAGTCTAAGAGAGTCCTTGATATTATCTGTCCCAGGGGAGGGTGAATCAAAACTTACTAGATCATCCTAAAACATTTTTATAGTAGAACTTGTTAGGGCTTCTATAATGTGCGTATATTAACAAGTCACTGTTTCGATCCTGGGCCGTGGAGTAGGGTCCACCATGCTTTCGCTGCGCCACCCGATCAAGAGATGCAATAGGTAACCTAACTAGATTGGGCTCATAACGTTCTACCCCCCTTAAAATTTTATTTTCACCCTCAAGGCTCAAGATTTATGTCCTGCTCCGTATATCGGAACAAGGTGTAGTTTAGGATCTATCCTTGACATGAAATGGGAAATACATTGGTCTGCCTTTCATCGACGATGTGTACGATGACATTGATACCTATGGGGATCGAGAGGAGCTAAAAATGATGGGTAATGTGGTTGATGTCAGGGGCAGGTGTGAGTGTGAGGCAAGATGCCTAATTCTACCAAGGGGTTTTTGTCGCAGTCCAGACTTCTCCTATTTAATCATGTCTAGCTTAATAGGCAGGCTATCTTTTTACGTTCATAAGCACAATACGTATGCCGACATGGCATGCGATTTGGGACCTAATTCCTAACTGTCTGTTACCCATTTGGGCAATTCCTTAGGCCTAAAAGACATAGTCTCTACCAGCTATATACTCCTAACACTTCAAGGACAAAATTATAAACTTTTAGTTGTAAATGGTTGGGCCAACACGGAAAGAAAATTGTATAGTGGGTCTGAGCCGGATACATAGATCTTCTGCCTAGCTAAGACAGAAAATTGTCATATCATTTCTTAATCCTAGCTGATCCCGACCTTCTGCTTGATCAGAGCATAGGGTTCATTGGTCATAACCAGGATTGAGAATTCGATCCAAACCGCGAATACCTCGCTAATGTGTAGTTTCTCTACCCCGTGTTCCCGATTGTACTAAGTCCTTGAGAAGGCAATTCTGAGGGTGTATTGATTTGATCTAACATTAAATCCAATGGATATATAAGTTTTCTATGAGCGTGAATAGTTTCTATGTCATACAACCTTCCTATGAGTTATTAAAGGAGCCTATGAGTATCAAGAGGATTTCAACAAAGGAACGGGGTCTTGCTCCTACCTAATCAAACCGACTCACTAAGTATATCACTCAATTATCTTAGTATTTTTTGTCGTTTACATTTCTTAGCCTAATCAGCAGCCTAGGCTCAACTGATGAGTAGCGGTAATCCACCAGTTGTAATTTAAAGTCTATGCTTATACACCAGATGATTTTATATCATTTCTAATAAAGAAAAATTGTTTGTTTATTTGGAATTGAGTTGCCCGAACATGAATGCAGCTACGCTTGGGCACTTCACCTATGCTCAAACTAACTAAGGGGGTTCTAGAGTTTACGTTCTCAATTGGTTGGATTTCCTATACTGTCAGGTCTGTCGAAGCACTGCTCTAGGTCCAAACTCTATGGGCCTATCTATCAAACAACCATTTACTCCAAAAGCTTAAGCTATCAGAGTGCGGTGGGTTAATGTATATCAAGGGGCTTTATCACTTTAACACAATTTGGCCAGTGGCCCTAAGTTGTATTAAATGGGACCGCATTACTAATACTACCTTGGGATTGGGTGTGACATGGTTGGTAGGAGGGTGGGAGGGGATTAATTTTATAGGCCTTGGAAAATGAGCCTGGTGTTGGAAAAATGTGGGATGGGATTTCCATATCCCAGGGTAATGAACTTCTAAGTCATGGGAAAGAAAAATCTCAGAATTTACTTTTAATTGCGTACATTCTAAACAGGATGTCGGAATACATGGGATACACCCAATCTAGGGGCCATACCCTACATACACATTTATTATTACTTTTATAATTCTATCCACCATAAACTTACCTAATGTAATTTGGCCGAACGGACCCTAAACATTCTCAAATACCTAAAACATTCTACCAGCTACTACACCTATCATCAGGAAAACATAACCACCCTAAGATAGTATCCCACGCAAACTACAAGACAACATATGGATGAGCTCGGATAGAGCCATGGAAAATGAGGATAAGGGAAATGGGGGGCTGGAGTTTTTGGTTCTCCATGGACTTGAGCCTCAATAGGGATTGTAAAGGCCAAAAAGGTAGGGAATGAAGAAGGAAAAAAAAAAGAGAAATGAGATAGGTTTGAAGGTTGCACGAATTTGAGCTCCAAATGGGGAATGTGAGAGCTCCAACGTTAGAGAAAAGGGAAAAGGAGGAGGCTAGGGCTGTTGTGGGCAGTTGGAGTGGGTGATTTATGGAAGAAAATGGGGGATTGCAAGGTTTGGAGGGATGGGTTTTCAGCAAAAATCGGAATGGGAGTGGAGGTGCTTGAAAAGAGGGGAAATGGGAGAGATGGGTGCTTCAGCCCTTTAAAACCTAACCTAATGCCAAAATGGCACGTGCCATGGGGTAGGGGGGACTGAACCGACCAACCCCACGTTTGGAAACACGCCGGAAAAGTCACCGGAGCGCGGTCCGCCGCCGGTGCCGCGGTGGCGCCGCGGTCGGGCTTGGCCGGAACCGCGCTGCCGCGGTGGGGCCCTGTTCTTCATGGTCCCAAGGTGCCAAATGCACCCTGGTTCGACCCTGGGTCCCATCGAATTTAAGTGGGGAGGCCCCCGACTCCGATTCGCTCTATTTCGGGTAGTTTCGGGTAAACTGGACATATCTTGCAATCCGGAATGAGTTATCTGACGTAAAATATATGAATTTGGGGTAGGACGAGCTAATGAAGCCAACCAACCCAGCTATGCAGGGTTGCGCAGCCCGAAATTGTGAGAAAACCCCCCGATTGACGGTTATTTCCCCGCTTCAATTTCGTTTTGCCAAAATAGTAATTTTTAGTTTAATTACTCTTCATCCATTGGGCTTTAGGAGTTGCGCTCATCGTGTAAAGAGCTTAGAATAATTAGGAGAATGGTTTGGTAAAGTCAAATAGGACACTTACTATTTTTGGTGAAAGCTCTTCAAGCAAAGATAGTAGATCACAACCTAGGGGTTTTAGTTGTAGTTTGTTTCTAATTTCCTTCCCATTACTTGGTATCCCTATTTAAAGGGTTATGAACTCATTTTTCTTTTGACATTCATTAACCAATTTCGAATGTAGTAGAATTTATTTCTATTTTCTGCTTTCTTCCTCATGGATTCGAGAAGTCTCCGTGAGGAGTCCAGAGAAGTTCCGAGGATTCGGAGTAGTTATCCTCATCACGCCTATCCTATATTCTACCGATTGTCAACGGTTAGGGTGAGGTGGATTGTAATCTAGAATTATCTATAGACGACCTAGGAACATTTTAAGGTCGACCCGTGCGACCAAGGGTTAATACGGACTCGATTTCGGCGTTTGTTTTCAGCGAACTTCGCCAATTGGTGAAGTCGGGATACCCATGACTGTTTCTACATTCCGTCGCTCCCTCCTAAGTCAGAGTGCGTCAGTGTGCATCGTGTGACCATAACCCAGGTCCGGTTTAATCAAAATCATGCTCTGATACCATCTTGTAACGCCCTGAAAATCGGGGGTCGAGCATAAACTCAACTCTCGAGTTCCAGAACATCACTTATGCAACAAAATGAATGATGATTGAATGTTGACTGTATTAGAGTAGTGAACATGAGTGAGATTAAGCCAAAACAACATATCATACTCCAGAGACAGTTAAAGTTGCAAGCGGAAGACTGTATTAGATAGACAAAATATATAAACTATGATGAGTCTCCAGAGTGTGATAACATTTCCTGTTAAATAATTACAAGGACAGTTCTAAAATATACCTAATGTGATGACGTGTAAAGTCTCCTATCCCAAATACCATAGCCCCGTCAGTACAATACCAGGTCTTCACAGACCTGACAGAGAGATATAGATAGGAGAACTCCTCCTCATCACCATAGAAGTAGTCCTCAAGCTTCACAAGCATCGCCATCACACTGAAACTCAACAAATCTGTTTGGTGTGTACAACACCGTCATAGTAACGTAGGAGTGAGTAGCTAACTCAAGGTGGAACAATAAGGCATAAGTTATCATGTTATCAATACGGTCAAGCAAGAATGATAAAGCGATAAATCAAACACTCCTAGTTACTACGATTAATGCAAGTATGAATGCGGGTATGATGGATGCCCTCTCCGACATACTCCCTCAAGCGACACCATCTCACGTTCGCGCATGCTTACATCCCACAAGGTGCTCACATCTTCCAGTGCACATGCGATGCATGATGAGCATGATTACCGAGTTTTTAATTAGTTCATTTCAAACAAAGCGGGATTGGGAAACTAAGGTACCTCCCTTGTATCATATCCAAACATGATCCAATCTAGGGTCGTCGAGTCCTAGTTAATATCGAGACGATGGTGTGTTTTCTAGGTCACCGCAGAGGTCGCCAGTGGCATTACGCACAAAGGTTGCACCACTCCCCCATCACCCCTTAAACGATTCATCACGATACAACTATACGTAAACAGTGCCTAGTTCATACTCTATATATCGCGGCGAACCCTAAGGCACGCCGCAACTTCGAATATGCTCGCTGGTCACTACAAAGGGCTGCCTGTGGTCATGTACACACAGATTGCACCACTCCCCATCACCTTATCAGTGTAGGCCGACAGCGCGAATATAGTGTCCCATACCACCATAATCGGCTCACGAGTTGAGTTGCTCACTGGTCACTACGGGGAGGCACGTAGCCCCAGCGTAGGCCGACAGCTCGACCACGGTGTCCCATACCACCATGCCCGGCTCATGAGTCTTAGCGGATCGAGGTACCATGGTTAACGGGATTTTCACTGGTAAGTTTGGTACCCTAGGTTCAAGCATTAGCGACCAAACATGGTGAACATACATAAGGCATACGGTTTACTTGACATGTTCGGCTAGCTCGAGCGCACAACAAGTTGGGCGATATGAGGCGCAGAAGCACCTCGTGTGGCCAACCACTATCGCCAACCGAAGTACGACACGGGTTCACCAACACATCGTGCGTGGCGGAACGAATCCCAACCACATCTTCAAGTCTGATACCGGATACCTGGACTACGAACATAGTCCCAAGCTCAGTCAAGTCCTAACCATAGCATGTGAAATACGGCATGATAACATGGTAATTCAAGAACACTAGCAAGCATATTATAAAGCATAACATGAAGCATGTTAATAAACAAGTCACAAAGCATGTTCAAAAGCATGTTATAAAGCATTATGTAAATAGGGATACAAATACTTAAATTTCGTAGGCGAGTGGTTAGAGTGAACAACCACATGGAGAGTGTCATATGTGACTCTAAGGTAGCCGAGAATCCCATCTCAAAGACCTACCTAAGATTCTAACACTTAAGCACTTACACTCACAAGTGAATTCACCAACACTTGGAATGCAATATTTCAACATACATGACGTATGCTAGGGAGTGTGTACTAGGGTTGTCCCTTTACCAAACTAGTATTTTATACATATACATCATATTCATACACAATTAAACATGGCAATCACATCAGCAAATTTTATACGTATAGGGTACTTCCACGTATACCCAATTTCAACATACATAGTGTTTACAAAGGAACATAGATTTCGGCGATTCCTTTCGCCAAGCTAGTATTTTAATCATGTATTGTATAATCATACATTAAATACATATGTCAAATATTATTCCAAAAGAAATACGTATACGGTATTTCTACAATACGTAATTTCAACATACGGCGCATTTACAAGTAAACATATAATTTGGCGATTCCTTTCGCCAAAATAGTATTTTATTCATATGTTATACAATTATACATTAAATAAACATGTCAAGCATTTATCCAAAAAATATACGTATACGGTATTTCTACGTATACCTAGAATATGTGAAATTCCATATTTCACACCGTTAATCAAAACAGGAAACGGAAAGCACTTTGTACATGTGCAATTGCAAGCAGATCATGAATCTACCATTATCTGACATTGAAAGCATTGAAAACCGTAACTTATACACTTAAATTCCTCACCTTTGCCTTTGGAAACGCAACGAATCAGCAAGGGTGGAAGAACTTCCGTATACGGGAGTTTTCTAGCCTAAAGAGCGGAATCGGTTAGTTGTTACACAACCCACATCGATCACACCTCAAATCAGACCTAGGGTTAGGGTTTCTTACCTTCAAATGGGACAGAATCACGGGAAAACACACTGAATGAAGCGGTGTAGGCTTTGTGGGGTGATTTGCAACATAGGGAGGAAGATCCTCCCACTTCTCCCTCACTTTCTCTCTCTTTTCTCTCTCCCAAAACTCAAATTCGTATGGTCTGTGAGAGAGGGTGCTCTAAGGCCCTTATATAGCCTAAAACATTACGAAATTAGACTCGGGTTCAAGGGTACTTTGCTAATATAGGATTTTCGTCACTTTTCCACTCAAAAGGGAGGTTCGGTGGCCCTCCTTGAACCAAACGTCGACTTAAGCTCTCCATCTATGGATCTACCTGGGATTACGTTTTTTAACTCGATCGGATTCCCAGATCGCACGTGGCGGACCACTTTCAGTTCGACGGTCAGTGGCCCACGATCCGAAATTCTAAGTATATGTAAATGTTCCTGAAATTTTTCTTAATCCGAGGGTGTAATTTGGTCTGATTCGACGGTCAGGTTGCTTAATACTGACGCGTCAACAAATGATGCCAGATCACTATTCCAGATATTTATTTTGGCATGTGAATAGTGTTTTTCACACTACCTCGCTCCGGATCGAAGCGAATGGCCATGGAACATCGGATGGAGCTGATTTTTGAGATGATTGTTAAGCCCAGTGGGGCGGTCCTAGTTCCTTAGCTTCGGGTTAATCGGACTCCCGATGTGCGATCTAGACCTAATACGAAGTTTCGTTTCATTCCCGAGAGCAGACGGGAAAAGAGTTTGGTTCTAAACTTTAGGATAACCTAGCGTCAATGATTCTGCAATTTTTGGGTCTTGCAGATCGTATTTAAAGCGATCTTAATGGATTTCATGGCTAATTGAGTTTAGTACTTAGTTAACTTTGTTAAGTTTCTAAAGGATTTAATCCTACGTGATTTCTGGTCGAGGTGGTACTCAGGCCTTTGAAGTTTGTATATAAAGTGATCCAAGTTATACTACTTAGCTAGTTTAAGATAGTGTCTAGGGTGAAAGTTCTTAGAAAAATTGGAAGATCAAGGTGATGAAGGGTGAGATTTGTGAAGGAAATGAGTTCAAAGGCGGCTTTAGACTTTGGGATACAGTTCTGACAAGTTAATGAGGTATTAGGATCGACCCATGGCCTAAGGACATCTAATCCCAGGTTGCAAAAATCTGGGGCGTTACATGTAGATGGAAGATTATCTGTATCAGAAGGACCTCTATATTCCTTTAGGAGGAAAAGAGAAGAAACCAGAAAAGATGACAAATGATGAATGGTTTTTACTGGATAGGAAGGCTTTAGGAACGATCCGACTCTCTTTCTCTAAGAGCATCGCCTTCAATATATCCAAGGTAAAAATGATGAAAGAATTAATGGAAGCCCTAACCACCATGTATGAAAAACTTTCAGCATCTAACAAGGTTCATCTTATGAAACAACTATTCAACATGAAGATATCAGATGGTGGGAGCGTGCTGAACATCTAAACGAGTTCAATACAGTCACGAGCCAGTTAGAATCCGTTGGCATTATTTTTGAGGATGAGGTTAGAGTGTTATTGATCTTATCCAGTTTGCCAGACAGATGGGATGGTTTGGTGATTGCTGTGAGCAATTCTTCAGGGTCGACAAAGCTGAAATTTGATGATGTAGCCGGTCTAATTCTTAATGAAGAATCTAGAAGAAAGGCATCAGGAATTTCAGGGGATTCAGGGAATGCTCTAAACGTTGAAGGAAGAGGAAGATCGCTGAACAAAGGAGCAATAAACACGGGTGTTCTAAGTCAAGGAAGAAGTCTAAGGGATCAAAAGACAAAGACGGGTGTTGGCATTGCGGCAAGAAGGAGCACATGAAATGTGATTGCAGGGCACTTAAGAAACAAGAAGGAAGCTCTCAAGGTGGGAAAGATTCGGTGAATCTATCTGAGGAGAGTGACACAGAGGCGTTGATCTTGTCTCTTGATGCGAGGAATGAGTCTTGGGTTATAGACTCGGGTACTTCGTTTCATGCCACTTCATGTAAGGAAGTTCTACGTAACTATGTATCAGGTGACTTCGGGAGAGTCTACCTGGGTGATGATGAGCCGTGCAGTATTATTGGAAAGGGAGACGTTCATATAATTCAGAAAGACAGAATAACGTTTAAATTGAAGGATGTCAGACATGTACCGAGTTTGAGAAGGAATCTGATCTCAGTAGGACATGTACCGAGTTTGAGAAGGAATCTGATCTCAGTAGGCAGTTGGCCGATATCGGTTATGTGACAACATTCACCAGTGATTCCTAGAAGATCACAAAATGTGCCTAGGTGATATCTCAAGGTAAGAAAGATGGTACTTTGTATGTGACTTCAGGATCATATAGTTCACTCGTAGTCGCATCAACTGGAGTGAATTGGCAGTTATGGCATCAGAGGTTGGGACATATGAGTGAGAAAGGGATGAAAGTACTATTGTCAAAAGGGAAACTACCACGGCTGAAGTCTATTAACTTAGAATTTTGTGAAGATTGCGTGTATGGCAAGTAGAAAAGGGTAAGTTTTAAGAAGATGGGATGCGCTCCAAAGACGCATCTGTTGGAGCTTGTACACACTGATGTGTGGGGACCGGCACAGGTATCATCTCTTGGTGGCTCACGCTATTTTGTTTCCTTTATTGATGATGCTAGTAGAAAACTGTGGATTTATTTCTTAAAGCATAAATCTGATGTATTTGATGTATTTAAGAAGTGGAAAGTTATGGTAGAAAATGAGATAGGTAAAACAGTAAAATGTCTCAGATCTGATAATGGGGGAGAGTATTGTTACAAGAGGTTTGAGGAGTATTGTGCAGTAAGTGGAATCAAACATCAAAAAATGATTTCAGGTACATCGCAGCAGAATGGTGTGGCTGAGCACATTAACAGGACCATCCTTGAGCCCGCCAGGAGCATGAGGTTACATGCAGGGTTGCTCAAGACATTTTGGACAGATGCTGTGAATACCGACGCATATCTCATCAATATAAGTCCCTCAGCACCATTGGATGGTGGGCTATCAGAAGAAGTGTGGACTGGGAAAGAAGTGAACCTTGCACATCTCAGAGTGTTCGGTTGCACTTCATATGTTCACATTGATGCAGAACATAGAAACAAGCTAGATGCAAAGTCCAGGAGGTGCATGTTTAAAGGCCATGGGCAGCATGATTTTGGCCACAGGTTTTTGAATACAGAAAACAGGAAAATCATCAGAAGCAAGGACGTAGTCTTTAATGAAAAAGTGATGCATAAGGACAGTGTGCAGGAAAATAAGGCCAAAGAAAAGGAATTCGTAGAGTTGAAAGAGTTACCGGACACAGGTGTTACAATGTCACAGGATGATCATGCACAAGAGCATTATGAGGCAAAGCCACATACACCGGTTGTGAGGAGGTCTACTTGGGAGAGGAGACCCACGATCTGATATTCACCCTCCTTATATTATCTACTGCTGACAGATAATGGTGAGCCAGAGTATTTTGAAGAGGCATTACAGTCAGATACACGGGTTAAGTGGGAGCAGGCCATGGATGAGAAGATGGACTCTCTTGAGTCTAATCGTACATGGAAGCTAGTCACTCTACCTAAGGGTAAGAAAGCTCTTCATAACAAGTGGGTTTACAGATTGAAGGAGGAGCATGATGGTTCGAAACAGTACAAGGCAAGTATCGATTTCACTAAAATATTTTCACTTGTGGTGAAAATGTCTACGATTCTCATGGTCTTGAGTATAGTGGTTACAGAGGACTTACATCTAGAGCAGCTAGATGTTAAGACAGCCTTTCTTCATAGGGACCTTGAAGAAGAGATCTATATGCATCAGCCGACATGATACGTGGCACGAGGAAAGGAGAACAAGGTGTGCAAACTAAAGAAGAGTTTATATGGCCTGAAGCAGGCCCTGAGGTAGTGGTACAAGAAGTTCGATAATTTCATGTCGGGAAATGGCTTTAGGAGATGTCATGCAGACCACGGTTGTTACTTGAAGAAGTTTGATACATCATATATCATTCTTCTTCTGTACATTGATGATATGCTTGTGGCCGGTTCAAGCATGAAGGACATCTCAGATCTCAAAAGACAATTGTCTAGAGAATTTGCCATGAAGGATTTAGGAGCTGCAAAACAAATCCTAAGCATGAGGATAAAGCGTGACAGGGAAAATAAGAAACTAGTTTTGTCATAGGCAGAGTACATAGCCAAGGTACTTGACCGATTCAATATAGGAGGTGCTAAGCCGATTAGCACTCCATTAGCCAACCACTTCAAGCTATCTAAGGAGCAAGGGGCAAAGACGCAGGAGGAACAAGACTACATGGCTAAAGTCCCATACACGTCAGCTATTGGGAGTCTTATGTATGCTATGGTGAGCACGAGGTTGGACATTGTTCAAGCAGTGGGAGTTGTTAGCAGGTTCATGAACAACCCCGGGAAGGAACATTGGGAAGCTGTGAAGTGGATCCTTAGATATTTGGTAGGTACTAAGGATGTAGGGTTGTGCTATGTTGGATTGAAAATCAAGCTATAAGGCTACATGAATTCAAATTTGGCAGGAGATATTGACAGTAGGAGAAGCACTATAGGTTATGTCTTTACTCTGGGCAGTGCTACAGTTAGTTGGGTCTCTCAGTTACAGAAGATAATATCTATCAGTACGACAGAAGCAAAATATGTTGTGGCTACAGAAGCATGCAAGGAGATGGTGTGGATGCAAGGTTTCATGGAAGAGTTGGGTAAGAAGCAAGCAGATTGTAAACTATACAGTGACAGTCAGAGTGCAATACACTTGGCCAAGAATTCAGCCTTTCATTCAAAGACCAAGCATATTACCATCAGATATCACTTCATATGTTCGTTACTGGAAGATGGATCGATTGCTCTGGTGAAGATTCATACAAGTGAGAATCCTGCAGATATGTTGACCAATGCGGTCACACGAGAGAAGCTGAAGCTCTGTTCAGCTTTGATTGGTCTTCAGGCTTGAAGATGAGGAGGTGGTGCACTCCGGATGAAGAAGACAAAGGTTTATGGCGATGTGTCTCCAAGTGGGAGATTGTTGAGAAGTAGAGTCACATGCACAGATTTCATGTCACAAGTCCTTTCGTAACTGGGATGTGGAAAGGAGTTTCGCAGATTTCATGTCGCAAGTCCTTTCACAACTGGGATGCAAAAAGGAGTTTCATGACTTTCATGTCGTAAGTCCTTTCGCAACTGGGATGCGAAAGGGAAGTTGCCAAAACTATAAATTTGAGTCCCTAAGGCTATTATAGGGTTAAGGTGAGTATTGGGAAATAATTTTAAGGTGTGGGCAAGGGATTTCTTCTGTACTTCTAAGGGAGAGGTTAGTATATTGCCTTGTAATCTTCATTCTTCATAGTTGAAGTTTGCATTCGTGGTTTTTTTACCCTAGATTGGGGTTTTTCCACGTATATCTTGTCTTGTGGTTTTTTTTGGATTACTTTGATATGTTTCTAGTTTATATTTCTTCCTATTTATCGTTTGTGGGTGAGGCTTGAGATTGGATCTAGGCTCACTGCGTTGTTGGCGTGCTGCACAACACATTAAACTTCTGAAAGTCTGGTTGTTTGAAGTTTGTCGGGAATGGAACATCTTTCACTTCTCTCAGATACGGTGTTCTATTGCGCAACACATTAAACTTCTGAAAGTCTGGTTGTTTGAAGTTTGTCGGGAATGAAACATCTTTCACTTCTCTCAGATACGGTGTTCTATATCGAAATCTCCCAGAATGTTCACTTTCCTTGATGACTTCTACAACCATCTGTTGCACCTCCTGTTGTGTCATCGCTCTAGTAACTAGAGCAGACCTATGCGATTTAGCTCTATGTGGCAATGAACCCTCGGGTTATTGTTCCTGTTCATTCATAGCAGTCATTACTGGTGAAGCTGTCGCTTAGCCACATTATGAGCAAGAGTAGCCAAAGCTTCTCCAAGGCTTCGACACTCTTCCATTAAGATTCTTTGAGCTTTGGCCATTTCAGCCATATGTTTGTCAATACATGGTGGGGGGCCCTGACTGAGTCATGCCATATGTACAATAGCTTCTTTGCTCCATGATGAAGCTATCATTGGAGTGAAATGAGAATATATCGATGTAATGGGGCTTATCGAAAGAGGATTTTCATTCGATTTTCTTGCACTTTCATAGCACTCAGTTGATTGTGATACAGCATGGGGCAATACAGGGACTGAAGGGCTTGCCATCAGTGACTTACCTTTCTTTCTCCTTGTCCATTGAGTGCTTTCAGTAGGTAAACCTAGGAAATCCTGCGATGTCAATGAAGGAGTGGATTTCTCGAGGTATATTGCCGGAGGAGCGAGTTCGGGGTTCTTTTTGGCTGCGTTTCGTGTCATTGGCCCTTTGATTTTTTATGCTGATGAACTTATCTTGGCATTGGGGATGTTTCGGGCTCTTGATCTTCAGTGTGACACGATGACCCAATCACTCTAATCCTTTCGTGCCAACGATGAGGTGCTTACAACTGCGGCAGTGGCTCGAGATTCATTGCGTCTAACTAGTGTCTACTCTTTCTTGTTGTGCAGAGTTTGTTTGCCGACGTATTCTATAACAAACCCAGTCGATATAAAATAAAAGACCTTCTTGTTCGTGGTGGTTGCCATTAGTTGATTGTAGTTTTTCCTTTTTGGGATTATTGAAAAATAATATAGACTAGTATTTATATAGGAACATACTTTACTTTGGAGATGAAAGGGAGGATGTTCCCATTGAGAGTCGCCATTTTGGCATGTCACGCCCCAAACTCGGAAATAAGGCTCAAAGAATTTTCGATCGCCGAATCCGGGGCCGACGGCCTCCGTAATACCCCATTCTCGGCTCCTGGTGTCACGTCCCAAATTCGGAACCTGGGAAGTACCACTTCCTAAGTCCCGAACTCAGGTCGGAGAACTTCCTCGCCACTTACCAGACTTAGTGAATGATTAGTGAACTTACCGAACAGAAAACCTAACTCATGGCGGAGAAATTTTTTTTGAACAGTTAATTTGTTTAGGCGGTTACACATTTTGTTCATGGTATCAATGCATATCGAAGAGACCAACCTGTTTGACATGTCACACATAATATGGTGCACTAGCTCAACTGTAATGAAGGAAACAGTAGTAAACTCTACCAGCTCTTGTATGCATTCTGAAAAGGTGTAAGTCATACATATAGCAAACCACAGCTCATGAGTCTACTGCATGCAGGAAGTAAAACATGTCTTATCAGGGCACTCCCATAAAGACATCCAAAACAACCATAGGCATATTATTAACCAGTCATGTTTTCATAGGTGAGTAGGTTATCAATCAATCATGTTATACAACTACTCAGGTTATCATAAACATGACATTAATAATAGGCAACCATGAATCATTAAAATAGCCAATCATCATGAATAAGATAATCAAATTCTATTTTCTATTATATGGCATATGATGGAAGGGCAATGACAGAGTTGGCATGTGGAGTCGGGATGCTAGTACGTAGTATCGCAAGCTGTGGTGTCCATCACAAGGGATTTCTATCCAAACATGATACATCTCCTTTATCTGAGTACATCTCCACAATACATGATACATCTCCACTAAGAATCACCAACATACCACATATAGGTAATCCACCATCCTCACATAAGAGTAGGACAAAATCCCCTATCATCTACATCAGAGTAAGCGGAAATACTGGCAAGTCCATAATCGTTCGAGTACAAGGACATAATAAACCAAATGTCATATGCTGAGGATGCAATGCAATATGCAAATCTTGACGAGTCCACAAATATGTGGGACAAGGTTCTGCCTTCACTGTGTGCACAGTAGCCTGCCAGCATAGTAGCTTTCCAACCACTGGTAGCTCGCCCAGGCCACCTAAGCCCCGCCCAACATTAGCATCCGCCCATATGTGCCCGCCCACGTGTGACCTCAGAAACGAGGCGTCATAATATGTCATATGCACAGGATGTAATGCAGTATGCAATATAAAAGAAATGACAATGTTGGAGTGTGTAGTTGGGATGATAGTATGTGGTATCGTAAGCTGTGGGGTTCATCATAAGGGACTTCTATTCAAACTCATCACAAGGGACTTCTATTCAAACTAGTCCCATACCTAAATTTGGATAGCTAAACTTAATGTAGTAAACTTCTTATCTCAGGTTGGTTGTGTACCCAACCGAAACCATGGCCATAATGAAGGTTCACATAATGATTTAGTTGCGCACCATTAGCCTAAGTGGATAGCGAATGAATGAATGAATGAGTCAGATGCTGAGTACACAACTCCTACTCAGTAAGTCCACATATAACCATCACAACACTTCCGATGTGGGATAAGGTTCCGCCCCACTATATGCGCAGTAGCCTGCCAGCATAGTAGCCTGCCAACCACTGGTAGCTCGCCCAGGCCCTTAGGCCCTGCCCAGAACAGTGTTCGCCCATGTGTGCCTGCTCACGTGTGTAACAGTGACGGGGCATCACAATTTCAGTACCGTACATCTTCGGGATATCACCACGGTCTAGTACAATGTTGTCAGCCATACTAAGGCTATGCGGTGCAAGGCCTATGTGGCCGATGTCATATACAAGATGCAATGGAAGCATGTTAGTCCTCATCAAGATCCACATATCAGTACAGTTCATCTCTAGAACATCATCGGGGTCTAGTGCACTTCACATTGACTACCCCTCGCCTAAGCGTGCAGTCAAGTGAGTGTAAGAGACCTCACTACCGGCCTGGCCAGTAGTCAGCCAATATCTAACTAGTTCGTCGGTACGGACCTATTCCTCGAGTTGGTCAAACTCAACCTAGTTGTGCCTCCTTCACCTGGGCGGGTAAGGTCACACCCCCTTCCAACCAACCACGACACAGTGAGAGACGTGGCCTGTAACGCTCTGAAAATCGAAGATCGAGCATAAACTCAACTCCCGAGTTCTAACGCATCATTTATGCAACAAAATGAATGATGATTGAATGTTGTCTGTATTAGTGTAGTGAACATGAGTAAGATTAAGCCAAAACAACATATCATACTCCAGAGACAGTTAAATTGTAAATGGAAGACTGTGATAGATAGAAAAATATATTAACTATAGTAAGTCTCCAGAGTGTGATAAAGTTACCAGGTTAATGAATTACAAGTACAATTTCAAAATGTACCTAAGGTGTTGTGTCATCTAGCCATCTTTATAATCCCGTCGATCAAGACACAGCTCACATGAAGCCGCCAGAAAATAGCATACACGAGGAAGCCTCCTCGTTGTCACAAAAGTTCAGCTCTGCCTCAGAAGTAGCGTCGCCATCTGCAATCAGACAATGTCTGGTGGGTGTTCGGAACACCATCCCATATCATGGGAGTGAGTGATCAACTCAGTGGAACAATAAAGCATAGGTCAACATGTTATCAAAATAGTCAAGTAGTAATGATAAAGCAGTACAATCAAACACTCCTAACTACTCTTATTAATGCAAGTATGAATGCAGTCATGATGGATGCCCTCACCGACATACTCCCTCGTGCGACACCATCTTACATTCGCGGCATGCTTGCATTCCTCAGTGCTCCACATCTTCCAGGCACATGCAATGCTATGATGAGCATGATTACCGAGTTGTTATTAGTCCATTTCAAACAGCAGGATTGGGAAACTAAGGTACCTCCCCTGTATCGTTCCCAAACATGATCCATTCTAGGGTCGTCAGTCCTAGTTAATCTCATATGATGGTGTATTTCTAGGTCGCTGCAAGGGCTGTCAGGGCTGTTACACAGAATTGTTATACCACTCCCCCATCACCTTATTAATACAGGCTTAGTTTATACTCTGTTACTATGGGAAGGCTCGTCGCCTCACCGTAGATTTAGAGTATGCTCGAGGTCACTACATCGGGTATGGTCAGGGCTACCAGGGCTGTTACACGGAATCGTTGCACCACTCCCCCATCACCCATCAAAGCAGTGTAGGCCGACAACTCGAATATAGTGTCCCATACCACCATAATCGGCTCATGAGTCTGGTTGCTCACTGGTCACTACGGGGAGGCATATGGCCCTAGCGTAGGCCGACAGCTCGACCACGGTGTCCCATACCACCATGCCCGGCTCATGAGTCTTAGCGGATTGAGGTACCATGGTTAACAGGATTTTACTGGTAAGTTAGGTACCCTAGGTTCAAGCAGAGGCGTCCAAACATGGTGAACATACATAAGACAGATCGGGTTACTTGATGAGCTCAACTAGCACGAGCACCCGTTGAGTTGTATGACATGAAGTGCATAAGCACTTCGTGTGGCCTAACCACTGCCGACAAGCAACGCATGACTCGGGTTCGTCAAACACGTCCTACGTGGCGAATGAATCTCAGCCACGAATTCGATCCCATTACCGACTGCCTAGACTATACAATAGCCCCAATCACATTCAATTGCAGATAGGTAAAGCAGTAATGGATCAAGATTCAAATCATACAATCAAAGTCTGGTATTATCTATTTAGGGCTGCCAGGGCTGTTGCACGGAATTGTTACACCACTCCCCCATCACCCATGACGGATCATACAACGTAAACATGAATTTAAACATATGCATTACACAGATAAAATCATACAATCAGTTGAGCATGTTATGAAGTACAACATAAGCATGAGTTTGTACATATTCAATTCCTAATCACACAGATATCTAAAGAAATCATACACATAGTTAAAGAAGTTGAGAATCATATCTTAACACCCTTATACCTTACAATTTACTAACTACTACTCATTCAAACATTTCAACAAACACTTTAAACTACATACATCAACATACATGATATATGTTGATCACATAGGCATTAGGCCAACTCCTTTTACTAAGGAGTTACCCCAATTATAACACGTGTGCACCCACAACGGATAATCATGGCAAGCATGAATCCAAGTTCCATATTCATTCAGTCATTTCCATGAATACTTGGGCTACACATTGTAACATATATAGTGTATATTAGCCGTGGCGTGATTTAGGGCAAATCCTTTCGTCAAAGGGGTATCACCAATACAACAATCATATATCCATGACAATTAGTCATGGCAAGCATGAATGAGAATTCTATACTCATTCAGTCATTTTCACAAACACTTAGAATACACTATTTTCAACATACATAGTGTACATTAGCAAAACATGTATTAGGGCGAGTCCTTTCACCAAACAAGTATTTTATCCATATATAACATATTCATACAACAAATAATCAGGAAAACATATTTCCAAAATTTATACGTATACGGTACTTTCTACAAATACCTAGAGTATGTAAAATTCCATATTCTTTATCTCTAATCGAAACGGAAAATAGACAGCACTTTGTACATGTGCAATTGCATGCAGATCATGAATCTATCATTATCTGACATTGAAAGCGTTAAAAACCATAACCTATACACCTAAAGTCCGCACCTTTTGTCATAGAATCGTGACGGAGTTGATAGATTTGCCAAGCTTCTGTATTCGGCAGTTTGGTAGCCTGAAGAACGAAATAGGTTAGCTATTTCATAACCTACAACTTACACAACCCCAAAAAAGATTAGGGTTAGGGTTTCTTACGTAGAAACGATGATGAAATTGCCGGGAAAGCGATGAGAATGGGGTGGTGAAGCTTGTGTAGTGGCAGGGAAAGAGGGTTGGAAGGATCTCCCACAACTCTCTCACTTTCTCTCTCTTTTCTCTCTTCTCTCTCTAGGGTTTCTCTCAAATTCATATGGCTGTGAGAGAGAGAGTTCTAAGGTCCTTATATAGTCTAAAAACTAACTGAAATAGACTTCAGGTCAAGGTATACTTAGGTTATAGCCAAAGCGAGGCTGTTTCAGCTCAATGGAGGACTTCTGGCGGCCCCTTTTTTGTGTGCGGTCGGACTTAAGCTCACTAACGGTGGATCTAGGTTTAGTTAAGTTTTTGTTTCGGTCGGATTTCCAGATCACGCGTGGTAGACCAGTTTTAATTCAACGGTCAGTGGATCTCAATCTGAAATTCCTAGTACATGGATATGTTCATGAAATTTCTCCTGATCCGAGGGTGTATTTGGGTCAGATTTAGACGGTCTGGTTGCTTACAAAATGACCGCAAGTAATAAGTCTCAGATTACTATTTGAGATATTTATTTTTAAAGAAAATTAAGTATTTTCACACTCCTCGCTCCGAACTCAAGCGAACAGTCGTGGGACACTGTCTGGATTTGATTTCTGAGATGGTTGTCAAGCCTAGCGAGGCGGTCCTAAGTCCTTAACTTCGTATTATTCGGACTCCCGATGTGTGGTCTAGACCTGATATGGAGTTTCAATGTGCTCCCAAGAGCAATCGGGTAATGAGTTTGATCCTAGATTTTAGGGTAACCTAGCGTCAATGATTCTACAAGTTTTGGGTCTTGCAGATCATATTTAAAGTGGATCAAGTGGATTTCGTAGCTAATCTAGTTTAGCACTTAGTTAACCTTGTCAAATTTCTAAAGGATTTAGTCCTGTAAGATTTCTGTCTGAGGTGGTACCTAGGTAGTTTGTACATAAGGTGATCCAAGCTATAATACTTAGGTAGTTTAAGATAGTGTCTAGGGTGAAAGTACTTGGAATAATTGAAAGAACAAGGTGGTGAAGGGTGGGATTTGTGAAGGAAATGGGTTAAGAAGTGATTTTAGACTTTGGGATTCAGTTCTGACAAGTTAATAAGGTGTTAGGATCGACCCATTGCCTAAGGACGTCTAATTCCAGATTGACAAAAATTCGAGATGTTACATGGCGTACTGGTATTCAGTACTCGGGCACTTATGTATCCACTCGGTCTCAATGTTGGAGCAACTTCTTGTTACCATAAGGGTTTAGGGACTTTCACCTAGGGTAAGATCCCGAGATTTCACGGTCAGAGTTCATACTCATGCCTGAGAAAATCGGGTGTTAATAATGTATAATCTTGGATACTTTTGAAAATCGCACCCTATTTTTTTCATTTAGTTT